>CM053027.1:170993649-171686149 GCA_028564925.1 Lithobates sylvaticus | reverse complement strand
GTACACTGGTAGTCTCTGGGAAGAATTTCCCCCTTACAGAAAGTTAAACAGATGATTGGTGTCAGTGGTTACTCATCTGAGATGCAAGGAACCCCTAACAACCTTTGGAGAAACCATGGTTGAGAAAGGTTATCCTAAAGCAATTAATGCCTACAAGACTGGTGTGGTAGTGAAACACAAATGTTCTTTAATTTTATTTCCCAATATATTAGACATTATTTAAAAAAAAATATTGTTAAAGCTGAGCTCCAGGCAATTCCATAAATACAGAAAAAAAATGTATGTAGGAGCTGTTTTACCTGTGACATTATGAAAGGCGAGGTGATTGATGGACGTTATGTTTCACCTCGTATGTGTTCCTTTGCCGAGAACTAAGCTGGAATCCAGTCTGGGTTTTACCAGCCACCTTGGCAGGGTTGGTTCCAGACCAGATTTTGCAGTCCACTTGTGTCCAACAACAGGATTGCTCTTGGCCTGTGACTCAGGAAGCCAAAAACCTGAGAGAGCTGCTTATGTGTAGTTTGCCTTGTAAGAGAAAAGGTCTGCATTATCTTTGTTTTGTGGGTGACTGGGAGAAGCCCTTCTTCTGTTGTGTTAGGATCCTGCAATGTTCAGTTAGTGCCTGGGTGGCAAGGATTTATTTTCTGTTTTTGTTTGTGTTATTTTCATGCAACCTTTAAAAATAAATCTGGCTACAAGTCAGATTTTAAGAAAACTGCAGTTTGGACTACCTTTTTCCCAGGGAAGGTGAGCTAACCCCTGACCATATGGTTGAGAATGCGGGCATCTTCCTAAAAAGTGGAAAGATGGAGGACGTGTTAAAAGCCCTGCTGCAGGCCACTGCAACCCAGCAGGAAACCAATCACCAACAGCAGGAAGCCAACTGCCAACAGCAGGAGGCTGTTTAGAGGACTGGGCACAGTACACCTAAAATGTTACTGCTGCCATGAGTTAGGTCATATTGCTGCTAACTGTTCCCTAACTGATGAACCAATGCCTTATAGAAGACCCAAAGTGAGGCGAGAAGCAGTTGCAAATAAAATAAAGAACATGTTAGAGTTGGACGTGATAGAGGAGTCTCACAGTGACTGGTCAAGTCCCATAGTGTTGGTCCCAAAACCAGATGGAACTATAAGGTTTTGGAATGATTTCAGGAAGCTGAACAGCGTGTCCAAATTTGTTGCGTACCCAATGCCTCGGGTCGACAAGCTTGTTGACAGATCGGGAAGTGCACGTGTAGCAAAACAGCCCGGTACATAACTACTTTAGATCTGACTAAAGGTTATTGGCAGATACCTCTAACAGAATCTGCAAAAGAGAGAACATCGTTTTCTAACCCCGAGGGGTCTTTCCAGTATAAGCGGATGCCTTTTGGTTTGCATGGTACTTCTGCCTCTTGTTTTGCATGGTGCTCCTGCCTCATTCCAGAGAATAATATATAAGACATTAAGACCACATGGCCAATACGCAGCCGCCTATTTGGACGATGTAGTCATCCACAGCCCAGATTGGGAATCTCATTTTCCCCGGGTGCAAGCAGTAGTAGATTCCCTTAGGAAAGCAGGACTCACTGCCAACCCGAGAAGGTGTGCCATAGGCTTGGAGGAGGCCAAATACATTGGCTACGTTATTGGTCGAGGGCTGATCAAGCCTCAGATTATTAAAATTGAAGCGGTTCAAAAGTGGCCCCAACCTATAAATAAAAAGCAAGTTTGTGCATTTCTTGGCCACCATTGCAGGCCCACTGACAGATCTGATGAAGGGTAAAGGGTCGGTCATGATTAAGTGGAATCCTGAGGCAGAGAAGGCATTTCATATGTTGAAGCAAGCTCTTTGTGTACAACCTGTGCTTGTGACTCCAGATTTCACGAAGGAGTTTGTGGTACAGACAGATGCCGGTGCGGTACTGTCCCAAGTCAGAGACGACGAGGAGCACCCAGTGGCCTACCTGAGCAGAAAGCTGAACAGACATGAGAAAAACTATGCCATTGTTGAGAAGGAATTGTTAGCTATCAAATGGGCCTTAGATGCCCTGAAATATTACCTGTTGGGGAGACCATTCAAATAGTCACTGATCATGCCCCTCTCAAATGGATGTGTGATAACAAAAAGAAAATCAGTCGGGTGACAAAGTGGTTCCTTGCCCTTCAAGTTTTTAGGTTTACAGTGGACCATAGTGCTGGGAAACTTTAGAATAATGCAGATGCCCTTTCCTGTATTCATTGTTTGGTTGGGACAGTTGCTCAGCCACAGGGGCTTGAGCAGAGGGGGTATATGTGATATTATGAAAGGCAAGGTGATTGGTGGACGTTTTGTTTCACCTCACAGGCGTTCATTTGCCGAGAACTAAGAAGGAATCCACTCCAGATTTTACCAGTCACCTTGACAAGGTTGGTTCCGGACCAGATTTTGTGGTCCACTTGTGTCCACTAACAGGTGGTATAAATTAAGCAGGACTAGCGCAAAGGATTGCTCTTGGCCTGGGACTCAGAAAGCCAAAAACCTGAGAGAGCTGCTGGGAAGTTTGCCTAGTAAGAGAAAAGGTTTGCATTATCTTTGTTTTGTGGGTGACTGTTTTTCTGTTTTTATTTGTGTTATTTTCATACAACCTTTAAAAATAAAACTGGCTACAAGTCAGATTTTAAGAAACCTGCCGTTTGTACTACCTTCTTCCCAGGGAAGGTGATCCCCTTTGAGCTAACCCCTGACACCTGCCAAAGGATTTGTATTTCTTTCCATTTTAGAGTATCTGTAAACTTACACAACACAGCCCTGTCTGCATGGAAGGGGGCCTGTCTCTTTCTCTGCTGCAGTTCGATGTTCACTTACAGGTTTCCTCCCCATCCCAATCTTGTGACTGTACAGTGAATGTAGAAGCAGCACACTGATGAGCTAATCACTTTGCCACCTGCTCTCTCCTCCTATCAGCATAGTCCTTGCACTGGTGCACAACTGATTAGCTACTTGTACTGCAAGTGGCTGACACTAAGAGAAAATCAGCCACTTACGTTACTTGCTTTAAAAAAAGTACAATTACATAGTTATATATAGTTACATAGTTAGTCTGGTTGAAAAAAAAAGTCTATCTAGTCCATCAGTTACATGTCCATAAAAGGCAAAACATTTTTTTTTACTATCCTATATAGACAATCTTATACCTAAAGTTGATCCAGAAGAAGGCAAAAACCCCAGCAAAGCATGATCCAATTTGCTCCAGCAGGGGAAAAATTCCTTCCTGATCCCCCGAGAGGCAATCGGATATTTCCTGGATCGACATTACCTACTGTATAGATGTTAGTATCCAGTTATATTATGTACATTTAGAAAAAAAAATCCAGGCCTTTTTAAAAAGCAATCTACTGAGCTGGCCAGAACCATCTCTTGAGGGAGTCTATTTCACATGCTCACAGCTTACGGTGTAGAAACCTTTCCATATTTGGAGATTAAATCTTTTTTCCTCCAGACGTAAAGAGGGCCCTCTTGTCCTTGAGCTCCTCCATGCCTCTTATTAGTTTGGCTGCCCTTCTCTGAACTTTCTCCAGTTCCCCGATATCCTTTTTGTGAATTGGTGGCCAAAACTGTACTGCATATTGCAGATGAGGTCTTACTAATGATTTGTACAGGGGCAAAATTATGTATTTCTCTCTGGAGTCCATACCTCTCTTAATACAAGAAAGGATTTTGTTTGCTTTTGAAACCGCAGCTTGGCATTGCATGCTATTATTAAGCTTATGATTTACCAGAACAACCAGATCCTTCTCCACCTTTGATTCCCCCAGTTATACTGCCCCTAGTATGTTTGATGCATGCATATTCTTAGCCCCCAAGTGCATAACTTTACATTTATCTACATTAAACCTCATTTGCCACACAGTTGCCCAATTAACACAGTGCATTAAGGTCGGCTTGTATGTTGGAGACATTCTGTAAGGACATTATTCCACTGCATATCTTGGTGTCATCTGCAAACACTGAAATGGTACTTATAATCCCAGACCCAATATCATTTACTGTATAAATATATTAAAAAGTAAGGACCCCAACACTGAACCTTGGGGTACACCACCGATAACCTTAGACCAGATAGATTCAGACTATTAATTAATAATCACTTCTTTCTGAATTTGGTATTTTAGCCAGCTTTCTATGCATTTACAAACTGATTTTTCAAAGCCTGTAGGCTTTACCTTACACATTAGCCGTGTGGGGGGAACTGTGTCAAACACTTTTGCAAAATCCAACTATACTACAGCCACTCTTTTGCCTAAGGTTTTGCTTACCTCTTCATAAAAATAAATCAGATTTTCTGACAACTTTTGTCTTTCATGAATCCATGCTGTCTGCTGCTTAAAATAAACATTTTTCAGCAATAAATCATACCCTGTTTCCCTGAAAATAAGACCTAGCGTGATCGGTGATGGCTGCAATATAAGCCCTACCCTTCCCCGAAAATAAGCCCTACCCTGAAAAAAATAAACTAGGGCTTATTTTAGGGCTTATATTGCAGCCATCACCGAAATCACGCTAGGTCTTATTTTCAGGGAAACAGGGTATATGTGGTCTTTTATTAAACTCTCTAGTATCTTCCCGACTATAGAAGTTAAACTAACAGGTCTATAGTTATTGGATATAGACTTTGACCCCTTTTTAAATATAGGCACCACATTGGCCTTACGCCAATCCAATGGTACTATTCCAGTCATTGAAGCAGTCTTCATTGCATCTGAGCATCACAAACCAAAAATGCTATTTAATTAATTTTTATTATTCAAAGCACATGCTTTATTTTGTTGAGAAATCACTATGAAAAAAAAAACCCCTAGCTTTTCTGGCTGTGGCCATCTTGAGTAAGGCCAGATGATTCATGTAGCATTTACTTCCTGGAATCCATCTGCCCTTAGCTCAAGCGTGCGTGCAGGAGAGTGTGCTTAGTTGAGAAAACCCCTCCTCCTCTCCTCTCCTCTCCTCCCCTCCTGAACACTATGACATAATATTCCTAGGCAAGAAACCAGGAAGCAATTGAAGAAATGTAAAAAAAAAGTTTAAAACACGTAAATATAATATACTTTCCTATCTAGTTACTAATGCTAGCAGCATGAGGATTAAACATAATCAATGTTGATTGTGAGAGTGAAGTTCCACTTTAAAAGAGTCCCTAAAAATGACAGAGCAGATTCTTTTAGGATCTGTGGATGTATGCCATCTGGTCCAGGTGCTTTATTCACCTTTATTCTGTCTAAATATTTCTGGATCATATCACTTTTGAGCCATTGTAACAGGTGTAACAGCAATGATCATACTCACATACAGACGTGATAGAAAAGCTTGTCAATGCAACAGCAGAACCGTGTCTCTAGAATCTGCAACCTGGACCAGAAATTATGGAGGACCAGACGGCATCGCAGGACGGCATACGCGTTTTCGAGGGAGGACCCTCTTCCTCAGAGCCAAGCAATGTTTTGTATGTTAGCAGAATGAGTGCCTCTTTTAGGGAGCCTCTTATATGCAATCTGTACCTTTACTAAAATGTTTTTATAGGTATTTTTAAGGAATTTTGTAACAAATAAAATTATTTTGAATTTTAAACTAGCCGAGTATTCACTTTTTTGGGGTAAATTCTTTTTCTTAAATTTTTGCTTTAAATTAATAACATTGCTATTTTCCATGGTCACTCATTCTTGCACCACCCTATATACTTTTCCTGAGGGCTCTCTATGTCTTTAGTTGTATCGTTCATGTTTCCATATCTTCCATATCATTTTCCTTTTTTCCAACAAAAGTTATTTAGAGTTTCCTTTACTTATTATAATAATTCACTGTATTAATAACAGACATGTCTGTAACCTGGTCTCCAAAATCCCTTCCTCGTTTAGATCTACTATGTTCTCTCCTTCTTGTCATATCTAATTTTTCTCCCTATTATTATTCTACAGGATTTATATAGCAACAACAGTTTATGCAGCGCTTTACAATATAAATATATCTAATTTATCCCATATATATTTCTATTGTTTTGTCCCTTTTTGTTTCTCCTGTGACTTTTTTCAACTTAATTTCAACTGATTTTCATTTCAGTTAATTTTATTTGTCAAATTCCAGGTTGAAAAAAAATATATTTTGAGATATGATGGATATATAGCGGTTTTAGTAACAAATGATGAACACTAAGGACAGCCAATTGGAATGACTGACGTCCTTTAAAGAGGAAGTAAAGCCTCCTCCAAAAAAAAAAAAAAAAAATGGAACCTGCAAGGCAAAGGCATAATGAGCTAGTATGCATAGCATACTAGCTCATTATGAATAACTTACCTGAGAACAAAGCCCCCGAAGCGACCCTCATCCACGACCTCCTCTGCCGCCATCATTCCCGGAGTGACTTCCGGGTCTCACTGCTCCAGCGCTGTCATTCGCTGGAGCTGCGATGACGTCACTCCCGCGCATGCGCACGAAAGTGGCATGCGCCGTAATCTAGGCTTACCTGTAGGTCAAAGTGGGTAAGGGTTTACAACCACTTTAAGTGAACAGAATTACGTCACACACACAAAATAACTCAACACACAGCCATTAATGTCTAAACTGCTGGCAACAAAAGTGAGTACACCCCTAAGTGAAAATGTCTAAATTGGGTCCAAAGTGTCAATATTTGTGTGGGCACAATTATTTTCCAGCACTGCCTTAACCCTCTCGGGCATAGAGTTTACCAGAGCTTTACAGGTTGCCACTGGAGTCCTCTTCCACTCCTCCATGATGACCTCACAGAGCTGGTGGATGTTAGAGACCTTGCGCTCCTACACCTTCCGTTTGAGGATGCCCCACAGATGCTCTATAGGGTTTAGGTCTGGAGACATGCTTGGCCAGTATATCACCTTTACCCTCAGCTTCTTTAGCAAGGCAGTGGTCATCTTGGAGGTGTGTTTGGGGTCATTATCATGTTGGAATACTGCCCTGTGGCCCAGCCTCCGAAGGGAGGGGATCATGCTCTGCTTCAGTATGTCACAGTATATATCGGCATTCATGGTTCCCTCACAAAATGCTTGACTGTAGCTTGCCTACACAATTGTCTTTGTACTCCTTACCTGGTAGCCACCACACATGCTTGACACCATCTGAACCAAATAAGTTTATCTTGGTCTCATCAGACCACAAGGCATGGTTCCAGTAATCCATGTCCTTAGTCTGCTTGTCTTTAGCAAACTGTTTGCAGGCTTTCTTGTGCATCATCTTCAGAAGAGGCTTCCTTCTGGGACAACAGCCATGCAGACCAATTTGATGCAGTGTGCAGCATATGGTCTGAGCACTGACATGCTGACCCCCCGACCCCTTCAACCTCTGCAGCAATGCTGGCAGCACTCATACGTCTATTTCCCAAAGACAACCTCTGGATATGATGCTGAGCACGTGCACTCAACTTCTTTGGTCGACCATGGCGAGGCCTGTTCTGAGAGGAACCTGTTCTGTCCTGTTAAACCGCTGTATGGTCTTCGCCACCATGCTGCAGCTCAGTTTCAGGGTCTTGGCAATCTTCTTATAGCCTAGGCCAGTGATGGCGGACCTTGGCACCCCAGATGATTTGGAACTACATTTCCCATGATGCTCAACTAAACTGCAGAGTGCATGAGTATCATGGGAAATGTAGTTTCAAAACATCTGGGATGCCATGGTTTGCCATCACTGGCCTAGGCCATCCTTATGTAGAGCAACAATTCTTTTTTTTAGATCCTCAGAGAGTTCTTTGCCATGCGGTGCCATGTTGAACTTCCAGTGACCAGTATGAGAGAGTGAGAGCGATAATACAAAATTTAACACACCTGCTCCCCATTCACATCTGAGACCTTGTAACACTAACAAGTCACATGACAACGAGGAGGAAAATGGCTAATTGGGCCCAATTTGGACATTTTCATTTAGGAGTGTACTCACTTTTGTTGCCAGCGGTTTAGAAATTAATGACTGTGTGTTGAGTTATTTTTAGGGTAAAGCAAATTTACACTGTTATACAAGCTGTATACTCACTACTTTACATTGTAGCAAAGTGTAATTTCTTCAGTGTTGTCACATAAAAAATATAATAAAATATTTACAAAAATGTGAGAGGTGTACTTACTTTTGTGAGATACTGTATATAAGAGTGTTTGCCACATGGAGGAGGTGCCATTTTTATTTTATTTTTGATTTGAGCACTATGCTATAAGCACATACCTTTTAATTCCCCTGATGGCGGTGAAACATGTTGGGTTTTGGGAGGAATTTTTGCACTTAAAATATTTATTAGTAGGGCATTTCCTGATCCCATGGATGGGGACTAATATAGGGCTTTGTGGTCAGTGGAGGAGGAAAGCTGTGCTGTCAGCTTAGGGATGAAATTAGGCTGGAAATAGGAGCAGTTATGAAGCTACCGAGTGGGAATTGGCTGCCGAGTCCACCAAGAGTTTCACTGCAAAGCCTGGAAATTCAAAAAACAGAGAAAGAATAAAGATTGATACTTTTCTGAATTGCAGTTCATTGAGATTGGTATATGTGGCAAGATGCCCATGTAGTTTACTCTGTGTGGGGAAAAACAATAAGATCACTAAGGAGGAGAATACTGGAGCACTTTGGAGATACTGCTTTGAAGAGAGATAATGCAATCCCACGCCACGTGTGGGAAAAACATAATGATAAAATGGATGAACTGCAATTTTGGGGACTAGAAGTGGTAAATCTAGGACCTAGGAAATTCGATCTGAATGAGCGTCGACTGCAGAGACAAGCAGAGTTGATCTTTGCTTTGGGTTCCATGAGCCCAAAATGGGTTAAATGAAGGCTATACCCTATTCATATAGAGTGAGAAAATGGTGCTATATGTTAGAGAAAAAATATATGGATGTGTTTTACCTATTTCCCCCTTTGATCATGAGATTTGAAAATATATATATTTTAAGATATGGTGGATTTATAGTGGTTGTATAAATAAATAAATAAACACTAGAGAGCGACAATTGGAGTTACTAAAGTTCATTAAGTGAATGACGTCACGCATGAACAAATGTGATGATATAATGATATCGAACGCAAATATATATCGGCACTCGTGTGTCATGACGCAAATACACATCGAGACCAACTGGAACCGTGGGGAACCTATATAAGTGTGTTTGGCACATGGAGGAGTTGCCATTTAAATTTTAGTTTTGATTTGAGCACTATGCATTGAGCACATACATTTTTATTAGAGATGTGCATAATGAAATATCTGTTTTGTTTCATTTTGGTTTCATTCGTTAAAGAGGAAGTCCGGCGAAGATTTTTTTTTTTAAAAGTCAGTAGCTACAAATACTGCAGCTGCTGACTTTTAAAATAAGGACACTCACCTGTCACAGGGTCCAGCGATGTCAGCACCCGAGGCCCAACCATCCCTCGGTCCTCGGATGCTGCCGCCACCATCTTGGGTATGGGAATCAGGAAATGAAGCCTTGCGGCTTCACTTCCCGGTTCCCTACTGCGCATGCGCGAGTTGCGCAATGCAATAGGAATGCTCCGCGCTGTCTCTGGGACTTGTGTGTGTCCCAGCAGACAGCGCGGTGGGACAGGAAGAAGCATAGACTCCCGTTGGAGTCTATGCCGGGGTGGGTGCAAATACCCCCTGAAAGGTGCCAAATGTGACACCGGAGGGGGGGAGGATTCCGATAAGCTGAAGTTCCACTTTAGGGTGGAATCCCGCTTAAAGTAAATAATTTTAATTCGTCATAATCATTATGTTAGAATGCGTTTCGTATATTCGGATTCATTTTGTATATTTGTTGTTCCGAATCAATGCATAATTTTTGTTATTTATTTGGCAAGATTGGCTATATCCCTACTAGTCCAACTTCCAAAGAGAAATGGAATGAGTTGATTTGACAATATCAACTGGAGTCTTGTGCATCTGATAGTAATGAATGGAACTAAATACACTTCAAATTAATTCACTATGTTATGATTCAGAGATTCTGATGGCTCCTCCTCCATCTAACCCAAAAACAATAAGTAGGAATCATCTTATTTAACTTTTATACCTTACTGTATTTATTGCAGTATGTTTCCATTTATTATCCTTATTTCTTTATTCCCAACTAGGAATGAGCTTGATGTTCGAGTCGAACAGCGAACAGTGTTCATGGGAAATTTGAGCGCGGCGGAACGCCCCATAATGCAGTGCGAGATCACAATGCATTGCTGTATGATGATTGGCCAAAGCATGCCCCTGACCTGCATGCTTTGGTCAATCGCAGCGCGCTCTGCTGAGAGCCGTAATTGGCCAAAGGCAGGATGCCTTTGGCCAATCATGCCTCACACTATATAAGGCTGCTTACATAGTGGCCGCGTGTAGTGTTGTTGGTGTGGACAGAGAGATAGCTTGAGTTAGATTAAGCAGGCAGGTTATTTACTGTAGTTGGTGGCAGTGTATTTGATTATATACTCTCTGCATTCAATGTAGCCTATATATACAGTGCATTAGGTGGTGTACAGTATATAATACACTCCAGGCGGTGTGTGTGTGTGTGTGTATATATATATATATATATATATATATATATATATATATACACACACTCTGTATTCAGTGTAGTATACATACTAGTGTATATATACAGTGTATGTGTATATATACAGTGAATTCAGCAGTGTACAGTATATAATACACTTCAGGCGGTGTGTAAAAAAAAAAATATATATATCTATATATATATATACACACACTGCATTCAGTGTAGCGTATATATGCAGTGCATTCAGAGGTGTACAGTATATAATACACTTTAGGCAGTGTATCAGTATATATATACACACACATACACAGTCTAGTGTATGTATATATATATATATATATATATATATATATATATATATAGATAGATAGATAGATAGATATAGATAGATAGATATAGATAGATATATATACCACTGGCAACAAAAGTGAGTACACCCCTAAGTGAAAATGTCCAAATTGGGCCAAAGGTGTCAATATTTTGTGTCGCCACCATTATTTTCCAGCACTGCCTTAACCCTCTTGGGCATGGAGTTAACCAGAGCTTCACAGGTTGCCACTGTAGTCCTCTTCCACTACATACACAATAAAATATTTACAAAAATGTGAGGGATGTACTCACTTTTGTGAGATACTGTGTGTTTATATATATATATATATATATATATATATATATATATATATATATTTGCACTCTGCATTCAGTGTAGCCTATATAAACAGTGCATTCAGTGGTACAGTGTACACAGTATATAATACAGTGTAGTGTGGTGTTGCAAACAAAAAAACATCATGTCCGGAAGGCCACCAAGGAGAGGCAGACACTCACAGGCCACTAAAAGAGGGCAAGCAGCCTCTGTGTCTATAGTCAACAGTGGTGGTCATGGACATGGTGCATCCTCTACATGCTGCTGGAGGATGCGCAGCGAATTGAAGGCTCTGATGTTGGTTCCCAGGTTGAGGAAGGGAGGAACGTGAGCCTAGAGAGAGGGGATGCCACAGAAGCACAAGAAATTGTCAGTCCTGTTCCCCCAGCTGCAGCATACTGCCAAGTTTGCTCCAGTGATGAGGAGGGAGGGATGATGAGGTCACTGAATGTACTTGGGTGCCTAAGAGAAGAGAGGAGGAAAGTTAGGAGGAGGAGGCACAACTCCAACGAGGCAAGATGTCCTTCAGGGGGCAGGTTAGGGAAACCACCCTATTGCATCACACTGCAGAGCTCTGCAGGTGCAGGGCGCTGCTGAATCCCTGCTGACTTTTAAAAGTTCCTTGGTGTGGGCCTTTTTCAACACGTGTGCAGCAGATTGCAACATTGCTGTTTGCAACCTATGTCTGAAGCGGATCAAGCGTGGCCAGAACAGCAGCCACTTGGGCACCACATGCTTGACCAGACATATGACGACCTGCCATGAAGTCCGTTGGCAACAGCACTTGAAAGACCCACATCATAGAAAAAGGCTGACTTCGCCTTGCCCCTCATCTGGGATCTCCAACCCTACTATACCTCCAGCCCTCTCAAAAACCTGCACTGGGAGAAATGAAGGTATAGCAATAGGTGTAGGTATAGCAATAAGTACTTGCACCCAATCTGCTAGCAGTACACCACCAATTAATTTCAGCAGACAAATTTCCCTACCCCAGTTGCTGAACCGTAAAAAGAAATTCGGTCCCAGCCATCTACATGCTCATCGTCTAAATGCTAGCGACAATGGCACTAACCTTCTCTCCGCCTTCCGACAGGGACACTTGACCCATGTTCCATGTTTGGCACACGTCCTGAATTTGGTGGTGCAGCATTTCTTGACCAAGTATCCAGGCTTGCAAGATCTCCTGAGGCAGGCCGGCTGGCTGTGACTCGGCTGGCTGGCATTCAAAGGGAATGCAACCTGCTCACCAACTGCCTCATTTGTGACATGCCCACCAGGTGGAACTCAACGTTGGCAATGCTTCAATGGCTGCACACACAGCAGAGGGCCATCGATGAGTACCTGTGGGAGTATGGCACCAAGACAGGGTCAGGGAGCTTGGCTTCTTTTTTCTACGCTAGTGGCTACTGACCAAGGATACATGCACTGTCCTGTCACCATTTGAGGAGGCCACAAGGATGGTGAGCAGCGACAATGCATGCATCAGTTACACTGTCCCTCTAGTCTTCCTGCTGGAGCACGCGCTTCGTGAAATCATGGACAGGGCACTTGAGGCAGAACAGCAGGAGGAAGAGGAGGACTTCCTTTCCTCTCAAGGCCACCTTTATCCAGAAAGCATTCCTGCGGGGCCGCCAAACACCCAGCAAGAAGAGGAGGAAGATTGTGTCAGCTTGGATATAGAGGATAACACGCAAGGGATGGTATTCAGTCCCCAAAAACCCAATCAGTATGTGGCTGGGAGGAGTTAGTTATGGATAATGTGATCCTTAGTGACCCAGAGGACTTGGAATCGAATGCCTCTGCAAACTTACGTTGCATGGCTTCCCTGATTCTGCAAAGCCTGTGAAAGGACCCTAGGATTCGTGGTATCAGGGAGAGGGATCAGTACTGACTGGCAACCCTTCTTGATCCACGTTACAAGGGTAAAGTTGCAGAACTAATCCTGCCTTTGCAGAGGGAGCAGAGGATGAAACATCTTCAGGAGGCCTTTAAGAAAAGTTTGTGTAACGCATTTCTAGACCCTGGGAGGTTACTATTTCCTGGTGCTGGACAACGGGTTTCTGAGGCTTCGTTCGGTCAGAGGAAGATCGTTGGAGAAGGTGGCCGGCTGACTGATGCCTTTTAAACAATTTTTCAGTTCTCAGTGCCAAGGTCTGAAGCAATCATCACCAACGTCTGCATTATATGATGCAGGAATATCTAGGGGCAAGAGCAGACATGGAGACCTTTCCAACAGAGCATCCACTGGGTTACTGGGTCTTGAGGATGGACCACTGGCCAGAACATGCTCAAAATACAATCGGGAAGGAAAGTGCAGCGCTGGGAAGGTGAACAATTATAGTAACCTTCAGTGAACAAGAAATTTCATCAATGGTGATTTGAAGAAATACTTCTAAAGTTACATTCAAAGAATACAAATATATATAGTGAACCAAAAAAAGTCCCAAGAGAATTCCTCAATCGTAATTAAGGAAATAATTCTATATGAGCTTAAAGTGAAAAGTGACATATACAAATATTGTTTGTGATAAACAAAAAATGTCCCAAAGTGATATAGTATAGGTGACGTCAAGCCGAGATGTTCCTAGACTGAATCCTCTGGTACACACTAGACATGTGCGGTTAGTTTGGTACGAATCGTAAATTCGTACGAATTTTTCGAAATTCGTACATTCGTACGGAACCGAATTACGAATTTTTTTGGATACGAATTCTGTACGGAATACGAAATTCCGTTTACGAATTTCGGATCCAAATTATTCTTAATTTATTCGAATCCAACTACCAAATATATCGAATTTCAATTTCAACTAATACTAAAAAAAATTATTATAGCGGATATAACGAGTGATTCGAAATTCGGCTCCAAACTATTCGAATTCAACTACCAAATATATCGAATTTCAATTTCAACTAATACTAAAGAAATTATTATAGCGGATATAACGAGTGATTCGAAATTCGGCTCCAAACTATTCGAATTCAACTACCAAATATATCGAATTTCAATTTCAACTAATACTAAAGAAATTATTATAGCGGATATAACGAGTGATTCGAAATTCGGCTCCAAACTATTCGAATTCAACTACCAAATATATCGAATTTCAATTTCAACTAATACTAAAGAAATTATTATAGCGGATATAACGAGTGATTCGAAATTCGGCTCCAAACTATTCGAATTCAACTACCAAATATATCGAATTTCTAATTTTCAACTAATACGAAAGAAATTATTATAGCGGATATAACGAATGATTAGAATTTCGGCTCCAACTACCAAATAATATCTAATTTCAACTAATACAAAATAAATTATTATAGCGGATATAACGAATGATTCGAATGAATTCGATATTCAGTATAACGAATATCGACAGTGTACGAATAATAACGAATTCTTTGTTGGTCCAAATTTCTTTACTACAGAAACATGTGACTGTTGGTTGACCAATCACATCAGAGGTTTTCTTGTGATGCTGAGGCCTACAGGGCAGGGCAGAGGGCACGCCCTGATCATATGACTTCTCTTTGTGGAGCAGATCATACAGTCAACTATTTGTGCCAGTGCATCTGCTCAAATATCGTTGTGATCCTTGGATTTTTGATATTCATTTGCCCTGATATCTGTTCGAGTCTGCAAGATTATTATCCTTGATAGCTTATTTTGCTATTGGATTTCTTCTTTTGCTCCAGATTTTTGTTTTAGTCTGCTCATCTTTTTTTTTGTCTTTTTTTGACTTGGAAGGCAAAATGAGCAGCAAACAAGGAGATCAAGGCAGAAAGAGTGCTGCTGCTGGGAGAGGAAGAGCTTCGAGCCGGCGTAAAGTACAACAGCAGCAGGTGGGACGTTCTGTCTCTGCGCCCCCTGAGCTCAGCTCACCTCCCATGAAGTTGAGGCGACCAGGAGGAGTGAAAGAGCCTGCCAAACAGCAGACATCACGTCGCCAGCTGTTCCAGGAGGACTTACCTTGTACAAGCACTGCTGCTGGTAGCACTAGCATGCCCACTCGTACCTTTTATGGAAGAGGACGAGGGCAGACCAAAGGTAAACTTCCCAGTGCACACACCTTTGTGCAGCCAAAGATGGAGATCTTGGACAGCATGCTGCATGAGACATGTGAGAAGGCCCAGGCTGAACAAGCTCATGATGATGTTATCACTATCAGCACTCCAGGGAGCTTCGAGATAAGCAAGCAGGAGCCTGAGGAGACTCAGCTTACAACACATTGTAAAGATCATCAATCTTCCCCTGGCAATGTAGAAGAAGAGAAAGAGATGGAAACAAGTTTTCACATGGAGAACTTTGATTACCAACCATCGGCATCTGCATCTACCCATGTTGGCCCCAGCGACAGCCCAGGAGAATATATCTCCCCTGACTCCCCACTACTTTTCTCCCCTTATAAGTCCCCTGCCGTTATTTCAAAGCCTCCAGCATCATCGGCCAATGCAACCACAGCAACAGCACCCAAAATACCCGTGATGTTCAGATCACAATCACATTCTCTTCTTCATCCTGCTCCTCCTGCTGAACCTCAGAAAGACAGTCCAACCACTGCAGTGGATGTGATTCCATCACCAGGCACTGCGGGCAGTGTCATTGGTGCTGGCTGCCGTTCCAGCGTTTGGCTGCATTTCACCAAAATTGGCGTTGGTCAGAAGGCCAAATGCAAGCATTGTGGCAGGGACATCAGCCGGGGCCGAGACATAGGGCATCTCAGCAACAGCGGGATGAACCAGCACATGCGTGTGCACCACCAGGCTGTGCTGTTAGGGGAGAAAATTGTGTCCCCTCCAAACACCAAAAGAGGAACCAATACCAATAGTGGCACCACCACAGCCACCACCATAAGTACCAGCACCACCACCCCACATCCAACCCATACCAGCCACCAGGCCACCCTGGAAGATTTTGGTGGCTTTCACAGTGCAAAAGGAATGTCTCAGGCACAGGTTAGGAAGATTACACGCCTGATCGGCCAGCTTATTGCAGTTGGAGGAGCACCATTCAATATGGTAGAAGGTGAGCCCTTCAGGCAGTTGATGCAGGCTGTTGCACCACAGTACCGTGTGCCATCACGAAAGACCTTTAGCCAAACTGTGGTGCCAGCCTTATACAGGTCTTGTGTTGGGGTGCTGAAGGACGAGATTAGAAAGGCAGGTGGACAGGCAGTGCACCTGACCACTGACCTGTGGAGTGCATCTAGTGCCCGACACGCCTTCCTGTCCCTGACGGCACATTGGTGGCAGGGCAAGGTGTCATCTGGATCCTCGTCATCAGCACTTGACAAAGAGGGGCACCGTTCTTTTCTCCTGCACGCTGAGGTGCTTGATGAGAAGCATACAGCGCAAAATATCCTGCAAGCCCTGCAGAAAATGTTGTTGCAGTGGTTTCAGGCAGACACTGACAGCAACAGCTACAGGATTGGCTATATTGTGACAGACGGAGGCAGCAACATGGTGAAGGCTGTAAGGGATGGCAGATTTGTGGGTGTGCGCTGCTCAGCCCACCTTCTCCACCAGGTGGTAACCGACAGCTTTCGATTGGTGGAGGCTAATTCTGGCGGCGATGGAAGGCTGTCCAAAGTGGTGGACTCTTGCCGGAAGATGGCTGGCCACTTCCATCGAAGTGTGAGGGACAGCCACCTCCTCAGGTTGGAACAGAGGAAGGCAGGCCTTCCAGAACACTGCCTAAAACAGGATGTGGGGACTAGGTGGAATTCAACCCTAGCAATGCTGGAACGCATCCTTGAGCAGCAGAAGGCTCTCCATGCCATGGCCTGCGAACATAATATTGGCATAGAGAGACCTTTAGGCAGGGAGGACTGGGCCATAATTGGGCAGATTGTGGCAGTCCTCAAACCATTCCTCTCTGTGACAGAACATCTGAGCCGCGAGGATGCCAGCATTGCTAATGTGCTGCCGCTTTTTAACCACCTTCAGAGTAAATTGGAGCGGTTCATGTCAGCTCAGGAACCTTTGCCTGGTGGTGTCCCTCAACCTGATGTGTTGGCTCTGCTCAAGACATTTCTCTTGGAATTGGGCAGGCGCACGCAGGATTTGACCGCCTCTTGCCCAGAACTGATGCTGGCTGCCATGTGTGACCCTCGTTGCAAGGGCAAAATGGCTGTGCAGTGCAGTGCTCTCACAACATGGCGGGACAGACTGATTGACAGGGTGCGTCAGAGGGAAAGGCAGCTAGTAAGGCCGCTAGAGCTGGGAGAGGAGGAAGAGGAGGAAGAAGATATTGAAAACCCCCTCTCCCATGCAACAGCATCTACTGATTCTGAAGTGAGCAGCAGAGCTCCTGCCAGCGGTCGCGGAGCATCTTCTTCCGTCTTGACTGAGGCATTTGACACCCTAATGGGAACCTCCAGCAGCATAGTGCGCCCCAAGAAACGCATTTCATCAAAGGAGGTTGTCATGACATATTTGTCATCCCCACCAGTGCACCCCACCACAGATCCTATGTCTTTTTGGCAGGAGAAGAGCGAGGAGTGGCCTGCCCTCGCAGATATTGCCAAGGAGCTACTGTCCTGCCCTCCAACAAGTGTCCAGAGTGAGCGGGTGTTTTCTGTGACGGGAAACATCCTGTCACCCCAAAGATCACAGTTGTCCCCCCAGCTAATGGAGCAGTTAGCATTTTTGAAAATAAATTTGCCAAAGCTGGGGTACCCCTCCCTTACTCTGGACATTCCTTGAACTGACTGACTGTCTGCACTCTGCAGCAGAGATGGCCTCTTGGTCTTAGACTCTTTAGTTGGACACTGTCCCTCCCCACAATCAAAGTTTCTTAAATGCCCAAAAAATATTTATACCCATTCAATTGTTGTTCAATGTGCCAAATGTAATTATACTAATCCACAAGCTGGTAAACGCTGTGGCCTGATGTTCCCCAATGTGCCCCAATAATATGCCATGTGCCCCAGTATGCCCTGATGTGCCCCAATATGCCCTGATGTGCCCCAATATGTTTGGGTGGGGGAAGGGGAGTGTTTTTGTTTTCTGCCATTGCAGAAGGGAACTAACTACTGTTAAGTTAAGTTATTAATAATTTATTGTTGGAGTTGCTTTATGCTTTAGAGAGACCTAATAAACATTTCTATGTTCAGTTGTACAGTAGTGTCTGTCACCTTATTCTGTCCTATATGTCTGCCTGGCTACCTTGGATGGGGAATGGGATGGGGTGGGGGACAGAATGTACAGCTCGCTTTGCAACACTCCTTTTGAGTTGCGGAGCAGGCGGAGGAGGGAACTTTTTATTTCTGTGTCAATGTGGCTTATCACAGTGTGTCTATGTCTAGTGTGCTGTAAACATAAACACCTCCCTCAACAAAATCAAGCACTAAAGACTGCTGGTTTTATTACTTCAAAACAACTTTATTTTTACACACAAAATAAAAGTATAAAATAATATATTAGATTTGAACAGAACAAACAAACAAAATAGCTATGGTCCTGGAGCACGCAGTGGATGATGGTTTCATGTTGGAGAGGCTTCTCGGCTGCTCATGGTGGTGGTAGAGCTAGTACCAGGCAATGGAGCATTGTGTCTGGAAATTGCTTCCAGCAAACATAATTTGCAATGCTCCATTGCCTGGTTCTGTTGTTGGTTGAACCGGACCCACATCCTCTCCATATCATCAGTGTGGTTTCTGATGGCACGGTGGAGGGTCCGGTTCAACCTACGATTCTCCCTCTGCATTTTTTTGTTGGCTTTGGCCAGCCTCCGCATCTCTGTCAGCAGGACAGTTGTCTGACTCGGTGTCGGTGGTGGCAACTGCGGCACTGGCTGCTCCTCTAGAGGGTGAGGCAGTGGAGGACGTACAGGGGGGGCAGCTTCCTGTGGCCCTAGAGTCTGCTTCTGGGCCAAAGGGGTCAGCTCGGTCTCATCCTGGAGCGAAATCCCATCTGACAGGTCTTGTTGATCTGAAATAGACGAGATAGCCAATGTTGATGCTAGCATTCAAAGAAATTGATTTCTAGAGATTATAATAAAAACATATTTTATTCCTTTTTATTTTGACATTGTCCTTTAAAAAATAAATACTATTTGTGTAACATATACATATATTCCTATTACAAGGAATGTATTGTAAACATCCTTTGTAATAGAAAAAAACAAAGACAGGTCCTCTTTAATGTGAAATCTGGGGTCAAAAAGACCTCAGATCTCATATTTACACAAAAATACAATAAAAAATGAATATAAAAAGAAATGTCATATTCTTCTCCCCCACCCAAAAAAAAAAACCCTTTAAGATTGGAGGGCAGAAGTGGACCTGATCGTCTCCACCGCCTCTTTGGCCCCTGATAAAAGTGAACTTGCGGCAAGTCCGCCGCAGTAACCAATTTTATCTGAAAGAGGACCGCCCGCTGAAGAAGATACCGGGGTTATGGCAGCTATCTGCTGCCATAACAATGGTGGTCCTCTTCAAACAGCCGACATATAACTGCGGCGGGTGGTCCTTCCTTAAGTTTTTAAGGGAACAGGTTTCTTTTTTTTTTAAACAAACGCTTTCAATAAAAATAGGTTTGTTTTTCTCTTTATAATATATAGCAAATAATTTATTTTCACTACTCTTTTCTAAGTTCCACCCTAGTTACTAACTTACTGTTACTGGTGGCTGTCTGATTGTAGTGGCGTTCAGATACTAAGATCAGATGCATTTCCAAATATTGTAGTAATAGAATAAACAATTATAGGTTACAATACTAACAGTAACAGTGGGGTCTATTTACTAAAGGAAAATACACTTTCCACTACAAGTGCACTTGGAAGTGCAGTCGCTGTAGATCTGAGGGGGACAGTCATGCAAGGGAAAAAAAAACAGAATGTTTGTTTGTACACGATTGGAAGATAAAATCAGCAGAGCTTCCCCTCAATTCAGAGTTTCTCCTCAGATTTACAGCGACTGCACTTCTGGGGAGGACTTCCCCTCCAGCTGTTTGTAATAACAGACAAGCGGCTGCTAGTGCTTAGCCACATTGGTTGTTAAAAAACGGCACCGGACGGGTGATGTCTGCCGCTGCAAGCATCACCCGAGTACAACACCTTGAAGCACTATATTGGTAAGTTTGTCAACGAAAATTACAAAAAAAGGGGCCACCATTAATCGGTAGACCCCTAGTTTGGGGTGTGTGCTGTGTGTATGAACTTAAAAATGGATGGTTGTAGCTTTTTTTATGTGTTTGTGAACTTAGTGTGGACTGTGGATGATGGTGCCTTGTGTCCTTTTTTCTTTATATTGGCAGCTTGCGTATTCTAGTACTTACGTTGAGGAGAAATGGGGCGTTGCTTCCTGGCAGAAGGAGCTGATGCTGGAGGGTCTGGGATATGGCGGCTCAGGCTTTCTGTTAAGATAGAATAAAGAGTTATGGTAACCACTTCTGGACCAAGCCTATTTATGACAGTTTGTTTACAATTTAAAATCAAAACTTTTTTCTAGAAAATTACTGAGAACCACAAACATTATAATTATATATATGTGCACTGAGTGTGTATTTGCACAGCGGCCTTTCAAAAGCAATTTTAGGTGAGAAATTAACTGAATTAAAAAAATTTTTTTTTTACAGTAAATGTATTTAGCCCAATTTTTGGGGATATTGCGATAGTCGATGTTACTCCAAGTAAAATAGATAGATATCGAACATGTTATGGTTTAAAATTGCAAACGCTCTTGGAATCGCGATAAACTACGGTACTTAACTACTTCCCACCCGGCCACTGTACATAGACGGCCGGGTGGGAGCCGTCTACTTCTGATCTGACGTTCTGGAACGTCCTTCTGAAGTAGAGGGATCGCGCGCGTGCAGTGCAGTGGCGCGATCCCGATGCGGCCGTGTCACCCGGACACGGCGCATCTCGGATCGGCAGGAGGGGTCGGTGATTGGCCCTCCTGATCACATGAGGGCCGTGTCGAATCACAGCCGTCATGTGATGTAAACAAACAGCCGTTTGCTAGGCAATCGGCTCTCCTCTCCTCACACGGAAGTCGTTGGTGAGGAGAGGAGAGCGGATCGCTCCAGCCGGCTGGTGATCAGTGAGTATTAGCTGTTTTTACAGCTTTTTACTCACTGATCACCAGTGTAGTGTCCCCACAGTGTAAACACACATGTCCCCAAAACACACATGTCCCCTAATAAAAACACATGTCCCAAAATAATAAAAACACATGTCCCTCACATATGTCCCGGTAAAATAACATGTGTCAATGATTATCTGCACACATATGTCCGTGATCACCTGCACACAGTCATCTGTACATGATCATTTGCGTACATATGTCCGTGATCACGCGAACCAATTATTAATATACACTTAACGTAATTTTTTTGACAAAAAATATGTAGAAGAATACGTATCGGCCTAAACTGAGGGAAAAAAATATTTATTTTTATATTTTTGGGGGATAATTTTTATGACAAACAAAGTAAAAAATATTGATTTTTTTTTAAAAATTGTTGCTCTTTTTTTGTTTATAGCACAAAAAATAAAAACCGCAAAGGTGATCAAATAATACCACCAAATACCACCCTATTTGTGTTCAAAAAAATACGCCAATTTTGTTTGGGAGCCACGTCGCACGACCGCGCAATTGTCACTTAAAGCGACGCAGTGCCGAATCGCAAAAAGTGCTCTGGTAAGGAAGGGGGGAAAATCATCGGGGGCTGAAGTGGTTAAATAGATGTTTGTTATTATGTTTGCTTTGTGTTGGTTAGGTAGGTAGTAGGTACTCACCACTGCCAGAATATTGAGGGGGGCATGAAGCAGAAGCAGCTGTTCCTGTTCCCTCCTCCACGGATGATGACATTGATCGATCTGGAAAACATGAATGTAAAGCAAAACGTAAGTCTCACATGCCGTAGTCATAAAAAATATAGTGAGCTGCAAACAACAACCATATAACTGCAATATATAATGATAGATTTTATTTTACTCACCAGCTCTCAGTCTCTGGTGCTTGGCGGCGGATCTGGCACTGGCAGTGCTCACTCCAGGGGGCGGGGCATCTTCGTGAAGTAGGAGGCCATCCTTAAGCTCTGCCTCCCACTGTCTAAATAAGACAGTCTTGCCTCCTCCAGTGGCCTGCCTCTCAATTTTTTTATGGACAGAGGCCCGACAATCATAAAATCTGCAAATGAAAATAGTATGATTAGTAAATATACACACGTTAATATTATTTTTATTTTACATGTTACTTTTCTGTGTCTGTCTGTGTCAAATAAATATATTAAATATATTTGTGTTACGTTCAAATCAGTTTATTACTCAAAGCCTACTGTGTGTGTTTTTTCACAAATATGGGGTGTGTTCTAAGAGTGATATAATATTTGAATAATTATTACCTGTGCCTGACACCAGCGGTGGTCCTGCGAACCTTGGACAGGGCATTCACAGAGTCCCGGACTCGATCCCAGGCTGCTGTCTTCTGGGCAGTAGGGACGTTGAGGCTGAACAATGTGGCCTTGTCCCTCCTAACAGCAGCCACCAGAGCAGCGTTTTCCTGGGGGGTAAAGACTGGCCCCCTTGTTGATGACGTCATCGTCTTCTGCTGCTGCTTGCGTTTGGTTCGCTGGTGGTCGCCGGTGTCAGACATTTCATCTTCTGATGTGGGGGGGGGGCATACGCCTCTTTTTTTGGCCATGCTCCCGCTCCCGCTCCACTCCACTTCCATGGCCATGCTCCCTTCCACTCTTCATCTCCTCTTCACGCCTCCTCTCCCCTCCGCGCTTCCTCTCCCTGTCCCCTCCGCGCTTCCTCTCCCTGTCCCCTCCGCGCTTCCTCTCCCTGTCCCCTCTACTACGCTTCCTCTCCCTGTCCTCTCTACTACGCTTCCTCTTCTCTACTCTTCCCTCCTCTCTCCTCAACCCCCCACTGATCCTCCTCTCACCCCCACTCCAGTCCCCTCCACTCCTGTGCTCCCCTCCACCCCCTGACCCTCCACTCCTCTCTCCTCCACTCTTCTCCCCTCCACTCATCCGGCGCTCCCCTCCACTCATCCGATCCCCTCCACTCATCCGGCGCTCCCCTCCACTCATCCGATCCCCTCCACTCATCCGGCGCTCCCCTCCACTCATCCGATCCCCTGAGTCCTCTCCACTCTCACTCACAACAACAACTTTCAAACCAACACTCTCACTCACACATACATTCTCACTCCCAGACATTCTAATTCCACACAAATCACAAATTCAGTCCACACAAAAACAACAACCACAACTCCAACAATACCACTCTCTCTGCTCTCAGTCTCTGCTCTGCTCTCTGCTCTGCTCTCTCTCTGTTCCTCCCTCACTACACTACAGTCACACGGAGTCACACGGAGTCACACGGTCTCTCTAAATTACATCCAGGGGCCGGCCTCTCAAAACTACATCCAGGGGCGGAGACTATAGGCACATGTCAAAAACGAAAGTAAAGAATAAACGAGATTTCGAATAGTTACGAATAACAGCGATGTATTAGAAAAGTACGAATCCATTCGACGCATGCAGCGCCGCAGCGCCACTGTGTCAGACATGTAAATTTACGAATCAACGACCAAAAAGAAAAAAGTTACGAATGTACGAATCCATTCGAAGCGCGTTAGCCAGCGCCATTGTGAGAGAGTGAGAGACACGTAAAATGACAAATCAACAAACAAAAAAAAGTAACGAATTTGAGAATCCATTCGAAGCACGTTAGACAGCGCCATTGTGAGAGAGTCAGAGAGACACGTAAAATGACGAATCAACAAACAAATAAAAAAAGTTACGAATCCATTCGAAGGACGTTAGACAGTCACAGCGCAATTGTGAGAGAGAGACACGTAAAATGACAGATCAACAAACAAAGAAAAGTAACGAATTTAAGAATCCATTCGAAGCACGTTAGGCAGCACCATTGTAAGAGACACGAAAAATGACGACTCAACAAACAAAAACAAAAAAAGTTAAGAATGTACGAATCCATTCGAGGCACGTTAGACAGGGCCATTGTGAGAGAGACACGTAAAATGACAAATCAACAAACAATAAAAAGTAACGAATTTAAGAATCCATTCGAAGCACGTTAAGCATAAGCAGCGCCATTTTAAGAGACACGGAAAATTACGAATCAACAAACAAAAAAAAAAGTTACGAATGTACGAATACATTCGAAGCACGTTAGACAGCGCCATTGTAAGAGAAAGAGAGACATGTAAAATGACCAATCAACAAACCAAAAAAAGTAACGAATTTACAAATCCATTAGAATAACGTTAGGCATAGGCAGAGCTATTGTCTACACAGTACACACACACAATAGACTGTTGTTATGCAACCTTAATACGTTTTCGGATATTATTCGTAGAGTGTCGCTATTCGTTAACCAAATTAACGATTCTTACGATTCGTACGAAATCCGTATTTCGTACGAATCCGAATTAAATTCCGTATACGAAATCCGAATTACGAATTTTTTTGGATACGAAATAAAACGGAACGAAACGAAACGTATTTTTTGACGGATCCCATGTCTAGTACACACACTCGTGGAAGAATGGAAATAGATGTGCGCTTAACGGAACAGGTGGACTCCCTGTCGGCAACAGGGAGTCAAACAGGCATGAAAAAGGCTCCAGACAGCCTGCGACCTCGATATTCCAGGGCGGACGGGTAGACTCTATGGAACCACTCACGATTTCGCCAACAGGATAGAGTAGATCAAAGTGAAGGCAGCTGACATGGTTTCTGGATCCTCATGGATAAAACCGGAACTCTTGGATGGTCACTTGGTAGGCAAAATGGAATAAGCCAATGGTAGACACCAACTAATGATAGAGCAAGGATCTCTTAGGATGCTCTCCAAGAAATGTTCGGATCATAGGGAGAAAAACAAGAAGAAACAAACCAGGAGGGGACTCCGATGGTGTAGATCAAACGGGCAGGTTTTTATTGAAAAAAACCGAGTACAAAAACAAATAATAATAAAAGTGATCACGTTTAAAAGCAGTGTGGGAATGGGTATGACCTGGCCCTACGCGTTTCGTCTATATAAGACTTCAACTGGGGCATATATCCCTTCCCCTACACTGCACATATATATATATAGATATCCCACATAGTTATCATCCAATCAAAAAACGTTAACATGTGATACCATTGTTACCTCATCTGATAGGACCAATAATGATCATGTGATGAGGGTTATGGTCCTGCTGAATACAGGATAACCAATCAGAAGCCAGTGTGGCTAGATAGAGCAGAGTGATAGGTACAAACCAAAACACACAGCACCCAAACCTGTTCAGGTGAGCACATGTTAGAACTGGCGCCAAAAATCAGCCAATGTGAGGTTAGATACAACCACTCGATCAGGCCCTCAGTCCTCATCAAATCAGAGGAAGGTAAACGAACCATCTTCAGACCAATCAATGGACTTGTAAGTAACCAAACATGAATGGTAGTGATTGTGAACAACAAATGACATAATGCAACATACGTGTCCAATAGTGTTGCACAGGGTGAGTATCCAATCCTGGTAAGATATGAAAGTGTGTCATCTAACCTCTGATGGATCGACATTGTCACCACACATTGCCTCTATAATCCCATAATAACATGGGTACGAGTGCTCCCGGTCATGTGACCCGTCAGGTGGAGCTGTGGGGCGGAGCCAAAAGCGCACCGTGTAACACAACAGCCCAATCAAACACTCAGATCAGTGAGAAGAGAGCTCCGATCATGTGACCAGTCACATGACCGGGTAAGCAGGAAGTCTGCACGGAGGCCGAGTGCGTACATGCTGACGTCCCACAGCCACAGTGCAGATGGGCACAAATTGGGAGAGAACTCAATAAGGGCCAATGTCCTTAAAACCCAAACTGCAAAGATAACATTTCTAAAAACAAATATATATAAATGTAAAATTGTAATTGTCCTTTCCTAGATATTCCTTCTAATGTCACTGAAAGATGGAAACAGCGACATCTGGTGGTGAGAAGGCATACTAACTGCACACAATAAGCCTTGAAGAGGAACTGGAAAGGGGAGGGTGGGCAAGAGCGCCATCATGTGTATGTAGAGTACATTAAATTGAGAACTCTAAAGCCCCATACACACGGTCGGACTTTTTCATGGATTCTGTCCGATCGGACAATGTTGTTGAAAAATCAGACCGTGTGTATGCACCATCGGACAGTGTTCGTCGGTTTGTCCGACGGACAAAGTCTTATCTCCTGCTGGAAAGATTTGCCGTCAACACAGTCCGATCACACCAAATCCGATCGTGTGTACGGTTGTCCGACGGACAAAGTGCTACGCATGCTCAGAAGAAATTCTGTGACGGAAGCGCTCGGTCAGGTAAAACTACCTTTCCTAATCGACACAGCACATTCGTCACGCTGCAATGTTAAAATGTCTTTAATGCAGCGCATTCTCTTTTTCTTTACAATGCAACAAGAATGACATGTTTTAGCTGCTCCTATTCACCCGCACTTCTCACAAACTTAGTTCTTTATTACTTTTCAGCATTTATACACTACATGTTTATTTTTACTCAGATCGTAAAAGAATCTTTGTGATATTTTTAGCATGATTTATTTTATTTTTTTTGGGGAATACATATTTGAAGGAGAATTTTTTTGTTTTTTGGAGGGGGGTTGTATGTCTCAACTTAGCAAAACCACATTATTAACATTTGTATTTCTTGCTTAAATTTACTAGGAGTTTGTTGGTGCCCCTTGTTAATTATACTTTAGGATTAGTGAAATGTACCTGCCTACTCAAAGAAAAACTGTCATTGTAGAAAAGTAAAACACAATAGTCAATGATTATTTCAAATCCAAAAAACATTTATTTAGGTCTCAGCAACAAACCAAAGAGGAACGCAGCCATGGTGAAACTTGGGGAATTTGCAAAGCCTTGGACACCCATGGCAACCATCATTTTACAGGCTTAAACAATTGGGGGCATGAAGAGTACCTATCTAAATAATAAGGGAGCGCAATCTGGTCCTGAAGTCCAAAACATCCGGAACTGCAGCAGATGCCATCTAGGTCCCCAGGCTCTGGTCCTACGAGAGGCTCCATCTTCTCTCAGACCAGACTGAATCAAGGTCATCACTCTCTTGTCTTCCTTGTACGCTTCCTTCCACGCCGTGGTGCTGGTGCTGGTGGGGTGGCAGAAGGAGGAGGAGGAGGCGGAGCAAGGTCACTCTCGCAAACATGTGTGAGGAGAGTCATCTCCCCAGCCATCCCCTCATTTAGTATTTTGAGGATGACCTCCTCACACATGCTGCGTTGCCCCGCCTCCATACCCGTAAGTTTACTGCCAACCAAGGAGGCAAAGGCCTCCTCGTAGGTGGGTGTGGCATAGAGGGAGGCTGAGGCATCTCTGATCAGCTGGAGCGCTGACTCTCCCACCTCCCCCATGTTTTTCGCCCTTCTGTAGGGAAGGCGGAGGGGAGGGACTTGGGAGACAGTCAGGCTCCTACGCCTACCCCCCTCTTGGCTGCCACTAACCCCTGCCTCCTCCTGACTGCCACCTTCCACAGCCACCTCCTTGCTGAGGTCTTCCTGTGTATGAAAAAGGGACATAGTTTCAGTTATTTGTTCATCAAACACACACAATTCTCATCTAGTGACTGTTGCAAAATGTTTACAAATAGAAAACCATACAATTCTCAGCCCTGCAGTTTAGATTCTTCCCAAAAATGTCTCCAACACCACTGTCTGTTGATATGTCAATCACGTTAGGAACTAAGCAATTGGGGATCCTGAATTAACTGAACATCATTTATTATTCCCCAAACTGGTTACAAAACTACTATACCTGGAACAAGCTGGGCTCCTGCACATCTTCCATACTGGAAGGCCCAGGTTGGTCCTCGGAAGCCTCATCAGGGGTGGCGTGCGTGGAAGGACGCGTGCAAGGAAGAGTCGAGAGTGACTTCCTGACAGTAGCCTGGTCTTTGAGAAAGTGGAGCCTCTCATAGTACCAGAGCGTGGGGACATGGACATCAGCTGCTGCAGCTTCAGATGCTAGGGACTTCCGGACCTTATTGCGCTCCCGGAAATAGGTACCCTTCATGTTGTTGATCTTCACTTTTAAGTTTGCCACGGTTGCCATGGGCAGGTTAGGCTTTACAAATGCCACAAGTTTCAGCAGGGCTGCGTACCTCTTTGGTCTGTTGCTGTAGTCACGATGTTTAGGTTGCCATAAGAGGGGGAATTCCCGGTATTTATCAATGAAGAGGGGGAGAAAACTCACGTCGTAGAAGGCCTCCATCACCTCTGCAAGACACAACGCCACACAAAACAATATAAATAATGTCAGCCTAAACTCTCCTAATCTTCTCCATAAAGAAGCCTCAAGTTCTAATCAGTCTAGGCTAGTTATGTACCAACGTCAAATTGTACCTTCGTTTGTAGCGATCGTCTCGCGCATGAGCTTTCTCTCCCCTCGTCTCCCAGATCGTGGCTACGACACAGGCGTGTGACGTTTTATATACAGTGCGCATGCGTCAAACTCCGCCCGCCCCTGACGATCTTTCTCGTCTATTCCCCACCCCTTCTCTTTACGGCGCAGTGGGGAGAGCACATGGCGGGGACACAGCAGGTGCGCCCCAAATATCCCCCCAACGAGGAGGAGGACGAGGAAAGTCCGGAGGCAGAAACGTCCCGATCCCGGAGCCTGAAATTCAAGGCCTCAAATATGTCATTTGGAGAAATGTTGGAGATGGTGGACATATTAAAGAGGAGCGACTATGATGGGAAGTATGGGCCTTACCTCAACCCCAATGTCCGCAAGGCCAAGATCATGTCTAAAGTTGTGAGAAGGCTGTACAATAATTTTGGGGTACAACGATCCAAGGAGCAACTGAGGAAACGCTGGTCAGACCTGAAACTGAGGGAGGCCGATCAGTACAGAAAGATCAAGCGAATTCTTCAAAAAAGTAAGTAGTTGTGTTTTGTGTTTGATTTCTTGCTTGCATACTGCTCCATGTGGTTTGATTTTTACAAAGTTGTACATTCCAAAATGGCCACTTTCATGTTCGTCTGTGCATTCGATCGTACTCAGCCTCGATCTTTCTGCCACTGTCATGGTCGTGTGTGTGTGTCCATTCGATCGTACGCAACCTCGAACGTTCGGCCACTTATAATACGTGGTTTGGTGTTTTTTTTGGGGAAAGGAAGTTTGTTCTCACTAGAAATGTCATCAAGAATGTAAAGCCAATTTATTCAATGTAAAGGAGAGGTCACCCAGTAGCTGTTTACCCATCTGGACTCTAGAGCACTAGTGCTGGGACACCCAAACCCCCTTTTTATTATGCTTTTCCACACATGTGCTCCAGTGGATACTAGAGGGGTGTCTCCATCACACAAACTTCTACCAAAAAGCTAGTCAGTTTAGCACCTTTACAAAGTGACTACATTCATGTAGTTGGCATTTGTAACTGGCCAAACTAAAATAGTGTCCGTCACTTTCAAGCAATGTTTGTCATTTCCTATTTCTGCCCTCAATAGATAGTGTTGCTAAATCTTCCTTTTGTACATTCTCATAGGGGAGCGAAAACTTGGGCCGTCTGCGGAAACCCCCAAACCAACACCTCCCAAAAAAGGGGAAAGAGCAGAAGCAGAGGAGGAGGAGGAGGAGGAAGGAGAGATCATCGAACTTGGAGAAATTGTCACCACAACAGGTGAGTGTGGGAGAACACAGCTACTGGTAAGCTAATCCATGTATGGCTGCCTCATTTCCAACACCCCATTTTTGTTTGTTTGTGGTTTTTAGGTGACGTGGATGTTGAGGAAGAAAAATCGCACTATACCACAGAGAGTGCCCACGTACTCATCGGGGAGATAATGGTCTGCAATAGAGATCTAGATTACATAAAGCAAAACATCAATGATGTTCAACAAAAATTGAAGAACATCATTGATGTTTTAGGAAAAATATGAAAACGCACCAAGTAATTAACACACATTTGTGCCAGCTTCTGAACACATTTGCAACTTAAAAACTGTGTGAAATTTGGAACATGCACACATTGTGTCCACATGTGCTAGCTCCCATCATGGTGGATGAATACCAACGTTTTTTTGGGGGTGCAAACACTTTACGAACTACGAAAGTGGTTGTGGTGAAGGGGTTGCACCCCCAAAAAACGTCCATTCATCCCCATGATGGAAAATGGCACTTTTGAAGCTTCTAGGCATGTGTTTTACCATCTAATGACCATTTTCAGACCCAAATTGTGTGCATGTTCTAAATTTCCACTTTCCGGGGGTGACCCCCCCATGTGATGAAGGCAAGATCAAACACACTTTGAACATATAGTCATGTCTGATCTTGTCTTCACTTTACAAAGTTGAACTTTCCTAGTTCATAGGTTCTGTTTTGCTCCATGCCTGGTTTTACCAATTGCGGAATGTTTGTAAACAATGTGGTAAATAACCAAGATGTTGTCAGTTTGGGCGTGAAGATTGTAAACGCACTTGTGAATGTTTTCCAAGTAAACTTTTTTATTTTTCTAAATGTGTGGCTTCCTTATTTCAAAAACACAATGCATTATGTATGTAAAATGTAAAGGATATGGGGGGCAATTGGTGTTATTTACTAAAGGCAAGTCCACTTTGCACTGCAAGTTTCTTTTCCAGGGCACTTTTTCACTGCACTTATTGAGCATAGTGGATTTGACTTATGTAAATGACACCCACAGTGCTTTGTACGAAAACACGGAGTACAGCATTTTTGAGAATACACACATGTCAGACCTGGTGATGAAAAGGAGTATTTTGGGTGTCAGTTATGCAGGACAAACCTTCTCTAGACCAAAGATTAGGTAGCAAACACACAACATGAGAATAATCTTTTTGGGAAGAAGAGACTGTTACCTCCTTTTGCCCAGAAAGTGCATTCCCACTGTCGAAGGCAAAGGGAAAAAATGTCAAGGTAAAATAAGCTAAAAAGAAGACTGAAATGACAAGAAATCATAGGTTGGTTAAAATATCAGATTTATTAAAAAATGCCTCTCACACATCGTCAGGCAGAGCAATGGCCCCCCTACCCACAAAGTACTCCATATATTGCTCGTGGACCACGTGGGCATTTAGAGGGGGCAAGCCTGGACGTGCCACTTGAAGGGCTGTGAGGTCCGCATTTGGAGGGCCCTCCACATCTGGGCCAACGGGCACCACATAGTTCCTGTTATGTCTTTTGAGGAAGTTGTGCAATATGCAACAGGCAAGAACTATGTGGTTCAGTTTGTATTCCGCCAAGTTAAATGCCGTCAGGAACAGGCGGAAGCGGCTGGCCAGGATGCCAAAAGTGTTCTCCACCACTCTTCTGGCTCTGGACAGCCTGTAGTTGAAGACCCTCTGGTCCGGGGTGAGGGTCCTCATCGGGAACGGCCTCATCACATGGGGAGTCAACGCAAACGCTTCATCTGCGACAAAGACGAAGGGGAGTCCTTCGGCATTCTCCTCTGGAGGTGGCAAGCACAGACTGCCACTTTGGAGACGCCAGTAGAACTCCGTGTGCGTAATGGCACCACCATCCGAGATCCGGCCGTTCATCCCCACGTCCACATACATAAACTCGTATGTTGCCGACACCACCGCCAACATCACTACACTATTAAACCCTTTATAATTATAATAGTAGGACCCCGAGTTGGGCGGTGGGACGATGCGGACGTGTTTCCCATCAATTGCCCCTCCGCAGTTAGGAAAGTCCCAACGGCTGGCAAAGTGGGAGGCCACAGTCTGCCATTCCTGTGGCGTGGAAGGGAACTGTGGAGTGAAACAAGAAAAAATAATTAGTCACTTTGCACCTAAACATTGCAAGCAGATTAGACAATCAACATCTTGGAACAAGAGCATTGTATAAAATTGGAGGCTGGAAAGTATTTGCACAGAAAAGTAGAGGCTCCCCTTCACAGATTACTCACCCCCCATCAATCCCCCCACTTCTGATGGGACATTGGCAATAACTAGGGTTTTGGGGGGGGGGGGGGGTGGGGGGGGGTGGTGGACAGGTAACCCTCTGCACTTCATTGATTGGCAAATGGCTCAATAATGTGTGCTAGTTTGGCCAGACCCTCTGTACTTAACACTATTGGCAGCCCCCAGGAAAGATCAAATAACATTTCAACCCCCCCCCCCCCCCAAAAAAAAAGGCAGGCACAGTGTGACATTATGAAATTACCAAGCAAGCTAATAGGAGGGAAAGAAGACAAAAAAATAGGAAAAGGAATGTATGGAGGCAGCCCCTTGCACTACATGCTTTGCTGAATTCATCCCTAAAGATGCCCACTATAAAGAGGTAGGTATATAGTGTGTATTGACCTTGGGAAAGCCAGCAGATAAAGGATTGGTACCATCTGACAGAGCAGTTGGGGGAGGGGGTTCCTAATGAGTTTCCCCCCCCCCCCCACCAAAAAAATAAAATTAAAAAGGGGCTCTACATGAAGTAAACCACACAGCAAACATTTGTGCATATTTTAGGGGGTGTTTGGGGGCAAACAATACTATGCAGCAGACAAAAGACATTGATTAAGTGACTAGGCCATAGGTGTCTATTGGGGCAGAAGAGCATGCTGGTGAGGTAAGTGAAGGGAAAAATGCATGAAGGAGAAAAGGGGCACAGCATATTAGAACATATTGCAATCATGGTAATTAGGGAAGGAGGTCAAAAATAGAAGACATTAGCAAACAGAGCATACATAGAAGGGAATAGTAAAGTATAAATGTTACCTTAATATAGTCCTCCTGCAGGACCTGGATGATGGCAGAACAGGTCTCTGGAATAATGATTCCCAGGGCCTGGGGAGAGATACCTGAAGAGAACTTCAAATCCTGAAGACTTCTCCCTGTCGCCAAGTACCTCAACGTGGCAACAAGCCTCTGCTCCGGAGTAATGGCTTGTCTCATGCAGGTATCCTGCCGGCTGATAAAGGGGGTCAGCAAAGCCAAAAGACGGTGAAAATCGGGGTCCGTCATCCTGAGAAAGTTCCTGAAATCATCAGGATTATTCTCCCGGATCTCACGAAGCAAAGGCATGTGCGAGAATTGGTCACGCTGAAGCAACCAATTCTTGGTCCACATACTCCTCGTCACTCTGTTCATGGACGGGTCTTGGCTCAAAGCTAAAAGCCCGACACCAATTCCGCGTACAGCACGAACTCGGCGACGAGTACGCACGGGAAACATCGCTCACAAGGTCACAAAAGGTTGGCTGGTCAGAACGGACAAACAGAAAGCACCGATAAACAGCAAGGCCTGAAAGAACGAAATGAATACCAGCAACGAGCAGACAATAAGCAGTGCAAATCAAAGCGTCCTATATCAAGATATAGGCCGCAATGACCAACAAATGCGAACTGACTACACGCACTAATAAACAGATACGCACGACAAGCACAAACTGAAGAGCAGTAACGATCTGAGTCAGAAAACTGAGAACCGCGAATCTTAAGTCACCAAACTTCGACTAACTCTCGATAAACACGGGATCAGCAGAAGGAGCCCAACGGGTGCCTGACGTGGTGCTGAACTTCCCTTTTCTAATCTCGTGGACGACGACTTACGTCACGACGTTCTTCCAGACCGGATATTCCGACAACGTAGTCCGACCGTGTGTACGCAACACCAACATCGGACAAAGTACGACGGACAAAATCCGACCGACCTGGTCCGCGGATTGTCCGACCGTGTGTATGGGGCTTTACATAGGAATACATAATAAAACAAGACCAAAATGAGAAAACTAAAACATAATAGTGGATGCAAAAAAAGCTGCCCGACATTATGTGTGACATACCTCTAATTATATCTCATATTATGTCCTAAATGGACCACATAAGAGATAAGAGTATGAGGACTGAAGCAATGGCGAATAGGGAGTGAGTCTGGAAAATTAGTTTGAAACAAATTGGATTTAGGACAAGTTGATGAACGAATTGATGTCCCACTTGACATTTAAGCCGAATGGCGAGTAAGTGCGAAGCTCGTAAATCCAATATGTTTCAAGACGCGAAACGCTACGCACACGGGATTCTCCTCTCCAGTGTGGAACGAATTGATCAATAATCAGAAATTGCCTTCCTATAGGATCGCGATCGTGGCATTCTAAGTAATGACGGGGAACGCTGTGGTTGGTTTTACCTTTTTTTATGTTGTTAATGTGTTCGTTCACCCGAATAGAGAATGTCCTAATTGTGCGCCCGATGTACTGCTTCTTGCAGGGACATGTTATTAGATACACAATGTATCGAGTCGCACATGTAGTAAATCGCTGCATGGAATAGATCCGTGAGGTGGTAGATGACTGAAAAGTTTCACTCTTTCTTCTGCCGCTGGTATTGTGCAAACACACACTACACTTCCAGCAGGGGAAGTATCCCTTGGATTGAAAGAAAAAGGAAACTCTTTTGGGGGGATCGATAACATTGGGGGCAATCTGGCCCTGAATGGATCTTGCACCCCTGAATATAACACCCGCTTTCTCAGGTATGGCAGAACCAAGAACTTTATCATTCTGAAGTACTCCCCAGTGTTTTTTTATGATCTGTTTGATCTGCATGGATTGAACAGAGAAGGTGGTGAAAAAGGACCACTTGAATTTTGTGTCGGTGGTCCTTTTGGTTTGTATTTCAAGCAGAGTGCTGCGATCCAACTGTTGGATACGATCGATCTCTCCATTAAGATCTTCTGGTTTGTAGCCCTTCTCTATAAATCGCTGCTTTAATACAGCGGCCTGTCTGGAAAAATCCTCCACTCTAGTACAATTCCTCTGTAAACGGAGGAATTGGCTGCGTGGTACGGATCGAAGCCACTGGGAGTGGTGGCAGCTGTCGACCGGAGTGTAACCATTCCGGTCCGTGGGTTTAAAATATGTGGCAAACTCCAAATTATGATCCACAACTTTGATCTCGAGATCTAAAAAGTTGACAAGAGTGGTACTGACCTCGTGGCAAAGGCGGATACCCCTATTGTTGGAATTAAGAAGGGATATGAACATATCCAATGATTCGCGGCTGCCCCTCCATAGGAGGAGGATGTCGTCTATGTACCTCGCCCAAAAGACCAACTCAGGTCTCCTGAGGGCATAGACGACATCCTCCTCCCATTTGGCCATAAACAGGTTCGCAAGGCTGGGCGCAAACTTGGCGCCCATAGCCACTCCGTGGGTTTGCAGGTAGAACCTGTTCTGGAACCAAAAATAATTATGCTGGGCCGCGAACCTCAGCAAATCCATAATGAAATTTCTCTGTATTGGGGGTATCAAGGCACTCTGAGACAGGTAATAGTCTACTGCCTCGAAGCCTAAATCGTGCGGGATGCACGTGTAAAGTGCAGCCACATCTGCCGTTACCAATAGCATGTCATCCAGATAGGTGACTGCTTCTAACTTTCTAATGGTGTTGCCTGTGTCTTTCAAATAGGAAGGCACAAGCTTGACCAGGGGTTGCAGATAGAAATCGACATATTTCCCTATCCTAGCCGTAACGGAATCAATCCCGCTGACTATTGGCCGTCCTGGAGGATGGACGGGATTTTTGTGTATCTTGGGGAGATAGTAAATTGTGGGAATCCGTGGCACCACGGGTATCAAAAAACTCTTCTCTTTTTTGTCAAGGATCCCCAAAGAGGAGCCTTCCTCAACAAGGTCTGTCAACTCCCTTTTAAAATGAAGAGTGGGGTCATTGGGAATGGGAGTATATGTATCAATGTCACCCAAAATACTGTCCATTTCCTTTATGTAGTCGTCTTTGTCAAGAACGACTATACCACCGCCCTTGTCTGCCGGCCTAATAATTAAATTCTTTCGTTCGCACAATTGCTTCAGTCCTTTTTTAACCTGAACATTAGTGTATACCTTCTTTTTAGGTAGTCTCTCTAGGTCCTGTAGAACCAAACTGCGAAAAACCTGAAGGGAGGGGGCCATCACACCGGGGGGGTTAAACAGCGAGGGGTTGGATAGTCCTGAGTGAACCTGACCGTCTGATGCTCTAAGTGTATTGTAAGAAGGTGTAGAGAGAAAATGTCTCTGTATGTTGAGTTTTCTAACAAATTTTTGAATGTCGATGAATGTAAAAAACTTGTTCAGGGTCCTTGGAGGGACATATTTTAGACCTTTATCTAGAACAAGTTTTTCTTCATCGGATAGACTGACAGTGCTTAAATTGAATATGCCAGAACTGGTCAAGTTCTTTTTCTTTTGGCTTTGGACCCGCCAGCCGCCCCGGGTCCCTCGTTTCCTTTTGTGTTTCCCGGGTAATCCTGCATTGACCTGGGAAAATCCAAAGGGTGAGGACGTCCATCTACATTAGAATTATACCCATATGGGGAACGGAGGTATGACTCTTCATCTCTTTCCGTATACCCATATGCGTCATGATGGACATTGTTCCTTCTACTTTCCGGAACAGGGAAAGGGCGTGGAACTTGGCGGGTGGGGGTTCTGTAGTTATTCTCATAATAGCCCTGATGGTAATCCTCCCGTGGGCCATACCAACCGGTAGGATGTCCTCTAGGACTATTGTAAGAGTGAGAATCTCTATACTGACCCTGGTATTTTTTGGTTCACTATATATATTTGTATTCTTTGAATGTAATTTTAGAAGTATTTCTTCAAATCACCATTGATGAAATTTCTTGTTCACTGAAGGTTACTATAATTGTTCACCTTCCCAGCGCTGCACTTTCCTTCCCAATCCCTATCGAATATCTGTCATATTCTAGCGCAGCTGCTTTATTAGTATTCTGTGTTCAAATTTGAGTTTAGCGCTATAATTTTTCCCACTATACACAAAATACAATCGAGCTACTGGCCTGTCCTGCATCCAGCGTGCTTTCTGAACGCACATTCAGTGTTGCTGGACGGTTTGTAACGGATCAAAGAGTGCGCCTGTCCACAGACTCCGTTGATGGGCTTACTTTTTTTTTAATTAATCAGTCCTGGATCAGCAGCTATCATGCACCTGATTCTGATGTAACTGATTGAATATGCTATCGATCTGGGATCCCTTGAAGACTGCCTATGCTGCCTATCCTATTCCTCCTGCATCTTGATGATGCTAGCTTCCAACAATATTTTTGGTTTAGGGCACCGCCACTACCCAAGGCCCAATTTTTCTGCCAGGGGAATGTAATTACAATTTTTTAAATAATATTTAACAACAAGAGTAACTGTGAGGGGTACAGTGTGCACAACCACCCAAGGCCTAATTTTCCTGTTTAACCACTCAAGGACCGGGCCTCTTTTTTAGATGTGTTCTTTTCTAAACAGTTTTTTTGCTAGAAAATTACTTAGAACCCCCCCCCCCCCTCAAACATTATAAAAAAAAAAATTCTAACACCCTAGAGAATAAAATGGCGGTCATTGAAATACTTTCTGTCACACCGTATTTGTGCAGCGGCCTTACAAGCGCACTTTTTTTTGAAAAAATACACCTTTTAGAATTAAAAAAATAATGAAAGATAATGTTACGCCGAGTAAATTGATACCCAACATGTCACGCTTCAAAATTGCGCCGGCTCATGGAATGGCGACAAACTTTTACCCTTAAAAATCTCCATAGGCGACGTTTAAAAAATTCTACAGGTTGCATGTTTTGAGTTAAAGAGGAGGTCTAGGGTTAGAATTATTGCGATACCTCACATGTGTGTTTGAACACTGTTTTCATATTCGGGCGCTACTCATGTATGCGTTCACTTCTGCACGCGAGCTCGGCGGGACGGGCGCGTTAAAAAAAAAAAAATTCTTATTTATTTTACCTTTTATTTTTATTTTTTTTTAATTGTGTCACTTTTATTCCTATTACAAGGAATGTAAACATCCATTGTAATAGAAAAAAAGCATGACAGGACCTCTTAAATATGAGATCTGGGGTCAAAAAGACCTCAGATCTCATATTTACACTAAAATGCAATAACAAAATAAAATAAAAAAATTTGTCATTTAAAAAAATTATTTAACCACCTGAGACCCAGTATACGTCATATGACGTCTTTTTGGTCTCAGGGGTATATCTGAATGATGCCTGTAGCTACAGACATCATTCAGATATTGCCGGTTTCAGCCGGCGATTCCCTGCACCATAAGAACGATCATAGCGGCTGTTCCGCCGCTTGATCGTTCTTACGGGCGGCGGGAGGGGACGCCCCCCCCCTCCCGCCGCCCTCCGGTGCTTTTACCGACTCACCGCTTCCATCGGTGAGTCGGACTCGGGATCCGCCGGCACCGGATGATGCACATAGAGATTTCCGGCGGACCAGATGGTCGCCGGAGTCTCTATGATCGTTCGGAGGCCGGGCGCGATGTTATGACGTCACGCCCGGCCTCTGCATTCAAAAAACGGCGCCGCCTCCGCTGGGAAGCGGTGATCGTTTTTTTTTTTTTTTTTGATTTTAGGCTTTCCAGCCTAGAGGTGAGATGTGGGGTCTTATTGACCCCATATCTCACTGTTAATAGGTCCGATCGTGTCATATTCCTATTACAAGGGATGTTTACATTCCTTGTAATAGGAATAAAAGTAATCAAATATTTTTTTTTTTTTTTTAAAGTTGTTGAACTAAAAAAATAAAATAAAATGAACAATAAAAAGAAAAAAAAAAAAAATTTAAAGCGCCCTGTCCCCGCGAGCTCGTACGCAGAAGCGAACGCATACGTAAGTCCCGCCCACATATGAAAACGGTGTTCAAACCACACATGTGAGGTATCGCCGCGAACGTTAGAGCGAGAGCAATAATTCTAGCCCTAGACCTCCTCTGTAACTCAAAATATGTAACCAGTAAAAAATGTTAAAGCGTCGACTATGGGGATTTTTAAATACCAAAGTTTGGCGCCATTCCACAAGCGCATGCAATTTTGAAGCGTGACATGTTGGGTATCTATTTACTCGGCGTATCTTCATCTTTCACATTATGCAAAAAAATTGGGCTAACTTTACTGTTTTGTTTTTTTTTAAAGCAGGAAACTGTTTTTTTTCTGAAAAAAACGCGTTCGAAAAATTGCTGCGCAAATACCGTGCGAGACAAAAAGTTGCAACGACCGCCATTGTATTCTTTAGGGTCTTTGCTAAAAAAACATATATAATGTTTGGGGGTTCTATGTAATTTTCTAGCAAAAAAATTTGGAATTTTACATGTAGGAGAGAAATGTCAGAATTGGCCTGGGTCTCAGGTGGTTAAAAAAAATGGCCCTTTAAGAGCTATGGGTGGAAGTGACATTTTGACGTTGCTTCCGCCCTGCAATGTCATGGAGACGGCTGGGGGCCATCTTCCCCTCACTCGTCTCCATGCCCAGCCAGGAGAAGGACCAGATATCAGTGCTCCATTGCCAACCACCACTTACCAGAGCCATCGCCAATGGCGGAGGGCACCGGAGCATGGCGGGAGAGGGGGTCTTGCCATACCCTGTCAAACAATTCACCCGTAATAAATCCTTTATTAGACAATTGGTTTCTCGTCTCCAATAAGGAAATCAATGGGTAGTTGGGATATACTGATAATAGCAGACACTGTATAGGATCAGAGTCTGATATTACTGTCCATCCAAAAAAAATTTGTATTTGTGAGCCTAGGAAGTAACTTTTCGGATAGGGAATCCCCAGTCCACCAGCCTCCTTATTTAACATCAATGTTGTTAACTTTATACGTGGTTGTATTTTCTTCGACATTTATCCTTAAATTTTGCCAGTAAAGGTTTAAGGTTCAGTTTAATATAATCTTTTACATTCCGTGATATCTCAATCCCCAAATATCTCATTGTATGCTTATTTGAATTTGAGATGCGTGGTTTAATAAAGGGGCTTTAAACTCGTCTAATGGTAGTAGTTCAGACTTATTCCAATTAATCTGGAAGCCTGAGATTCGGCCAAATATGGAGATAAGGCTCATAAGTTCTGCTAGTGACTTTGAGCTATCCCCCAGGAAAATAAGAGCTTCATCTGCATAGAAGGCCACTTTATCCTCTCTTCCTGCTCGTCAAAACCCAACTATTTCCACTGATTGTCTAATTGCAAGGGCCAGAGGTTCCACCTCTATTGCAAACAATAATGGGGACAGGGGCATCCCTGCCTTGTCCCACTAGACAAATTAAATGATCTTGATAATGTAGTGTTAATTCTTACCCTTGCTTTTGGTTCCCTATATAACATTTTGACCCACTTTAAAAATCCTGGACCTATACCAAAAGCCTCCAATACGGCCCATAGATTTTCCCCTTCCACCATATCAAAGGCTTTTTGAGCATCCAAACACAATATTGCTCTAGATCCTATATTTTGCATGGGGAGTTGCATATATAAAAAAAGTCTACGAATATTTGTTGATGCTTCTCTTGTTGGGATGAAACCTGTTTGGTCCTCGTGGATCAGAGTGTTAATATAGCATGATAGTCTATTTGCAAGAACCCGGGCCAATATCTTAATGTCTGAGGTGAGGAGGGAGATAGGGTGATATGACTCAGGCAACATTGAATCCTTACCCTGTTTTGGAATTACTATAATTATCATTTCCCGCATTGACTCTGGAAGTCTGTTTTTGAAAAGCATTGTTTAGTGCTTCCAATAATTCTGGCAACAGAATCTTACCAAATTTTTTATAGATTTCCGTCAGTAGTCTTCCATCCCGGGAGCTTTATTATTATTTTTTTGTGCAACTGCTTGTTTTAATATTTCCAGGGATATAGGGCTGACGAGAAAATCTCTTTCCTCTAATTTGGAAGTACCAATTTGTCCATAAATTTTTTTACTTGGTTCATTGACTTCTCCAGCTTTGATTCATAAAGTAAGGCCAACAAATATATTCTGAATGCTACCTGTATCATATTTCACTACCCCTTCTGCATCTTTAACCACTGCAATAGTTATCGGACCCTCTTGAGCCCAGGCTATTGCAGCTAACATACATCCCACCTGTTCCCCCATCTTGTAATGTTTTTGGTTTTGAAAAAATCTGCTATTTTCTGCTTTAGCTAAAAATAAAGTTTTGTGAATTTTTCGACCTTTTTAACAATTTTATTTTTTATTATGTTTTACAAATTTTTATGTTTTACTAAATTTTTGAAGGACTCTTCAAAAAAGCTGGCCATGGATTGCCTCGCCACTGCAGAAGACTATGAGTGATCACACCACTTTGGGAAGCACTTTACAAGTATCTAGGGATGCGTTACGCTGTTTTTTGGTTTGGTTTTTGAGCCTGGTCTCCAGAACTTGTAGTTTCTTCAGTTGGTGACTCGTGGCCGCATTCATCTCTGGCATTTCTTTTCTTAGGGTCAGACTGCAAACTCTCCTTTGCTTCCCTTGCCTCTACTGCAGACCCTCCCTTGGATTTCTGGAGTGGTCTCTTCTGCATTTTCTTCGCCAATGCTCTTGTATTCCAGATATCTCTTGTCAGCTCACTGAGCTGGAATGTTTGTATCATAGAAGAAAACCAATTTGTCACAGCCTCTCTATCCTCTATGATGCCTTGACTTGACCGGCACCTGACTTTTCTCCTACCTTCTTCTGGTTTTGGGAATCCGACCTTAATATGCAATCTACCGACACACAAAAGGAAAAAAGCCTCCATTTTGTGCAGAAATCCTCCATAGCTATGAAGGTACAAGAAACTAGTTATAAGATTTTGACAAGGTGGTATAGGGTACCCATGACCTTACACCGTATTTTCCCACAAGTGCCTGATACATTCTGGTGCTGCAACATCTACCATATAGGATAGACTTTAGCCCCGTACACACAATCGGACTTTCCGCCAACAAAACCTTGGATTTTTGTTCGAGGGATGTTGGCTCAAACTTGTCTTGCATACACACGGTCACACAAATGTTGGCCAACAATTTACGAACGTGGGAACGTGGTGACGTATGACGAGTCAAGAAAAAGGAAGTTCAATAGCCAGTACGGCTCCTTCTGCTTGATTCCGAGCATGTGTGAACCTTTGTGCGTCGGACTTGTACACAGGAGCGAAAAATTTGAGAACCAGCTATGAAACATTTGTTGGCGGAAAGTATGACACCAAATGTTCGATGGAGCATACACACGGTCGGACTTTCAGTCAACAAGCTCACATCCAACATTTGTTGTCGTAAAATACGATCGTGTGTACGGGGCATATGTCCTTTTATGAAGTTATATTGGCCACCGGGGGAATCCTTCAGACCCCGCTATTCCTCATTCTTTATCCTACAGGGTTGCATTGCTACGTTAGGGCTCTTTACATAGGCTTGGAAAGTTGGAGATACTTACTATTACGCTCTCCCAGTTAAGAATTTTTTGCATGCCTTGGAGCATGTCACATTGTGTATGCTTTGAATCTGTTGAGCTGCCTTTGAAGCTGATGCGGATATTTAATATTTGTTTCTAGCATACGTACGTCATTGTATCTAGCTTTACCCATACCTTAATTTGTTTAATGCAACTGTTGGTTAAATAAAGGAATTACAAAAAAAGAAGCCCCTTTGGGGGCTAAATAGACCTCTGATGATCCACCATTGAAACAGAGAAAAGAGAATAAGGACACAGTCCTCAACCTTCATCTCTGCAGCCTCAGCAATCCAGAATGAATCAACAGGAAAAGCTCTGTATAGAGCTTCACGGTCATTCACAAACTGAAGCATAGTAAACACAGTTTACTATGCTTTAGTTATGAATGAGTGGTAGTGATCAATACTGATCACTGACTCTATTCATTCAGACAAGGAAAATAAAAGGAAAAGTAAATTACACATTATGGCCCCTTCCCTGCTCTCCATCGTGACACATCCCGGGGGGACAAGGGGGTAGGGGAGACCACAGAAGCCCAGGGACAGCAGAAAGTAGCTGGATAGGGGGGGTGGCATCCGATAGGTGGCATCCGATAGAGGAACTAATCCCCTCCATTATGGAGGGGATTGGTTCCTCTATATGCCACCGCCCCCTCCATCAATTTTGGACATTGAGATTCCCGACTTCTGCTGGAGTTACTGCTGCACGTCCCTGTCATTCCTCTCTGCCATTGCCGCAAGTCCGTATTGCCTCACCTACTCAATGCGGCTAGATGGTTAATTCCGATTTACTGGAAGAGAGCACAAATTCCTACTCATGCTGAATGGATCCTTTTAGTGAATAATATAATGGCTGCTGAGGAGCCATCCCGGTAGTATAGCTGCCTTGATAGCTGGATAGCCAGAGGAATGGTCAGAGCTCTGTGAGCGTGTGTCTCTACTCTGCCATCTTCAGACCACACCCTCCCCACCAGTACGGTGCTTTATGTTTGTAGTCCATACTGCTACACAAGAAACATTTTACCTCTGTGCTTGTCAACAAGGGTTTCTCCACCAAGTACTAATCATATTTTGCTTGGGGGTCAAATACTTATTTTACTCACTGAAATGCAACTCAATTTATAACATTTGCATTGTGTTTTTTCTGGATTTTTGGTTGATAGTCTGTCTCTATCATTTAAAATACACTTATGATAAAAATGATAGACCATTCATTTCTTTGTAAGTGGGCAAACTTACAAAATCTGCAGGAAGTCAAATAATAATTTCCCCCACTGTAAGACCACTGAGAAAGCATTATGTTCCCAAGTGGATCATTTCATTAGTGCTTAACCACCTCAGTACAGTGCATTTTCACCCCCTTCCTGACCAAGCCATTTTTCAGCTTTCAGCGCTGTCACCTTTTGAATGACAATTGCGTGGTCATACAACACTGTACCCAAATTAAATTGTTATCATTTTGTCCCCACAAATAGAGCTTTCTTTTGGTGGTATTTGATCACCTCTGTGGTTTTTATTTTTTGCGCTATAAAAAAAACAATATTTTTTACTTTTTGCTATACTAAATATCCCCAAAAAATATATAAAAAAAAATGTGTTTTCCTCAGTTTAGGCCGGTATGTATTCTTCTACATATTTTTGGTAAAAAATTAACATCCTCTTTTAAATACCTAGGTATTCAAATACATGCTGACATCTCTAAACTAGGAACTAAACGTCACTCCTATAATCAAACAAATGATAGACAGGTTCCGTACCTGGTCATCGCTGCCCCTTAACCTAATTGGACGCATTAACATATTCAAAATGACCCAAGCTTCTATACTGTTTAGAGCTGCTCCAGTTTTTTGCAAAAATAGACTCCACTCTCTCCTCCTTTGTTTGAAATGGTCGTCAGCCCCATATAGCCAGGTCCTCCTTGTAAGCGCCAAAAACTGCGGGCGACCTGGCTTGCCCAAATTTAAGAAATTGCTTCCCAGCTGACCTATATCCATGCTTGGTTACACTCTGACCCACCAACTTCTGCCACGGCGCTTATGTTGTCCTTGTTTGTACCTCCTACCTCTTTGCGGGATGAGCTACATAGATCAAAGAAATCGGGGGGGCTCTAGGGTCTCCCCTTTTGAGGTTGGTTTTATGGCCTGGAGGGAGGGGGGAAAACCCTAACACAATCTTCTACGGGTATCTCACCACAGACCCCTTTGTAGTGGAACCCCAACCTCCCTGAGCTCTTCGGTCATCCGGACTCGACCTGGTGGAGTCGACATGGGATCACCTATCGAACTCACATAATTGAAGAGAATGTATTACTATGCTTTGAAGTACTCAATATGACCTGAACAATACATTTTTCTACAAATATCTCTTACTCTGACAATTCGGATCCTTGACCATTGAGCTCATGGAATCAACTATTGAAAATCTCCTGTTGTTCCCAGAAATTGCCAAACTGATGACGACCTTTTACGGTCGCCTCCAAATGGTGGGAGCTGATCCCTTCCAGAACTCTCAATGCAAATAGCTATTGTCTATGCCTGAGCTTTCTGAAGAGGATTGGGAAGAGGCAACTGAGATATGTTTTCTATTGTCTATGCCTGAGCTTTCTGAAGAGGACTGGGAAGAGGCAACTAAGATATGTTTTCAGGATATCATTAGCGCGGCTGACATACTGGTCCAATTTAAGTTCATACACCGATTGCACTATCCTCCAGCTAGGCTGGTACAAATGGGGTTTGGACAGAATATTACATGTGCTAGATGTGATATGATTGCTGAAGATTGCTTCCATATGTTTTGGACCTTTGATCACAAACTCCATCTGCCGATACCTCATACCCTGGAGGTGGGACTCTTGGGAATACTCAATGACCATGCTCACCACACTCACGCCAGGACTTTGCTACGTATATTATTATTTCATGCACGTAAAACCATCCTTATGCACTGGAAGGATGTGGACCCTCTTTCTGCCCACACCTTCTCCCACATTGTTCATGGGGTCCTTCCCATATTTAAATTGATATACAAGAGTAGGGCATGCCCTAAGAAGTTCACTAAAATATGGCAACCATGGCTTGATGTATCGAATGATTTCTGGGGGGATGTCCTATCTTCACAGCTTCCCCAGTAGACCTACTACTTATGTACTCTAATGTTGGTGTCTGGCAGGATACAAAACGGAAAATCACTGGATGTCTTTTATGAAGCATCTACTACATGGGGGGATTCTTGATCTATATTGTTTTTACGGGTTGCATGTGTTGCAGGTTTAAATGGTTGTATGTATGTATGCAAGTATGTAGGTATGAATGTGTGATACTGGGGTATTTCTGTTTTAGGGACTTGTAATCTTCTTACAATGCCTGTACTATGTAGGTGTTTCACCGAACACACCTTTTGCAATTGTACTTACAGTCCCTCTTTTGTTGTCTTCTCTGTAAAGCTTTTTCTATGTTATAAAATCAAAAATAAACACCTTTAAAAAAAAAAAAAAAAGTTTAATTATTCAATCTCCCTCTTTTAATACATTGCTTGGGAATTTCCTGCAGGAGCCAATTCTCCCGTTCCTCTGAGGGTGTCCAAAATGTGGCTCTTTGCAAGCCCTCTCGAGCTGGGTTCCACAGAGCCTTCCGGATCATCCAACTGATTTTAAAAATTTCTGGTTATGAGATCACCCATTCCATTCTTCAGTGGTAAATATAGCACTATTGTATATATTGAATTTGGTCCATGATGAAATGTTTTTGAAATTTGAGATGTTTAATGTATCTCTTTAGAGCAAACTATCCCCCAGAAGAAGACTGCAACTGCACAGGTCGAAACGCATCGGTCACACAGTCAAACATTATGTAATGGAACTCTGTGTACATTTGTGTTTGCATTGCTGCATCATGGAATATGTATTGTATCCTATAGCCAGAGCTTATATTTTAATTGTAACATGATAATGGAACTTTTCAAAATAAATAATTTTATACCTATTTGTTACATTGCTGCTAAAAAAAAACCCTTGGGGGAACCTTCTCATATTATATGAGAAGATGGATGGAGCCAAACGCAGGGAGATTTTAGAAGAAAACCTGTAAAGCTGGCCATACACGGGTCGAATTTCGAAAGATCTTTCTTTCGAAAATCTTATCCAAGAATTTTCGTATGAATTTCGCACCATTAGTGGGCTGCAGCAACGGCCGATTTTCGTGCGGCCATCGAATTTAAAAAATCCAACATGTTGGAATTTTTTTAAAAAAAACAACGATTTTCGAACCAATGATGGGAGAATCGTGCGAGAAATGTAATCGAAAAAGAAATGCGCATGTGCAAGAAAAGAAGATTCCCGGAAAGAAAAGAAGATTCCCAGACAAGAAAATTCTTTTCTGTAGGAACATGAGGTGAAATTGAAGGTTTGGTTAGTCGAATTTCGAAATCAATGGTGGCATCATCGAATCACAAAATGCACGAATTTTCTGATTTTCAAAAGAAAGATCTTTCGAAATTCGACCTGTGTATGGCCAGCTTTAGAATGGCCCAGTCAAAGTCCAGACCTGAATCCAATTGAGAATCTGTGTCAAGACTTGAAAATTGCTGTTCACAGACGCTCTCCATCCAATCTGACAGAGCTTAAACTATTTTGCAAAGAATAATTGGCAAAAATGTAACTCTTTAGATGTGTAAAGCTGGTAGAGACATCCGCAAAAAGACTTGCAGCTGTAATTGCAGCGAAAGGTGATTGTACAAAGTATTGACTCAGGGGGGCTGAATACAAATGCACACCACACTTTTCACATATTTATTTGTAAAAAAAATCGAAAACCATTTATCATTTTCCTTCCACTTCACACTTAAGTGCCACTTTGTGTTGGTCTATCACATAAAATCCCAATAAAATAAATTTACATTTGTGGTTGTAACATGACAAAAAGTGGAAAATTTCAAGGGGTATGAATACTTTTTCAAGGCACTGTATTTGTTTTATAATTTACCACCAAAGAACAACCCAAAATAAATTATCCTGCTCCTGACGATTTCAGCAATACCACATATGTGTATGTCAATGTTTCTCAACTCCTGTCCTCAAGTCCCCACAACAGCTCATGTTTTCAGACTTTCGATTATTTTGCACTGGTGATTTGATCTGTTTCACTGCCTTAGTAATTACCATAGCTGTTTCATCTGAGGGAAATCCTGAAAACATGACCTGTTGGGAATACTTGAGGACTGGAGTTGAGAAACATTGGTGTTAGTTCTTGTTTGTACCTGTAGTACAGCCCAGAAAAAATTCTGCACATTTTGCAATTTTTTTTATCCTGCCTAAAACACATTGACACTAACTGACACTGATACTAATTAAAAAAATAATTAAATTTGACCCAGAATATGCTGACCCTGACCTTTGACCCCGACCTCCACCCTAATATTAAACCTGGCAAACCTTGATCTTGTTATTTTTATTAGATTTTATTTTTTTTTTTTACACATTTTGATTTGTTTACATTTTCCTCTCCTGCAAGAAGAGGAAGATACAATGTATCTTCCGCTTCATTCAAAAGAGGAAGTAAACACAGGGGCAGGCTCACAGTGACTGATCACTGTAATAGCCAATCAGAGGCTATCACAGCAATCAGGTGACATGTAACGGAGAGTCCCAGGTCCTGATCATTAGTATGAGACCCTCTCTTGGTTGAGAGCCAGGTTTCTGTGCTAGGAGCAAGCTATAAAGGTACGCTCTCAGCACAAAGGGAGATACGCACATAAGAAAAAAGCCCACTTCCGGAGAAAAGTCCACTTCCGTGAGGCCGCATACATGTGTGCGGTCGGCGTAAAGGGGTTAATGATGATTTTACAAAAACAAAAAGGGAAGAGAGCACACATCCGCCCTAGTTTGATAACGTTTATGAGCGCCGCTAGGAACTGGCTACAGTGTCCTGCTGTACTCCTGCTATATCGCTCATGCACCTGGACCAGCCGGCAACGTGCGACATCAGACCCAGCCGCTATATGAAGGGGGAAAGGGTGCAAGCTGTCTCCACACAAGGTTGCTATGACAACGCGTTTCGGAGGCGTGGTGATACAGATTTTACACTGCTGAAAATCTATAAAAAACATCTGATGTAACTAAAAGTAAGTAAAAGTGTATTATTTTATTATTAGTGTATTATTTAATTTTTTCTAAATTTCCTTAAGGAAAAGGCAGCTTATTCTGGAGTTAGAGTGTCTAAGACTGGTTCATGGCTGCAGTAAACGATAGAGTAATCCACCCAAGCATAGAGTAAACATACTTGTATAAGTGCACGTTCAATTAAAAACCTTACTTGTTGTAGGTGGACCCCTGCCAAATACGCATTCTGTTAATGAGAACAACTATTTCAGCTGGGTGAAAAGCAAGCCACCATGTGTTTATGGGAATTCCGTCACTTAAACAGAGCTAGAACAGATGCAGATCTTAATGGTGTGTTGGCAATCTACTTTGAATTATACATCTCATGCTTCAAATAGTGGAGAAATTATTCAGCTACCATTAGCATTACATTTGGTGTTTTCTTGCAACTTATTCTTTTGATTTGTCCTTTGTCGTTTTGACTGAGGGATTGTTTACTAGTGCTGTAAATGCTGTTCATGAAAAAAATATGCAAAATGATAGAGATTAATCTAACAAAACTGTAGACAGAGTATAAAACACCAGTGTGTTTTACATGCTGTTTTTTCTTTATTTGGGCAGTAATTAACTCACTTCACATGAAAGATTTTGATGGAAAAATTTGTACAACAGCTCAATGTCCATGTTTTGTTTAAATGTAAGTTCAACTTCAACACTTGTGAATGTAAATACAGTATATACGCACACACTGTATTACAAAAAGTAATGGGACACCTGCCTTTACACGCACATGAACTTTAATGGCATCCCAGTCTTCGTCCGTAGGGTTCAATATTGAGTTGGCCCACCCTTTGCAGCTATAACAGCTTCAACTCTTCTGGGAAGGCTGTCCACAAGGTTTAGGAGTGTGTCTATGGGAATGTTTGACCATTCTTCCAGAAGCACATTTGTGAGGTCAGGCACTGATGTGGACAAGAAGGCCTGGCTCGCAGTCTCCGCTCTAATTCATCCCAAAGATGTTCTATCGGGTTGAGGTCAGGACTCTGTGCAGGCCAGTCAAGTTCCTCCACCCCAAACTCACTCATTCATGTCTTTATGGACCTTGCTTTGTGCACTGGTCCAAATCATTTGGTGGAGGTGGGATTATGGTGAGGGGTTGTTTTCCAGGGTTGGGCTTGGCCCCTTAGTTCCAGTGAAGGTCAATCTTAAGGCGTCAGCATACCAAGACATTTTGGACAATTTCATGCACCCAACTTTGTGGGAACAGTTTTTGGATGGCCCCTTCTTGTTCCAACATGACTGCGCACCACTCATTGTCCTGTTGGAAGATGAACCTTTGCCCCAGTCTGAAGTCCAGAGGGCTCTGGAGCAGGTTTTCATCAAGGATTTCTCTGTATATTGCTGCATTCATCTTTCCCTCGATCCTGATTAGTCTCCCAGTTTCTGCCACTGAAAAACATCCCCACAGCATGATGCTGCCACCACCATGCTTCACTGTAGGGATGGTATTGGCCAGGTGATGAGTGGTGCCTGGTTTCTTCCAGATATGACGCTCGACATTCAGGCTAAAGAGTTCATTCTTTGTTTCATCAGACCAGAGAATTTTGTTCTCATGGTCTGAGAGTCCTTCAGGTGCCTTTTGGCAAACTCCGGGCAGGGTGCCATGTGCCTTTCTACTGAGGAGTGGCTTCCATCTGGCCACTCTACCATACAGGCCTGATTGGTGGAGTGCTGCAGAGATAGTTGTTCTTCTGGAAGGTTCTCCTCTCTCCACAGAAAAATGCTGGAGCTCTGTCAGAGTGACCATCGGGTTCTTGGTCACCTCTCTGACTAAGGCCCTTCTCCCCCGATTGCTCAGTTTGGCCAGGCGGCCCGCTCTAGTAAGAGTCCTGGTGGATCCAAACTTCTTCCATTTACGGATGATGGAGGCCACTGTGCTCATTGGGACCTTTGTTGCAGAAATTTTTCTGTACCCTTCCCCAGATCTGTGCCTCGATACAATCCTGTTTCGGAGGTCTACAGACAATTCCTTGGACTTCATGGCTTGGTTTGTGCTCTGACAAGCAAGTAGTGCTGCCTCCCTATAAAAAGATTTCATCTAGGTGAAATCCAAAAAGTTAATAATAGAAAAAAGAGTGGGATTGGCGCTGCTCTATGGAGAGAAAGTATGTATCAAGCGGGGGATAAAAGAACCCTACTTATAGTGATTTGTTAATATGCTAATTGAACCCAAAAAAGAAAGAGTATACTATAATGGCATATAAAGTGACATGTGCTGACAAAATACTTCCATAAAGAATTGTAAACGTAAAGTTAATATAAAGTGACTTGTGCTAACAAAGAAACCACATCAACTAGTGCTAGTGAAAAATATCAACTGTAAAACTGGCAGTAATTAAAAAGTGACATATACTAACACAATATATTAAATAAATTAATTAATGCAAACTGTGCATATATAAATCAATAAATGTCCATATTCAAAAAAAAAATTCAAAAGTGACGTGTGCTTCATCTAAATAGTGACAGTCTATAAAATAAATGATGCTGGCATTGTTTACTAGGGCTGTTGAAATTAATCATAGCATCGATGCATCGCCAATCAACCATACACGATGCGGCATCGATGCTACGACTGGAATAATCGATGTTTAGATGACATCATCCTCGCTCCGCGTTATGCCCCGCCTCCGCAACCGAACGGAGCCGAAAGCCACCGAAGTAAGCCGCGCCGGCTTTTCCCGCTTCCTGACTCCCACTGTCGTCACCCCCTGCGCCGCGCTGTCTGCGCGTTGGCGGGGACATGGAACGCCGGTGTTCGGAACTGCTGCTGCTAAGAGTGGCAGCGGCGGCCGGTGAGGGGTTGGTCATGGTGAGCCAGCATAGCTAAAAGGCGGCCATTCCTGTCACCCTGTTCGAAGGCCCTTTGTTTCCCTTTATACATCTCTAGTCGTGTGACATCCGTCAGATGCAGTTGCAGGTCCCTTTGTGCTGCCATCAATAGATCGAAGTGGGCGGGAGTAGGGTCTGTAGCGTATGTGTCGTTACAGTCAGCAATTTTTTTGTTGCAGTGAGTGGGACATAGTCGTTTGCTTCTTTTTGATGTCAGCAATGCAGGAAATGTATTGTCCCCTGCTGAACGCCTTTAAGGCATCCCAAACAATATCAGGGGAGGAGGAACCTACATTCTGTTCCCAGAACTCAGCTAGGTGGGATGGCAATTTGTCAGAGAGATCTGGGTGGGAGACCCACTGCGTGCCCAGCCGCCAAAGTGCCGCATTGCGAGAGGCTGGGGAGCGGAGCACCACCGTCAGAGGGCTATGATCAGACAGCCCACTGGAGAGATATGATGCCTCCAACACATCCGCTAACAGTGCGGGGTTGGAGAAAGCCAAGTCAATCCGTGAGGCCGTTTTGTAGGAGGCTGAGAAACACGAATATGCCCTCGTGTCGGGGTGCTTCCACCTCCATACCTCAACCAAACCCACCGCCTGAGCCCAGGCGGAGAGATCCATGCACTGTTTCTTTGCTGGGGTAGGCCTATCTAGTTCTGGCGATTGGATGGCGTTAAAGTCACCCATCACCAGTACCCTCCCGGGACAGAAAGGTGCAACTTTTTCCAACACAGCATACAGTATGTCCGATGAAAACGAGGGGGGGGGGGGGGGGTATATATATGTTAACAATAATATACCTTTGTGACCATAGAGTGAACACAATGATTGCAAATTTACCTAGTAGATCAGTGCGAATTTCCTCAATTACGCAAGGGAAGTTCTGTGAATGAGGATCGAGACACCCCTGGCGTAAGTAGAGTATGTGGCATGAACAGTTCGTTGTATCCAAGGCTTTTTAAGAGTTAGGATCTTGCTGCCCATAAGGTGAGTTTCCTGTAAGAGAATGAGCTGGGGGGAGTGGGTTTTTAAATATTGAAATAAAAGAGCTCTTTTGAATTTAGAGTTGAGGCCCCTGACATTCCATGAAAGGATGGTAAATGAGTCAAAAATGTGGTTAGCCATTAGATAGAGAGGGTAAGAAGGGGCTGATAAATCTTGGGGGGCACAACCAGGTGCACCCTATAGGCAACAAGTTCACTATTACACTGCATTCAATACTGTTGGCACTTAAACAAAGACAAACACGTAGAAAAAAAAAAGAAAAAACTTTGGAGACCAAAACTGGACTCAAACTCCCCAGGCACGGTGTGCCTATCCTACTATGTCCCATCTCTCCTCCCAAGAATAAAGAAAAAACAGGGAGGGGGTCCGGGAATAGTTTTGACCCCAGAAAAAGAGGAATTATACCTAAGAGGTGTAGGAACCCTGAATTGAGGGTGCTACACTGCCAGCGGGCACCACATACACACCACTGGTCAGAGTCACTAGTGTCTAGTGTTGGAGGACCAGGAAGTGGGGGATAGGGGTATGTGGTACTGGGCCTGGCTAGGAAGAAAAGACTACAATAAAAAACAACAACAGGGTGAGTATTAGCGCTGCGCGCCTTCTGTGAACGGTCTTTTCTTCTTTTAGAGAGAGCTTCCGGCTCCAATTATATTGTGGCCATGAAGCACCGAGCAGCTGCACATGTGCTGCAGCACCTTGAGGGGAATGGTTGCGTGGTGAAGGCAGGTTTTTGGTATATGCATCTTTTGACAAAGCACACTGCTATAACTCTTCAGGAAAAAGTAACTTGGTAAAGGATTAGAAACCAGACATATGTGTCTGCCAGAGTGCAATCGGTCATTACCGCATCAGGATGTGATATCGCAGCCCCAAAAAAAAAAAAAGGGCAAAAAACCTTCACCCCAGTGTATCCAGCCAATCCGAGATATCCGAGGGGACCTCAAAAAATTTCACAGAGCCCCGATTTTCAACACGGAGCTTACTGGGGTATAGCATACTGTATGTAAAGCCCTTCTCTCAGAGCCTCTTCCGAACCTCCACGAACATGCAACGGCGCCTCTGCAGCTCCGGGAAGAAATGTAGCGTGGTGTTCTCAAACTTGAGCTGTGGTTTCTTCCGGGCTTCAGCAAGGATGAGATCCCTATCCCGGTAATTCAGAAATCGCACAAGGAATGGTCTGGGCATGGCGCCTTGCGGTCTCGGGCCCGTGGGGACCCTATGCGCGCGTTCAACAATGTATGTCTTGTTGTAGATTGAGGATTTCTTTGAAGAAGTTTTCGGCAAAGCTGGCTGCGTGTTGGCCCTCTGCGCCCTCTGGAAGGCCCACCACACGCACATTATTGCATCGCAGTCGATTTTCGGTGTCCTCAGATTGCGCCATTAGGGTTTTTACCGTGCATTGCAGGTCTGCGACATTATGAGAGGTGGCAGCCGCAGCATCTTCTATGTCTGAGATGCGATTCTCGACCGCAGTGACACAGCCCCTAAACTTGTCCATGTCTTGGCGGATAATACCACACTCTATGGCCAGTGTATCTATCCTCCCCATCACCATGGTTTTACTCTCCTCAATGGCCGACAGAATGGCCGCAGTGGAGTCAGTAGCTGCGGATTGCGCCATCTCTAAGGGCTGCTGCGGCTCTCCTTCTTGTTGTTCCATGTCCCTTAGGAGCTGCAGGGCTGTCTGTATGGCCACAGCACGCTCCTCTCCAGAGGGGACAGCGGTCACCACTCGTGTCACTGCCGGGGAGCCTTGTATCTTGGGTGGTGGCTGTTTTTTACCTGGCCGCCTTTTGGATGGCATCTAGGGATGCAAGAGATGCCCCCAAACACCATGCAGCTGACTGCAATGGTGTTCAGCTCAGGAGGTGTATGCAGGGAGTCAGGAAGGATGCAGGGGGATGCAGAGAATGCTGTATCCTGGGACCCCACAGCCTGTTCACACAGGCAGTCTTTGGGTACTTACAGGGTCCGGATCTGGTGAGCAGCAGAGGACCGCAGCATCCACGCCATGGATTACAGGCCGGGCCGGCCGCGGTGTCCCGTCCGCGGGCCGGCAGAGTAAGAGAGTCTGGTGTGCGGCAGGCTTCACTAGGCTGCGCCAGGCCGCGGCCGCGACCGGCGATTTCAGCGGTCCCTCAGGTATCCGGACCCTGCCAGGAACTCAGGGGATCAGGCTGGATGGGAAGGGGAGCCTCTTAGCCCACCACCAGAATTGTGCAGGATGAGGGCCGGGAAGATGGCAGCGGCCGGGAGAACACTGGGCCGGCTTCTCTGTCACCGATCCTGGGCGCAAATCAATCAATAAGGACCCCAGCAGATGCAGGCCAAGTTGGGGAACAGGTAGGCAGGTGGATTTGGGGTGATTATTAGCTTAGGTGCTTGGATGGCTGAGGATTCACGCCCCCTGGAGATCATCTTTAAGTTGTCTGCTGTGTTTACACTTCGCTACATGCAGGTAGTGTTGTCTTTTTTTTAAGAACAGATAAAATTTAGAAAATGGAGTTCTCCTGACTGCTTGAATTTTTTGGATGAAAACCATGCGCAGTAATCGTGATGCATCGTGATGCATCGTGATGCATCGCCAAATCGAATCGAATCGAATCGTGGACCGGATAATCGTAATCGAATCGAATCGTGAGGCAAGTGAAGATGTGCGCCCCTATTGTTTACTGTGTTCTCCTCTTGTGCTTTCACTCACCAGAGCGCTTCACCCCTGCAGGGGTACAAGCGTATAGTAGAAGTACCTTCCGGATCCTGGTGTCCCTCTTATGGAATACTCCACTCATTCACAACACCAGAAATGACCCATCCAGGAGTGAGAAAGATGTAATTAAACTCCTACTAGCTTCCCCTCTGCAGCGTAATCTCCAGCCTTGCACATAGTCTGTGAAAACAGATGAGAGTCCAGTTGCTTCAAATTCTTTTTGGATATACCGTTACTTCAAATGTAGAAAGTCTCTTTCGCACTTGTAATTTAACGTCACATAAAACACTGATCATTTTCTCTTTACATTTCTTCCCACTGGAGCCCACATCTACCTTGCAGCTTTTCTGGAGGACCAAATATTCCTGAACGTGAGAGAACTTCAAATTCCCCCTGCCCACAGTATATGGCTAACAGCACAAAGTTCTCCTCCAGCACCGCCTCTGACATGTCATGGGTCATTTCTGGTGTTGTGAACGAGGGGAGTATTCCATCAGAGGGACACCAGGATCCGGAGTGTACTTCTACTATACACTTGTACCCCTGCAGGGGTGAAGCGCTCTGGTGAGTGAAAGCACAAGAGGGGAGCACAGTTATCACTGCCAGCACCATTTATTTTATAGACTGTCACTATTTGGATGAAGCACACGTCACTTTTGAAGATTTTTTTGAATATGGACATTTATTGATTTACAGTATATATGCACAGTTTGCATTAATTAATTTATTTAATATATTGTGTTAGTATATGTCACTTTTTAATTACTGCCAGTTTTACAGTTGATATTTTTCACTAGCACTAGTTAATGTGTTTTCTTTTTGGCACAAGTCACTTTGTATTAACTTTACGTTTACAATTCTGTATGGAAGTATTTGTCAGCACATGTCACTTTATATGCCTTGTATACTCTTTCTTTTTTTGGGTTCAATTAGCATATTAACAAATCACTATAAGTAGGGTTCTTTTATCCCCCGCTTGATACATACTTTCTCTCCATAGAACAGCACCAATCCCCCTCTTTTTTCCTTTATTATATATATATATATATATATAAATATTTATTTTTTTTCAGCTGTACCGTTAATGTTAAAAGGCAGCCTTTGAGTTCCAGTACAGGGACTTTATCTAGCCTAAGGTGAGATCATCTCAGTCTCCTCTTCCTCAGAGCCGGTTCACACCTAGGCAGCACGACTTAGAGCGCGACTGCCTCAAGTGACAGGCATCCGACTTCAGCGGCGGCTTGCAAAATGACTTCTGTATAGAAGTCAATGCAGGTCGCCCGAAGTTGCCCCCAAAGTAGTACAAGAACCTTTTTCTAAGTCGGAGCGACTTGTGTCGCTCCTATTAGAACGGTTCTATACTACAGAACGGGACGCGACTTGTCAGGCGGCTAAGTCGCCTAATGAGTCGCCCCGGTGTGAACCGGGTCTCAGAGATCCGATTACAACATATGTAACTTTGTAGCCAGTCACAAGGTAAGATGCTAGTGTGTCAGAAGTTTGTGAACACAGCCAAAAACTGCACAGTGATTGTGTCATCTCCGAGCCAACATCTTACTGCAGGAATTAGATACTGAACCTAGGGGATGCCTGAACAAAAACGATGCTGATCTTCTGAAATAAAAAATCATTCTTATGGGGAGTATTGTGTTCTTTGTAATGCCGCGTACACACGATCGGAATTCTCGTTGGAAAAAGCTCTGATGGTTTTCCCCGTCGGAATTCCGACAGAATTCCGCTCAAACTGTCTTTCCTACACAAGGTCACACCAAATTCCGACAGTCAATAACACCGCGACATACAACACGTTCGACGGCACTATAAAAGGGAAGTTTAATGCTTCCGATCATGCGTCGAATGGTTTCCGAGCATGAGTCAGAATTTTACGTGTCGGAATTGCATGCACACGATCGGAATTTCCGATAGAAAGTTTTTCCGTCGGAAAGATTAAGAACAGGCTCTTAATCTAAAGTCCGTCGGAAATGCTGACAGAAAAAGGCCGATGGGCATACACATGGTCAGAAAATAGGATGAAAAGCTCCCATCGGACTGTTTCCATCGGAAATTCTGGCCGTGTGTACGTGGCATAAGAGTTAATAAAAAATATGTAAATGTTACCGCACATTTACACATAACTTAGTAGGCATACACTTACAACAAGCAACTATACAGTAGATAATGCTAAGCATAAATCCTTTTCTTGGAGTCCATAAAGAGACATGGGAATTCTTAGAATCTATCGACTGTTAGGTTATACAGCTGCCTACAGGAGAAATGGACACCGGCAACAAAAAATCCAATGGTCAACAGGAGATCAAACAAGTGAAGTAGAGTCAAACTCCTCGTCCCCACCTGGCGAGGTAGGCTACCACTGTCCCATTGTCCAACAACATCTTGATTCGTGTTTCCTGAAGATCCTTCTGAAAAGCTTGCGAGACAAGGAAGGCTGCATTCAGCTCCAGATAGTTAGATTGATTGGACTAGAGGGATTCCAGTGGCCTATGCTTCCTATGACAATGGGCTCCCCAACCCTGGAGACTGGCGTCTGAGGTGACAATTGTCCAGTCTGAAAGTAGCCTTAAAATAATAAATACCACGTGAAGAGAATAACATAGTAATAGCAATTCTATACAACAAGATAGTGCAACCTCCTAAACACAATAGTTATATTACAAAACTATTAAATATATATTATGGAAAAGGTTATCATTATTCCTTAGTTGTTCTTATACAAAAATTGCATGCTGAAAAAAGAATAGCTAACAAAAATACATAAACATACTGTATAAAGATAAACAACCGAATAGTAATATAATTCATTTAAAAACAAACTTGACATCCAATCTGTTGTTTAAACTGTGCAGAATCCTAGTGTTGAGTGTGTGGATTCACCTCACGTTGGAGTAAGATACATTGTGTATCACCCCTCTTACAGGTTGATCTGTTCAAGACCAAAAAGGAAAATTAATCAAGGTTTTCCCTAAAGTGTTTAGATACATTTGCTATATTCTTCAAATTTTAATTATTGGTATTATTAAAATGTTCTGATATAATTTTTAGGGAATGAATAGTACATCCCACCAGAGGTGTAACTAGACCCTTCAGGGCCCTAGTGCCAAAAAAATAAAGGGCCCCCCTGACCCACTGGTCCCGAGGCCCTTCCCGCCGAGCCAGGACCCCATTACTTCCATCGTGGGGCCCTTTATTTTGACCCCACAGTGGGACCCTTTACATGTTCTGCAGTGGGCCCCCTTCCTGCTGTCTTGGAGCCCCCCATGGTGGCAGAACACCAGGGCCCGGTCACAAGTGCGACCTTTGCAACCCTGGTAGTTCCACCACTGGGTGAAATTCTCTGCAGTGTCATGGGATGGGTGGAATGCTCTTCAGTGTATCATGGGATAGTTGGTGATGCTCTTCAGTGTATTATGGGATGGGTGGAACACTCTGCAATGTCAGGGGAAGGGTGGAATGCTCTGCAGTGTATCATGGGATAGTTGTAATGCTCTGCAGTGTATCATGGGATGGGTGGAATGCTCTGCAGGGTGTCATGTAATGGATGGAATGCTCTGCAGTTTGTCATGGGATGGGTAAAATGTTCTGCAGTGTGTCATGGGATGGGTAAAATGTTCTGCAGTGTGTCATGGGATGGGTGGATTGCTCTGCAGTAACATGGGATGAGTGGAATGCTCTGCAGTGTTTCATGGGATGGGTGGAACACTCTGCAGTGTGTTATGGAATGGGTGGAATACTCTGCACACATATACACACATATAAACAGATATAAAAACATACACACACAATCTCACAAACACACACACACACACACACAATCACACACAATCACAACATCCTTTCAAAAAATCATCAGTACAGTACATTCAAACACACAGCCAGGTACTGCACTGTAGGGGGAGGCAGAGAGCACAGCACTCGGGAAGACACCTCTCCCTCCTTTGCTTTCACTTTGCTGAGTGTGTTAACTGTCTGACGGAGCTCCCAGTGCCAATGCACGATGGGGGGTTTGATCTGACAGCCTCTCTCTACAAGCTTCACTGGCCCCCCGGAGCAAGGGCGGGGTCATCATTGCGAGCCTTGTGACCCCTGTAGCTATGCCACTGCATCCCACATACTGGACACAACAAATGCTACACTCTACTACATAAACAACTGATTTTGTGTTACAATTGTTATAGTGTTTAAGGAATATGTCCTGCCTTTAGCAAAAGAGGTCACTGAGGTGCTTTTTATATGTCTCCCACACTGTTTACAGGTAGTAAGTCACCATGGATAAGATCCCACTGTTTGTAGCCATGTAATAGATTTACGGGAATTTTTAGAACAGAAAAGGCTAGGTGACAACATAGTACCCAAACTAGGAGCTTTCCTACTAGACAAATTGCAACCGTTTTTTAGAATGTCATATAAAGCTTTATCAGCATATAGAATGGGCAGATGTCATTTAGAATTTTTACAATCTGATGGTATTGAGCAGAAAAACTTGTCAGAAAATCAAACTTACTATTTAGCCTAGATCGTTTCTTAATTTTGGATTAATTTTCCGACAACTTTGTCCGACCGTGTGTATGCAACCAGTTTTTTTCCCCTTTTTCTACCCTCCCCCCCCCCCCCCCCCCCCCCCCCCCCCCCCCTCCCTTGTTCCCAATTTTCCTGCAATTCCCCTTCATCTGGGGCCTTTAGCACCTTCACGGTGAGTCATTTCCTCTCCCCCCCTCTTTTAACCCCCCCTCCTTGATACCCCTCCCCATCCTTCTAAAATCATGGATGTTTTTGAATTTAGGACTTCTAGGGTACTTGATGTTGACGGGGTTTTTGAAGTTTACAAGCAGGACGAGAGTGACTTAAATGGCACTTTCCTCCGCCTTAAGAATTTGATGATCTCCGAAAATCACACTAAGTGGGACATCGCTTACCTCGAAACATACATTAAGTACTCCATGGTACCCAGAAGTCTTAGATGGGAGGTGGCTCCACAAAAGGGTGACCTTGACCTGGAGGAATGGTATAAATATTTTAACCAGGCAGGAATATCTTTTCTGAAATTTCTTGTTGAAAGGAAAACTACCAAATTGTCTAACCTTGATGGGGAAATTAAAGGTATTCAAAACAAACTAGATAGTGTTAAAGACAGCGATGAATACCGAGACAAGTCTAATAATCTCCTTAAAATCCTGGAAAAGGAAGATAAAGATCAGAGAATTAAGAAAAAAAAGAAATACAACAGAGACTTTGCAGATTATACTGGGAATATAGTCTTTGAGTGGCAAAAAAAACTGTTAGATGAACAATCCAGACTCACTGATCCCTCAATGGAGGTTTCAGCTCCCACTGTTCCTGCCAGAGGAGGACCACCCTCCCAACCCCCTCCCCCCAAACGCATGGTTCCTACCACTAGGTCCCAAGGACATGGGACACACCAGTCCTATCAATCCCCGCGTAGGGGACGCGGGAATAGTAGAGGGTTATCCTCCCATCGGGGTAACTTTAAACCAGGGGGTCCCCCTAGATCCAACTATGGATCTTTTGAATCAGGTCACAGCTATCCCTACCCTCCACCACCCACAAGTTTTCCTTCAGTGGGTGGGGATTATACATCTTATAGTAGAGGATGGGGACAACCCCCTCCACTAACTACAAAGGGTCCCCAGGTCAACCAACTCAATGGTTGGGGCCAACCTTCTATGAGAGACTCCGTACCTCGCTCTCCATTTTATGACCCTATGGGAAGAAATTCTGATTGGGAATATGGTGTTCCCATCAGTAACACTTTCTTCCCTCTGACAGATGCTAATGGCCCCTATGAGGAGTCTATACTCAATTCTGTCTCACATACTTATCCTATCACTGGTCCCACCCAAGGTCAATACTTGGGCCCCAATGGCGAAAGAGAAATACGTCGCCCTCCACCGCCTCTGTTACCTAATGGCTGGGGTTTTCCCCGACCCTTACAAGGAAAAAAACGACAGGGCGAAAGAGGAGAGGAACCAGAGGGGGGAGGCGGGCCCGAACAATTAAAGAGAGCGAGGGTGTGATAGGTAAAGGCATTTTTAATCTAAGCTCCAAACCCCTATCGGTACCTGAACTGTCTATTTTGGACAAGGGCCTTAAGTTTGCACCCCCTAAAGGTTTAAACAAATTCCAAGTTTATATGGATATTCACAAATTTGTACGCAAGTTGAACATTAAACGCTATATGAGTAGTAATACTTTCCCCATTAGAGCCACTGTAGTCAATCCCAATACCCCCGCATTTGTCCACTCAGGTTTGGCCAACGCTTCCCTTTTTAACCCCCCGGGGGGACTACCCCCTCCATTGCGTGTTTTCCGTGATGTTATATTAAGGGATTTACAACATCTTGAAATCAAAAAAATCAAAATGAGTAAGACTCTGCAAGAGGGGTTGGACTCATTGTGTTCAAGAAAGGATTTAGTCATCAGGCCAGCCGACAAGGGGGGGGGGGTATCGTTGTGCTGGATAGGGATGCCTATTTGACTGAGATGCACAGAATTGTGGATGATGTCAACACATACGTAAAGTTACCTTCCGACCCAAAAGTCCAATTTGTGAGGGAACTGGAGAAATTAATCCAGTTAGGTCGAAACACTGGGATTTTAAATGAGAAGGAGGCATTACACCTTATTCCTAGGGCCCCAAGAACTCCGGTTCTGTATTACCTGCCCAAGGTACATAAGAGCCTCACTTGCCCACCCGGGCGCCCCATAGTTAGCGGAATAGATTCTGTTACTGCCCGGGTGGGCAAGTACATTGATTCCTACCTTCAACCGGTGGTTATCAGGACGCCCTCCTTTATCAAAGATTCTAGACAGGTAATCAATATGTTGGACACCATTATAGCTAAACCGGGCATGTGGATGGTGACAGCGGATGTCAACTCTCTTTACACCATCATTCCCCATGACCTAGGGTTTTCTGCTGTATCGAACTACCTACGCCAGGAATCCCATCTTCCGGCTGAACAAGTGTCTTTTATTATGACCCTTTTGAAGTACGCGGCCACACACAACTATTTCTGGTTCAACAATCAGTTTTACCTACAAATAGTTGGTGTGGCAATGGGGGCCAAATATGCCCCCAGTTTGGCCAACCTGTTCATGGCCCAGTGGGAGGAGGATGTCATCTATGCCCAGAACATACCTCAACTTGTTCTATGGGCTAGATACATCGATGACATCCTCCTCCTCTGGGATGGCCAACTGGGGGATCTAGAACTTTTCATGCAATCCCTCAACAACAACACCAGGGGGATTGTTTTGAAATATGAGATGCACCAGGAAATTATCCATTTCCTGGATTTGAACATCAAAATAGAAAACCTCAAATTTACCACCTCCACATACTTCAAGACCACAGACAGGAATTCATTTATTCCGGTTAAAAGCTGCCACCATTCCCCATGGCTTGATTCAGTCCCCAAGAGCCAACTGATCAGACTTAGGAGGAATTGTACGAAACAGGAGGATTTTCAGGCTCAGTCAAAAATACTTATGGAACGACTAGTTGAAAAAGGCTATAAATCTGAAGATCTGATTGTCACTCTAAACGAAGTAAGCAACCTTGACAGATCAGAGCTGCTGAAAGAGAAAGGCCCACGCAGAAGGGAAGCCTTTGCCAATGGAGTCCCCTTTATTACCACATATACCTTACAACATAGGGGTATTAAACAACTAATTAATAAACACTGGCATATAGTGAAGAGTGACACGGTTCTGAAAGATCTTCTACCTGAGAAGCCCCAGGTGATTTTCAGGGGCCTACCCTCATTGAGGAACCAGGTTGCGGTCAATACCATCGACCCTCCGAGAAACACAAGGGGTTTTTTCGACCACCTCTCGGGGTACTACAAGTGTGGAAGATGTCGGGTCTGTTCTCTCAATAGAGATGTTGCGAGACGCACCACGTCCTTCACCTGTACAGCCACCGGTGATAGCCACACTATTAAACCTTGTATAACTTGTTCATCCAAAGGGGCGGTCTATATGCTACAGTGCCCGTGTGGTTTACAATACGTAGGGCGAACCAAACGCCCACTACAAGTACGACTAGGGGAACATATCTCAAACATCATTTCCGGTTTCCCCAAACACTCAGTGTCTAAGCATTATTTGCAGGCACACAGTAAAAATCCAGCCCAAACCCTTTTTTTCGGTATCGATAAATTTAAACCTCACTGGCGAGGGAGCGCATTAGTGAGGGAAGTGTCAAAACTAGAAATGGCTTGGATTCATCGTTTAAAGTCATACACCCCCTTCGGGTTGAATATTGATACCGACATCAATGCTTTTATAGACAACTCCTAAGGGGGGGTTTTCTGCATACTTTCTTGAGTGATTTTCACTTTTTAGTTGATTATTTACTATACACTAGGAGGTCTTTTCACTGATTACTCACTGGACTTTGCTGCCAGTCCTTCTTTTATAAAAGTTTTTTAGTGAATGTGAATCTTTTTATAAAAGTTTTTTAGTGAATGTGAACTCTTCCTGAGATGTGTGTAAGGTCATGCCACATTTTCTTCATTGAGGCTCGGAACATATAATGTGCTTCTTATATTATAATTTTTATTTTATATTATAATTTTTATAATATATAATTTTTGTGCGTTTTTTTAAGTGTCACACACACTTGTCTTATCATTATTATTATTATTTATCCTAACGGGGGTGCTAACCCTCTTCCTTTCCCACTTCCTTGTTTTTTATGTATTTTCCCCTCACCCTTTCAGGCACATCACGTCCTTTTATAGATAATTATCACTTCCCTAATTTGGTTTTTTTTTCCTAAATACACCATATGCCTTTATTTACATACCCTAATATGCAATACGTGTTCTTAATTAACACGTAATTGTACATTCATAGATACTATCTCACTGGACTATCCTTTTATATTTGGTATGAGTTTTTATCTATACCATCATTACTATTTCTATTATTATTCCAGTAGCCTATTTGGTTACCTTGCACTTGTTTATAGTCCTTCCCAGCACTATTATTGCAATGCCTACTTCCCCTTTTAGTATTTGCCTCTGACTAATAAGGATCTAGCACATTGTTGTTCCTTTTCAGAGCCCCTTTTGCTTTTTTAAACTGCTAATCCTCCCTGGCGCCGTTCGCTAGCACTGCCATGGTATTTTTCCCATTAGCAAGATGGCGGCGACGGCCTCGATCTCATGCATTCCAGGAAGAGGCTAGTTATTTATAGGTGGTGCGTCGCTGCGTTGCCCGTTCCCCATTGAAAACGTCAGTTGTGACGAAACGTCGTATGGGAAGGCACGCAGCGACGCCACCACTACAGACAACATTCGATCTAGGGACGGGATTACACTGACCGGCCGGCAGTGTCTACTTTGTTATCTCTGTTGCCGTTTTTTCTCATCCTTGATGTAAGTGATTTTAAACCATTTTTAATAAAAGAAGTATTATCAGTATTACACGATGGGTGGCCCCTTTTGTGTTTTCTCCCTGAACGGAGGATTTTATTAGGATCTGGCTATCTAGTCTGGGATAGGTTTCCAGGACGGATCCCTCCACTTCCCCCCTGTTTGCTTTTGGATCGTTCCCCCCTGGAGTGGCCGTTTAACCCCATCAACGCCGGTCTACTGCAAGCCCAGACCCATTGCTCGATTTTCTATACCTTCTGGTAAGCCCCCAACTTATTAGGTGGTCGGGATAAAATACACCTTGTTTTCATGTCACATTGGATGCTTTCAGCACGAGCACGGAGGTGTTACATTTGAACATACAGGATTGGTGGATTGAATGTACCCCATGTTTGATACTTAGAGGAATTGCTCTGGACTGATTCACCTCTATCTGGATTTTTCTGCATGAGATCTTTTATATGTTTAAAATGTTTAGTATGCCTTGCACATTTTTTATATGTTTAAACTTTTTTTACATTGGCGCAGCTTTACCCTATTGTATATTTGCCTAGTGTGTAGTATCTCACTTTTTAGCAGCAGCCTTTGCATTTTACATTTTTTATTTTGCTATTTTGTTACACTCACCAGTTCGCACTGTCCCCCAATCCTTCCCTTATACCCCCTTTCCTTCTCCCAAGCGCGGCTTATCCCCTTCCATTATGCAACACCAGTGTCGGACTAAATCCGTCGGACCAAATCCGATGGATTTGGTGGTCGGATTTTCCGACCGTGTGTATGGGGCTTAAGTCTCAACGTATTCCCACCGGAATGATTCCATCCCACTGACTCAGAAAGGTGACTTAAAAAGCTTTCATGTGCCACCTGGCCCAAGAGACTACTGGGACAGCTGAAGTAAAGATTCCGATCACGATCATAAGTCCTCTGATGAGAGGGAGGTTAATGACATTAATCTTGGGACGCAGTTGACCGGTTCTTTAATCTTCCTGTCTGGGAGAAAAACTCACCTTTGAGTTGTACAGAATAACACTCCCAGGTATTCCATTGTCTGTGAAGGACGAAGCTGGCTTTTTTGTGGGTTCACTAACCACCCAAATCGGCCCAGGGTCTGCCTCTCTCTCCTGCTGGAACGTGCTTCATGACTCTCTTGAGCCAGAGTTCTTCTATATAATCCTGCAAGAAATGTTTCTTCTCAGGACTCAATGGCCACTGGCTGTTTACAAAAAAGTCCGGAGGGCTGTGTATCAACTCAATCGAATATCCGTTCTTCACGGTACCCAGTACCCAGTGATCTGTGACGTGTTCAACGCAGACTCTCCAATAGGCAGCCAATCTTGCTTCTACTGGACCAATCTGGACAGGCGCACCTTTAAAAAAAATATTTGCCATTGCCCTTGGCTCTCTTGATACCACCTAGGAATGAACTCTAAGTCCCCTTCCGCTGAGGCCTGTCACGCCCTGGTCTGTATGATTTTGCCTCACGAAAACGCCTGAAGGGTGACTGGTTGGATTGGCTTGGCTGCTGTTTATTCCTACTAGGCTGAAGAAGAAGTGCTGATTTGCTGCCTGTAACTCTCTTGATGGCATCCTCTAACGTCTTACCCAACAATATGTATGGAAGATTGCATAAGGCCTGCTTAGAAGCCCCATCCTTCAACCAATGACGAAGCCTCAAGGCTCTATTTTCTGTAACCGCATTGGCCATTTTGGCTAGTGCCAAAAATGTTACTATGTTCACCGAGGCTTCTGCCAGTAAACCAGCTGACAGATTTAGCTTTTCTAAAGCTGCCACAATTCTTGCTGGGTCTACACCCGAGTTTAGGGCAGTTTCGATGTTAGAAAGCCATGTCTTCAGGGCTTTAGATAAGGCAGCCAGCCTTAGCCGGGCATAAAGCTGAACTCACCATGGAATAGACTGAATAAAAAAAAATAAACCACTATATGGGGATGGTCACTTTAGTGACCATCCCCATATAGTGGTTTGATTATTATTCTAGTTGCGCCGCATTTATGGTGTGGATTTGTGGGGCTGCGTGTGCCCAAGTGTGCTGATATTTGTTGTTTTTCAATTCCATTTTTTATACTGTTTCAGTGAATATTCCTGTTTAATATTGAGATCAAAGGTCCTGATGAAGCTAACTGCGAAACGCATCAACCTATATAAGTGATCTCTAAGGACTTCACAACTCCAGTTCTCTCGCTATATAATAACCAACAATATCAGTGTCCATTTTTAGAGATTCTATATGTGCATAATCTTGCAGTATGTATGTATTTCATATGGTTTATGTTAATGTATCATTAACCTTTGGAAGTATATTAAAAGTCCCATTTCTTTATTTTGAAACTAGTTTCATTTATAAAGGATATAATACTGTGAACAACACCACCTCTCTGTACATTTGTATTGTGTTGAATAAAGCTGTGGTAGAATTATGGACTTGTGAAGAGTGGTTTGATATTTTATAACTGATACTAGATTCACTTTAAAGAAGAAGTAAAAGCATTATTTTTTCTAAAATTTGGATGGAATAAGGGAGGGTTATAACTACTGCTGGGTGAATGGTTTGGCCCGAGCACGAGATCGGGCCAAACATCGGCTATTCGTCCCGTTTGTCATACCCCCCCTTTAATTTGCAGGATGTTTGGCGGGTGTTCACCCCGCTAACTTCCCTGCAATGTGCATTTTGTGCCGAGTTTGGGAAGAGCTTTGCCCAATTAGGGTGCAGTATAAGCTGGTTGTTAAGGAGCAGGGCTGGGGCGGGCAATTGCAACCATGTCAATTTAAATTTGATTTGACTCGTTTTTTTTCCTTTAGAAATTTAATTTTTGTTCTATGGATGCTACAGATGCACCACTTTACAGGCAAACTAAGGGGACCCCCATCACTATATTTAAAGGAATTTTTCATTTTTATTGTTGCACTATAAGCATCATTAAAATCACTGCTCCTGAAAAAACTTAAAATTGCATTGATACATGTCCCCCAGGGCAGTACCCAAACCCCCACACCCCTTTTATGGCCAATTACTTGCACATAAGCCTTCAAAATGGGCACTTTTGATTTTTCCATTTCGGTTCCCATAGACTTCAATGGGGTTCGCCGTTCGGGTTAGAAATTTTCCCCTGTTCGGGAGTTCTGCTGCAAACCGAACAGGGGGGTGTTCGGCCCATCTCTAGTTATAACCCCTGTCAGTTTTTTGTTTTTTTTCTGTGTCCCATTGGGGAGATTTCCCTTTACTTCCTGTCCCACAGCCAAAACAGGAAGTGAGAAGAAATGTCTTTAAAGTGAGGGAATCCTTTGTTGTCACCAGGTTCACCAGAACCCCATTTAAAGACTTCCCCTCTATTCCTGTTCTGGTGACAGCTCAAAATTTGGGAAATTTGGGATTTTCTTTCACTTTAACTCTTGGTTATATAATCAAACAGGACAAATAGAGAGGGTGAATCTTCTTCAGCCTAGGTTCACACTGTTAATGATGCAGGGACCAGTGCACTTCCAGCGCTGGTTCCTGCATCGGATCTCTCCCGCAGGCAGTTCACACTGCTCTCTGCAAACCGCTGCGGGTGTCAATACAATGTTAATGACACCCCCAGATCGGTTCACAGATTGATGTGCGAACTGTGGATTCATACAGGAATCGGATCGCATGGGTGTTCTTTTTTGTGCACATACAACTGTATGGCTGAACTCTCACTGCACTGATGTCGCATGTGATCGGCACCTACGGTGAGGGTGTGAATCACATGCGATGTCTGAGATAGCTATAGTGTAAACCTGGGCTATAGGGGGTGGGGGGGCACAGACATCAAGACATAAAAAAAAACCTGACAGGTGTTCTAATTCCTCCTCTACTCTTTTCAAAACTAAAAAAAAAAAAATGCTTTCCCCAAATTATAATATAAATCAGCTTACCCTAATATACAGTTGTGCTCATAAGTTTACATAACCTTGCATAATTTGGGATTTCTTGGCCATTTTTCAGAGAATATGAATGATAACACAAAAAAATGTTTCTTTCACTCATGGTTAGTGTTTGGCTGAACCCATTCATTATCAATCAACTTTGTTTACTCTTTTTAAATTATAATGACAACAGGAACTACCCAAATGACCCTGATCAAAAGTTTATGTACCCCAGTTCTTAATACCGTGTATTCCCCCCTTTAACATCAATGACAGCTTGAAGTATTTTGTGGTATTTGTGGATGAGGCTGTTTATCTTCTCAGATGGTAAAGCTGCCCATTTCTCTAGGCAAAAAGCCTCCAGTTCCTGTAAATTCTTGGGCTGTCTTGCAAGAACTGCACGTTTGAGATGTCCCCAGAGTGGCTCAATGATATTGTGGTCAGGAGACTGAGATGGCAACTCCAGAACCTTCACTTTATTCTGCTGTAGCCAATGACAGGTTGACTTGGCCTTGTGTTTTGGATTATTGTCATTTTGGAATGTCCAAGTATGTCCCATGCACAGCTTCCTGGCTGATGAATACAAATGTTCCTCCAGTATTTTTTGATAACAAACTGCATTCATCTTGCCAACAATTTTGATCAAATTTCCTGTGCCTCTTTTACAAATGTAACGTTTATGGTTGTGGCCCAAAAGCTCAATTTAGGTCTCATCACTTCAAATGACTTTGTGCCAGGAGATTGGAGGCTTGTCTCTGTGCTGTTTGGCGTATTATAAGTGGGATACTTTGTGGCATTTGCGTAGTAATGGCTTTCTTCTGGCGACTCGACCATGCAGCCCATCTTTCTTCAAGTGCCTTCTTATTGTGCATCTTGAAACAGCCACACCACATGTTTTCAGAGAGTCCTGTATTTCACCTGAAGTTATTTGTGGGTTTTTTTTGGAACACGATTAATTTTCCTGGCAGTTGTGGCTGAAATTTTAGTTGGTCTACCTGACCGTGGTTTGGTGTCAACAGAATCCCTAATTTTTCACTTCTTGATTAGAGTTTGAACACTGCTGATTGGCATTCTCAATTCCTTGGATATCTTTTTATATCCCTTTCCTGTTTTATACAGTTCAACTACCTTTTCCCGCAGATCCTTTGATAATTATTTTGCTTTCCCCATGACTCACAATCCAGAAACGTCAGTGCAGCACTGGATGAAAGATGCAAGGGTCTGTCAGGAGTCCAGAAACTCATTGACCTTTTATACACACACACTAATTACAAACAAACAGATCACAGGTGAGGATGGTTACCTTTAATAGCCATTTAAACCCCTTTGTGTCAACTTGTGTGCATGTTATCAGGCCAAAATCACCAGGGTATGTAAACTTTTGATCAGGGTCATTTGGGTAGTTTCTGTTGCCATTATGATTTAAAAAGAGTAAACCCAGTTGATTGATAATAAATGGCTTCAGCCAAACACTAACCATGAGAAATGTTTTTGTGTTATCATTCATATTCACTGAAAAAAGGCCAAGAAATCCTAAATTCTGTCAGGGTATGTAAGGTATTAGCACAACTGTAAGTCTGTGTAATTTTTTGCAGAATAAGCACATACAAATCAATACAGGGTTTACAAGAGGACAGTACTGCCTGAAGCATGTGAGTTGTAACTTTCTCTCTCTTTACTTCCTATGTAACCAATCACATTCAAACATTCAAAGTAGATTGATGAATCTGATTGGTGGCTGTGTAAAACTTCTAAAGCTCACCACACACAATACAATTTGATTGTACAATCTTCTTTAGATCCACCAACAAATATGCAGTGCTAGGGCCTAAGTGATTGGATACAAATTGGCTGGCTAGTTTATGTACAGATGTAGGTTTATGTATGTGTAGACCCTCATTTTACATGTTTTTGGTAGATCTAAAGTTGATTGTACAAAGATTGGTCAGATTGTACCATGTACAATGAGCCAAATGCCACGTATACACAATCAGATTGTTGGCAGGGGATTGTCTGTTGACAGACTGTTGTCCTAAAATCTGACTGTAATGCCGCGTACACATGGTCGGAATTTCCAATGGAAACAGTCCGATGGGAGCTTTTGGGAGCTTTTCATCAGATTTTCCGACCGTGTGTATGCCCATCGGTCTTTTTCTGTCGGAATTTCTGACGGACTTTGGATTGAGAACCTGTTCCTAATTTTTCCGATGGAAAACCTTTTATGATTTTCCGATCGTGTGTAATGCAAAAAATAAAAACCGCAGGGGTGATCAAATACCACCAAAAGAAGGCTCTATTTCTCCTGACCCCAGCACTCTGTGTATTATGGTCTTCTGGGTTCAGGAGATTGTAATAAATTAATGAATGAATGATTTGTATAGCGCTACAAATGCGAACTGAATCGCCTCAAGGCGCTTGTCTGCCCTTGTTGTCCTGCTGTATTAGAAGAGGTGGGTCTTGAGTTTTTTCCTGAAGGCCCCATGGTTTTCTTCCAAGCGGATGTTGTTTGGTAGAGCATTCCATAGCCGAGGTCTTCGTCTTCGATTTGTAGCAGGCTTTGGGGATGAGTAGGCGATTTTGGTTTGCCGAATCGAAGTCTGCGATTCGGTATGTATTTTTCTATTTTCTCACAAAGGTATTGTGGAGCATTTCCTTGTGTACATTTGTGGGTGAGGCAGAGGGTCTTGAATGTGATCCTATCTTTTACCGTGAGCCAATGAAGGGACCTTAGGGATGGGGAGATGGATTCCCAGGGTTTCTTTCCGGTGACTAATCTTTCTGCTGCGTTTTGGATGACTTGTAGGCGTGCAATCTGATACTTCGGTAATCCTATGTAGAGGGAGTTTGCGTAGTCAAGACGCGAATTGATGATGGTCCCTACTACTACTGCTTTCTCCTTTTCTGGGATGAAGGGGATGAGTCTGCGAAGCATGCGGAGGAGATGATGGGATCCGCTGATTACTGATCCTATTTGTGCATCCATGGTCATCTCTGAATCAAAGATGACTCCGAGGCTTTTGGCTTTGGTGCTTGGGAGGATGGTCTGTCCAAGGATGGTTGGTGGGATCCATGAGGTCTTCGTTTTTTTACTTCGGTTAGCGTTGAGGAGCAGTAGTTCTGTTTTCGATCCATTAAGTTTGAGGGAGCTAGTGGTCATCCAGTCATCTATCAATGTGAGACATTTTCCTAGTTCCTGGTATTGGTCTTTTTGTCCGGTGATACGGAAGTACAGTTGAGTGTTGTCCGCGTATGAGTGGAAACATAGATCTGATTTGCTGATAATATTGAAGAGTGGCCGGATGTTAATGTTGAAGAGTACTGGTGACAATGGTGATCCTTGAGGGACTCCATAAGAAATTGCCCGGGTTTCCGAAGTGAAGGCACCTAGTTTCACTGTCTGCGACCGGTTTCCTAAGAAGGAAGCGAACCATGGCAGATCTCCATCTGTGACTCCTGCCACTTCCTTGAGGTGGCTAAGAAGAATGTTGTGGTCCACTGTGTCGAACGCCGCGCTAAGATCCAGCAGTACCAGAAGACACGATTCTCCATCATCCGCGGCTTCTAGGGCGCCATCCCATATTTTCAGAAGTGCCATTTCTGTGCCATGGCCTGGGCGGAAGCCTGATTGTAGTGAGTCCAAGAGCTTGTGTGTGTCCAGATGAAGTTGAAGCTGTTGTACTACTGCTTTCTCCATAATCTTGGAAATGGTGCTCAGGCTTGTTACCAGTCTGCGATTGTTTGGATCTTTGGGATCGAGGGTGGGTTTCTTTAGGAGTGGTTTGATGATGCCTTGCTTGAGGGAAATAGGAACCAACCCTTCTTTGAATGACTGATTAACTAGGTGTGTAATAGAGGGGGCCAGAATGTCGGAGCATTCTTTCAAGAGCTTTGTAGGAATGATGTCGTTTGGCGATGTACTGTCTCGGAGGCTCTTGATGAAATTTTTGGTTTCATCCGTGGTGATGGGGGTAAGCGAAAAATGTGGTGCTTGTGCGTTGTGCATGTAAAATTCCTTACCTGGGTTTGATTGTGTAGAATTGGTTGATTTTTTTTTGTTGAATTATTTTCTGAATGTTGTCGATTTTGTTGATGAAAAAATCCGATAACTCGTTGCAGTATTCTTGGGTTTCGTTTTCTCAGGGGTCAAGGCAGGTGGGGTTCATAGTCTGGGCGACTAGTTTGAACAGTTCCCGTGGCCGGTTTAAGGCTTTTGAGAGGGTGTTTGAGACATGTTCTTTTTTCGCTGTGAAAATTGCTTTATGATATTTCTTGGTGAGTATTTTGTAGTTTGTGTGATTTTCCTTTGTAGTGTTTCTTCTCCAGGCTCTTTCTGCTCTTCTGTGTTCCCGTTTCAGTAGCCGTAAGTGCGCCATTAAACCATCCAGCATTTTTCTTGGGTATGGGTGCTTGATGTTTCAGGGCGACTGCGTCTGCTGTTTGTAGTAGTGCCTTGTTTAAGGAGCTGAGTGTTCGTTCTGTTGAGTGGTTTTGATTTAGTGTTGCCATTTTGTTTCTTAGTGTGGTTTTGAAAATTTCCGAGTGTAATTTCTTCTGTGATCTGATCCAATGTGTTGTTGCCACCGGATTTGGTTTTTGGAGGGTGATGTTAGTGGTGATTTCAAATTTGATAGAGTGGTGGTCTGTCCATGGTAGTGATATGTTGTCTAGTATGTTGATGTCCATATTTTGCTTGAAGATGAGGTCCAGAATGTGACCCGACCCATGTGTGGGAGCATTTACTAGTTGTTGAAGCCCTAGGTCTTCCAGTTGGTTAATGCAGGTGGTGGCGATGGGGTCTTCGGTGGAATTTGCCCAGAGGTTGAAATCTAAGAGTACCGGAACCTTGTTATTTTTCAGGGTGTGTGCCGAAATGAATTCCGTGAGTGGTATCGGTAGATTTGTCTTTGGTCCTGGTGGTCTGTAGCATAGCAGCATGTGGATGGTTTCTTGTGGTGTTGTTTGCATCTGTAGAGTAAGTGTCTCCATAAAAGTTGCTGTGTTCTGTACCATAGGTTTGGCGAGCGCCAGGTGAGCTTTGAAGATCACTGCTAGGCCTCCTCCTTTTTTTCCTTTCCTATGCTCGGTTAGGATCCTGTAGTTTTCTGGCGCTAATTCTGTTAGCATGGTGTTGCAGTCGGGTATTAGCCAGCTTTCCGTGATGAAGAGGCAATCTATGTTGTTTTGCGTGATGAAGTCATGGATTTCGTGCCTGTGCTTGACTGCCGATCTGGTGTTAATCAAGGCGCATGTTAACTGTTGCGGTTGCAATGTAGTCTTCTTATGTTTGATGGTTGCTAATACACAGAGTACTGGGTTCAGGAGAGTGTATTTCACAGAGAGCTGTGTTCAGGACAGCGTAATACACATATTGCTGGGTTCAGGAGACCATAATACACAGAGTGCTGGGTTCAGAAGAGTGTAATACAGTATTATGGTCTCCTGAACCCAGCAATCTGTGTATTACACTCTTCTGAACCCAGCGCTCTGTGTATTACACTCTTCTTTTTTTTTTTTTTTTCCACATCATCAATATTCAAGAGATTAATATTCAACTTGATGTTCATTTACATCTCTCATTGTATCTACATCATTGTGTTGCGTAGTGCTTTTACTCCATGAAACCTATCGTATTCTATATTTGTTCTTTTCTCCCTCTTTGTTATAATTCCCTTTTAAGTATTTATTACTCTTTTGTGATATGTGGAGTTTTCTTTTATTTTTCCCTTTTCTCCCTCCCTCCCTATTTTCTGATACCTCTCGTCTTTTTTCGCTCGGAAACCGCTTTTCTGTTTCCTTCCGTTTTATATAATCGTTTCGACATATTCCCATGTTTGTTTAAATGTCTGCCATCTTTTCCACTTTTGCAGATCATCTTCTTCTCCTTCTCTATTATACCTTAGCTTTTCGCATTGATATATTTCTTCCACTCTTAGAGCCCATTCTCTTTTAGATGGTGCTTCTTCTTGTTGCCATTTTCTTGGTATTAGACCCTTGGCTGCATTTAACATCTGGGGAATCAATGTATTTATATACTGTTTTATTGGGTCGTCTGTCCCATGGAATAAGCATATCCATGGATCTTCTTTTATGGTTACATCCGTGATTATTTTTATAAGGCTTAAGATTTCTCTCCAAAATGTTTTTATTTTTGGGCATTCCCACCAAATGTGGGCCATATTGCCCGGCTTATTACATCCCCTCCTGCAGTTCTGAGAATTATCTAGATGGAATTTGTTAAGTTTGTCCGGTGTCATATACCATCTGGAGAGGCATTTATAGTTCGTCTCCGCCGTCAGAGTGTCAGTAGCTGATATGTGGGTTAATTTCAGTATTTTTTTGACTTTGTGCTTGTAATCATGTGCGCCCAACTCCGTGCCCCATTTTAAAAAGAAAGGCAGTATCTCCAGTTTCTCTTCTGAAAGGATGGCTCTATACAGCCGGGATATTGTTTTCTTTTTTTCCCTCCCTGTATCAGCGCAGATTTTTTCCAATGCTGTATAGTTTTCTTTTGTTCTTAATGGTTGGGGGAAGCTCCTTACGAATTTAGCCAACTGTAAATGTCGCCACTCATTTATTCTTATTTGTGTTGAATTGTGCTGTAGTTCTACAAGTGTTTTTATTCTTCCTTTGTCTATTATATCTTTTAACTGTGTGTTTTCCCCTAACCATTGCCCCCCTACGTGTCTTTCTCCTGGTGGAAAATACTCGTTATCACTTAATGTCATTAACAGTGAATTATACTTCCACTTATATTGTTTGTGTAATAAATCCCATATTTTTAGTATGTTTTTAGTTATTTTTTGTGTATTCGTGCCCAAACCTCTTAAATGTGGAGGAATCCAAATTACCTTTTTTAAGCTTTTTTCACTTATTATACTCTCCATTTTAACCCAGTGTTTATCTTCTGTTTCCCGTGCCCACTCTATTGCCCGTGATACTGTGACCGCGTAGTAATATTTTTTTAGATCTGGGATCCCCATTCCTCCTTGATCTTTGTTCTGCCTCAAGATATTACGGGAGATCCTGGGTTTTTTGTTTTTCCAGATGAACCTGCTTATTATAGAATTTAAGGTTTGGAAATAAAAATCTGGAAGAGGGATTGGTAACATTGAAAATTTATATGTGATTTTAGGTAAAAGCACCATTTTAACTGTGTTCATTCGACCAAACCATGATAGGGGTCTTAAGGATAGTTTTTTGGTCTCGTTTTTGATTTCATCTAAGAGTGGAATGTAGTTCTCGCTGAATAATTTTTCTACTGAGTTTGCCAGTTTAATCCCCAAGTAGTTTAGACCTTTCTTCTTCCAAGGGAATGGGTATTCTTTTTGTAGGTCGTATGTCTCGTTTGGTTCCATATTTATGTTCAGAATTTCCGATTTCTTTAAATTTATTTTGAAGTTTGATATTATGCCATATTGTTTTAACGTTTCAATCAGTCGTGGCATTGTATAGTTTGGTTCAGAGACATAGAACAGCAGATCGTCAGCGAAGGCTGCGACTTTATGCTCGACTTCGCCTATTTTTATTCCTCTGATGTCCTCATTTGCTCTGACTGTTGCTAGTAGTGGTTCCAGTGAGAGCACAAAAAGGAGTGGGGACAGGGGGCACCCCTGTCTCGTCCCATTTCTCATTGTGAAAGGAGTTGAGTGATCACCGTTGATTTTGATTGTTGCCGTCGGTGCTTCATATAGTACCTTAATTCTTTGTATCATCCTGTTCCCTAGGCTCATATACTTAAATGTCTCTATCATGAGCCCCCAGTCTACTCTGTCAAATGCCTTTTCAGCATTGATTGACAGAAATTGACCTGGGGGCCCATGGGCTTTTATTTTTTGCAACAGGATAAGTGATCTTACTCAATTATCGCGCCCCTCTCTCCCTGAAACAAAACCTACCTGATCTTTATGGACCAATTCCCTCATTTTATCTCTTAGTCTGTTAGCCAGAACTTTTGCATAAAGTTTTGTGTCGCAATTCAGGAGTGAAATTGGTCTATAGCTTGGACATAGAGTTTCATCTTTATCTTCTTTTAAAATTACTGTTATTTGTGCTCTCTGTGCTTCTGAACTTAACCCATAATCTATACCGAGTCCGTTCATATAGTTACAGAGACGGGGTGTCAAGATTTTCTCAAATTTCTTCAGATATTTCATTGGAAATCCATCCGGGCCTGGGCTTTTTCCTGTTGCTGTTTGTAGGATAGCTTTTTTTATTTCCTGCTCTGTAATTAGACTTTCCATGTCTTCGCTATCATTTGGGTTTAATTGTGATATTCCTGACTTATCTAGGAACTGTTTGATCTTAGTTGTATTTCCTCTTCCTACTTTGCCTTTCTTAACATCGTAAAGTGTGCTATAATAGTCTCGAAAAACTTCTGCTATCTCTTTTGTTTTATAGACTAATTCTCCTTGTTTGTTTCGGATTTTTTCAATATAATTTCTTGACTTTTCCTTCCTTAGGGTCTTTGCTAGGTGTTTCCCAATTTTGTTGCCACTCAGGTATTTTTCTTTCATGAGTCTATTAAAAACTCTTTTTGTATCCTGTGTTAATAGGGCTTTTAGTTCTTCCCTTTTAGATATTAGTTGATGGTATATTCCTTGGTGTCTCCCTTCAGGTCTTTTATGCAACTGTTCAAGTTCATATATTTCTGTTGTTAAGCTTCTGATTTCCTTTTCTCTCGCCTTTTTTTTCCCGGCCCCCATGGATATAAATATACCTCTAATAAATGCTTTATGCGTTTCCCATAATGTAGAGTTTGAAATATCCTGTGTATCGTTAATTTCAAAGAAATGCGTCAATCCGTCGCTTATTCTTTCAACATCTTGTTTTTCACTGAGAAGCGCCTCATTTAGTAACCAGTTAAAGGTTGGTCTCTGTGGTTTCATTTCTTCGATAGTCATCGTTACTGGAGAGTGATCTGAGAGAGTAGCAATCCCTATTTCGGCTTCTGTCACTTTAGTCAGTGTATTGTGGTCAATTAAAAAATAATCAATACGTGTGTACGTCCCGTGTACCGGGGAGAAGAAGGTGTAATCTCGTACTTTTGGATGTAAGGCTCTCCACATATCCACCAGTTGGTTTTGGTGCATTTTTTGCTTCAGTTTTTTGAGAGACGCCTGTCCCGTCCCCTGTACACGGGACGTACTATCCTCCTGTGGGCTCAAACATAGATTGAAGTCTCCTGCCATTATTACTATCCCTCTCCTAAACTGTGCTAAGGTCCCTATCATTTTTTTTACAAACTCTGCTGGCTTTTTGTTTGGGGCATATATATTACCCAAAGTACATTCTGTTTCCCCTAAATATCCTCTTAAAAAGAGGAATCTCCCCTCTGGATCCGTAAGCCTTTCCTCTACTTTAAATCTGTTTTCTCTTGAAAACCCAATTGCAACTCCTTTTGCTTTATTAGTCGTAGAGTCGGCATAAAACCAGGTAGGGGGTTCCTTTGAGTGTAGTATTACATTGTCTCCAAAATGGAGGTGTGTCTCTTGGAGAAAAATTATGTCTGCATGATGATATTTAAGCTCCTTTAAGATCTTATGTCTTTTGGCAGGTGTATTCAGTCCTCGGATTAACATCTCCGAGATTTCTGTTTTAGTTGGCATCTGTGGGTTCATAGCTTGCTCCTGCGGGGTGCTTCTGTCCATCTCAGATTCCAGGGATATTTCTCCCGGCACTTCGACCGTTTCTTCTTTTCATTTAGTTGTATCCTTCTTCTTGGCTTGTTTACTCATTTGCTGTTTTTCTACGCCTGGGCTTTTAGGGCTCAGACCTTTTACCATATAGTGCTTGATTGAAGTCGTATTTGCTTGATTTTTAGGGGTTTTGGGTTCGCCTCCTTTAGCAGACTTGCCTTTCGTGCTCATTTCACTTCTTTTAAGGAAATTTTATTTTTTTCCCTAAGGGTGCACACTTTACCATATTTCAAATGAGGAAAACAAAAATAAAAGAGAGAGAGAGAGACACTGACCACATGAAGAACCCTGGATTAGAGCCTTTTTGGGCCTTACCCCTCTTCTCTTGGGATTTGAGCTAGAGGATTTATACGTTGCTTTTCGGATTTTTAGGAAATATTTTCTGTGAAATTTATCTGGGAGATTTCTTAGGGTATTGGTATTGAGAATTATGGGTCCTCTCTTCCTCCCCCACCCCTCTCCCCCGGGGAGAGAAACCAAGAGAAAAGAAAAAGAAGAAAAAAAAAAGAAAAAGAAAAAAAACAAAGAGAGGCAGAAATCACTGTCGATTGAATAAATGGAAAAATGGGAAGGGAGAATATCCAGAGGAAGGACGGTTCAAGAAGATAGCTAGAGCAATAAAGCAAGAGAGATATTCCTTTAACTCAGCCAACCCTGCCATTTGTTTATGACGACATCGGTATTTAAAGTGTTGGTTGAGGTATTTGGCTATTTATGTCCCCACATGATGTCTCGTTTAGATATCTTGCTCTAAATTTTAATGCTTGTATCTTGAATTATCCAATGCCGTTTACTCCATACTTAGAAAAGTTCACCAATTATGCTCATTATGGCCATATAATGATCGTTAATTTCGATCCCGTTGTATCGTTGAATATATGTCCAATTCTAAGTGTTGTCGTCTCCCTCTCTCTCTCTCCCCCCTCCTTCCCCCTCTTCCCTCCTCTCACAGTCTCTGTTTCAACAAGAATTGTTTTACTTTAAACAGTCCTAGTGACATACAAGTTGATATTCAGGTTTTATATTTTTACATTTCTTTTCTCCTGGTGTCCGTTTACTTTTCTCAATGGGTCCCGCCTATATACATCTTGTACATGTCTGTAGTTAATCTTATACGTTAAGAAAAAGCATTTCCACTCACCCTATCCGTTGGAGTCTTCTGAGATATCGTCAGGCAGTGAGCGTGCTACTCCCCTCAATGGGGGACTTACCCTTGTTGAGAGCTGGCCGGATCAAGCAGGTGTTCTCTATGATAGATTTTCACCGTTGTGTTGTTCTATCTGTCGGCGGTATATGACATCCGGAGAAAACCCAGAGAGGGAACGTGAGAGGGGAGAGGAGATAGAGCGGGGCGGGGGAGGGTGTAAAAAGCGACCGCCACGGATCGGCGGCGTCTCCCGTTGTTCTTAGCGCAGCGATGTCCTCAGTGAGGCGGTATTACAGGGGACGCCTGCCGGCCGATGAAGTGCCTGCCTCGTATTAGGGGAATCATCTACGAGGGAGATGCAGACTCTCACTCTGCATACTCTGTCTCAACTCGGTTCTCGCCATCGGATGTTGCGTGGGTCAGGCCACTCCCTCCATGAGATGAATCACGTCCTCACGTCTTCCCGTCCATCCCCCCTCAGTTTTCCCTGCCCTGTATTACACTCTTCTGAACCCAGCGCTCTGTGTATTACACTCTTCTGAACCCAGCGCTCTGTGTATTACACTCTTCTGAACCCAGTGCTCTGTGTATTACGCTGTCCTGAACACAGCTCTCTGTGAAATACACTCTCCTGATCCCAGTACTCTATGTATTACACTCTCCTGAACCCGGCGCTCTGTGTATTACACTCTCCTTAACCCGGTGCTCTGTGTATTACGCTCTTCTGAACACTGTGTTATGCATTCCTGGTTTTATTGAACAATGTCCCTTTAAGACCCTCCCACTGTACAATTTAGCCACACCCACCATATGGCGTGGCACGCTCCCCCACAGAAGGGGGGGTTCCTGCCCCTATTCTCTGAGAAGAAAAGCCCTGGGCCCAACCGCCCAAAAAAGAACAGGCAGCGCATCGGAAAGCAATTGGCCGACAGGGAGAACTCTCTCCTGGCCAGACCGGTCCTGCATTCCGCATGCGCCACTTGGCTGGGTGGTAAGATTAATAATGAGCACCGTGGGCAGTCCTAATTGAAGCCTAGTATTCAGCTTCTGTAGTGTTGTTTTAGGTCTGCACAGTTACGCCATTCAACCGCACCTCAGGGCGCGTCACACACGGCAATACAGGGCTCTTATGGAAGCCTGGGACTTCCATAGCATTGGCCCTGTGCCGCTGCACCCTTTCACCTCAGGGCACACGCCAACACAAAGCCCTTAAGGCCCACCAAAATCCTCAGCACCAGGCCCATTATGCTCTTAATTTGGCCCTGTCTGCAGGGCGGCTTCCTGGTCATCAATCCATACATTTATGTTTCACTATTGTATTGAACCAGCTGCTCTGTCTTCTGTTCATTTTGGTTTGAAAGTACTGTCTGTTGAAGGTGTTAATTAAATCTTTGTTCAGCATTTTGCCCACCCCGGTGTGTATGGGGAGCTATTTCCCACACGTTGCTGCCGTGGAGTCCGTCAGGAAAATGGAAAATTCCTATCAAATACTTACCATAATTTTCCTTTTCTGATGGACTCCATGGCAGCAGAAGTTCCCTCATAATGGCTGGAGTAGGCTAGTTATCGAACACAGCCGCTGGCTGGGAGCAAAGATTTATGAAAGTAGAGTCCTTTAGGGTAGTAATGGAGGCGGGACTAATCCCACACGTTGCTGCCATGGAGTCCATCAGGAAAGGAAAATTATGGTAAGTATTTGATAGGAATTTTCAATTTTTTGCAAAGTAGACAGCACAAGTTTTTTAGTAAGAGGCATGGTGCGTTTTTTGTATTTTTTTTTTGGGGGGGGGGGGGATTAAGAATTTAAATAATGTGTTGTTTTTTTTGGCTGTCATTTAAAAAAATGTCACGCACACCCCCCATTACACCCAAAACACATGCCTTCCAAGTATGGGCATACCACATGTGTTTTTGGAAGATTTGAAATGAAAATGAAAATATTTTTTATTTTATTTTTTAAACAAAGTTGTCAATTTATTAAGATATTTCTCACACACAGCATGGGCATACTTAGAATTACAACCGAAAACACATTCTGCTACTCCTTAGTATGGCGATACTACATATGTGAGACTTTTTCACTGTCTGGACATTGTATCTTGTGCATTACACAAATCAACCAATTATATACAGAATACTTTATATATACTGTATATCAAAACCAATGTACTGTAATGCTCACCTCTATGTGAGTGGTCAGGGACTATAGCTTAGTGTAGCGTCACTTATAGCAGCCCAGTTCTTATACGTCAAGCAAGTCTAGCCTACCCTAAGGAATGCCATGTCCACTTGCCAAAAAGTAAAGGAGGCTAATGGAAGAGCAAAAGAGTTCCTGTGGTTCCAGGAGTGCATGGGGGCATAGTCAGTGGTTCCAGGAGTGCAGAGGAACATAGTCAGCAGGATGTGCAGATGGGTCAGTTCAGGTGCAGGCTAAGTGTTACATATCTTGTGGTGGAGCCTGACGAGAAGAGGTAGGCGTCTCTTCCACTTCCAGCACAGAGCCCCTAGTAAGGTAACAGGAGGCAAGAGAGCACGGAGTGGCACGAGTAACCTGACAGTTTTCGCGATGACAGGTGCGGAGAGTTGACTGTGCATTTCCAGATGCAGTCTGAACCGTAAATGCTGAGCAGCAGAGGAGCTAGGCTGGCAGGTTACTGGCAGACAGACAGCGGGCACTTGGAAGACTGAAGGTAGCTTGAGCACAGATGATGGGTTCAGACAGAGTCAAGACAGATCGGGTTGGCAGCAGGAGATCGGATACAGGAAAGGATAGCAGGTATGCAGGTAATGTTGTAGACCATAAGGCAATAATCCAGAGCATGAGTGTTTAACCACTTCCCACCCAGCCTATTGTCAAATGACAGCTGGGCGGGACGGGACGTTTGTCATTTCGGGTGGACATCATATGGCGTCCTCCCGGAATGTGCCTGAGTGAGCCCCACAGCCGATAACTGATCATGTACCGGTCCACTGCCAGTACCATGTTATCACTGTGACCAATCAGAGCAGAACATATGACAATTGTAAATAATGAATGGCTTTGATTCATGCCATTCATTGTATACAATTGTGTTGCTAGCTGTGGTTGGTTACAGTGATCACATGGTACAGATAGGGCCAATCACAGACCATCTGTACCATGTGATTAGCTGTGGCCAATCACAGCCAATCACAACAATACACACTGAATTAATCAATTTCATGCTGTAAAAAGGTTTGCTTATACCAGTGAAATTCACTGGTATAAGCAATCATAATGTGTAAAAAAAAAAAAAAAATACTGATCACTTCCACAGAGTAGTAAAATGTTACTATGGCTACACTGTATTGCTCTGTTCACCGTGTTTAAAAAAAAAAATACATTTTTTTTTTGTATTTTTACATACTGTCACCAGTTAGTGATCATCGCCAAACCAGTTATATGATGATGCTGTACTGCACTAGTGACAGTATGTAAAAAACTAATTGTGAAAACATTTTGTTCATGTGATCACTTTTATTTTAATTTCTTCATTTTCCAAAAAATTGTGACAAAAACAACTTAAAAAAACTCACCATGCCTCTTACTAAATACCCTGGAATGTCTACTTTCCAAAAAAGGGTAATTTGGGGGATATTTGTACTGTACTGGCATTTTCAGTCCTCCAGAATGGCAGAAACTTTTTGTGGGTCCATACTGATGCCTTCAGTAAAAATGATTAGTCTAGGAAATGGAATATTGCCACCCAAATTCACATTTTTCAGGTTAAGCATACAGTCCAAGGAGAGAGAAAAGATTACGACATCATTGAGAAGTAAGAAACTATAACAAAAACATCCAAAAAAGTCCTTGAAAATATCAATAACAAAACGTTGGAAAGAGAAACCAGGCGCCACTAGGGTTAACAACACATAGGGGGCTGGCATGACTGTGTTAACATTTCAGTCAGTGGTGTTTGCAGTGACTACTTGTAAAAGGGTTGGGGATTGGCTGGAAGTTAGTGCAGGGAGGGGTTTTGCTACAAGGAAGTTAACCCCCGCCCTCCCCTAGGCAGCAGAGCGGGAAGGGAAAGGACACGGCCAGATAGTCCGGGGAGGGCTCCATCCCCCCGGCAAAGCGGGCAGCCAGGACGAGCGGGGAGGGCTCCATCCCCCCGGCAAAGCGGGCAGCCAGGACGAGCGGGAGGAAGCAGAGGAGTCCCTCACCCATGCGGCAGGGTCAGAGGAGAGGTCCAGAGGCAGGCTCAAGCAGGGCTCAGAGGCATAGCACCAGGACAGAAGGAACACAGGCGGGCCCCTCCCCTGGTGGTTTGCCCACGGGGAAAGGGCCTCAGCGTGGGAGATCCCAGGCGACGGTGGCGGGCCATTCTACCCCCACGGCCTGGGCCACCATGCCAGTGGAGGAGGGCCAGAGCAGCAGGTCATCAGGAGCTGAGGGATCTGACAGGGCTGGGGGGGACCACACCGGCCCGGCTAAAGCAACCTCAAAGTCATCAAACAGGTATGCAGCGCGGCGTGCAGCAAGGACGGCTGTTTTACCCTCGGCAGCCAGGGCCGTGTCCTCTAGTGGGCTGTCGGGAGAGGAGGAACCGGGGTCCGGGCAAAGGTCGGAGGGTGAGCTGTCCGGTTCTGAATAAGAAGCTCCCAGGAGACGAGTCCCCACGAGGGAGCCAGAGAGGTCGGCTGGTGGGATCGATCCCCTGCAGCCCGGTGAGTACCTTTTATTTACTAATGGCAGGGGGGACGTCCACCGGGGCGGATGCAGGCCCAGTAGTGGATCTGGTGGCGAATGCTGGGTTAGAGAGCGGGCAGAGTTTGAGTGCGGAAGTGCCCGCAGAGGCAGGCCCAGGGACAGGGGGGGCTGTCCGGGTGGAGAGTGGTCTGCTGGGATTCCTGGCAGGCATCAAGGAACTGGTGAGCAGGTTCGAGAAGCAAGAAAGGTCCGCTGCCAGTCCAGCAGCTGATTGGGTCCCCGCGGCGGAAGGGACAGGAAGTCCCAGGTGACGCAGGGGAGCGGGGAAGCTAGACTGGGACAGCAGCGCAAGGTTTGGTGGGGCAGGAATCACAAGCACCTTCTAAGCATTCGGTACGGCTGAGCCTGCGAGCAGGCAGGACATTTTTCGCTTTCAGACTCATCAAAATGCGAGGTGTACGTCTGCTTTGAGGGGCCGCTGGGGGCGCATCTGAAGCCAGAAGTCTGGGAAAAAATTTGGAAGGGTGAGTATGTGGAGATATTTTCTTTACTCCCCTTAGAAAAATGTAACCTTGATAGAGTCAAGCCGGATGACACCAAAAAGGATGACGAGGAGGAAAGGAGGTATAGGTTGATACCCAGGACGTTTGCAAACTGGTTGCAAGCATTTGCCATCATGGCAAGTGTTATTGGGGAAAAGAACGCTGAACATTGTTCGGCCCTCTTTTGCTACATGGATTCCGTGGGGGAAGCGTATCGAGTCTACGGGGGCACTGCGTGTCTGCGGTATGACGAGCAATTCGGCCATAGAAGAGCTGTTCGTCCGTCGCTGAGGTGGGACCACAAGGATATCAGCCTGTGGAATGCATCTCATGACGTCAGCGAGGGCCCCAGGCCAGTTTTTTTCGGGAAGGGGTCGTGGATCTTCTGCCCCCGGACAATCAGCCAATAAGAAAAAGGGGACGTGTTAGCAGTACAACAAAATATCTTGTAAATTTGGGGGATCTTGTAGGTTCAAACAAGAGTGTTCCAGTTGTGGGGGAACACACCCTCTCTCCCGTTGTTTCAAACAAGGGAAAGGTAAGTCCGGAGATGCTGCTCACACGAGAGAGGATGCCAGTGATGGTGGAAAGGATGCGGCCGTTTCTAGGTAGGTATCCGGATGGGAACGCGGGCCGCCTACTAGAGAGGGGTTTTACAGAAGGCTTCAGGATACCGGGGTCATTGGAAGTAGTTCCTCCTATACCTAGGAATCTTAAGTCGGCCTTGCTACATTCGGATGTAGTTTCTGAGAAACTACGTAAGGAAGTAGAGCTGGGGCGGATGGGGGGACTATTTGCGGTCACCCCATTGCCCGATTTGGTGGTTTCTCCGTTGGGCGTGGTAACAAAGAAGGAACCAAATAAATACAGGCTGATTCATCACCTGTCTTTTCCAAAAGGGGGGTTAGTTAACGATGCCATCAATCTGGAAGAGTGTACAGTTAGCTACACGTCCTTTGATGCAGCGGTAAGATGGGTACGCCATTATGGGCAGGGGGCGTTGATGGCAAAGACTGACATTGAGTCTGCGTTTCGACTGCTCCCGGTTCATCCGGATAGTTTTCATCTGTTGGGGTGTCATTGGGACAACAAATTTTACGTTGATCGATGCCTTCCCATGGGCTGCTCCATATCGTGTGCCCTATTTGAGATATTTAGCTCTTTCGTGGAATGGGTGGTAAGGGATGTAGCAGGGGTAAACTCGGTTATCCATTATTTGGACGACTTCCTCTGCGTGGAACCTCTTGATTCCAGGGTCTGAGGAGTGCTGCTGGCGAAGTTGGAACACATCTCGGAGCGTTTTGGCATACCTCTGGCACCGGACAAGACTGAGGGGCCCAGGAAGGTGATTATGTTCCTGGGGATAGTGTTGGACTCCGAGAACATGGAATGCAGGCTACCAGAGGACAAATTGGAGGATCTCAAAAAAGGGATACAGGACGTGCTAGGTAAACACAAGGTTCATATGTATACGTGAAGGTACCGGAGCCAACTAAATATTTTATACCAACTTACATATGCGATAGGCTGCAATCTAAAAACAACAGTGCTAATTGCCCAATGTCTATAATTCTGGTTAGTATGCAAAAGAGAGTTGCGCCAATCAGTTTGATTTCATCTCATATCCACCTATATCAAATAATGTGTTAAATTCCAAAATAATGAAAACTGGGATAGAAGTAGAAGATGTAAATACTCAAATTGATGCAAATACAACCATTTACACCACAAGAGGTGATACTATCACCCTTTATCTGTCTTTATCCCCCCTAGTTTACACTGTGGACCTCTTATAGTGCTAGTGATATTAAACAAACATAAAATAAAAAATTGGTTATAAATGTATAATTTTGATTTAGTTATACCCCTATTTATAGTACCCTTAAGTCATTTATTGTGTCCTGCCCATATACGATATGTATATGGGCAGGACACAATAAATGACTTAAGGGTACACCAAGGGTACTATAAATAAAGGTATAACTAAATCCAAATTATACATTTATAACCAATTTTTTATTTTATTTTATGTTTGTTTAATATCACTAGCACTATAAGAGGTCCACAGTGTAAAGGAGGGGGTATAAAGACAGATAAAGGGTGATAGTATCACCTCTTGTGGTGTAAATGGTTGTGTTTGCATCAATTTGAGTATTTACATCTTCTACTTCTATCCCAGTTTTCATTATTTTGGAATTTAACACATTATTTGATATAGGTGGATATGAGATGAAATCAAACTGATTGGCGCAACTCTCTTTTGCATACTAAACACAAGGTTCAGCTGAGGGTTCTTCAATCACTATTGGGGAAGCTCAACTTTGCCTGTAGGATATTGCCAATGGGTAGGGTTTTTTGCCGACGGCTGTCGGCAAGCACAGCAGGGGTTGTGTCGCCCAAGCATTTTGTGCGGCTGCTCAAAGTCCATAGGGAGGATTTAAGGTTTTGGCATCACTTCCTGGAATCGTTTAATGGGAGAGCACTATGGATGGGGGGTCCAGTGAGCAATTTCGATCTGGAATCGTTTACAGATGCAGCTGGGGCTTCGGGGTTTGGAGCTTTCTTTCAAGGACAATGGAGCACTGGCCCGTGGCCACAGTCCTGGATAGCTGCAGGATTCACAAAGAACTTGGTGCTGCTGGAATTGTTTCCAGTGGTTCTGGCAGTAGAGCTATGGGGTGCATCCTTTAGGGACCGGAAGGTGCGCTTTAATGGCGATAACATGGGGGTGGTGCAGGTAATCAATAGAGTATCTGCTTCATCCCCTTCAGGGATAAAGCTGCTGCAACATTTGGTGTTGCGATGCCTGCAATTGAACGTGTTTATTCATGCAGTTCATTTGCCAGGTGTCGAGAATGTGATTGCTGATGCATTATCTCGCTTTCAGTGGGACAGGTTTCGAGAGTTGGCGCCGACAGCGGAGCAACACGGAGTTCATTGTCCCGACTGGTTGTGGAGGATTGCATTGGACGAATCTCCGAGTGGATCAGGAAGTCGGTGAGCGATTCTACGTGGACAGCATATGGTAAAGTATGGCGGGAATGGTGGTCCTTCGCCCAAGGGATAGGGGAGGACCCTCAAGGTCCAGATGTCAAGTGGTTAGTGCTTTTTTTTTTAGCTAGGAATATGGAAGATGGGGCTTCTGGCCCTGCCCTCAGTAAAAAGATGGCTGGCCTGGCATTTTTATTTAAATGGCAGGGGCTGCCTGACTTTACAAAAGATTTCTGGGTCCGTCAAGCCCTGAAGGGTTGCAGGAGGATGGGGAAGAAAAAAGATGCCAGGCGACCAGTGTCGTTTCAGGTACTTGGGGGTTTGTTGGAGAAGTTGGCTGGGGTATGCTCTTCAGGCTATGAGGTTGAATAGTTCAGGGTGTAATTTTTTGGGCTTTTTTTGGGGCCTTTAGGATTGGGGAATTGGTGAGTCCATCTAAGAAATCACCAGGGGGAATTTGGTTCCAGGATGTGCATTGTAAAGAAGACGGGGTATCCATACTGCTAGGAAAATCCCCAAATCTTTAATAAAAGACCACATAGACGAGTTCTTGCTGGAAAAAAATATTTTAAGCAACAGACAGCATGGATTCCTGAAAGACAGAAGTTGTCAGACAAACCTGATTTATTTTTATGAAGAGGTAAGTAAAACCTTGGACAGAGGCATGGCTGTGGACGTGGTATACTTGGATTTTGCAAAAGCGTTCAATACAGTTCCCCACACACGGCTCATGTGTAATGTAAGGTCTACAGGCTTGGAAAAATAAGTTTGTAAATTGATAGAAAACTGGCTAAAGGACAGAATTTAGAGAGTAGTGGTTAATGATTCTTACTCTGAATGGTCTAAGGTTATTAGTGGTGTACCCCAAGGTTCAGTGCTGGGACCCTTACTTTTTAATATCTTTACAAATGATTTTGGGTCTGGGATCAAAAGTAACATTTCCGTCTTTGCAGATGACACTAAGCTATGCAGTGGAATAACGTCCTTACAGGAGGTCTCCAATTTACAAGCTGACATCAATGCTCTGTCTAATTGGACGACTATGGGGCAGGTGAGGTTTAATGTCGATAAATGTAAAGTTATGCACTTGGGGGCTAAGAATATGCATGCATCATACATGCTAGAGGGAGTACAACTGGGGGAATCCATAGTGGAGAAGGATCTGGGGGTTTTGGTAGATCATCAGCTCAATAATAGCATGCAATGCCAAGCTGCGGTTTCCAAAGTGAGCAAAGTCCTTTCTTGCATTAAGAGGGGTATGGACAACCTGGACCCAGTGGACGGACTTTCAGAACACCACGACATATAAGGAAATAATTGTCCACCAGCCCTGAGCCCGTTCACATACATAAGGACAGGCTAACTACAACATAGGTCGCCTCGGTTAAGGGTATTCCTTGACCTATACCTGACCACTGTAATGTGGAACAATAAGCAAAGTGATTTATGGTATACGATGTAACATACATGTCAGCCCCCCTCCCCCCCCCCCTCCCCTTTTCTTGCTCTTTTTTCCTCCTTCTATCTATACAGTCTTTCTGTGGTTCCTGCTTTCCTGAACCACCTATGCCAAGACTAGACACTTAAAACGCCCTATTTTTACACTTACTGTTACGATTGATGAAAAGCGTAAGTACTTTTTGACGGTTAGTTCAATTGCGTATGGATGTGTAATCTGCCCTATAGTAGAGAGTTTGGACTACACCAGCTACTCTGTGTAGTTGCACACCCGCTGAAATTATCCATTACTCTAACATACACTGTATAGTCTGTATTGAATGTTCATACGCTTTGTATTCTCTGTTTTTCTTTCAATAAACATTTATTAAAAAAAAAAAAGAGGGGTATGGACTCCAGAGAGAGAGAGAGATATAATTTTGCCCCTGTTCAAATTATTAGTAAGACCTCATCTGGAATATGCAGTTCAGTTTTGGGCACCAGTTCTCAAATAGGATATCGGGGAACTGGAGAAAGTGCAGAGAAGGGCAACCAAACTGATAAGAGGCATGGAGGAACTCAGCTATGAGGAAAGATTAGAGGAACTGAATTGATTCACTCTTGAGAAGAGGAGAATAAGGGGGATATGATCAACATGTATAAATACATAAGGGGTCCATATAGTGAACTTGGTATTGAGTTATTCACTTTACGGTCAACACAGAGGACAAGGGGGCACTCTTTACGTCTGGAGGAAAAGAGATTTCCAAGTAAGGAAAGGTTTCTTCACAGTAAGAGCTGTGAAGATGTGGAATAGACTCCCTCCAGAGGTGGTTCTGGCTAGCTCAGTAGATTGCTTTAAGAAAGGCCTGGATACTTTCCTAAATGTACATAATATAACTGGGTACTAACATTTATAGGTAAAGTTGATCCGGGGAAAATCCCATTGCCTCTTGGGGGATCAGGAAGGGATTTTTTTCCCCCTGCTGTAGCAGATTGGAGCATACTTTGCTGTTTTTTTTTTTTTGCCTTCCTCTGGATCATCTGTGGGTATAGAATTGGGTATATTGGATTGTACGATATTTTTTTTTTTTATTTATTATTTTTTTTTTTTATGGTTGAACTGCATGGAACTATGTAATTATGTAATAGATCAGTTGGGTAGAGGCAGGATGGTGCATGTTTATTCACTACAGGGATCTCCTTTGTGCCCGGTGGAGGCGGTCAAGGAACTTACAAGTCGGCGCCCAGAAGTCTTGGGCCCCTTCTTGGTACACGAGGATGGCTCCCCCTTTTCTCGTTTTCAATTTTGTGCGGTGTTCAGAAAGTGTTTGAAGGTTTTGGGTTTAGAAAATAAAGATTTCTCTTCTCACTCATTTAGAATTGGGGCAGCAACGGAAGTGGCTAGATGTGGGTTAGATGCCGCAGCTGTCAAGCGCATTGAGCGGTGGGAGTCAGGCAGATTTTGGTTATATGTTCGCCCTCAGCTATTGTAGGACGGAGAAAAAAGGGGCAGTTTAGGGGGGGCATTAGGTTTGTCAGAATGACGGTGTGAGTTGTTGCGGTCATTACGGTGTGGCTTGTGTTCTTCTTTTTCAGGTGCGGAACCTTGCTTGATTTGGATTATGGGCCACTCGTATGTGTGCTGGCGGGGCAAGAAGGGCAGATGTCAGACCGAATGGGCGGCAGTTAGGCTTTCACAGACGGGAGGCTTGTGTCCGTTGGTTGGGGTTCCCCGGGATGTTGTGGAGCAGGATGGTATCTGAGGTATATCGCTTTGCCAGAAGGGACAAACCACCCAACGTCCTAATTTTACACGTGGGTGGCAATGATCTTGGGGCCAGGTCAATGTTAGACATTACGTGGGACATAAAGGCTGACTTGCTGCTGTTACGCATGTCCTTTCCGGGCATGATATTAGTTTGGTCTGACATGGTGGCTCGAACATCGTGGAGGATGGCCAGATCAGTGGAGGGGGTTAACCGGGCCAGAAGAAAGATAAACAGGGCCATTAGTAAGTTTGTGGTAGACAATGGGGGAATAGGAGTGAGGCACATGGAGTTGGAGGTGGAGACTTGGTGATATCTAAAAGGGGATGGCGTCCACCTTAATGATGCTGTAACTGATCTCTGGACCCTGGGGATCCAGGAGGGTGCACAGAGAGCATTTAGGGTGTGGAGGGGCTCCCAAGGGTAAAGGGGGTTTCCCTTAGTCGCTGTGGCTGGTGTTTGCATTCCAACCTCTTTTCCTTCAACCGCAAAGACCAGAGTCAGGATCTGGCGGTGGTATGGGTCCTGAGGGTGGTAACCCAGTTAACTAAGGTTAGCTGGAAATTGGGTATGGGGGCACTGCGGCAGGTGGGTGTCTTTGAGTCAGCATGTCGGCTTGAGGCCTAATAACCCACGTCAGAGGGACCGCAGTGTCGATTTTGGTTACAGATGGTTTCTGATTGGTGGACCTGTAAAGACCAACACTAGGAGGAGCTGATAGTCATCAGGAATGATCGTTATCTATTTTTGATATTTATACCGTTTTTTGTTAATAAAAGTTAATGGCTGCTACGGCCTATCCTACTCCAGAAGTTGTATGGGTTTTTATTTAATAGGTAATGATAAGGGTGTAGTTTATAGGTTGTAGCACTATGCATATATGTTATACATTAGTCAAGCTGCCAATGCGTTGCATAACCCGAAGGGCATTATCAGGTATTCAAAGTGCTCTAATCAAGTACAAAAGGCAGTTTTACACTCATCCCCTTTCCGGATTTAAACAAGACTGTAAGCTTTCCATAAGCTTGGTAAAAACTGTGGCAGATCTGGGTCTCTAGAATAATTTAGAAATCAACGGAAGGGGATACTGTTTTTTAACTGTGATTTTATTCAGTTCTCGGTAATCCATGCAGTTCCAACGAGAGTGGTATTTCTTTTCCACAAAAAAGTTACCCGGCTCTGCTGATGAAGTGGAAGGACGGATGAATCCTTTACTCAGGCTGTCATCTACCGTATTTATCGGCGTATAACACTCACTTTTTTCACCTTAAAAGCAGGGAAAAATCAGGGCTGCGTGTTATACGCTGATCCCCCGCCGCTGTGAGCCTCTGGGTGGCTTTCAGCAGCCTTTTTATTATGCCTTCTCCGCGCCTGAAACCATTTCCGAAGTCCGACCATCCATTTCCAATTTTATAACAGTACCTTAATTTTATTATACCCTCTATTTTAATTCACATGTATTTTATATTCTTTTTATTCATACGCCTTTATTCCAATTTTTTATTCCTGTATGACTATAAGAATATATACGTTTTAAAAAACACCATTACATTATATATTATATATATTTGATATTTTATATATTATTTATTCAGTACAAAAATCTCATATTCCCCGTATTTCAATTTTTTTTAGCATACCTTTGTTTATCCATTTGAATAAGGTTGCATTGTTATGTCCACATTATCACACCAAACATGGCCGCCACTGTAGCCCTCGAGATCCGCAGTTTAACATTGTAATAAATATATATATATATATATACACTTTATGGTATACATGGCCATGTACCCCCATACCTGTAGTCCCATGTCTCCTGAATACATATCTCTGATCTCTCCCCATATAGCCTGAGTTGCGCTAGACTCATTCCACTGTTTACACTCACTTTCAGAGATATACACACTCTATTTACAAGTTCACTTGTCCCCAAAAACCAAACAAATATGGCCGTGATTGAAGCCCGTTCCTATAGAAAATGTCCGCTATAGTAACATTGGCTGACTACAGGAAAATGGCCGACCATTGATTAACCACCACCACTATTTAAAGACACTTCCAATGCCCATAATGTATCCCAGATGAAGTCACGTGACGGTGACGACACGCGTAGGATACACGGACATCGGAAGTGACGTTTTAGACGCGAGCTCGCCGCTTGTTTTCCTACCCTGAATGTTTACAGTCGACAAATGTGAGTGCTTATTTTATGTACTATTGCAATAACGGTTTTAAAGAAATACTACACTAGATAGCCCTTTATTCCCTCCTTTTAATATCATGGCTGATGTATGCTGAGCGTTGCCTGGTTATGAAGAGGTATCCAGCCCCCATTACCATAGAGGAAATTTAACAGAGGAAGAGGTCCTGACTAGATCCACATCCCCCCCTGGAGTGTCCACATATCTCCCTGTTTCCTGTTCAATGCTGCTTACCTTGTAGCAGTAAGGTAATGATTTAGGACACCTACAGGTGTCAAACATCACCGAAGATCCACATCACAGAGCACGTAGCGTTCACAGTGTCACTGTATTGAAGACCCATCAGCACTTATTTCTACCCACGCTGCACTTGCATTGCTGAAAGAAACTTTGCAGAGCCAAAGCATAGCAGCATCACTGTTCTAATTTTTCCTCACAGTCATTTCACGCTTATGCGTTTTATGAACTTTATATGCGATTATGAACTATATATGCGTTTATGAATTTCACATGCGTTTATGAATTTTATTTTTGCAATTTTATCCATTTATACCTCAGTTGCTATAGATATCTCTATATTTTTATCCTCACTTTGTTCACTTCATCGTGAACACTGCCTAGTGTTTTATGCGATGTTCTAGCATATTTTGCATATTTAATCACTGTCTGTTCATTTGAACTAAACATTTTATCTGATTTTAGCAATTTTATTCACATCAGTCACTTATGAATTCACTTTGTTTCACCTATTATTTTATGCTTATATATTTTGTCATCTCTCTGACTTTTATATATTGCGTTTATGTTGTGTACAATTGATATTCTAGCTCAATTGTTTATTACACCTTTTTGGGAGCGCAACACCACATATTGATTGTTTCTATACATTTCAGCAGCGTTCAGCCCTTCTCGGCAGCTTTCGGCCGCCTTTGGCCGTCCTCGGCACCTTTCGGCCACTCTCGGCAGCTTTCGCCCGCCTTCAGCCACTCTCGGCAGCTTTCGACCACTCTCGGCAGCTTTCGGCCATCTTCGGCCACTCTCTGCAGCTTTCGGCCGCCTTCGGTCTTTCTCGGCAGCTTTCGGCCGCCTTCCTCGGCAGCTTTCGGCCGCCTTCCTCGGCAGCTTTCGGCCGTTCTCGGTGGCCGAATTCTGCCGTGAACGCCCTAAAGCTGCCGAGAAAGGCCGAAGGCACCCGAGAACGGCCAAAGGCGGGCAAAAGCTGCGAGAACGGTGTTGTACCGAGAATGTCTCCCCGCCGAAATCTGTTCCCCCTGGCTCTCGGCTCAGATCGAAACTCCGCCTGTCCAGCCCTCTGCACTGCTGCTCCTCCTCCTCCTCTACCCCGAATGCAAATAACACTTCTCACCTCCCCACCCCACACCGGCCAATGGCACCAATTTTCAAACTGCAGTGACACTGATATGTCACTGCAGTTTAACTGCAGCCTGGGCAAGGCGGAAAATGACACTGAGGAGGCTGCAGATGATGCTGCAAGGCTGCAAATGACACTAAGAAGGCGGCAAGGCTGCAAATGACACTGACAAGGATGTAAGGCTGCAAATGACACTGACAAGCATGCAGATGGACGCTGTGCAAGGCTGCAGAGGGACACTGATAAGGCTGCATTGATGGGCATTTAAATGTACGTTTTTTTTCCTTAAAATTTCCTCCTAAACTTGGGGTGCTTGTTATACGCCGGCGCGTGTTATACGCCGATAAATGCGGTATATAGTCCTTCTGTGCCTCAAGTTTACGTTCCGACAAAGGAAAAATTCACCCAAACAGTATTTCCACTCCAAGCAGCAACTGAAGTGGAAAAATCATACGGTGGGTGTGGTGGGTTTCATCTCCACGTTTGCTAAATACGTCCAGAAATTAATGATAAACTGCCAGAACAGCTTTATGTAATTCAGCATCAGTCCATGCACAGTAAGGTGGGGATTGGATTAATTCATTTGTTCAGGAAGGCAGTGTTCATTGCAGTAGGAAGATTGAAAGTCCACTTTACCAGACACCCAGTCAATACGGGGATTGTGTGCCTGCAGCCAAGATATGCAGAGAATAATAGGAAATAGAGGTGAGGATATGGCATCCAGGTGCAACAGCTATCTGTGGCCAGACGCAGATGTCAAGACTGGTAAGGGAATGGTCTCTTGAGTAACAGTTCCAGATTTTATACATGATCCATTGGCCAGATACACAGAAAGTCCCCAAGCCTTAGCCTGTAAGGGTATTTGGTGGTAGGTGGCATGTACCCATGCATGATCTGCAGCATGAATGGATATAGGAGCATGCCAAACAATAGCATTACTGGACATCACGCACATGCACTTTAAATACGTTTATCAACAGGACCTTCATAAACTCTTTACAGGATTGTTTTAAAACTGTGGCACAGAAACACGTTTTTGGAATTGATTTATGCATATGCACTTTAGCACGATTTTCCTCCTAACTCTCCCTCACAAGCGGGTCTCTGTCCCTGTCTATACACACACGTGAACTCCCTTCTATGTGGCTGGGCTTCCCTATATAAGGTATACACCCAAAAATGGCCAACAAAATCGCCCAAGATTTGCTGTCCTATCAGGACACCAGGCTTCTCCAAAATAGTGCCGGAGACAATGATAGAGGCAGACAGCTCTGAACAATTGTTCAAAATCGGCTGAAAAGTGAATATATTCACTTGCTAACCCACTACCTATTACAGCCAACTAGGCTGCCCTGCACTACAGCTGCCTACATGCAGAGGCAGCGGTCATGGGTGTACACATGCCGTGGTTGCAATGCTTTGCAGCTGTGGCAGGAATTATACCCCCTGTACTCCCTCTGATCATGACCCATTCAAGTCAATGGGGTTGCTTATGCAGGGTTCAAGCAGTTAAAGCAGGTGGTGAGGAGGCAATGCAATGCCTCCTCACTGCCTATAAAATGCTCTCTGAAGAGCGATCCGAACATGGATGGTTCTTAAGAGTGTATCGCACATGTAAACAAGTCCTTATGGTGCAACTGTGACTGCTGTGGTGGTGATCAGGGACAATGACTATTGTGGCAGTGATCAGGGACGCTGCAACTGGTGCAACAGTGATTGAGCGGGTGGCGGTGATTAGGGACACTGACTGGTGACAGCATAAAAAAGAAAAAAAAAAAAAAAGAAAAATTATAATTATTCTTACATATTTTTTATTTTTTTTTACATAATGTCACTAGAGTGCAGTGTCACCATAGAGGTGGTGGCACATTGCTCTCTGTAGCTGGTGCCCACAGTTGGGGACAGAAATTGGCAGCTGTAAAAGCACAAAAATGAAGGAAAAAATGTGGGCATTCGTGGCATTGGGAGTCAGGGAATTCATCAAAGCCAGCGATTGCGATGCCCATGGCAGGGAAATTTCACTCCTGAACAGTGGTGGCTGGTGCTCAAAATTTTTGGGGTGGCGCAAACAAACTGAAAAATTCTGAAAAAAAAACCCCCATCAATTGCAGCCTCACTGTGCCCATCAAACGCAGCCACTGTACCGAACACAGCCACTGTGCCATCAAACACAGCCACTGTGCCCATCAAACTCTGCCACTGTGCCCATCAAACTCTGCCACTGTGCCCATCAAATGCTGCCACTGTGCCCATCAAATGCAGCCACTTTGCCCATCAAACGCAGCCACTTTGCCCATCAAACGCTGCCACCGTGATATCAAACGCTGCCACCGTGCCCATCAAACGCAGTCACTTTGCCCATCAAACGCTGCCACTGTGCCCCAAGTGCTGCCACTGTGCCCCCCCCGCCGTCTGCCCGGCACTTACCTTGTCTCAGGTGGGCAGCTGGTGACGGCGGCGAACGGTGTCCGGTGTCCTCCATTTCTTCCCTGACCCCGATGTCTTGTCCCACCCGCTCCTCCTCTTGTCCTCTGCTATGATTGGGCCTAATAGGCGTCCAATCACAGCGCCTATCATTTCAGCCAATCAGGTGACAGGTAACACAGACCCGGCAACCTGATTGGCTGAGGGGGTGGTTCAATGTAAGTAAAGCAAATTCCTTCACTTTGCTAACATACAGCTGAGTGAGAAGCGAACGCACAGCATTGTGCCCGCCTCTCACATAGTTGGGCGCCTATTAGAGCCTATGGCTCTAATCAGGTGCTTCCAAAAAAAAACCCCGCCGGTGTAATTCAGATGCCCGGCGCCTGAAAATGGACCGGGCACCTGCATAGGGGGTGTCAGCAGCGACCATAGATAGATTCATGCAACGCATGAATCTATCTATGGTGATTAGAGATTGACGGGGGGGGGGCAGCGCTCCGCTGTGGAATATCCCATGCAAATAAAAAGTACAGGGGTGACTCAGCCCTCCGGGCTCTACCTAAAGCAAAATATGGACTGAACCTTAAATTTACTATCAGCTCCCCCCCAGTACATATGGATTTGCAGCCCTGTATAGAATTGCAATAGATGGGCTCTAAGGATCAGAAAAAACTCTCAGATCTGTGGTAGTCATTGGTGAATAAAAGGCATGTTTGCTGGCCTTAGACCCAGAGTCTAGTCTATATGCAGTTGGAAGAACAATAACAGACTAGAAGATTTATTAATATCATGCATAAAACATCTGTCACAGGAGGAAGACACTACAAGGATTACTGAGCTAACGCAAGAAGAATAACATAGCCTTAATGAAACAGTGCCACAAAGTGGCCAAACTAGCACATTGCATACAAAGCTGGAGCAAGTCAATTACTAGAAGCCATGTCATATATTTTGACAGGCTATCGTGTGGTTACAACCTGGCTAAATTTTATGTCTTGCAGGAACATCAGGCAGGTTGACTAGTTATTTAGAATAATTAAGCTTGATATGAGACCCAGAATTCATCACACAAAAGGTAGTAGAATAAGAACTAATTTTACATTTGCTGAAGTTAGATGCAAGGTTAGCATAGCTAACCATTTGATCCTCTTTTGGGTCCAGATGGCCATCTTTCCTCTTTTTGTAAAAATGTGTAGCGGTACCCCCGTAGGGGCTGCTGAGTCATGTGGCCCACCTGTCACCCTGCCCAGCCCAGCATTCACTTACAGACACTCAAAGACAATAAATAAGTCGACTCAGCTTTGTTTTTGTATTTAGCATCCTGCCAAACAAACATCAAAGCAACAAAGCACATACATCGCTATTATTTTCTTCTGTCAGAAGGGGGGTTATAACCGAACAGACTAAATAAAAAAACATAAGTACAAATAAATTGAGCAGTCCTCTCTGGCTCCCGATGGTAGGGGCCCCTCCCCGAACAAACAGGCTCCCAAAGAGTTAGTGAAGGAACAAATTTCACACAATTGTCCTTGCAACAGACAGTCCTTCCATCGGGCACATAGGGTGGCAGGCTAGTTTGTTCCTGCTAATCAGGAAAGAAAAAGAAATAAGCACAGTCTGCCATTTCTGCAGTCTATGTAACTCAGCTCTTAAGCATAGAAGCGGGGATCGTCAATCTTCTCCGGATCCATCCTTCTTCCTCCTTGTAGACCAAATGGCTCTGCACAGACTGACCCGCCCTGAACACAAGCACTCGGTCCCTGTATATAGTCCGGCCAAGCCTCCATTCCTCCCGAATTTATTTAAATCGGGTCCAGGCCTCACTGTGACACCCGCAATGGCTTGGGGACATTGAGATTAGGTCATCCTCCCAGGAGTTCTCCATGGTTCATAATCTGGAGAGGAACATAGGGGAAGTCCAGGTCCCACTCCAAAGCTACCTTCCTCTGTACCTCCCGCTGGAATGGGGAGAATCTAGGCAGCTCCCTAGGATTCCTCTTTTCAGGCAGAAAGCAGGCATTCAGGGCCCGGATGACACACTGCCGATAGGTGGGCGCCCTGGTCTGGGTGGTAGAGGGCCTGTTTATGTCATGGATGCACTGCGCATGACGCTGCAAATGGCCACAGGTGCACAGGGTTCATTGAGATGTGTTCCAGTTCACAGGCATCCAGCGGCGTGTGCGAATGCGCATGCACAGATCGCGGATATCGTGCACATGCGCACAGTAACGCAGCTTTGGTGCTCAGTGATCTTTAAAAGGGGCCTCTTCAGAATGCACTCTTGCTGTCTGATCTGCAGCTCATCCTGTAACCCAATCCTGAACCTGCATCTGCATCTGCTCCAGTGTTAACCCGGCTCTCCTGACCTTGCTGCTGTCACCAATCCTGACCCCTTGGCTTGCCTTTGATCTGCTCTGTGTAACTGTTTGTCTGATCACCTTTTGCCGATCCTGCCTGAACTTTGACCATTCTCTGCCTGCCGCTTCTGTCTGATTGATCCGCTGTTGTGACCTGGCTTGTCTGACCGTGCTCCTGCCTGCTGTTCTGCGCTTGTGCGCACTTGCCTACAGTCCTGCATCCATGCGATCCTGCCTGCTGCTGCACCTTCCCTTCAGTCTTGCATCTGTGCGCATCTGCCTGCTGCTTCTCATCGTTCCTGCATCCACAGCAACCAAGCCTGGTCCGGTCTCTGCCAAGCGGACATCCTCTTCAGCCAAGCAAACCCTGTAGGCTCCCTGTTCCCACTCCAGTGATCCCGGAACCAGAGCCATACAAGAGGTTTCCCTCTGCACATCAGGCTCACCTCCAAGGTACGTGTCAGTATCAGACAGCCATGCCTGAGCCTGCAAGAGGCACCTCTCCCACAGTTGAAGTTTGCTGACACCTCTCCGCTCTTGCTCAAGTGGTGGAATCTCTCCGGGACAGTTATAAGCATCTGGAAGAGTGAGTGCAACTCCTGGGCACCCCTGCAAGCCCTGCTACCGACCGGTTATCCTCAGAGACCATTAGCTCGCCTGCAGTAATGATGTGTTCCCCAGAACCAAGGGTCCCTACCCCGGAGAAGTTCTCTGGAGACCGGAATACATTTCGGGAATTCCGCAACGCCTGCGAACTGTATTTCTCACTACAGCCCCTGACGTTTACCCAAGAGACCACCAAGTTGGGGTTTGTTATTTCTTTGCTACAAGGAGAGCCTCAGTCCTGGGCCCACCATCTGCTAGAGAGCCACAACGTTATACTGGACTCTTTGCAAACCTTTTTCAACGCCATGTCGTTACTTTATGACAATCCACTGCAGAGGCTGCCCTTTGTGCGCTTCAACAAGGCCGCCGAGCGGTCGAGGACTATATCACGGACTTCAGACGCTGGAGCGCAGATACCCAGTGGAATAGTGTAGCCCTGCGGCATCAGTTTCATCTTGGCCTGTCCAAAGAATTAAAGGATGAACTACGGGTCGGTATTCCAAGCTCCCTGGAAGCTCTGTTCTCCCTGACAATTCAGATGGATTGACGTTTTTGTGAACACAGGGCAGAGAGAGCAACCCAGCAGACCCATTCCACCTGGACATTACCCAAAGTACCTTCCTCCACTTGCCCTGCTCCCTCTCACTCTGCTTCAGTTCGTTCTGCACCAAACAAATGGACTTCCGAACCCCCTGGACTTAAGAAACTGGGGTTAATAAGGCCCTCTCTGTCCGCTGAGGAACGATTACGTCGGCAACAGAATAATCATTGCCTGTACTGTGGGGGAGCTGGCCACTACGTATACGCCTGTCCAGCAAAGCTCCTGAGATGTCTAGCCATATCCCCGTCCAGTTACCCTGCACCTGTTGCCAACACTATGCACCTGGCTCTCTCCATCATATTCCAACTTCCAGAAAGAACTGTTCCGGTCATAGTAATTATTGATTCTGGGGCTTGTAGTTGTTTTATCGACTTATGCCCCGTACACACGGTCGGAAATTCCAACCACAAAATCCGTCAGATTTTTTCCGACACTGGTGTTGCATACACACGGTCGGACAAAGTTGTCGGAAAATCCCATCATCCTGAACGTGGTGACGTTCGTTGCGTACGACGGGACTACGTAGAGGCTAGTAGCCAATAACTTTGGTCTTGTAATGTGATCTGAGCATGCGTGGCACTTTGTCTGTCATAGTAATTATTGATTCTGGGGCTTGTAGTTGTTTTATCGACTTATGCCCCGTACACACGGTCGGAAATTCCGACCACAAAATCCGTCAGATTTTTTCCGACACTGGTGTTGCATACACACGGTCGGACAAAGTTGTCGGAAAATCCCATCATCCTGAACGTGGTGACGTTCGTTGCGTACGACGGGACTACGTAGAGGCTAGTAGCCAATAGCTTTGGTCTTGTAATGTGATCTGAGCATGCGTGGTACTTTGTCTGTCGGAATTCGCTACACACGATCGGAAAAAGTCCGGTAGGACTTTGTTGTCGGTAAATTTGAGAGCAGGATCTCAAACTTTTTCCGTTGGAAATTCCGACGGAAAAAGTCCGATGGAGCCCACACGGTCGGATTTTCCGAACAACATGGTCCGATAGGACATTTTCCATCGGAAAATTCGACCGTGTGTACGGGGCATTAGACTTTGCTCACCAATAACTCATTCCTCTCTGACCCAGGGCTCAAGGACTTTCTGTTTTCCTAGCAGACGGGTCTGGCATCAAGTCAGGTCAAGTCACTCAGCAGACCCCCCCCTGTTACCTGTAATCTCTGCCACAAACCACAAGGAACTGTGTTTGGATGCAATCGCGTCCTTGCTATTCCCAGTCATTCTAGGCCTGCCATGGCTTCAGGCCCATAATCCGCAAACTGACTGGGGTTTCGGAAGTATCAAGTTCCAATCCCTCTACTGCCAGGAACATTGCCTGCCCACACCTCCAAGAGCTTCTGGCCCCCTACTATGTATGGAACCCGACTCAGAAGTACGTTCATTAGTACCTGAACCATACCATGAGTTTCTGGACATTTTGAAAACAGGGGGGCTGAAACTCTCCCTCCCCACCGCTCCTATGACTGCCCAATAGAGTTACTGCCAGGGACAGAGATTCCCTTCGGACGAATATTACCTCTGTCTGAGCGGGAGTTGGAGGTGCTGAAGGAACATGTGGATGAGAACCCTAAAAGGGGATTTATCAGACCATCTACATCTCCGGTAGGAGCAGGAATCTTTTTTGTTGAAAAAAAAGGATCATACCTTACAGCCCTGTGTGGACTACCGTGAGTTGAATAAAGTTACGGTTAAGAACCGGTACCCCTTGCCTCTGGTACCCAAGCTCTTCCAAAGACTACGCACCACAGCTGTCTTCACTAAGCTGGATCTGCGAGGGGCCTACAACTTGGTGCAAATTCGTTCAGGGGATGAATGGAAGACTGCTTTCTGTATCAGATGTGGCCACTATGAGTACTTAGTGATGCCCTTCGGTCTATGTAACGCCCCTGCAACCTTTCAGCACTTCGTGAATGATATTTTCAGAGACTGCCTAGACATTTTTGTAATCGTTTATCTGGATGACATCCTTATTTTCTCCACATCCCTGGATCAACACCAGAAGCATGTTAAGACTGTACTCTGTCGACTCCGTCAACATGGGCTATATGCCAAACCCGAAAAATGTGAATTTCAGCCGCAGAGTATCCAGTTTCTGGGCCTGGTGATCTCCACTGAGGGGTTCAAAATGGATCCACAGAAGGTCACAGCTGTTCTGGATTGGCCCGTACCATCAGACAAGAAGGGGGTACAGCGGTTTGTCGGGTTTGCAAACTTTTACCGCAGGTTTATCAAAGGGTTTTCCAACATCATTTCTCCAATCACACAGCTGACTAAGCAAAATGTCCGGTTTCATTGGAATTCCGAGGCCCAGATTGCTTTTTCCACCTTAAAAGGACTTTTTACTTCTGTCCCCATCTTGAGTCATCCGGATCCCTCCTTACCTTATCTACTCAAGGTGGACACCTCAGAAACGGCAGTAGGTGCAGTCATTTCCCAGCGCCAGGGTCTAAAGGATTTGATGCATCATATAGCCTTCTTCTCCCGTAAACTTTCTCCTGCCGAGAAAAATTATGATGTGGGTGACCGGGAACTCCTGGCTATTAAGGCTGCGCTCGAGGAGTGGAGCTATCTGCTGGAAGGGGCAGCACATCCCATACTAATATACACTGACCACAAGAATCTGGAGTAATCGAGAACCGCCAAGCAGGATGGGCGTTATTTTTCTCCAGATTCTCGTTCCATATCACCTACCGGCCAAGGTCAAAGAACATCAAACCGGATGCCCTCTCCAGTATGTTCGATGATCCTAAAGAGACTTCAGTTCCTGATACCATTCTATCCCACAACAACTTTCTTCTCCTTCAATCTGATTTAATGCCCAGCCTAAGACAAGCCTCAGCGGAATATCCAGTCCTCCAGGAGTCACCCTGTTGCCTAAGGACGGGTTACTTTGGAAAGGCAATAACATTTTTGTACCAGAGACTTTCCAGACAAAAGTACTCAGTCTTTGCCATGATAATCCCCTGGCTAGCCTTTTTGGGGTCCACAAAACTCTTGAGCTAATTCAGCGCATGTTCTGGTGGCCGAACCTTGAGAAACACTGTAAAGAGTATGTCAAATCATGTACTGTCTGCATTCAGAACAAGTCCACTAGAACTAAGTCTTGGGGGCTTCTCAGACCATTACCAATCCCTGACCGACCATGGAGCATGATTGCTATGGACTTCATAGTAGAACTACCCCTGTCTAAAGGATGCACGGCTATCTTCGTAGTCGTTGACCGCTTATCGAAGATGGCCCACTTTATACCATTGAGAAACACACACCCTCCGCCATGGAGACTGGGTTTTCATCAGAGAAATTGTCCGGTTGCACGGAATCCCAATAAAATAGTATCTGACAGAGGAGTCCAGTTTACTTCTCGTTTCTGGAGAGCACTATGCAAGGCCTTGAAGATTGATCTATCCATGTCTTCTGCTTACCACCCGCAGACTAATGGCCAGACCGAGAGGACAAACCAGACCCTCGAACAATATATCCGGTGTTTCTCAACATTTGTTCAAGGAGATTGGGTAGGACTCTTACCCTTAGCGGAGTTCGCTTTTAACCACGCCAGCCATTCTGTTACAGGCCAGTCCCCGTTTTTTGCGAACTATGGGTTTCACCCAGTCTTCTTACCTGACATTGTTCCGGAGTATCCGGTCCCAGCAGTACAGTCTACTGTCGACTTCTTTAAATGAAACAGCAAGCTTCTGCAAGAAACTATGGTCAAGGCACAGGCAACCAACAGGAAAGCATATGACCGGAAAAGAAGAGGTCTCTTCAGCCAGGTGACCAAGTATGGTTGTCAACTGCTTGCCCTTCGAAAAACCTGGCACCTAAATTTATTGGCCCCTTTCCGGTTAAAAGAAAATTAAACAAAGTTTCCTATGAACTTACTGTAGTGATCTAATCTATAATCGTCGTTCCTTCCTCGTAGATGGTATATGATTATTAAAAGTATTGTCTCCGCAGCAAAACCCGATTCTCCCAGAGAGAGACAATTTTATTGGCTTCCAAACAGAACAGTCTTACAGACGACAAAACCCAACAGAGTTCATATCACGACAGTGCTAGTAATATTTAGAGCCCCATGGAACCATGTGACTCTTGGGTGCCTTCGTAAGAACACACACTTCTAAACAGATTGAACGTCCTGTTATATCCCCCCCACACACACTGAATGTCTGAGCAATTTGATTAGGCGTTTCCATTAAATGCTTTGATCTGCCCCGGTCTTTCAGAGTGACCGGAGACAACCCCACGCTGTGAATAGTTGTAATTATAAAGCTGCCCCAATTTACATTCTTGCATATTCCCCCTTTGATATGTGTGAATACTGATTAGATTAAGATAATCATTATCTGTTCCCTTTCATATGTGGAGTAATTCTGGTCTGGCCATTTGTCCTTTGACCAACAAACCCTCTTTTAATATGCGCAATTAGATAACGGCTACTAAAGCGGTCTGCCTAGAATAACCTTGTCTTTAGAATGCCTAAATAAAAACACTACATATAATAAATATATATATAACATATATACATATATATATATATATATATATATACACATATATATATATATACACACATGTATACACACATACATACACACATTAGACACAATATACTACATATACCCCCACTTGGATCGGTTCGAATCAGAATCGATTCACAATCAAACCGCTCAGACATCCCTGGCTCTTAAGATTGAAGCCATCTCTATGCTTTCCTTATTTTTCTGGATTGTTCTTAGTTGTCTTCTACCACAACAATATAAACCAAACAAAAAACATATTAATATAAATTGAACGAACACAAAAATCATGGAAAGAGTTCTCAATAGCGGGTGAGAAAGAGTGTTATTGGGTATGCTCCACCAAGGCTCCTGAAATTCTTTAGCAATTTTATTAGAACTGATGAGGTTTTCCTTCACCAGTTCTTGTAATTCTATAATTTTCCTACTATCCCTCTTAAATAATGTATCCAATTCAACTGTAAGTGGTGGAATTTTCTTAAATAAAGGAGAAATCATAGAGTCCCAATTGCCAAGATCTGTTTGCTCAATGTTTACAGATACTTGATTCATGTGGATATTGGCTTGAATGTCTTCCTGTCCGATTGTTAACAGTCCATATGTGAGGTTCACACACCAGCCTGTGATAGGTGTCCGGCACTGAACTTGCTTCTGCCAAGTGAATGAGGGAACCCCCAATGCACAGACCCTCGAGTCTTCTCCATGAATTATTCTCTTCCAGGCCGGTTCAAATTTTTGTAATCGAACCAGGCAGTTTCCAGAGTGTGTAGCAGCACAACCCTCTACGTACTCCAGCCGCTCAAAAGAACAGGAACAAAGCCAGGCCTGGGCACGTTTGGTACAGCAGTTGGGGTCCATGGTTTTCCATACTTGGTTATCCTTGACGACGAGTCTGCTTTGTGGTAGCAGTTGTTTCAGTATATTAGTGCCATTTCTCACCTCCACCTCACCAAGAACGATCATCTTGTATACGGGTAAGGGTTTTGTTGACCATGTAGGGATGTCGATGGTCAGAGGTACTTCCTGCTTTCCGATGCGATCTTTATTACAAAGAGTATCCAGGCTCCTTACATTAGCAAGGGCAAAGTTCCTACAAGTAACACCACTGTCTTTGATAAGATTGAATAATAAAGTTGAGTTCATTATCCTTGGCCATTCTCCTCGTTTGATTTCTTGAAGCCCTAGGCTCAGATGCTCACTCAGCAAGTTTCCTATAATACCACAAACTATAGACTTGGATACATTATTCGTTTGAATGGTTTTATTCAATGCATTCACCGACATTTGAACGTTCTGCAAATCTGCAGCAATGGTGTGAATGTTCTGAATATCTATTTTCATTTCAGCTAGAGCGTTTAAATCCACTCTTCCCCCTTTAAGCAGTATCTGCTGTAATCCACCCACAAAATTTTGTTCTCTCATATTTAGACTCTCTATATCAACCCTATTCCAAATCGAACTACCCAAACTGAGGCCTGATATGATATCAGTACACAGATCCCTCTTTGAAACTTTCTTAAAATTAAGCCCTTGTGTAGCATCCCAAAATAAGTTTATATGCGTTTGAAAGACTGTTTTAAACCATAACCCCATTGATTTTGGGCAACTTTCTGGAATGTTAAATGATGTAAAATTCAACAATAATGGTAATGATAAGTATGAAACATCGCTATACACTAAATTTTGAGTCCGCTCAAGGAAAAGTCCATGTTCTGGCCACTGTAAAATTGTAGGACAGTCTCTAGAATTTGTGACCATTATCTTTAGGATTTTTGCATAGACTCCATCCTTCACATCATGAGGGCTACAGGATATAATACCCTCCTTAAATATTGTAAAGTTCCTTTCTAAAGTCATTTGCATTTGTGGTCCATTCTTTGTCTCCACTAATATTATATCTGTACTCCTGTGACGATCACTTCCTTCTGGGTAAGTCCAAACAGCAGATTCCATCAAGTAATCAGATTTCGGCATCATGATCTCACATCTAACGACTATCCACCCCCCGACTATGCCCTTTACAGTATCCCCATGTATCTGGATGCCTTCCGAGTCCTCTAAAACAGTAAGTTCTGTAGTATGATCCATTACACTTCTTTTATTTCGATCAGATTTCCCCACTGGGAAGCATTTTGATTCCTCAACTTGGCACTCTTTCACTCTGATGTTTGTGATGCAAAGAAGTAAAGTGATTGACGCTGTTATCAACACATATGTTAATAGAGAAGGCTTGTATTTGTCCAGGGGGGATGTCTTCATTATGGTGTAGTCTTCTGGTATTCGCCTCACTCCTGGGACCTGAAAGACAATCTCAGCAAGAAAATTAGACAATGCTCACATCCATCAAATCCATTTTTCCCTTAAATGCTTTGATCTGACATGCATGACTCCATCTTGACTTGTCCTCTCCCAAGTCTAGTAAGTAAACAGAGGGTCCAATTTTATCTAGTACTGCATAAGGGCCCTTCCACTTTGCTCTAGGAAATGGGTGGAACCCAGAAAAATCCTGTAACATTACTCTAGACCCAATTTGGTATTCACTAGTGTCACCCATTGCATTAAACCACTGTTGTGAGCTTTTATGGGTACATTCATCAGTGGCACATACAGCCTTATGTACTGTAATCACATGATCCTTTAAGATCTCTACCCATGATTCGGATAATGACACAGTTTCTAATGCTGCTGGGACTGGATTTATCAGATGTTCCCACGTTCTCATTGTTCTGCCGAGCAGAGCTTCATAAGGGGCAAAGCCTATGGACCTGCAAACTCTGGAACGAATAGTTGCCAGAACAAAGGGTAATTTTTCATCCCAATCAGTACCTTGCTCATTTACAACCTTTCTAAGGGCATTTTTAATTGTCCTGTTCATTCGTTCAACCTGTCCCGCAGACTCAGGGTGATAGAAGATGTGGAATTTTTGAACAACACCAAGGAGCTTACATGTCTCTTGTATCACATTACCTACAAATCCTGGACCATTGTCACTGTCTAAAACTTTTGGTATCCCCCACCGACTAAATATTTCTTTGACCAGGATCCTTGCAGTAGTAGTGGCAGTACAGTTTTTGGTAGGGAATGCTTCAACCCAGTGACTGAAGGAATCCACCACAACGAGTAAATATCTGTTCTGGTGTGCAGTGTTAGGAAATTCACCTGTGTAATCAATTTGTATTCTCTCCCATGGTCCCATGGGAGCTTGCCTCATCAGTGCCCCTCTCCTTTTTCTATTTGCGGGATCATGCCTGGCACACATCAAACATGATAAGATATGGTCCTGCATGTGTTGTTTATTTTGAGGCCACCATGCTACATGATCTAATCTCTCTAAAGCTAAAGGAAGCTTGGGGTGTCCACCAACAGGGGACCCATGAATCCATGTAAGAATGTCTTTCCTCACACCTTTTGGGGCAACCCATAAAGATAAATCATTTTTGTAAGTTATTAAAAGGCCATCCTTCACCTGCATCTCTTGACCTTCAAATTGTATGGGCCCAGTCCCACACATTGCTTTTAGTTGAGCTAATTCCTCATCCTGATCTTGTAATTTACCCAACTCACATGTCCTTTCTTCAACTCCTTTTGCTTGAGCACGTGTAAGGGCAGACACTGGAAATGATAAAGTATGCTCTATATGAGGCCATTCGGGGGATGTTACTGCAGCCTCCTTCGCTAATCTATCTACCGTATTGTTCCAGTAGTGCTCGGTTGTTTGCTTTTTGTGGGCCTGTACCTTTCGGATATTGATTTTTGAAAAGAATTGTGTTTCCTCCTCTATCATTTTCCATAAGGGTGCATATCTTATCTCACTTCCATCTTTATAATAAGAAGAACCATCAATGTACCAGCAGTCACTTTCAAGGTCAAAGGGTTTGGATACGGCAGTAAAAACTCTATGTTGCAAACTACTTCCTTGTACTTGACATTCATGAGCTTCACCTTCAATCATCAATCCACCAATCAGGACACTAGGTTCCTTTAACATCAAACCCTCAATATTCTCTGACAATAAAGCTGTAGTCCATCTGGCCAGCCTTTTACAATTCACATCCGCTTCTTTCCATTTCCCATTGGCTAACATGACTATAGGAGTGTGATGACTAGCAATGATGACCCTTTGTGTACCTGTCAAGTATCTGAATTTGTTGATTGCCCAATAACAACACAGCACCATACGAGTACATAAAGGATACTTTTGTTCTACAGATGATAGTAAACGTGATGCATAGGCTAAAGGTCTTTGTTTTCCAAAATAATCTTGGGTAAGTGCAACGGACAAAGTGCTAAGGCCTACATGTGGATAGAGTCTGAATTCTTTGTTGGGGTCTGGTGATGCTAATGAAGGGGCATTGCCTAAAGTTTCCTTTAACGCTTCAATAGCTTGTGTGTGCTCTGATTTCCATATCCATTCATCTTGCTTCAGCAGATCATACAAACACTCTGTTAATGATGCATAATGAGGCACAAACTCCCTACAGAAACCTGTCATGCCTAAGATCTGTCTCAGACTTTTTTCATCAGTGGGCAAAGGTAGTTTAGCTATTAGCTCAACCCTTTGTTCATTGATACTCCGCCCTGACTGTGCTACAGTAACACCCAGAAATTGGACTTCCTGCTTCCCCAATTGTATTTTCTTTGGATTAACTTTCAAACCTGCTTCTCTCAAAAGCAATAACATTTCACTCACATCGTTCACGTGCTCCTCCATAGAGGCTGACCCAATCAAAATGTCATCAACATATGAAATTACTCTTTCAGGTTTTGAAAACTTATCAATCACTTCTTTCATATGTGAGTGAAATATTGCTGCACTGTCTTTGTAGCCTTGTGGAAGAACTGTCCAATAATATTGAAGGCCCGCCCAGCTGAAGGCTGTTTTGTATTGACATGTTGGGTCAAGGGGTAAATTCCAATAACTGTTACTGATATCAATGACCGTAAACCATTTCATTTCTGGTGTCAACTTGGCAATCATTTCAGGGTAAGCTGCCACCACAGGTGCCATACTTTTAGCATATTTGTTTAAGGCACGGTAATCTATCGTCAGCCTGAACGACCCATCGGGCTTGATGACTGGCCAGGCTGGCGAATTGCAAACTGATGCACCCCTTTTTAATGTACCTTGCGCCTCCAATTGTTTTATAGCTTCTGTTATAGGTTTAATGGCCTCTTTCGGAACTGGGTATTGCTTAACAGGTGCAGGATCAAATCCTTCCAATAAAATCATTGTATTCATCCTACCACAATCTTGTTTATGTTTAGCCATTATGTCTTCAAATTCACCCATCAGACTATCCCAACAGGGATCCCAATCTCCATGTAACACACCAACGGGCTTCACTGCTGCTGTTACTAATTCCATGGGAGGATGCCACACATGACCCAATCCGTCATTTTCCGACATTATCCACAACTTCATGTTTGCAAGATCAATCACCAAACCCTGCTGTACACAGACATCAGCACCAATTATGTCCTGATTTTCACAAACAACGTCACACTCCCACTTCTCTCCCCCTATTTGCATCTCAACACCACGCACAAAAGGAGCTTCAATGGAATGTCCAGTGACACCTGTTATTTTAATTTTCTCATTTCCAGGGACAACTGATTTACTAAAACTAATAGCTGCCCCACTATCTAACAGCGCATTTACACGAGTTCCCCCTAATGTTACATCAACAGTGGGCCGCCCCCAGGAATCTAATGTTAAATCGGTTAAGAATCGGCAAGAAGGGGCGTGGGGGGCTCGGAACCCCTAACAATGACTGGTAGAGGGGGACACAGCACTTTCCTTTCCTACTGCTGCTACTTTGACCCCTCCTGCTTTTATTCTTTTCATTTCTTCCTGTATTTTATATAGCTCCTCCTGCAAACGATCTCTTTCACTTCTCATTTCACTAAACGGCACCCAAGGCTGTTTACTAGGTTTTTCTCTGGATTCTGGCCTCCTGTAACTACCTGAATTGTTATAAGATCTTCCTCTCCATGGTCCTAAATCATCTCTATTTTGCTGCCCCTCGACTCTAAAAATTCTAGCTGCATCAACCGCAAGACTGTCTTCTCTACACTTTCTCCTCCACAAATTATCCGCTCTTACCAAGATATCACTATAATCACTAGGATCAGGTGTAACAGATAAAATGCCTTCCCTGACATCACCATCCAATGCTTCTAATAACATTGACCTATGAACCAAACCACCACGTTCAAAACCAGGATTCCCAGTCATGACATTTTCCATCACACTGCTAATCCTATCTGCAAGTTCATATGGGCATTCATTCTTCATTTGCTTAATTTTTCCTGACAAGCACACATATGTCGTCGCACCATACAATGCTTTCAATAATTCCTTTAAAACATCCTTAGTTTTATGACGCTGGCCACAATTTTGCAAAACCCGTGCCCATAATCCATTGCCTATACTTTTCTGCAAAATTCTAGCTAGGTCCTCAATATTCAAGTTGTATGTGTCTCTGACTCTCTGCAAATCACAAAACCATTTCATGAACCTATTTACATCATAGCGGGGTACCTGACCTATCTCTCTTATAATAGCTTCCATCTCCTGTGGCTTTAGTTGTTTTGTGATCAATTTAATTTCACTTGAATCGTCAGTGTTCAATACAGTTGTTGTAGTGGTAGGAGCTGCTGGTATGCATGGGGCTGCATGTAAATCACCCCAGGGATATATTGGCTTATAATCTTTGGTATCAAGCTTTATAGAGGTATCATTTTGATCTGGGTAACTTGATTTTTCTGCCAATTTATCAAAAGCAATGTTAGCAGCATGTTTACACTCCTCCAACTGTTTCTCAACAATTTGTATTTTTACTGACAATTCCTCATTGACCCGCCTTAAATCATCACATAATTTAGCCTTTTCAATCAGTGCCTCCCCAGTAGTGATAGCATGTAACCTGAGATCTGATATCCTCTCATTCAACCCTTTCTCCTTCTCCTCATATCTCTGAGTCTGTTCCAGAATTTTCTGCTTTTTTCCTTTAACCTCCCCTATTAATTCTGTACAACAAGACAGTAGTCCCTGAATAATGATACCCTTACGTTTCTTTTGTTTTGTTTTCTTATCAAAGACACTATCAGATAAAAAGCATTTCATTAAATCCCATGACTGTCTATATTCTTGGGGAATCTCGTAAGGCCCCCCATGACTTTTTATATAATTTAACAGCCATATATTCACATCCTCTCCCTTAGTACTATTGTCCCCACTAGACACAGCCAAAGCCATTGTAAAAAATACAATGAGAAAAAAAATTATATTTAGAAAATAATGAACAAGGCACACTTACCAATTGTTAGGTTTCCTAGAACTTCCTTCCTGGGTCCTCACGGCCTTCTGTCACCACACAGATTGTAAGATCCAGTCTCCAGAGAACAATTCTGGTCTTTAAAACTTGTTAAATTTTGTAGATCAGATTTTCTTATGTCACCAACGACTCCTGTTACTAAGTCCTGAAAATGCTCTTCTGGTCTCTTGAACGGCACCAATGTAGTGATCTAATCTATAATCGTCGTTCCTTCCTCGTAGATGGTATATGATTATTAAAAGTATTGTCTCCGCAGCAAAACCCGATTCTCCCAGAGAGAGACAATTTTATTGGCTTCCAAACAGAACAGTCTTACAGACGACAAAACCCAACAGAGTTCATATCACGACAGTGCTAGTAATATTTAGAGCCCCATGGAACCATGTGACTCTTGGGTGCCTTCGTAAGAACACACACTTCTAAACAGATTGAACGTCCTGTTATATCCCCCCCACACACACTGAATGTCTGAGCAATTTGATTAGGCGTTTCCATTAAATGCTTTGATCTGCCCCGGTCTTTCAGAGTGACCGGAGACAACCCCACGCTGTGAATAGTTGTAATTATAAAGCTGCCCCAATTTACATTCTTGCATATTCCCCCTTTGATATGTGTGAATACTGATTAGATTAAGATAATCATTATCTGTTCCCTTTCATATGTGGAGTAATTCTGGTCTGGCCATTTGTCCTTTGACCAACAAACCCTCTTTTAATATGCGCAATTAGATAACGGCTACTAAAGCGGTCTGCCTAGAATAACCTTGTCTTTAGAATGCCTAAATAAAAACACTACATATAATAAATATATATATAACATATATACATATATATATATATATACATATATATATATATATATATACACACATGTATACACACATACATACACACATTAGACACAATATACTACACTTACCTTACCGGATTCACTCAAGGTTCATCCAGTTTTCCATGTGTCCTTACTAAAGCCCACAATACCAGACCCCTTCCCAGACAGGGGATCCGGCCCTCCAGAACCCGTAATAATCAATGGGGACCAGGAATATGAGGTGGAGGCTGTCCTTGATTGCAGAAGAAGGGGTAATCAACTACAGTACCTTATTAAATGGAAAGGGTATGGCCCAGAAGAAAACTCGTTGGAACCTCAGCAGGAAGTCCATGCCCCAAGACATTTTTTTACATTTTCAATTTTTCATTTATAATATATTTTTAATTTTTTTTGATCATGAAATGTTTGATATAAATTTTGTATGCACATTATTTAATGAGACACAGCGCTGCACTATTTAGAAAACAATATTGAATTTGGTGTGGTTTATCACTGTAAGTGTTCAGCAGCTGTGCAGTCACATATATTGGTGATTTCACACATTTACCCTGTTATAGGAGGAAGTAATTTATTTTGGCGCTGATTGTTTTTTCTTCACAACTAATTCGGGCGTTTTTTCACAGCCACCCTTAGAAAAGAGTTCTGTTGGGCACCCGGAGGTTGCCTTTAAGGAGGGAGCAATGTCATGGATGCACTGCGTATGACGCTGCAAATGGCCACAGGCGCACGGGTTAATCGAGATGTGTTCCAGTTCACAGGCATCCATCGGTGAATAGACGTGCGCCAATGCGCATGCGCAGATTGCGGAGATCGTGCATGCGCACACAGTAACGCAGCTTTGGCGCCCAGTAATCTCTAAAAGTGGCTTCTTCAGAATGCACTCTTGCTGTCTGATCTGCAGCTCATCCTGTAACCCGATTCGAAACCTGCATCTGCTCCAGTGTTAACCCGGCTCTCGTGACCTTGCTGCTGTCTCCAATCCTGACCCCTCAGCTTGCCTTTGACCTGCTCTGTGTACCTGTTTGTCTGATCACCCGTTGCCGATCCTGCCTGAACTTTGACCATTCTCTGCCTGCCGCTTCTGTCTGATTTATCCGCTGTTGTGACCTGGCTTGTCTGACCCTGCTCCTGCCTGCGCTTATGCGCACTTGCCTACAGTCCTGCATCCCTGCGCTCCTGCACCTGCCTACAGTCCTGCATCTGTGCGCATCTGCCTGCTGCTTCTCATCATTCCTGCATCCACAGCAACCAAGCCTGTTCCGGTCTCTGCCAAGCGGACATCATCTTCAGCCAAGCAAACCCTGTAGGCTCTCATACCCCACTGTGCTCCGAGGGTCACTGTTCCCACTCCAGTGATCCCGGAACCAGAGCCGTACGAGAGGTCTCCATCTGCACGTCAGGCTCACCTCCAAGGTACGTGTCAGTATATAAAGAGCTACCTGCTGTTTGTTTAGGTCCCACTGCCGGTTCTGGTCCATCCCCACTGTCAGGGACGTGAAATATCCCCCGGTCTCCCACTCCTCTTCAGTCTTCACTAGGGGACGACCACTCCACCAACCTCTCAAGAGACCCAAGCTTGGCTTGCATCCTGGAGGAACCTCAATCATTGACCCAGCCCTCGCTTAGCCTGTCCGGCTCACCTTCCTTTGGTAATGGCTCCCTCCAGACTGGGATGGCAAGGGACTTAAAGCTGGCCAGCTCTTCAGGGGCTGCATCTGGCTCCTGTACTGTAAGACTCGCAGTCGCCAGGTCCCTGGCCACGCCACAGGTCATGGCAGTCTCTTCCTTACTGCTGTCCTCTGTGTTCAGGGAGGAGTCGCCAGATTGAAACTTCTCTCCGCCTTTAGGGGGTGATCCTATGCCTACTCCGGCCTTCCGGTTCTTCCACAGCTTTGAGTCCTGTTGGATAGTCTACGCTGTAATACTGTGGCTCCTGCTGGACGGGTCCCAGCCGGGTGAGTGGCTCCCCACAATGCACCGGGCCCAAGCAGTGACCACTGCAGTCTGAATCTGGCACTCTGGACAAAGCAGGCAGAGTCGCTCCTCTTCATCAATCACTCCCAAGGCGAGCCCTTCGCGAGGCTCCAGCCGAATGCCAGTATCCACCAGCGCCCGCTCCTGCGAATCAGGTAACCACTATAGGGTGGGCAATAGCTGACCACTCTCTGCCATCTTCAGCTGCCTTGTGGTGTCCGCTGTTAGCAGGACATTTTTGGTCTCGTCCAGGGTGTGGCACCGCCCCCTCACTTCTAGACGAGCTAGCGCCAATAGAACTGATAAGAAAATTCCTCCCTGGGCACGTTGCTGTAACCTAGGGTTGCCACGTCATCCCTTTAATCCAGGACACACATCAATTATACAGGTTATGTGGCTGATTAAGGTGGTAATTAAACTCACTTGGTGCCTTATCTGCATTAAATTAGCCTGATAACCTGTGTAATTAATATGTGTCCTGGATTAAAGGGATGATGTGGCAACCCTACTGTAAACCCTTGTTAGATGAACTGAAGTTTGCAGGCATGCTGATGCTAGCAAGACTTGTCAGGGCATGTCACCTGGCACCGACCATACCCAAGCAACTGAAGGTAGATGATAGCTTAATTGTCCGGTGGTTGCCAATAGCAACAATAAAGATGGCAGCCAATGCCTCCCTGTAGAGAACTGATATAACATAGTCCTGCCCGCAGGCACCCACGGGCTGCTTCTGATCACCCTGGGCAACAGTAGACATTCTCAGGCTTACTTTACTGTCTTTAGCAGGAGTTTGGAGCAAAAGTTCAAGATGTCCAGCATTAGCAGAACGCTGGACATATTTGTAATCCACGGTGAAATGCCCAGTAATAGCAGAACACTGGGCGCATTTATAATCCATAGGTGCGGTTACCCGGCATGGTTGCCACAGGTAACAGCACATAGCGAACAGTTCCTGAATTGCAGGATTGGTACAAGTGTCCGTCCTAGCACCAGTTAAGGCAACTGGGTAAGCAGGAACAATAAAGAGCAACAGTCCTTGCTGATTGCTATGGACAACGGCACTTGTTACAGCACTGAAACAATAGGCAGAGCACACAAGTCCTTCCCCAAAGTTAAATTCTCAATGGTGGAGAAACAAAGCAGAGTTCCCTGGCCTGGTTAATCTCGGTTACTAGGGGCATCGGCTGGCAGGTTACCTGTGAACAGGTGATCCCGGACTAGCCCCCAAATGTAGCGGTACCCCCGTAGGGGCTGCTGAGTCATGTGGCCCACCTATCACCCTGCCCAGCCTGGCATTCCCTTCCAGACACTCCAAGACAATGAACCAGTCCATCAGCTTTGTTTTTGTATTTTATTTGAGGGATTAGAACTTAGATGGGGTTAAGGAATTCATTGGATGCCCAAAAGCAAAATATTCTTGTGTGGTTTGGGACAATTCAGACATTTTCCTCCTGCACAAAACTTGCTGCAGACCATCTCTCCTTCTCCCTCCAGCACAATTCTTGAGGCGCAGCTAGCACTTGGCTAGGCCTAACTCTGATTACAGCCAGGACTTAGCAAAAAGTACCAGGCAGGGACCGTGGGCCCCTATGGTGTAGCAAATAAAGTTCTGGTACTAGCTGCCCTCTTTGATGGACTACTGATCCCAGTCAGCCCGTTGCAGACCCTGACAGCCCTCCTGACTGCAGCGGCCCGACTTCACTGCCAGTGACATCACAGTCTCTCCCGCTGGCTCTACATCCATCTCTGACTGCACACTCCCAGTCCTCTCCGGCATGCCTCTCCCACCTCTCCTGACTGTGCCTGCCACTCATCGACACCTGATGGATCCCTCATGGAGACTTGCCTGGCAGTATTCACCACAGCCCTCTCCTGCTCCTGTTTAGGACACCCCCTTGAGTTTTATGGGGTTCCTGTTCAGCTCCGAGCCCCGGGCCCAAGGTCAGTCCCCCCCAGACTGGGGGGGGGGGCTCCCTCCAAGGCCTCGACAGCCTAATACTCCATCTCCAATTCTTTCACCCGAAAAACAACTCACCAGCTGGGCTGACCCTGGGTATTTAAGGAGGCCTGCCTTTTCCAATCCAGTTTGGGGATTGGTCGGGGCTCCTTAGAAGACCCCAGACAGCTCTACCTTTCTTACACTCCTTCCTTATAGAAGCCTCTAGAAACAGAAGGGAGGTAACCAAAAGATGAAGCTAGCAGTGAGTTACCAGCCTACTCGAAACCACTCTCAGTCCACAGATCAAAAACAAACACTTTCAGCTAGGCCTGCCTAAATTTACCTGCACTGACAAAAATCTAGCACACTACCTAAGTAGAGGGTGATACATATGGAATGCCCAGTTGATTGTAAAAGCAATAGGGACTGAGAACTATATACACCTCCGGCATATACAACTTCCTCTCTTCTACAAGCAAGTTTGTGCTGGAGGTAGAACTACTACTCCCAGGACCAGCTAGCACTGAATTGCAGGCCTGACACTGGCTCAGCCAGGCCCAAAGCAGAAAATGCAGGCAGGGGCCATGGGCTCCTATGGTGTAGCAAACTTGGTAGTCCTAGTGCTAGCTGTCCCACGTGGCAACTGATCCCAGTACCACCGCTTCAGACATGCCAGCCCTCCTGGCTGCAGCTACCTCTTTCCACTGCCAGTGCCACCACAGTTCATTCCACTGGCTCTGCACCCATCCCAGACTGCATGCTCCCAGTCCTCTCGACTGTGTGTCACTCATCAGCCCTCTTGGCTGAAACTTGTTGTTCATCTTGGAGACTTGCCTGGCAGTGTTCTCCTGCTGTCCTCTCCTTGCTCCCGTGCCTCCTATCCAGGACACCCCTGTTGATTTTATAAAGGTCTGATCCGCACCCGAGCCCAGGCCCAAGGTCACCCCCCCCCCCCCCCAGACTGGGGAGCTCCCTCCAAGGCTACCGACAACCTAACACTCCATCTCCAGCTTCCACCCGAACATCTCCTCCCCAGCTGGGCTGACCCTGAGTATTTGAGGAAGCCTGCCCCCTGCCAATCCAAGTTGGGGATTGGTCAGGGCCCTCAGAATACTCCAGGCAGCTCCAACTCTTCTCTCCTTCTTTCTTTCCAGAAGATTCTAGCATGTGTAATTAATATGTGTCCTGGATTAAAGGGATGATGTGGCAACCCTACTGTAAACCCTTGTTAGATGAACTGAAGTTTGCAGGCATGCTGATGCTAGCAAGACTTGTCAGGGCATGTCACCTGGCACCGACCATACCCAAGCAACTGAAGGTAGATGATAGCTTAATTGTCCGGTGGTTGCCAATAGCAACAATAAAGATGGCAGCCAATGCCTCCCTGTAGAGAACTGATATAACATAGTCCTGCCCGCAGGCACCCACGGGCTGCTTCTGATCACCCTGGGCAACAGTAGACATTCTCAGGCTTACTTTACTGTCTTTAGCAGGAGTTTGGAGCAAAAGTTCAAGATGTCCAGCATTAGCAGAACGCTGGACATATTTGTAATCCACGGTGAAATGCCCAGTAATAGCAGAACACTGGGCGCATTTATAATCCATAGGTGCGGTTACCCGGCATGGTTGCCACAGGTAACAGCACATAGCGAACAGTTCCTGAATTGCAGGATTGGTACAAGTGTCCGTCCTAGCACCAGTTAAGGCAACTGGGTAAGCAGGAACAATAAAGAGCAACAGTCCTTGCTGATTGCTATGGACAACGGCACTTGTTACAGCACTGAAACAATAGGCAGAGCACACAAGTCCTTCCCCAAAGTTAAATTCTCAATGGTGGAGAAACAAAGCAGAGTTCCCTGGCCTGGTTAATCTCGGTTACTAGGGGCATCGGCTGGCAGGTTACCTGTGAACAGGTGATCCCGGACTAGCCCCCAAATGTAGCGGTACCCCCGTAGGGGCTGCTGAGTCATGTGGCCCACCTATCACCCTGCCCAGCCTGGCATTCCCTTCCAGATACTCCAAGACAATGAACCAGTCCATCAGCTTTGTTTTTGTATTTTATTTGAGGGATTAGAACTTAGATGGGGTTAAGGAATTCATTGGATGCCCAAAAGCAAAATATTCTTGTGTGGTTTGGGACAATTCAGACATTTTCCTCCTGCACAAAACTTGCTGCAGACCATCTCTCCTTCTCCCTCCAGCACAATTCTTGAGGCGCAGCTAGCACTTGGCTAGGCCTAACTCTGATTACAGCCAGGACTTAGCAAAAAGTACCAGGCAGGGACCGTGGGCCCCTATGGTGTAGCAAATAAAGTTCTGGTACTAGCTGCCCTCTTTGATGGACTACTGATCCCAGTCAGCCCGTTGCAGACCCTGACAGCCCTCCTGACTGCAGCGGCCCGACTTCACTGCCAGTGACATCACAGTCTCTCCCGCTGGCTCTACATCCATCTCTGACTGCACACTCCCAGTCCTCTCCGGCATGCCTCTCCCACCTCTCCTGACTGTGCCTGCCACTCATCGACACCTGATGGATCCCTCATGGAGACTTGCCTGGCAGTATTCACCACAGCCCTCTCCTGCTCCTGTTTAGGACACCCCCTTGAGTTTTATGGGGTTCCTGTTCAGCTCCGAGCCCCGGGCCCAAGGTCAGTCCCCCCCAGACTGGGGGGGGGGGCTCCCTCCAAGGCCTCGACAGCCTAATACTCCATCTCCAATTCTTTCACCCGAAAAACAACTCACCAGCTGGGCTGACCCTGGGTATTTAAGGAGGCCTGCCTTTTCCAATCCAGTTTGGGGATTGGTCGGGGCTCCTTAGAAGACCCCAGACAGCTCTACCTTTCTTACACTCCTTCCTTATAGAAGCCTCTAGAAACAGAAGGGAGGTAACCAAAAGATGAAGCTAGCAGTGAGTTACCAGCCTACTCGAAACCACTCTCAGTCCACAGATCAAAAACAAACACTTTCAGCTAGGCCTGCCTAAATTTACCTGCACTGACAAAAATCTAGCACACTACCTAAGTAGAGGGTGATACATATGGAATGCCCAGTTGATTGTAAAAGCAATAGGGACTGAGAACTATATACACCTCCGGCATATACAACTTCCTCTCTTCTACAAGCAAGTTTGTGCTGGAGGTAGAACTACTACTCCCAGGACCAGCTAGCACTGAATTGCAGGCCTGACACTGGCTCAGCCAGGCCCAAAGCAGAAAATGCAGGCAGGGGCCATGGGCTCCTATGGTGTAGCAAACTTGGTAGTCCTAGTGCTAGCTGTCCCACGTGGCAACTGATCCCAGTACCACCGCTTCAGACATGCCAGCCCTCCTGGCTGCAGCTACCTCTTTCCACTGCCAGTGCCACCACAGTTCATTCCACTGGCTCTGCACCCATCCCAGACTGCATGCTCCCAGTCCTCTCGACTGTGTGTCACTCATCAGCCCTCTTGGCTGAAACTTGTTGTTCATCTTGGAGACTTGCCTGGCAGTGTTCTCCTGCTGTCCTCTCCTTGCTCCCGTGCCTCCTATCCAGGACACCCCTGTTGATTTTATAAAGGTCTGATCCGCACCCGAGCCCAGGCCCAAGGTCACCCCCCCCCCCCCCCCACTGGGGAGCTCCCTCCAAGGCTACCGACAACCTAACACTCCATCTCCAGCTTCCACCCGAACATCTCCTCCCCAGCTGGGCTGACCCTGAGTATTTGAGGAAGCCTGCCCCCTGCCAATCCAAGTTGGGGATTGGTCAGGGCCCTCAGAATACTCCAGGCAGCTCCAACTCTTCTCTCCTTCTTTCTTTCCAGAAGATTCTAGCATGTGTAATTAATATGTGTCCTGGATTAAAGGGATGATGTGGCAACCCTACTGTAAACCCTTGTTAGATGAACTGAAGTTTGCAGGCATGCTGATGCTAGCAAGACTTGTCAGGGCATGTCGCCTGGCACCGACCATACCCAAGCAACTGAAGGTAGATGATAGCTTAATTGTCCGGTGGTTGCCAATAGCAACAATAAAGATGGCAGCCAATGCCTCCCTGTAGAGAACTGATATAACATAGTCCCGCCCACAGGCACCCACGGGCTGCTTCTGATCACCCTGGGCAACAGTAGACATTCTCAGGCTTACTTTACTGTCTTTAGCAGGAGTTTGGAGCAAAAGTTCAAGATGTCCAGCATTAGCAGAACGCTGGACATATTTGTAATCCACGGTGAAATGCCCAGTAATAGCAGAACGCTGGGCGCATTTATAATCCATAGGTGCGGTTACCCGGCATGGTTGCCACAGGTAACAGCACATAGCGAACAGTTCCTGAATTGCAGGATTGGTACAAGTGTCCGTCCTAGCACCAGTTAAGGCAACTGGGTAAGCAGGAACAATAAAGAGCAACAGTACTTGCTGATTGCTATGGACAACGGCACTTGTTACAGCACTGAAACAATAGGCAGAGCACACAAGTCCTTCCCCAAAGTTAAATTCTCAATGGTGGAGAAACAAAGCAGAGTTCCCTGGCCTGGTTAATCTCGGTTACTAGGGGCATCGGCTGGCAGGTTATCTGTGAACAGGTGATCCCGGACTAGCCCCCAAATGTAGTGGTACCCCCGTAGGGGCTGCTGAGTCATGTGGCCCACCTATCACCCTGCCCAGCCTGGCATTCCCTTCCAGATACTCCAAGACAATGAACCAGTCCATCAGCTTTGTTTTTGTATTTTATTTGAGGGATTAGAACTTAGATGGGGTTAAGGAATTCATTGGATGCCCAAAAGCAAAAGATTCCTGTGTGGTTTGGGACAATTCAGACATTTTCCTCCTGCACAAAACTTGCTGCAGACTATCTCTCCTTCTCCCTCCAGCACAATTCTTGAGGCGCAGCTAGCACTTGGCTAGGCCTAACTCTGATTACAGCCAGGACTTAGCAAAAAGTACCAGGCAGGGACCGTGGGCCCCTATGGTGTAGCAAATAAAGTTCTGGTACTAGCTGCCCTCTTTGATGGACTACTGATCCCAGTCAGCCCGTTGCAGACCCTGACAGCCCTCCTGACTGCAGCGGCCCGACTTCACTGCCAGTGACATCACAGTCTCTCCCGCTGGCTCTACATCCATCTCTGACTGCACACTCCCAGTCCTCTCCGGCATGCCTCTCCCACCTCTCCTGACTGTGCCTGCCACTCATCGACACCTGATGGATCCCTCATGGAGACTTGCCTGGCAGTATTCACCACAGCCCTCTCCTGCTCCTGTTTAGGACACCCCCTTGAGTTTTATGGGGTTCCTGTTCAGCTCCGAGCCCCGGGCCCAAGGTCAGTCCCCCCCAGACTGGGGGGGGGGGCTCCCTCCAAGGCCTCGACAGCCTAATACTCCATCTCCAATTCTTTCACCCGAAAAACAACTCACCAGCTGGGCTGACCCTGGGTATTTAAGGAGGCCTGCCTTTTCCAATCCAGTTTGGGGATTGGTCGGGGCTCCTTAGAAGACCCCAGACAGCTCTATCTTTCTTACACTCCTTCCTTATAGAAGCCTCTAGAAACAGAAGGGAGGTAACCAAAAGATGTAGCTAGCAGTGAGTTACCAGCCTACTCGAAACCACTCTCAGTCCACAGATCAAAAACAAACACTTTCAGCTAGGCCTGCCTAAATTTACCTGCACTGACAAAAATCTAGCACACTACCTAAGTAGAGGGTGATACATATGGAATGCCCAGTTGATTGTAAAAGCAATAGGGACTGAGAACTATATACACCTCCGGCATATACAACTTCCTCTCTTCTACAAGCAAGTTTGTGCTGGAGGTAGAACTACTACTCCCAGGACCAGCTAGCACTGAATTGCAGGCCTGACACTGGCTCAGCCAGGCCCAAAGCAGAAAATGCAGGCAGGGGCCATGGGCTCCTATGGTGTAGCAAACTTGGTAGTCCTAGTGCTAGCTGTCCCACGTGGCAACTGATCCCAGTACCACCGCTTCAGACATGCCAGCCCTCCTGGCTGCAGCTACCTCTTTCCACTGCCAGTGCCACCACAGTTCATTCCACTGGCTCTGCACCCATCCCAGACTGCATGCTCCCAGTCCTCTCGACTGTGTGTCACTCATCAGCCCTCTTGGCTGAAACTTGTTGTTCATCTTGGAGACTTGCCTGGCAGTGTTCTCCTGCTGTCCTCTCCTTACTCCCGTGCCTCCTATCCAGGACACCCCTGTTGATTTTATAAAGGTCTGATCCGCACCCGAGCCCAGGCCCAAGGTCACCCCCCCCCCAGACTGGGGAGCTCCCTCCAAGGCTACCGACAACCTAACACTCCATCTCCAGCTTCCACCCGAACATCTCCTCCCCAGCTGGGCTGACCCTGAGTATTTGAGGAAGCCTGCCCCCTGCCAATCCAAGTTGGGGATTGGTCAGGGCCCTCAGAATACTCCAGGCAGCTCCAACTCTTCTCTCCTTCTTTCTTTCCAGAAGATTCTAGCATGTTCTGGAAACAGTGGGAGGCGTCAGTGATGCTCTCATCTAGCTCTCCCTGGATTTCTGCCAACCCAGGAAACAAGCTGCCAGCCAAGCCTGCATAAATTTGCATACGCTGACAAAAATCTAAATTACTCACCTAGCACACTAGAGGCTGCTACAAATATATAGCTGAAATGCACATATGACTTTACCTACCAAAGGATTTATAATTTTGTCTAGTCAGTTTTGAGATTTACATTACTCTGTAAGACAGCGCAGCCAGGTTGGTAACCTCCCTAATCTCCACTGTAGTAAAGTATGACTCTCATGATGGTGAAAAAACTAAACATGCATTGCTCAGACACTGCCTTAATGCTGCTGAGGCCATCAATGCGGAAACAAAGCTCTCCTCCAACCCTGCCAGATCCACTGCCTCCTCATGGAATTTTATTGGCCCCCTCCCTAGTGCCTTTCCTTTACTCCTGTTCCTTAATCCTGTTTTTCTGGTCGTTCTCACGTCAGCACACATTGGGTTAATTCCTCCCTTTTAACCCTCAGAACCACCAGCTTAATAAAAGAGAGGCCTTTCCCTCCCCTCCCCCTTGTTCTCTTTTTTTTGGTCGCTCCAGGCCACCAGAGTGCAAAGACAACCAGCTTCACCCCCCTACTGAACCTTTCCCCCATAGTTTCAGCCCTCCTAGGTCCAGAAAAGATAAAGGTAAACCCTCTTAAAACTGATGTTTTGCATACAGCACTTATTTTTCTATGCTGCGGTGACTAGGGGCTGTCACGAGACTTACAGTTTCTCTCTCTCTCTCTCTCTCTCTCTCTCTCTCTCCTTGGGCTTAGGAGCCATGCTGGCCGCTCTCCTGGCGCTGACACTGATGTCCCAGAGGGGCGGGGGTGCAGCATTAGCATTCTGCCCATTGCCCAGCAACCTCTGGAGTTTGAAATCGTTAGCCGTGGCGTTGACAAATCGGATAGCAGCGGTAAGAGCCTATAGGTCTGGGCTGATGCAAGGAGAATGTTGGATCTGGTCCCCCACTCATCTCTCCCCTCCGGTTCTCCTGCAGGTTCTTGAATCCTTCTGCCATCCTTAAGAGATACTGTTTTTTCTGACAGGTAAGATGGAGGATGATATAAAGGGACAGACTTTCAAAAAAAAAAAAAGGGGGGGGGGAGAAGGGGAGTAGAGAGAGGGGGGAGAAGGGGAGTAGAGAGAGGGGGGAGTGTGAGGTTTTAAATTCCACTAAGGATCCTTCTTTTCTTATCTTCGTTCCTAAGCCATGAGCTCACCACAGCAGGCACGAAGATCTGCGGAAAGGTAGGAGGGGGCTACGGGGGACTGTGGTGAACTATGGTGAAAAGAGCGCCGCACACGGATGTAATGCCTGATCTTTTTAGGAGCAGAAGCCCTAAAAAAAAAAAAAAAAAAAAAAGACAATAGCTGAAAGAAAAGTCCCCCCACTGATCACTGTCTCCAAGAGCCGAGTCACATTCTAAATAAAAGGCCCACTCACCCTTCATGCCAAGCTGCAGTAAAACTCTGGCCGTGGAGCCAAGGCACACAAGTTGGCCCTATGCTGGGCCTGTGTGGCTTCACCTATTCCCGGGAAACTGTTGTGTGTGGAATGCATAAGAGACGTGGCCGCAGATAAGGAGATGGAGACCCTTAGAGTTAAAGACTGCATTCATGAGGCAGAGGCTGAAAGTATGCATTGAGTCTCCAGCACAAGCAGTCCAAAGTGTGAACCTAAGCCAAAAAGCCCTCCTCATCAAAGGCAAGGATCGCCAGTGGTGCTGGAAGTTTCTTTTGGATCATCCTCAGAATCAGAGGACCTGCCCGATCATTTGTTTGATTTCAATTTACTAGACCCATATATTATGGCCATAAAATAGGCCATAGACTGGGATCAGGACTCGCAACCTCTAGAGAAGGTAAAGAGATTTATTCCAAACCTCAAGAATCAGGGAGCTACTTTTCCATTTATGGAGGAAATCCACAAATGAATTGAAGATGAATGGGAAAAGTCAGAGAGAAAGGCTAGAATCCAGAATCGGCTTGTAAAATTATATCCATTCAATCCCTCAGTTGTCACCTTTTGGGACATGCACCAGGGGTAGATGCAGCCCTACAGCATCTAGCAAGACATATGTCTCTTCCTCTGGAAGACTCCACCACTTTCAGGGACACCACAAAAAGGTGAGCAGAGGCCAATCTTTATTCAGTCGCAGGAGCAGCATGTTGTCTGGCCATAGCTCTAACACCCATTTCAAGGGTCTTAAAAGTTTGGGTCACGAATGTGGAGACTGTGTTCTGGTGTAGAGGCAGCAAAAATTATTTCGGTTCAACCTAAGGGCAGCCATCCTAGCTGAATCTTCCATAGATTTAGTGAAACTGCTAGTAAGACTCACTGCACACTCAGTAAAGGCAAAGAGAGCTCTTTGGTTGCAACATTGGACCGCAGATGGGAGATCCAAGCAGGCTCTGGGCAACATCCAATACAATGGCAAACTGCTGCTAGGAAAGACCCTAGAGGAAGCTATTAAGCAGGTTGCAGGCGGGAAATCGGGTCTGTTACCATAAACATCAAGAAAGAGACAGCAACCCTTTTGCGGTCGGGGCAGTCCAATTTCAACCGGGAAGCCAGATCACACAAGCCAGGCCGGGAATATCCTAGACCGCAATGGAAAGGGACACAAAGCTTCTTCTAGCAGGGTGTAAAGTCCAATGCAGGTTAAGTAGCAAAGAAGGCCGAGAAATCCTTTTGACAGGCAGTCTGTCTGGCCCCTCCAAGTGGGAGCCAGGCTGGTTACATTTTTGAGGGTATGGACGGTGAAGATCATGGAGCAGAAAATGGTGAAATATGGATACAGGATACGTTTTCAGGAAAAAAAACACCAAATATTTTTGTCAAAACATATTGGCCACAAAATCAGAAAAAAATGAAATTCTTACGAGAATACGTGACCAAATTATATCAGAAACAGGCAATTGCACCAGTTCCTCCAGGGCAACAGGGGAAAGGAGTATATTAATTTATTTCTTTGGTGCCCAAAGCCTCCAGAGAACTCAAACTAGTGTTAGACCTTAAAACCTTGAACCAGTTTATCGATCCTAAAAGGTTCAAGATGGAATCAATCAGTAGTTCAATCGGGAGATTGGATGATTTCAATCAACTTAGCAGATGCATATTTGCATGTCCCGATCAACAGGCACCACCAGAGATCCCTCAGATTCACAGTGGCGGAATGCCACTTTCAATTCAGATTTTTGCCCTTCGAAATCAACACGGCACTCCAAGATCTTACCAGCCATCATAAAGAAAAAAAACTTTTTGTGTAAATGCACGGTATACCCCTCATGAACTTTACAGATAGACCAGTATTTATAGTAAAAAAATTAATTTATTGTACATCACGTTACAAAATATACTGTACATATGTAGAAGCAGTATAGCAGTATTAGGATAGTGTACAAAACTTCCAGATACATAACATGCAATACCATTGACAGCGCACAGAGCATGGCATACAGGGGTTACCCATGGAAGGAGGTCGGGTTAGCTGCCATGTAGAGTTGTGTAGACACCTGACATGTTTCGGACTAAATGTGAGTCCTTCTTCAGAGGTTTTGTCAAATGGTTAATATACATTCTAGAATATAGATGTATTTTATTAGTAGTAGAATATATAGCATATTTATCAATTAAAAAAAAGGGATTTAGTACAAACAGATATATTGAAAAGTATTTTTGTCTATACATCACATAGGCTACAGGTTATACTTCCAAAGTTCAAATGACCATAGTGCACATGGTTACTGGGTGAGGTGCGATGATCTCTGCTTGATAGGGAAATGCGCCACGAAAAACTTTTAAATATATACACTTTTTCAAATATATACACTCTAATATTCATGCTTACTTATTTAAACAGATTAGCACCCTTGAAGTAGTCTGAAAGATATTCTATACTACTAATACTACGGTCATTTTTTGGGGCATCTGCCTCTTTGAGGTCCTTGGGTGTGCAGCTTTGCCCTCACTCTGCACGCCCGCCATTTTTTTCTCCTATCAAGCAGAGCCCATCACACCTCACCCAGTAACCATGTGCACTATGGTCATTTGAATTTTGTAAGTATAGCATGTAGTATATGTGACGTATAGACAATAATACTTTTCAATATGTCTGTTTGTACTTAATCATGCCATACTAATTCTACTCTTCTGGCCCTAGGCCATGGTTTTCTTTGCTCCTACAGAGGGCATCAGCCCCACCAGTTTCCCTGTCTGTCAGGAGGGATTTATTACAGCAATGGCATGGGATTCTCCCCAATCCAAGGAGATTACAATTGACAGCTTGACTGTTGAATCAGCCAGATTGCATTCGCAAGGCCTCTCGGAAGAAGTAATTTCTACTCTACTAAATGCAAGGAAGGCTATGACAAACACTACATTCTAGAATCTGGAGGAGATTTGTAGACTTTGTGTCACAACATAATTTCTCCCCTGCAAGCTCCGAGTATTGCAGACATATTAGTTTCTGCAGACAGCACTGAATGTAGGCTTGGCATATAACTCGATTAGAGTTCAAGTTTCATTCCTTCACTGGACATATAGAAAGGGGAGATGAAAATGGGAAATTAGGACAGTTGCTGAAGCTGGCCACAACACTATTCCCAAACTCAAGAAATGTGATGGACTATCTCGGTACTAATAACAAACAATTTAAATGATATAAAAAAAATGATTTATTACATATAAAAATGGCATACAGGGTACATTAAAACAACAATTTTGGAGGAAATTATATTTAAAAAAAACAAATACTCAGGGTTCCCCCGAAGAGTATCTGCTGTTGAAGCAAATCTCAAAAATGACTTTTATCCTTTACTAGTTTCGCTGTATGGTGACCGCTTCTTCAGGAGGAATAATCTATAAAAATAGATATTGGAGTAAAGCACAAGTCGAATGCATTACATTCAAGATTGCAAACAGTTATAATTTAGCAAGTTATACAATCAAAAATAATAAAAATAAGCATCAGATTGCTCACCAGGTTGGAAAATTGGCCATATGTGAAACCACAGGCCCGAACTGGAGGCTCCCCCCGCGGCGGACAAGGGGATGCGGGTATGAGTCTAAATAGAAAAGATCATAATTAGGGATGAGCCAAACACCCCCCAGTTCAGTTTGCGGCAGAACATGTGAACAGACCAAAAATTTGTGCGAACACCGTTAAAGTCTATGGGACTCGGACGTGAAAAATCAAAAGTGCTAATTTTAAAGGCTAATATGCAAGTTATTGTCATAAAAAGTGTTTGGGGACCCGGGTCCTGCCCCAGAGGACATGTATCAATGCACAAAAAAAGTTTTAAAAAGTGAATTTTTTTCTGGAGCAGTGATTTAATAATGCTTAAAGTGAAACAATAAAAGTGTAATATTCCTTTAAATATCGTGCCTGGGGGGTGTCTATAGTATGCCTGTAAAGTGGCGCATTTTTCCAGCGTTTAGAACAGTCCCTGCACAAAATGACATTTCTAAAGGAAAAAAAGTCATTTAAAACTGCTTGCAGCTGTAATGTAATGTTGCCCCCCCCCCCCATTACCAGGCCCTTTGGGTCTGATATGGAAATTAAGGGGAACCCCGCACCCAAATTAAAAAAAGAAAAGACGTGGGGCCCCCAGGCCCTATATACTCTGTACAGCAGTATACAGGCGGTCCCCGGGTTACAAACAAGATAGGGACTGTAGGTTTGTTCTTAAGTTGAATCTGTTTGTAATTTGGGACAAGTACATTTTTTAAGTGTAGCTCCAGCCAAAAAAAAACTATTTTTAAGCTTTTTGGATAACATAGGGAAGGGTTATCATTACCCCTGTAACATTTTTTTTGCTGTCTGTGCCCCTGTTCAGAAGATTTCACCTCACTTTCTGTCCCAATGACAATTGAATTTTGAAAATGTGGGGTTATTAGGGAAACAAGAATTGGTGATAAAGCATCAGTGGAGACACCTTTTTCCCATATTAACTCTTACAGGAGAGAATTTCCCTTCCTAGAGGTACATTTCCTCTCACTTCCTGTTGTCTCCCTCCGATTGTAAGTAGGAGTCGTTTGTAAGTCGGATGTTTGAGAAAATAGGGGACCACCTGTATATACTATATGGCCTGCCCTATACACTCTGCTGAAAATTGGGCCTTAGGTGTTGGTGGTACCAGAACACTGTAAGCCCTCACAGTTACTCTTGGTGGGCGCTGGAACGGGCTCTGCTGTGAAATATTATATCAAAAATTGTAATTACATGCCCCTGTTCAACAGGGGCAAAAAAATTGGGCCTTAGGCAGTGGTGCCACAACACTAACCCCTCACAGATACTCTTGGTGGGCGCAGGAATGGGCCCTGCTGTGAAATATTAGATCAAAAATTGAAATTACAATACAGTGCAGCCGCTACTACTTTTCTGGTGGTGTACACAGTACACAATACAGTTCAGCCATAGTGCAGTTGCTACTACTTTTCTGGTGGTGTACACAGTACACAATACAGTCTAGTGCGGTGTTGCAAAACAAAATATACATCATGTCCAGAAGGCCACCAAGGAGAGGCAGATGCTCACAGGCCACTAAAAGAGGGCAAGCAGGCTCTGTGTCTACTATCAACAGTGCTGGTCATGGACACGGTGCATCCTCTGCCGGTGGCCGTGGGGCATACTTGTCATTTTTTTCTGCTGGCCGTGTTATTGAGCCAGAACATGCAGAAGAGTTGGTGGAGTGGATAACAAAGCCGTCCTCATCCTCCTCATCCTCTGTCACCCAGGCCCAGAGTAGTTTTCCTTCCTATGCAGCTGCCAAAGCAGCCTATTCCACCTGCTCCTTGTCCACAGTCACTCCTTCTGTAGCCCCAACATCATGCACGGAGGAGTCCCCCAAACTATTCGACCACAATGTCGGGTACATGCTGCTGGAGGATGCGCAGCGATTTGAAGGCTCCGATGTTGGTTCCCAGGTTGAGGAAGGGTGTAACGCGAGCCTAGAGAGAGGGGGTGCCCAAGAAGGACAAGAAGCTGGCAGTCATGTTCCCCCAGCTGCAGCATAGTGTCAAGTTTGCTCCAGTGATAAGGAGGGAGGGGATGAGGTCACTAACTCTACTTAGGTGCCTGATAGAATAGTGGAGGAGGAGGAGGCACAACTCCAACGATGTCCTCTAGGGGGCAGCTTAAGGGCAGCCACCCTACTGCAACGTGCTCTTCCCACCTGTTACATTCTTAATAATGTCATCCAGCGAGGCTCCAAATAGCCACTCACCAAGGAAGGGCAAATCCGTCAAGGCTTTTTTAGATGCCTGGTCCACAGACCAGCATTTCAGCCAGATCAGGCGCCACAGCACCACTGCTGATAGTGATGCTCTGGAGAGCAAGGGAAGTGTATCCAGGGCCACATCACAGACATTCTTAAGGCCGTGCACCAACTGGTCTGCTAGTTCCACACAGACTGGAGGAGACTGCTGCTTCTCCAATTCACAGTACAATAGTTTTGCCCACTCAGTAAGGGTCTGCGACACTAATGCCGTGGCCAGTACTGGTCATAGCGCTGACCCCACTACCATAAACATGGACCGTGGCACTGCCTCGGCCCTCCTGTCGGAAGGGTCCTTAAATGCAGGAGCCCTTTCTACCGGGATCGTGGTTACCTTGTTTAAACTGAATACTGGGAGTCCACCATTTTTTAAGAAGGCTCTCCTCAAAGGGGTAACGCACCGCCATTCTTTATGGGACTGAAAAGATCCGTTGCGGGCTTCCCTATTCCTTGTATATGAACTTATCAAAGTAAAGTCAGATACGGGAACACCTTCGGTGTACGGGCTGGCTTACAGGATCCAAAAGGGACCGCCACCTCGGCAGAGGATCCTGCCGCATCCTGTATTTTCGGGGGAATCACGCACAGCGGTGATAAGTGCTCCAACTAGCTCTTTTTCCTGCGCGGACACGGAATCATCCTCACTGTCTGATCGGTCCTGGTCAGCGTCCTCCGACACATCAGAGCAGGGGCCGCCAGTCACTGCGAGGCCCGAGTCTGAATCAGAGCTCTCCCCAGAGGACGGGGGCAGGGGCTGTTTTTTACCCACTTTGCGCCCACACACCGCCTTCACCCTGGCAACTAATGTTTCAAAGACCGCCAACAAAGCATTCAAAGGCACTGCACTATTTGCAGGCGAGCCAGTTGCAATTGCAGGGAGGTCTGGGGAAAAAACGCCAGCTTCTGACGCCATGCTGACCCACCCTGTCTGCCACCCTTGGGGACAGAGGACAGGGTGCTCAATCCCACCCTCCTAGCTGCTACAGACTGAGGGGCCCCCACCACAGGACTCACCACCCTGACCGAGTGCTGCGCCGTGCTGTTACTGATGGCTGTGTCCTGTGTCAGCTGTGACCAGGAACAAAAACCGCGCTGTTCTGAGGCACAGGTACCAGCGCTGTGGAGAAAAAACACGCTGAGGCTACAAGAAAATGGCCACTGACCATGCTTCTCAGAGGCTAACAAAAAATGACCAACGATCAAAACTGTACACAGAGAATGCACAGACAATGGTGGCGGTCAGTGCTATGGCGGCAGCACATGCAGAGCCCACAGACACCAGCAGAGAGACAGAGACAGATGACAGCACAGGGACGCAGATAGTCAGCGCATCCCCCAATCAAGGATCAGAGCCCCCCTGGCTCAGATACACACACCGCACTACAGCCCAGTCATGCAGCATGTGTCCGTCAATGAACGAAAGAGAAATTTTATATTTTGCCACAAGTTGCGGGAGTATTACAATTTACTTTTTTTTTTTTCTGCACAAAGTGGTCACTAAATGATCTATTGCTCAAACATTGAGCCTTTCCAAAATGGGGTCATTTGGGGGGGGGGGGGGGGGGGGGTTGTGCTATCTGGACATTTCAGGACCTCCGTAACTGATGGGTAGTGAGGCGTAAAATCACAATTTTACGCCTTTAGAAAGCCTGAAGGCAGTGCTTGGTTTTTGGGGTCCTGTACGCGGCTAGACTCCCAAAAAGTATCACATGCGGTATCCCCGTACACAGGAGAAGCAGCAGAATGTATTTTGGGGTGTAATTCCACATATAACCATGATCAAAAGTCAACTAGGTGGCTAAATATATATAGTATATAAAAAAAGTGAGGAATACATAATGTCCAAACACATATGTGACATCCACCCATGCAAATTCAATAAATAAAGTCCATCCACAAGTAAAATGGATCTACAATGCTGATATAGAGAAGAATGTGCTAAATCCACCACCGCTATGTAGAGAATTACTTCTTACCCGAAGCCCATGATCCCCCATTACCGAGGATCTGGGAAAGCCTGTAGCAATGATAAACTCTCCAGGGCGTATCGGGTAGGACTAATGCACTTCAAATCACTTGTGACAATGATGCGATGTCCAATATAAGCCAAGCGGGGCCGCTACTCCTCAAACCACCTCATTGAATTCCAACCCATAATTATAAAATATAAACGCTCCAATATTGTAAAACCTTAAAATTTATTAGATTTGTAAAACAAAGTATCACACTTACAGATGTAGTATCAGAATAAGTGCCTTAAGTCTGGTGCGCCGGCCGGCACACACTCAGACAAGCCCGTCCTTCTGGGAACACAAACAGCAACACGAGGTGATGCCAGCGCATCGCTCTTCCCTACGCATTTCATAAGAGAATTACGTCGTCCAAGGGCACGGGCGGCGTGCTGCGTTGCCTCCCTATAGCAACCCGACCAGGCCTCGTTCTGGGCCGTAGTCCACTGACAGGCACAGTGATGGTATGGAAGCTCACAGGGTCCATCCAAACATATATTAATGGGCTAAGATCAGGATACCTTCCCATCTATAAAAAAATCATAAAATTTAATTGATTTAAAAAAAAAAAAAAAAATCTAAAATGTTAAAACAGCCAAGCATCCAATAAGTGACCAGACCGATACGGCAGGGGCACACGAGAAAAATATGGATACCTAGAGTGGCCTATCTCTGCCCGTCCTAGGCAGAAGTGGGTCAAATAACACTAGTGTCACCTCCAACCACCAAGCCGGGTGACTCCTAGTGGTCAAATCGTAAATTACATTTAGATAGCCAAGGACTGGATATTGGCTAACACCCAAATACCAGAATATGGGAAGTTCATAATCTCAGCTCTGATAACCTAAAATATCAAAAAAACAATAACATTTGTAATGCTAAGAATAGCATATCTTTCCAAGAATGCATGGACAATAAAGTCCAGAGCCACGGTGGAAACACAATTAAAAATATGTAAACAACTTAAATCCTCAGTATAAAATAAATACCGGAAATGGGGACTAATATCTATATAGGGGTCACTCACTAAAAAATAATGTGAGTGACATCTAGTGGTCAAATTTTTAATTACAGTGCCAAAATTGTTAATTGGATAACCAGCCAATATAATAACGACCCGTGCTTGGGAGTTTAGCAATGACATCTCCAAACAAAATCATGATGTAAGCAGATGGCCTTTTCTGGCTCACCAAAAAAGCCAAAAATCAGGAAATCCCTAAAAAGGGGAAAGCTCATTTAAAATTGCACATAAAGTAATATACAAATTATAAATGGACAGTCCACAGCGAATAAAGACCCAGAACGAGACGCCTGCTGCTAGGCTACTCTAGCCAAATCACATTAGAGTGGAATATATTCATATCCATAACCCTCCTATATAAAGGCCCATCAACCTCCCGAAATATAGCAACACTTTACAGGAAGCGAGTGTACTATTACATCACATGATCATGTAAACAGCCAAAATAATATCATAACATCCAAAATATTAAGACATAATGGTAATTAGGGATTAAAAAAGAGATTAACCATACTCAATGCATGACATATCCAATATCAGGAGTTGGTAATAAAAGCATTCACATCTGTATCGTCGTTAAGGCCAAAGGGGACATAAGTAGAGTTGTCATGAAGGCTCCATCCGTGGCCGGCGACCTGGTGATCCTGCCAGTAATCGGCGCCTCAGCATCCCTGGTTCCCGTTCTCGGTTGCCATTGCGCATGCGCGTGCACGCACGCGCCCGCAGACGGGGGCGAGCGTGCGCGGACGGGTGCGCACCTCCATTGGCGCCAATGAGGCTATTTAAACCCTTCTGTCACTAACGGTCCCCGCTGTCTGCTCTACAACGTTCTGTGCTTAAACCTGATCTGAAGTCTGTTTACCTGTATCTGACCCGGCTATCCTTGACCATCCGCTCTGTCCCTGTGTATCGACCTTGGCTTGTCTGTGACCATCCTCTTGTCTTCTCCACCTGTACTGTGCTGCCAGCCTGATACCTGACCCGGCCCGTTTGACCACTCCAGTCTGCATGCAGATCCAAGTCTGCCTGTTGTTCCAGCCTGCACACAGATCCAGCTTACCTGTTGTTCCAGTCTGCATACAGATCCAAGTCTGCCTGTTGTTCCAGCCTGCACACAGATCCAGCTTACCTGTTGTTCCAGTCTGCATACAGATCCAAGTCTGCCTGTTGTTCCAGCCTGCACACAGATCCAGCTTACTTGTTGTTCCAGTCTGCATACAGATCCAAGTCTGCCTGTTGTTCCAGCCTGCACACAGATCCAGCTTACCTGTTGTTCCAGTCTGCATACAGATCCAAGTCTGCCTGTTGTTCCAGCCTGCACACAGATCCAGCTTACCTGTTGTTCCAGTCTGCATACAGATCCAAGTCTGCCTGTTGTTCCAGTCTGCCTACAGAACCTGCTTACCTGCAGAGACCTACATACCTCACCCGCTGAGCTGATCCAGGAAGCTCTTGTACCGGTCTTACCATTCCTGCCAGGCACCTGTGCCCCTCCTGACTCCTGGTCCTACTGTCCCATCATCAGGGGACCGGCGAGCGGGAGTCGCAAAGGAGGCCCTTCTCTGCAAACCAGACTCACCACTACCAGGGGGCGTGACAGTAGCAGACAGCCATGTCTGAGTCTGAGCAGGGGGCCTCTCCTATGGAAGGACTGTGCCAACACCTGACGGGACTGACCGAGGCGGTAAAGAATCTCCAGCAGGGATACACCTGGTTGGAAGAACGGGTGCTGGCCCTACCACCAACAGCCCCACCCGGGGGAAGTCCAGGTCCGTCGTTGGTAATGCTCCCTCCAGAGCCCCGGGTACCAATCCCTGAGAGATTCTCGGGTGCCCGCAACCTCTTTCGGGACTTCCGTAATTCCTGTGAACTGTTCTTTGCACTACAGCCACATACTTTTTCCCTGGAAGCCACCAAGGTGGGCTTCGTGATCTCCCTACTTTCCGGAGACCCGCGGACCTGGGCCCACCGCCTCCTAGAGCAGAAGGACCCCGCATTGGCCGGTCTTACTTCATTCTTTGATACCATGGCTCAACTCTATGAAGATCCCCAACTCTCCGCAACCACAGAGACCACTCTGCGCACCCTCCAGCAGGGGCGAAGGCCCGTGGAAGATTATGTCGCGGACTTTAGGCGCTGGGGTGCGGATACCCAGTGGAACGACGCGGCTCTGCGTCACCAGTTCCGCCTAGGACTTTCTGAGGCACTAAAGGACGAGCTGGCAAGAGTTGGGGTGCCCCAGACCCTGGACACTCTGATCAACCTGGTCATTCAGATTGACCGACGACTCAGGGAACGCAGGACGGAACGTGCATCCGGTTTCTCTCGTCCTACCTGGATGCTCCCCAAAGCCCCAAGTCACCTGCAGACCGGCTCGGCCCATCGGCCTGCACCTCTTCCTGATTCCTCAGAGCCCATGCAGCTGGGGCTCTTGAGGCCCTCTCTAACCTCAGAGGAACGTCAACGTCGTCGGGTCAACAACTTGTGCCTCTACTGCGGTGAGCCCGGGCACTACGTAAGGAACTGTCCGGCCAAGGCTGGTAAGTGCCCTCTCATGCCTGCTAGCTCTATGGACTCCTCAACCCAGGTCTCCTCTCACCTTGCCCTCTCTGTCTCGTTGCAGCTTCCGGGAAGAACCCTCCAGGTACCCGCCATTATTGATTCCGGGGCATGCAGCTGCTTCATGGACTCGTCATTTGCTGCCCAACACCGGATTCCCCTCCAGTCTAAGGCCCAGGGACTGTCAGTGTACTTGGCGGATGGCTCCTCCATCCGTTCGGGCCCGGTTACGCAAGAGACCACCCCACTGCCCATGACCATCTCGGGCAACCACCAGGAACTTCTTTGTATGGACATTATCTCCTCTCCATTATCCCCTATATTCCGGGGGAATGCTGTGGCTGAAGGCCCACAACCCAGTTATCGACTGGGCCACTGGGATGGTCTCCTTCTCCTCTCTATATTGTCAGATGTCTTGCAGACCCTCTAATTCCTCCCAGTTGGCTACTCTGCTAAGTGCGGACTCTGAGGTGGACCTCCGTCAGGCTATTCCCCAAGCCTACCATGAATACCTGGATGTCTTCAGTAAACAGGCAGCAGAGGTGCTCCCACTTCATAGGGCTTATGATTGCCCCATCGAGCTTTTTCCTGGGAGCGGAGATTCCCTTTGGAAGGGTCTTCCCCCTGACAGAGGTGGAACAAGGCAAGTTAAAAGAATACATTGAGGAAAACCTCCGAAAGGGCTTCATCCGTCCATCTACCTCTCCTGCGGGTGCGGGCATATTCTTCGTGGAGAAGAAAGACCACACCCTTCGGCCCTGTGTGGACTATAGAGAGCTTAACAACATAACGGTTAAGAACCGTTATCCTCTCCCATTGGTCCCTGAACTATTCCAGAGGCTTGGCACGGCCACCATCTTCACGAAACTTGACCTTCGGGGGGCCTACAACCTGGTTCGAATTAAAGATGGGGATGAGTGGAAGACGGCCTTTCGGACACGTTATGGGCATTACGAATATCTCGTGATGCCCTTCGGCCTATGCAATGCCCCCGCAACTTTTCAATACTTCATTAACGATGTACTTCGGGACTTCCTGGACTTGTTTGCCGTGGTATATCTGGACGATATCTTGATCTTCTCCTCCTCTCTAGAATCTCACCGCGGACATGTCAAGGAGGTCCTGGGACGGCTCCGTATCCACGGTCTGTATGCTAAGGCAGAGAAATGCCAGTTTGAACAGGAGAGTATTCCCTTCCTTGGGCTGATCATTTCAAGTACAGGCATCAAAATGGATCCCCAGAAGATCTCAGCCATCTTGGAATGGCCCACTCCGGCAGACAAAAAGGGCATTCAACGGTTTATTGGCTTCGCCAATTTTTACCGTAAGTTTATCAGAGGGTTTTCCGCCATTGTGGCACCCATCACCCAGCTGACCAAGCAAGGGACCCGGTTTCGGTGGTCTTCCGAGGCCCAGGAGGCCTTTGATGCCCTTAAGACTCTGTTTACCTCGGCACCCATCCTCAGGCACCCGGACTCCTCTCTACCCTTTACCCTGGAAGTTGATGCCTCCGAAATCGCGGTGGGAGCTATCCTATCCCAGAGGCAAGGGGACAAGTCCCTGCTGCACCCAGTCGCCTTCTTCTCCCGCAAACTGTCCTCGGCCGAGAGGAACTATGATGTGGGCAACCGGGAACTACTGGCGATCAAGGCTGCCCTGGAGGAATGGCGATACCTCCTGGAGGGGGCCTCTCACCCCATTTTAATATTTACCGACCACAAGAATCTGGAATATTTAAAGTCAGCAAAAAGATTGAAACCCAGACAAGCCAGATGGGCACTTTTCTTTTCTCGTTTCACCTTTCACGTGACATATCGGCCCGGATCCAAGAATGTCAAACCAGACGCCCTGTCCAGGATGTACCACAAGCACCAGGAAGAAACCTCCCCTGACACTATTCTGGCCCCTGGAAACTTCCTCCTCCTTCAAGAGGACTTACTGTCCCGATTCAAACGTGCCTCAGCAGGGCAAAGGCCCACTTCTGAAACCCAGCTACAGGAGAAGGATGGTCTACTCTGGTACGGGGACAAGATCTACACCCCAGAACAACTCCGGGTAACAGCTATGGAGCTATGCCATGACCGCGCTTTGGCTGGTCACTTCGGTGTCGCTAAGACCACCGACTTGGTACAGCGTACCTTCTGGTGGCCTCAACTGCGGGCCGACTGTAAAAAATTTGTGGACACTTGCCCTACTTGCACCCGGAACAAGAATCCCAAGACCAGGGCCTGGGGTCTCCTTAAGCCTCTGTCTGTCCCAGATCGTCCCTGGAGGATGATCTCCTTAGATTTCATCGTGGAGTTACCCCCAGCAGAGGGCCACACGACGATCTTCGTGATCGTCGATCGCCTATCCAAAATGGCTCACTTTATCCCTATGAAGGGGACCCCCTCAGCTCCAGAGACGGCACGGGTCTTTATCAGAGAAATTGTCCGCCTTCATGGGGTCCCGGCTAACATCGTCTCGGACCGAGGGGTGCAATTCACCTCTCGATTCTGGAGGTCCCTGTGCCAGTCCTTGGATATTGAACTCGCTCTCTCATCTGCCTACCACCCTCAGTCTAATGGGCAGACGGAGCGGACCAATCAGACCCTAGAGCAGTACCTGCGCTGTTTCTCCTCCTTTGCCCAAGATGACTGGATTTCCCTTCTGCCCCTGGCCGAGTTCGCGTATAACAACGCCACCCACTCCGCCACCAAACAGACCCCCTTTTTCGCTAACTATGGGTATCACCCGGCATTCCTGCCTAACTCGCTTCCTGACTGCACTGTGCCAGCAGTCCAAGAACGGATCCAGTTCTTTTCCACCAACAACCAACTTCTCCAAGAAACCATGACCAGGAACCAGGAGTACAACAAAGCCGTGTTTGACAAAAAGAGACGGGGGGAACTGGTGCTTGTCCCGGGCGAAACCGTATGGCTATCTACCTCTAACTTAAAATTGGCTTGCCCTTCACGGAAACTGGGCCCCAAGTTCTTGGGCCCCTTCCCAGTCAATAGGAGAATGAACGAGGTGGCTTATGAATTAGAACTTCCGGATTCTCTGAAGATTCACCTGGTGTTCCATGTGTCCTTGCTGAAACCCTCGGTCAGTAACCCTTTCCCCAACCGGAGGGCCATCCCTCCTGACCCAGTCATGGTGGACGGGGAAGAGGAGTTCGAGGTGGAAGCCATCCTTAACGTCAGAAGAAGGCAGAACCAAAACCAGTTTCTAATCAAGTGGAAGGGGTACGGCCCAGAGGAAAACTCTTGGGAGCCCGGGGAGAACATCCACGCTAAGAGTCTAGTTCAGTCCTTTAAGAGAGCCCATCCTGAGAAATTTGCCCCGAGGGGCATCCGGAGGCTGCCCCTTAGGGGGGGCAATGTCATGAAGGCTCCATCCGTGGCCGGCGACCTGGTGATCCTGCCAGTAATCAGCGCCTCAGCATCCCTGGTTCCCGTTCTCGGTTGCCATTGCGCATGCGCGAGCGCGCGCGTGCACGCGCGCGCCCGCAGACGGGGGCGAGTGTGCGCGGACGGGTGCGCGCCTCCATTGGCGCCAATGAGGCTATTTAAACCCTTCTGTCACTGACGGTCCCCGCTGTCTGCTCTACAACGTTCTGTGCTTAAACCTGATCTGAAGTCTGTTTACCTGTATCTGACCCGGCTATCCTTGACCATCCGCTCTGTCCCTGTGTATCGACCTTGGCTTGTCTGTGACCATCCTCTTGTCTTCTCCACCTGTACTGTGCTGCCAGCCTGATACCTGACCCGGCCCGTTTGACCACTCCAGTCTGCATGCAGATCCAAGTCTGCCTGTTGTTCCAGCCTGCACACAGATCCAGCTTACCTGTTGTTCCAGTCTGCATACAGATCCAAGTCTGCCTGTTGTTCCAGCCTGCACACAGATCCAGCTTACCTGTAGTTCCAGTCTGCATACAGATCCAAGTCTGCCTGTTGTTCCAGCCTGCACACAGATCCAGCTTACCTGTTGTTCCAGTCTGCATACAGATCCAAGTCTGCCTGTTGTTCCAGCCTGCACACAGATCCAGCTTACCTGTTGTTCCAGTCTGCATACAGATCCAAGTCTGCCTGTTGTTCCAGCCTGCACACAGATCCAGCTTACCTGTTGTTCCAGTCTGCATACAGATCCAAGTCTGCCTGTTGTTCCAGCCTGCACACAGATTCAGCTTACCTGTTGTTCCAGTCTGCATACAGATCCAAGTCTGCCTGTTGTTCCAGTCTGCCTACAGAACCTGCTTACCTGCAGAGACCTACATACCTCACCCGCTGAGCTGATCCAGGAAGCTCTTGTACCGGTCTTACCATTCCTGCCAGGCACCTGTGCCCCTCCTGACTCCTGGTCCTACTGTCCCATCATCAGGGGACCGGCGAGCGGGAGTCGCAAGGGAGGCCCTTCTCTGCTAACCAGACTCACCACTACCAGGGGGCGTGACAAGAGTTGAGCGGACACCTGGATGTTCGGGTTCGGCGGGTTCGGCCGAACTTTGGAAAAAAGTCCGGGTTCGGGACCGAACTTGACCCGAACTTGACCCCGAACTCCGAACCCCATTGAAGTCAATGGGGACCCAGACTTTTGAACACTAAAATGGCTGTAAAAAGGTCATGGAAAGGGCTAGAGGGCTGCAAATGGCAACAAAATGTTGTTAAGAGCATGGCAAGTGATCTGCAAACAAATGTGGATAGGGAAATAACTTAAAATAACATAAAAAAAATAAAAAATAAAAAAAAAATGCTGGAGGCCCCCTTCTCAGCAGAAGAGGTACAGGAAGTCATTAAGAACCTCAGAAACTCAACGGCACGATGCCGCACATATGGTGGGAATACCCCAGAATACGCACTTTCTGGAAAAAATTATTCAATTTAATGGATAAGATAGTGGGAAAATAAAATACTTGGAAATTAAAAAAAAATGAAAAAATTATAATCTTGACCTAGGAGGACGAAATTCAAATGGAGTAGGAGGTTGAGGTGGCGGTGTATGTGGCGGTGTAGGTGGAAGCGGCGGTGGAGGAGGACGAGGTAGCCAACACTGGTTCAAAAATACAACAATGGCTGGGTAAGGCTAGTGGTGAATGATGTGTCGAATTCTGTCCCTCGTCGCATAGTGTCCGCCCTGTACTGCGCTTGCTCAGTACGTAGGACAAGGGGGATTTTGAAACTCCCCGAAGACGATGCGCGGTGACTCCAGGTTCAAGCCACATCATCCGAGGTTGAAGCCTAGCCAAGCGAGCCCGTGAGGGGCCCTGTTACTATGTGCTACCGTATGTCCACTTGGATGGCCGGGCTTGAACCTGCACTCACTGCGCAGGCGACGTTCATCTTTGGAGATTTTGTGAATCTCCTTGTCCTCCGTACTGCGCAAGCACTGCACCTGCGCAGTAAGTGGCCGGACACTATCCGATAGCAAGACAGTTTTCGTCAGAACACCGGTATATGTGTCTATTCTGCACAAGGTACGGCCAAGTCCTGTGGGATCCATGCCTGGTTCATTTTAATGAACGTGAGCTTGTCCACATTGGCTCTGGACAGGCGGCTGCGCTTGTCTGTGATAACGCCCCCTGCCGTGCTAATTACACGTTCAGATAATACACTGGCGGCAGGGCAGGCCAGCACCTCCAAGGCGTAAAGGGCAAGCTCAGGCCATGTGCCCAATTTGGAGACCCAGAAGTTGAAGGGGGCAGACCCGTCATGCAGTACGTGTACGCGTGTGCACACATACTGCTCCACCATGTTGGTGAAATGCTGCCTCCTGCTAAGACGTTCCATCTCAGCTGGTGGTGCTGGTTGTTGTGGCGTGCCGACAAAGCTTTTCCACATTCCGGCTATGCTAACCCTGCCTTGCGAGGTGCTGGCGGTGCCCCGGCTGCGTTGGTGACCTCTTCCTCCTCCTCTGCCTTCGCCTTGTGCTTCCACCGTACCCCCGCTTCCAAGTGGGAATGCCACCAGCAGCGCGTCTACCAGCGTGCGCTTGTACTCGCGCATCTTACGATCACGCTCCAGTGAGGTAATTAAGGACGGCACGTTGTCCTTGTAACGGGGATCCAGCAGGGTGGCCACCCAATAATCAGCACCAGTTAAAATGTGGGCAACTCGGCGGTCGTTGCGGAGACACTGCAGCATGTAATCGCTCATGTGTGCCAGGCTGCCCAGAGGCAACGAAAAGCTGTCCTCTGTGGGAGGTGTATCGTCTGTGTCCTTTGTATCCCCCCAGCCACGCACCAGTGATGGACATGAGCTGGTCTGGGTGCCACCCTGCTGTGAACATGGTTCCTCCTCCTCCTCCATCTCCTCCTCATCATCCTCCAGAACTGTGCCCTTGCTGCCAGACAATTGTGTACCTGGCACTTGTTGGTGCAGGAACCCACCCTCGTAGCCACTTGTAAATGACTGCCCTGAAAGCCTTGGAAATTAACCCTCTTCCTCCTCCTCCTCCTCCTCATCCAGTGCCACATCCTCTTCCATCATCGCCTTAAGAGTTTTTTAAAGGAGGCATAGAACTGGGATAGTAACGCTGAGAACGGCGTCATCGGCACTGGCCATGTTGGTGAAGTACTCGAAACAGCGCAACAAGGCACACAGGTCTCGCATGGAGGCCCAGTTATTGGCGGTGAAGTGGTGCTGTTCCGCAGAGCGACTCACGCGTGCGTGCTGCAGCTGAAACTCCACTATCGCCTGCTGCTGCTCACACAGTCTGGCAAGCATGTGCAAGGTGGAGTTCCACCTTGTGGGCAGGTCACATATGAGACGGTGAGTGGGAAGGCCGAAGTTACGCTGCAGCGCTGACAGGCGAGCAGCAGCAGGGTGAGAACGCCGAAAGTGCGCACAGACGGCCCGCACTTTCTGCAGCAGCTCTGGTATATCGGGGTAATTCTTCAGGAACCTCTGGACCACCAAGTTCAGCACATGCGCCAGGCAAGGGATGTGCGTCAAACCGGCAAGGCCCAGAGCTGCTACGAGATTTCGCCCATTATCGCACACCACCAGGCCGGGCTTGAGGCTCACTGCCACCAACCACTCATCGGTCTGTTGTTCCATGTCCCTCCACAACTCCTGCGCGGTGTGGGTTTTTTCCCCCAAACAGGAAAGTTTTAAAACTTCCTGCTGTCGTTTAGCCCTGGCTGTGCTGAAGTTGGTGGTGAAGGTGTTACGCTGACCGGATGAGGAGGCGGTAGAGGATGAGGAGGCGGAGTAGGAGGAGTTAGCAACAGGAGGCAAACTGAAGTGCCCTGCAATCCTCGGTGGTGGAAGGACATGCGCCAAAGTGCTATCCGCCTCAGGCCCAGCCGCCACTACATTTACCCAGTGTGCTGTTAGGGAGATATAACGTCCCTGACCGTGCTTACTGGTCCACGCATCCGTAGTTAGGTGGACCTTGCCACAGATGGCGTTGCGCAGTGCACACCTGATTTTGTCCCCCGCTTGGTTGTGCAGGGAAGGGATAGCTCGTCTGGAAAAGTAGTGGCGGCTGGGCACGACGTACTGTGGGACAGCCAATGACATCAGCCTTTGAAAACTCTGCGTCTCCACCAGACGGAATGACAGCATTTCAAAGGCGAGCAATTTTGAAATGCTGGCATTCAGGGCCAGGGATCGCGGGTGGCTAGGGGGGTACTTCCTCTTCCGCTCCAGTGTTTGGGAAATAGAGAGCTGAAAGCTTCCATGGGACATTGTGGAGATGGTTGGTGACCCAGGTGGTAGTGTTGCTGGCAGATCCTCTGTTTGCGGGTTGGCAGGTGTCACTGTCACTACAGAGGTGAATGAAGAGGCCGAGACTGCAACAGAAGAGGAAGCAGGAGGAGCCAGAGACCTTTCTTGGTTTTTGCGGTGTCTACTCCACTGCATCTCGTGCTTTGCACTTAGATGCCTGGTCATGCAGGTTGTGCTCAGGTTGAGAACGTTTATGCCTCGCTTCAAGCTCTGATTGCACAGCGTGCAAACCACTCGTGTCTTGTCATCAAGACATTGTCTGAAGAACTGCCACGCTAGGGAACTCCTTGCACCTGGCTTTGGTGTGCTCGGTCCCTTGCTGCGTTGGGCAGTAGCAGACGTACTGTCTAGGGGACGGACGCTCCGCTTTTGCACCCTGCTCCCTCTTCTGCTGTGCTGGTGGCTCTGTGCGACCACCGCCTCTTCCTCTGAACTACACTGGTCACCTGCATGACGTTGATTCCATGTGGGGTCAAGGACCTCATCGTCCTCCACATCATCTTCCACCCAAAATTCACCCCTGCCCTCCTTGTCGGTCTGCACAATGGCGAAAGCAGCAGCAGTTGGCACCTGTGTTTCGTCATCATCCGAGACGTGCTGCGTTGGTCCTCCCATGTACTCATCTCTTCCACTTCTGAGGCAGGGCTAGGTGGATGGCCCTGGGAAACCCTGCTAACAGAGTCATCAAAAAGCAGAAGAGACTGCTGCATGATTTGGGGCTCAGACTGATTGGCTGATTTGCAAGGGGGTGAGGTGAAAGACTGATGGACATCGGCTGCAGGTGCCAACTCTGAACTTTCATCAGGAGACTGGGTGGAAGACAATGTGAAGGAACCGGAGGCACTGTCAGCAGCAACCCAATCTACTATCGCCTGTACTTGTCCTGGCCTCGACATTCGTACAGCCTCATTAGGCGCGCCAAAATACTGCTGCAGGCTCTGTCGCCTACTCGCACCTGCGGAAGGTGTTTCACTAGTGCATGTAGCTGGCACAGATCGACCACGTCCTCTCCCTGCAACAGGAGCGCCACCAGCAGCACCACGACCCGGGCCACGTCCCCTTTTTGATGATCTCCTCATATTTTCAAAATGTATGTTCTCGCCCTAAATGGGTGTTTTTGCAATATCAGACTACACGGACAGTATCTACAGCGTTTATGAAAACGCAGAAAATGCTATTGGGAAGAAAAGAAAACACTGCAAAATTATATTTTTTTGCAATGTTTTTGCAATATCAGACTACACGGACAGTATCTACAGCGTGTATGTAGGAACACGCAGAAAATGCTATTGGGAAAAAAAAATAAAAAGCAAAATTCAATTTTTATGCAATGTTTTTCCAATAGCAGAATACACACAGACTGTGGTGTATCTCTTAGTATATGCAGTGCAGTAATGTTGCACTGAGCTTGAAGGTAAAACGTTTAGATTTTGTCTGGCACTGGCCTCATGGCACTGTTACTGTGACTGTGCACTGCACCCCAGCCAGGGTACAATTGATTTAGGAATCTCTTCAATAATTATGTCTGCCTCTTTCTTTTGCAAAATAAAGAAACTCCCTCCCTACTCTAGCTATCTAGATCGCTCACTGATCTAACTAATTAGAATAAAATTCCAGGAATGTGGACTGACTTTAGCACACTAACTCCTAAAATCTTCTATCTATCTGCAGCACAGGAACCTGCCTAACAGTGTGTGTCTAACAGAATGACGCTGTGTGCTATATATAGAGGCTGGGTCACATGCTGCACTGGCCAATCACAGCCATGCCATTAGTAGGCATGGCTGTGATGGCTTCTAGGGCACACTAGTAAAACGATCATCCATTGGCTGGCCTAAAGCTGTGAAAAAGGTGCCAATACAGCGCCGAACACCGGACCCGAACTTACAGCCAATAGTTCGGGTTCGCTCAACCCTAGACATAAGTCTTAAGTCTATGGATCCAGGCCATTTCTTGCCTTGAGATTTCCTTGACTAATGAACCACCTCTCCAGTGGGGTCTGTACTTGTCTATCCCCATAAACAATGTATTGGATGGATCCCTATTGTGTACTTGATCATGTCTCGACCCTGAATGTTTGTCAAAACCTTTTTTTATGTTGCTAAAATGCTAATTCAATCTAACCCGAAGAGCCCTTTTGGTCCTCCCTACATGCTGTAAGCCACACAGGCACTGTATGAGGTAGACCACACCCTCAGATGAACATGTGATAAAAGACTCAACCACATATGATTGCGAGGTACTGGTAGACACAAAATTAGATTTTTCTCTCCTTACATATATTAAGACAGCAAACCTGACAGTTTTTGCACCTGAAATAACCCGTGAGGTTCTGAAAAAAACACCTATTGCTTTTTGGAGGATCCTGAACACTGGGAGCAATCAATCATACTCCCCAAAAAAACAATACGCAATTTTTTTTGGAATGTGACACCAGACTGATGCTTACGTTCACGTGAGCCGGGGGGGGGGGGGGACAGGGGTGCTTTTTTTAATTAATTTATTTTGCTTTTTTATTATATTTTTAAATTGTTCCTTTCTTCTTTTTTTTAATAATTGTTATTGTTATCTCAGGTAATGTAAATATCCCCTATGATAGCAATAGGTAGTGACAGGTACTCTTTTTTGAACAAATTGGGGTCTATTAGATCCTAGATCTCTCCTCTGCCCTCAAAGCATCTGAACCACCGGCTGCATTCTCGGGTTCCCTGTTGGGGAAATCATGGAAGAGGGGGGGGGGGGACATTCCCTCCCATTGCTTTTACATTAAAGCTGACCACTGGCTGAAAAGAATGATACCAAGATGATACCTAAACCTGGAGACATCATTCTGGTATAACCACTCAAAGTCCAGCAACATACCAGTACGTTGCTGGTCCTTGTTGGGCATACATAGTTACATAGAGTTACATAGTTAGCTAGGCTGAAAAAAGACACAAGTCCATCCAGTTCAACCCTTTAAAAAAATAAAAAAATAAAATATTGTACAATCCAATATACCCAATTCTGTACCCACAGTTGATCCAGAGGAAGGCAACAAAAAAAACCCCAGCAGAGCATGCTCCAATCTGCTACAGCAGGGGAAAAAATCCCTTCCTGATCCCCCAAGAGGCAATTGGATTTTTCCCTGGATCAACTTTACTTATAAATGTTAGTACCCAGTTATATTATGTACATTTAGGAAAGTATCCAGGCCTTTCTTAAAGCAATCTACTGAGTTAGCCAGAACCACCTCTGGAGGCAGTCTATTCCACATTTTCACAGCTCTTACTGTGAAGAAACCTTTCCGTATTTGGAGATGAAATCTCTTTTCCTCCAGACGTAAAGATTGCCCCCCTTGTCCTCTGTGTTGACCGTAAAGTGAATAACACCAAGTTCACTATATGGACCCCTTATGTATTATACATGTTGATCATATCCCCCCTTATTCTCCTCTTTTCAAGAGTGAATAAATTCAGTTCCTCTAATCTTTCCTCATAGCCGAGTTCCTCCATGCCTCTTATCAGTTTGGTTGCCCTTCTCTGCATTTTCTCCAGTTCAATATCCTTTTTGAGAACTGGTGCCCATAACTGAACTGCATATTCCAGATGAGGTCTTACTAATGATTTGAACTGGGGCAAAATTATATCTCTCTCTCTGGAGTCCATACCTCTCCTAATACAAGAAAGGACTTTTCTCGCTTCGGAAACCGCAGCTTGGCATTGCATGCTATTATTGAGCTGATGATCTACCAAAACCCCCAGATCCTTCTCCACTATGGATTCCCCCAGTTATACTCCCCCTAGCATGTATGATGCATGCATATTCTTAGCCCCTAAGTGCATAACGTTACATATATCAACATTAAACCTCATCTGCCACATAGTCACCCAATTGATGTCGGCTTATAAATTGGAGACATCCTGTAAGGACGTTTATTCCACTGCATAGCTTGGTGTCATCCGCAAAGACAGAAATGTTACTTTTGATCCCAGACCCAATATCATTTATAAAGATATTAAAAAGTAAGGGTCCCAGCACTGAACCTTGGGGTACACCACTGATAACCTTAGACCATTCAGAGTAAGAATCATTAACCACTACTCTCTGAATTCTGTCATTTAGCCAGATTTCTATCCATTTACAAACTGATATTTCCAAGCCTGTAGACCTTACCTTACACATGAGCCGTGTGTGGGGAACTGTATCAAACGCTTTTGCAAAATCCAAGTATACCACATACCACGTCCACCGCCACCCCTCTGTCTAAGGTTTTACTTACCTCTTCATAAAAAGAAATCCGGTTTGTCTGGCAACTTCTGTCTTTAATAAATCCATGCTGTCTGTTGCTTAAAATGTTTTTTTCCAGCAAGAACTCGTCTATGTGGTCTTTTATTAAATGCTCCAGTATCTTCCCGACGATAGAACTAACAGGTCTATAGTTACTTGTTAAAGACTTTGTTCCCTTTTTAAATATAGGCACCACGTTCGCCCTGCGCCAATCCAGTGGAACTATTCCCGTCATTAAATGAGTCCCTAAAAATTAGCTCAGATACATTGTAATGTTCTTTTTTTCATGCAGCCTGTGGGCTGAACAAAAAAAAAGATTGATTGGTGGGTATGCCCACCATTAGAATACCTCCCTTTATCCACCCACTTCTAATGATGGGCATACATGCACCATTTCTTTTTTCTTTTTAAACTATCATGGTGAAATCACCTCCTACAGCGCTGGAGTCACTGATTCACTGATTCACGTATCGTGGGAGCAAGCGCTGCTACTGATAAATAAATTAGTGCTGCGGCTGAATGGTGTACCTGCTAAGCAAATGATGGTTAACAATAAAACAAAGTAACATTACAGTATAACAGTAAGACTTACCATACCTGCAAAGCAAATACAATAATGCCCCGTACACACGGTCGGATATTCCGATGGAAAAAGTTGGATTATGTTGTCGGAAAATCCAATCATGTGTGGGCCCTAGCAGGCTTTTTCCGTCTGAATTTCCGACGGAAAAAATTTGAGAGCAGGATCGGATTTTGTTGTCGGAAAATTTGAGATCGGACTTTTTACAATCATGTGTAGAGAAATCTGACGGACAAAGTGCCACGCATGCTCAGATCAAATTACGAGACCAAAGCTATTGGCTACTAGCCTCTACGTAGTTCCGTCGTACGCAACGAACGTCACCACGTTTGGAACGATCGGATTTTCTGACAACTTTGTCCGACCGTGTGTATGCAGCACCAGTTTCGGACAAAATCGGAAAGATTTTGTGGTCGGAATTTCCGACCGTGTGTATGGGGGCTAAAACATAGTAAAAATAAAACATTTAACGCAATCTGTGCCTAAAAAATATATGCCGAAGCATGGGGGCAAATCGCTACTTCACCCCTGCCCCCATGCTTCGGCATATATGCTCTTTTTTTTAACTATGGTTGTGAAATCACTTCCAGCAGCTCTGGAGTCACGGCTTTACATATCGCGGGAGCAAACGCTGTTGCTGTCAAGATAAATAAACCTGTGCTGCAGCTGACTGGCGTACCTGCTAAGCAAATGATGGTTAACATTATAATAAAGTAACATTACAGTATAAAGTAGAGATGTAGTATCCCCGCGCTAGTATGGAAAGGTGAAACGAGAGATGGGAGAGGTGCAGCGAACACCGAAAGGGTCAAACTAAACCCACAAAAGGAATGGAAAAAATCAATAGACGGTGTCGCGCTCCTAAACTGATATCACTAGTAAAATTGCATGGAAAGTCGCATGAAGCTGCTATGCTGACATTATGCAGAATAAAGTGACTATAGTGCAACAATGGCTAAAAACATCAGTACATAAATAAATGGATAAATACAGTGACTTTGCTGCAATTGCATAAAAGTCGCATGAACTACATAAACGAAAAATTATGCAAAATAAAGTGACTGTAGTGCAACAATTGTTGAAAACATCAAAAAATAAATAGATACAGTGACTCTCTGTGATGCATTAATAAAAACGGAAATACAAATTGTAGTGCAACAAATCAAAAAAACAATAGTACAAATGGCTGTTTGTGCATGAATAACTAAAAACAACGAACTACTATGGTGATGTGACTGTGATTGTGAACAACCAAAAGGTGGGTCAAGTATAACACGGAGAATAGCAAATGAAGGTGATCGTGACAAGATTGGGAAAATATTAAAATCAACGTATATGAGTGAATCGATCGATCCTCATAGGAAAGTTCATATGAAAATTGTGCGGCGTGGTACAAGTGGGTGCAAAGGCATTCAGATCTGGAGATTCCAGCGGTACGTGGTGCCAGATGTGGGTCTACAGATGGTGATATAGCTTGCAAAAAAAAGGTGATGCTGGTGCTGTGCTTCTTCGGTGTTAACAACACCCGTGGGTGTCCTAACTTCTTACCTTACTGCTGTAAGGTAAGCAGCATGTATGTAGACATCTGGGAGATGGTCTCACAGGGGGAAGAAGCCCTCAGGGGGATGGTTCTCTATGGTCTCCTGTCCAGGGGTCCTACGCGTGTCGTCACCGTCACGTGACTTCATCGGGGATGAAGTCACGTGACGGTGACGACACGCGTAGGATACGGACCCCGGAAGTGACGCACAGGCCGCGAGCTCGCTGCTCGTTCAATATACACACAGTATTCGTTTTTTATTATTTAAAAAAGGTACTCACATAAAACAAACGAATACTGTGTGTATATTGAACGAGCGGCGAGCTTGCGGCCTGTGCGTCACTTCCGGGGTCCGTATCCTACGCGTGTCGTCACCGTCACGTGACTTCATCCCCGATGAAGTCACGTGACGGTGACGACACGCGTAGGACCCCTGGACAGGAGACCATAGAGAACCATCCCCCTGAGGGCTTCTTCCCCCTGTGAGACCATCTCCCAGATGTCTACATACATGCTGCTTACCTTACAGCAGTAAGGTAAGAAGTTAGGACACCCACGGGTGTTGTTAACACCGAAGAAGCACAGCACCAGCATCACCTTTTTTTTGCAAGCTATATCACCATCTGTAGACCCACATCTGGCACCACGTACCGCTGGAATCTCCAGATCTGAATGCCTTTGCACCCACTTGTACCACGCCGCACAATTTTCATATGAACTTTCCTATGAGGATCGATCGATTCACTCATATACGTTGATTTTAATATTTTCCCAATCTTGTCACGATCACCTTCATTTGCTATTCTCCGTGTTATACTTGACCCACCTTTTGGTTGTTCAGAATCACAGTCACATCACCATAGTAGTTCGTTGTTTTTAGTTATTCATGCACAAACAGCCATTTGTACTATTGTTTTTTTGATTTGTTGCACTACAATTTGTATTTCCGTTTTTATTAATGCATCACAGAGAGTCACTGTATCTATTTATTTTTTGATGTTTTCAACAATTGTTGCACTACAGTCACTTTATTTTGCATAATTTTTCGTTTATGTAGTTCATGCGACTTTTATGCAATTGCAGCAAAGTCACTGTATTTATCCATTTATTTATGTACTGATGTTTTTAGCCATTGTTGCACTATAGTCACTTTATTCTGCATAACGTCAGCATAGCAGCTTCATGCGACTTTCCATGCGATTTTACTAGTGATATCAGTTTAGGAGCGCGACACCATCTATTGATTTTTTCCAACATAACAGTATAACAGTAAGACTTACCATACCTGCAAAGCAAATACAATAAAACATAGTAAAAATAAAACATTGCAATCTGTGCCTAAAAAAATATATGCTGAAGCATGGGGGCAATCTGCCCCTAATGTTAGGGGCAAATCGCCCCTCCACCCCTGCTTCGGCATATATGCTCTTTTATCATTATTTTTTAACTGTGATGGGGAAATCACCTTCTACAATGCTGGAGTCACTGATTTACGTATCGTGGGAGCAAGCGCTGTTGCTGTCAAGATAAATAAATCAGTGCAACAGCTGAATGGCGTACCTGATGAAAACAAAAAAAATGGTTAACAATAAAACACAGTAAAGTATAAAAGAATTACATACCTGAAAAGCAGACATGATAAAACATAGTAACAATAAAACTGCATTGTAGAATACAGTAAAAAAAAAAAAAAAAAGAGCAGAACAATACTTAGAGACTAGAGGGAGAGAGAGAGAGAGAGAGAACAGTAAAATGACAACTATTTTTTTTTTTTTTATTTTATATATTTTTTGAACTTTTTTTGTTATACTTTTATTTGTAACAGTTCGGTTCCAGGTTCAGGTCTCCCAAAATACGCTGGCATCTTTGCAGACCCTGTGAAAGTGTGTCCTAGTCTGTGCAGTGCTGTACCCTACGCTAATACTCCACTAGTGTGTGGTAATATTCGTTCAAAACATTCACAAATGCAAAGACCAGGATGGTCTGGACAGGAGGGACAATAATAGCGGGTGTCACACCTATATCCGTGCTTACAGGCACAACATTTTCTTTGAGGGGGTTCGTTGGGTAGGGGTACCAGGGAGGACATAAGGAAAATGCCTCTCATGCAGCCGGCTCACTGCATTTGCATTGGAAAGTTGGGCCACAGCACCGTCTGGAAACAGAAGGGCTGGGATGATCTCTTCCTGGAATCTAAGGAAGGATCCAGTTCATCCTGAAGCTTTGTATAGCACATAAGTATTCAGCAGAGCCAACTGAAATAAGTATACACTTTTTTGTACCAGTATCTGGCCTTACGGGCAACTAGGTACGGCACTAACAACTGGTCGTTGAGGTCCACCCCTCCCATATTAAGGTTATATTCGTGGACACAGAGGGGTTTCTCCACAACACCAGTCGCTGTAGGAATTTGGACCGTTGTGTCTGCATGAAGGGAGGACAGAATGAAAACATTCCAATTATCCCTCCACTTCACAGCAAGCAAATTATTACTTTCCAAGCAGGCTCTCTCCCCCAGCCTAAGATGGGAATCTACAAACCGCTAGGGTAAGCCCCGGCAATTAGATCGCACGGTGCCACATGCGCCAATTCCATGATCAAACAATTGACTAAAAAGTGTCACGATCGTGTAATAATTGTCCACGTAAAAGTGGTACCCTCTTTCTGAATAAGGGTGACCCCAAGTCCCACATTATCTTACCAGCACTCCCTATGTAATCTGGGCAGTTCTCTGGCTCTACGTGACTATCTCTTCCCTCGTAAACCATATAACTATATGTATAGCCTGTGGCTATGTCACAGAGCTTATACATCTTGACCTCCATATCTGGCACGCTTGCTGGGAAGATGCTGTTTGAAAGACAAGCAGCCAGAAAACTTAATCAGGGACTCATGAATGCAGACAACTTGATGGGGAGTAAACAAGGCTGCAAACTGTTGGTTGAAGTGGTTTACGGTGAATTTTGTAGAGCCAATCATATCCAGGTTCACCCCGAGGACGACAGAGTTCATTGTCATTGAAGTGGATGAACTGCAAGATCTGCTCGTATCGTGCCCTGGCCATGGAGGCAGAGAATACGGTCATATGGTGAATTGGGTCAGTGGACCAATATGACCGCAACTCACTCTTTTAAGTTATGCCCATGAGGAGGGATAGGCCCAGAAAGGTCTTTAATTCAGAAACTGTAATAGGTTTCCATTCTCTGGCAAAGGTCAAATGGGTATTAGCAGCGATGAATTGACCAGCATACAAATTGCTTTGGTCCACAATAGATCTATAGAGATCTTCCGTGAAAAACAGCGAATAAAAATGAAGTGATTTTTCCACCTGAATTTCAGGTTGGCCAGTTAATAGGTGAAAGAACGGGTGCTGCAGAAGTGGTGGGCTCCCAATTAGGATTGGCAAATGCAGCTGGAAGGGCACTATGGGCTTGACGGGCCACTGTTTGTCTTCTTCTTGGTGTCTGCGGGACACTAGTTGTGCTAGCCACCTCACCAGCTTGAACTGCACTTATGGGACTCGCTACGTCACCACGTCATATTGCAGTGCTGGTTTGACTACGACCAGGGTGCACTAGGCCGCTGGTGCTTGCCAGTTCACCAGAAGGATGAGCGGCACTAGTACTGGCTCTCTGCTCCATACGAGAGCCCTGCGGTTCTTGCACCTCAACAGCAGCACAACGGGGTCGGGTACGCCTGACCTTGGCAGGGACCACAACTTCATCATCAGAGCTATCTGTCAGGGTGCTGCTGCTGTCTACAGGATAGTATTCTGAGCCTGAATCTGACAGATGAGCAACTTCCTCTTCACTATCTGTCATGCTCAGAAACGTGTAGGCCTCTTCACTAGTGTACCTTCGATTTAACATTTTGGTCTCTAAATTTACTGGTACACTAATGAGACTCCTGACTGTCAGCGACTGATTCAACGCTACCAAAAAAACTGTAGCGTCAGCAGGGATCAGGCCTGACTCTGGGAACGCTGCAGTTATGTGTGTTGTGTTTTTGTAAGTGACAGTGATCGATTGATACTGCATTTGGGTGGGCTGTGCTGGGCGGAAGGGCTAAACGCAGGTGCTAGCAGGGATCTGGGCTGATTCCGCTAACACTGCGTTTTTGGAACACTAAACTATTGGGGATGCTAATATAGTTCTGATCAGATCAAAGATATCCATCCGTTCAGACACTATACTACTAAGCTGTATGGTGCATGCGTGGGTGTTACCGCTACTGGCACTAATCTGACGCTGCCTGGGGCGACAGAGACCCTGACTGACGATAAAACCAATAAAACTGATATCACTCGCCGGGCGATCAGGGGGTTAAACATTTATTGCGTAATCTACGGCGGGTGCCCTGATGCTATAAAAAACAAACTAACCAGCGTCACCCGTAAAACTAATATGGTGATCACTGGTGACAGGGGGTGAAAGGGTTAACTAGGGGGCAATCGGTGGTTAAAACCTTTATTAGGTAATATATGGGGGTACCTGGCGCTATAAAAACCTGACGGTGAAATTAATCAACTGGCTAACTAGCGTCACCCGTGACACAAATACGGCAATTGATTAGTGACACTGGCAACAGGGGTGAAGATCAGGGGGTTAAACCTTTATTAGGGGGTTTAGGGGGGGTACCCTAGACCTAACGGGGGCCTACTACTAACTGCCCTGACACTTATTTCAGTCACAAATGACACCAATGCAGTGATCAGTGAAATATCTGAAAACTGCAATTGGTGACAGAGTGAAGGGGTTAACTGGGGGGGGAGGCAATCGGAGGGTGGCAAGTGTACCTGTGTGTACTGGTGTTAGTGTATTGTGCAACTCACGGTTAGATGTTATCTCTCCTCTCACTGGAATCGAAAAGATTCCACGAGGAGAGATGACATCACTTCCTCCTGTCTGTGTTTGCACTAATACTACCAGAGATAAAGCGATCGCCTTCAGTTCTCTCCAATTTGAGGACCTGGTCGCCTTCTTGGACCAACTTCCTTGAGTGAAGTTCTTCTCTTGGTGCCCCCCCCCCCCCCATCTCCATCCCCAGGAACTGGCATCTGTCGTTAGTCTTCTTTCGACTGGAAAGGCCCAATCTAAACCCCTTGATAGAATCTCCTGACTCTTCCACCACCATAGTGACCTCTTTACCCTGGTTGGAATCTTCACCTCTGTGTCCAGGGATCTTAAAGGGGCTGTAAAGCTTAATTTTTTTTTTATTTTTAAATAACAAACATGTCATACTTACCTCCACTGTGCAGCTCGTTTTGCACACAGTGGCCCCGATCCAGGGACGACCTTGACTTTGCGGGGGTATATCTGAATGATGCCTGCAGCTGCATACATCATTCAGATATCATCTTTTAGTGTCTGCGATTCTGTGCATCATAAGAACGATCATAGTGGCTGTTCCACCGCTTGATCATTCTTACGGGCGGCGAGAGGGGACGCCCCTCCCCCTTCCGGTACTTCTACTGACTCTCCGCTTCCATCGGTGAGTCAGAGACAGGATCCGCCGGCCCCAGATGGTGATCATAGAGATTTCCGGCGGACCAGATGGTCGCCGGAGTCTCTATGATCGTTCGGAGGCTGGGCGCGATGTTATGAGGTCACACCCGGCCTCTGCATTCAAACGAATGGCGGCACCTCGGCTGGGAAGCCGAGATTGTTTATTTATTTATTTTTTTTTATTTCAGGCTTCCCAGCCTAGAAGCGAGATAAAGAAGACCGATCATGCCATATGCCTATTACAAGGGATGTTTACATTCCTTGTAATAGGAATAAAAGTAAAAAAAAAAAAATGTTTTTTATCAGTGTCAAACTAAAAAAATAAAAATAAAATAATAAAAAATAAAATAAAAATTGAAGCTTCCTTGTCCCCGTGTGCTTGCACGCAAAAGCGAACACATACACAAGTCCCGCCCACATATGAAAACGGTGTTCAAACACCACAAGTGAGGTATCGCTGCGAACGTTAGAGCGAGGGCAATAATTCTAGCCCTAGACCTCCTCTAACTCAAAACATGTAACCAGTAAAAAAATTTAAAGTGTCGCCTATGGGGATTTTTATGTACCGAAGTTTGGCACCATTCCACGAGCGTGTGCAATTTTGAAGCGTGACATGTTAGGTATCTATTTACTCAGCGTAACTTTATCTTTCACATAATGCAAAAAAATTGGGCTAACTTTAAGGTTTTGTTTTTTTAACCACTTTTAGACCGGACCATTTTGCTGGCTTAAGACCAGACCACTTTTTGCGATTCGGCACTGCGTCGCTTTAACTGGCAATTGCGCGGTCGTGCGACGTGGCTCCCAAACAAAATTGATGTCTTTTTTTTCCCCACAAATAGAGCTTTCTTTTAGTGGCATTTGATCGCCTCTGCGGTTTTTATTTTTTGCGCTATAAACAAAAAAAGAGCAACAATTTTGAAAAAAAACGCATTATTTTTAACTTTTTGCTATAATAAATATCCCCCAAAAATATATAAAAAAAAAAACTTTTTTTCCCCTCAGTTTAGGCCGATACGTATTCTTCTACATAGTTTTGGTTTTGATTGGTTTGCGCAGAAGTAATAGCGTTTACAAAATAGGGGATAGTTTTATAGCATTTTTATAAAAACATTTTTTTTACTAGTAATGGCGGCGATCAGCGATTTTGTGACTGCGACATAATGGCGGCCACATCGGACAATTTTGACACATTTTTGGGACCAGTCATTTATACAGCAATCAGTGCTATTTAAATGCCCTGATTCCTGTGTAAATGACACTGGCAGTAAAAGGGGTTAACCACTAGGTGGCAGTGTAGGGGTTAAAGGTTCCTAGAGGCGTGTTACTAACTGTGGGGGGGCTTGGCTGTGATCTAGTGAACACTGATTTCTGCTCCAACCACAGGGAGCAGAGATCGGTGTCACTAGTTGCTAGGCAGAATGGGGAGATGCTGTTTACTTCCGCATCTCTCCGTTCAGCCATCCCATGAGACGATCGCGGGTATCCCCACGGCGATCGAGTCCACGGGACCCACGACTGGACTCACAGGGGTCCCGACCGGCGCGCGCTGCCGCCGGCACGCACGCACGCGTTGGCACGGCGGCATCTTAAAGGGGACGTACCTGTACGCCCTTATGCCTGTCAGTGCCATTCTGTCGGCGTACATCGTCATGCGCCAGTCAGGAAGCGGTTAAAGCATGAAATTTTTTTTCCCCCCAAAGTTAAAAGTTGCAACGACCGCCATTGTATGCTCTGGGGTCTTTGCTAAAAAAAAAAAAAAAAGGTTTGGGGGTTCTATGTAATTTTCTAGCAAGAAAAAAAAAGATACAATTTTACATGTAGGAGAGAAATGTCAGAATTGGCCTGGATGGGAAGTGATTAATGCAGAGGAGGCATTAAGGTGAAAAAACATGAACCTTTACAACCCCTTTAAGCTGTGGTCCCATGACCTCAGGAGAAAAAAAGATTGTGGACACCTGAAGTGCAGTCTTGTCCACTGAATAGCTGGCATTGTTAAGGTCAGTACCCCTATTGCCGACATAACTTGTCTTATCGTTATTGGCTGGTTGGTCTGTAGCAAAATCGACACAGTGCACTGGACCTTGTCCTTTTTCTCGGGGGGGGGGGGGGGGGGGGGGGGGGGGATCTTCTGTTCTATTGAGTTGATTTGATAGCCTAGAAAGCAAATCTTTGACTAATTTAGGGCAGATTTCTGAAGATTTAGAATCCTAACTAGAGATTCCAGATGTTTGCGCGCTTTGGTTAAGTAGTCTTTCAACCTCCCCCCTGAGGGGGGCGAAGAATAGTAGGTCTACATAGGGAATCAATGCAATTCCCTGAAGACGAAGCGGGGCTAGAAGATCCGAGGTGAGGATGACAGCCTGAATGGCAAGGTCCTGAACTGCAGATGATGATGAATCACGCCTTCCCTCTTTACCGCCGACCTGAGATACTTCTGGGACTGCAGTGAGATTTTAGGGATGCATACCTGCATATCCCAATCTATTGGGGCTATGCAACATTCTGGGGTCAGCAGATTTCACTACACCCTGCATCAGTTCTCTTAATGAGGACTTCATGGCCAGGGCTTTTAATGGATCCTTTGGGGTATTTGTCAACAGAAATCTCCTTGCGGGGGGGCGTCTGTAAACTATTGTGTAGTCCTGAGAAAGAGTAGTCAGTGTAAACTGATCTGATGTTATGTCTGACTATTGTGAAAGGAAACTTTGCAGTGTCCCACCCACCTGCAGGGTCAAGTCATTGGGATTTTTCAGCTTGCGTAGGAGGATGGAATCAGATTCCACCTTTGCCTTTAGCTTTTTGTGCGGACCAATTCCTCCTCCCCTGGGACTTGCTGTCCTGCTCCTAAACGTTGAGGTAAAAAAAAAAGCGCTTTGGGATGGTTTCTTCCTATAGGCAGTCCTGTCTAGAATGGTATCTAGATCAGGGCCAAAGAAGGCACCCAAAAAAGAAATCCCAGAGCTTGCTCTTCAATGCCGCATCACCTGGCCAAGTCATCAGCCATAATGCTCTTCTTGCCGAATTCGTTAGGGCTGCTGATCTAGCTGACATTCTAATTGCTTCGGCTGAAGCATTCGCTATATAAAATAAAATAATGATTTTGCGCTAATATGCACCAAACACTTAAAACAATATGTAAATAAAATATCACAGAGTATATTCACAATTTTACAAACACAGTGTAAAAATAAATATATATAGTGCACCACGTGCTAAATGTATATAAAATTCATAAAACATAAAATATCATATATATACACAGTGAATTAGTGGTGAATAAATAAAGTGCTCCGTGTGCTAATGACTCCAAAGAAAATTGTGTCAAAAAACAAAAACACAAATAAGCATGAGAGAAATAGCTGCTCTTAATAAGTCCCAATCGATATATGAGAGATAGAATAAATAACTAAACTGCAGCATAGATAACTTCAGCAATACAGTCCAAAGGGTGTATGGTTATGACCATTAACCCAAAAAAGTCTTTAGATAAAAAGAAGAAATGGAAAGTAGAAAAGACTTCAATCTCCAAAGTGGGGTATGGTGAATGTGTGAGGGCCTGATCCTTAAACGTGCTCTCTAGCCTCTCACCTATAAGTAAACATTCATGGGCATCCAAAGGGCACAATTCCACTGTATCTCTCCACCAACTCAACTCTCCTAGTATGGATGCCTTTAATTGGGGATGTTTCACCGGCTTCCTATATCCAAAATGGCGACCGCGATCCGGCACTAAAACTCACCAGAACAGGGAGGGGGTGAAGTAGAACAAAAGAAGCCCAAATAGTGAAGTATGTCTCAAACAACCACTTTAATAACAAAAATAAAAACTCTTACATCAGAAATGCGGTGTAACAGCATAAAATGGCGATCTGGCGCCAGTCTCACAATGCTTCCGGTATCGTTGTCCGGCCACTCCCAGTGGCCGGACAACAAAGCATTTTTGGAGATTGAAGTCTTTTCTACTTTCCATTTCTTCTTTTTATCTAAAGACTTTTTTGGGTTAATGGTCATAACCATACACCCTTTGGACTGTATTGCTGAAGTTATCTATGCTGCAGTATAGTTATTTATTCTATCTCTCATATATCGATTGGGACTTATTAAGAGCAGCTATATCTCTCATGCTTATTTGTGTTTTTGTTTTTTGACACAATTTTCTTTGGAGTCATTAGCACACGAAGCACTTTATTTATTCACCACTAATTCACTGTGTGTGTGTGTGTATTATATATATATATATATATATATATTTTATGAATTTTATATACATTTAGCACGTGGTGCACTATATTTATTTATTTTTACACTGTGTTAGTATATTCACAATTTTACACTGTGATATTTTATTTACATATTGTTTTAAGTGTTTGGTGCATATTAGCGCAAAATCATTGTTTTATTTTATGTAATTTGTGGTATTGTGTTCACCATTGGAGTTTGCTGCTTAAGAAAACTTTTTCTACACGTAGCACTTTTAGCTGGTACTCAGCAGCTATTTATTGATACACTGTTTATATATTTTTTACACATGTTTTAATATATTGGGGTTGTGCATATAATCTAGTTTACTAACAGCGCGAAGGTCACCCACATCCATATTCGCTATATAGGCTACCGCAGAGGACAAGGTAGAAAAAAAAAAAAAATTCAAAAACTTGTTTTGGGTTAACCAGCCAAAAGCTCATATAGTAGCGGACTCACCCATACTCCAGGTTCCTGGCTACGCATGTCGTGCCCATAGCTGGCTTTAAATTTCTCATGACTGATTGCCAAGATCTCTTGAACAAAAGACCTATACGCTCATCCATTGGATCCCTTAGGACCCCAGTGTCTTCAAAGGCCATGTTGGTGGATCTAGAGATCTAGGAGAAGGCAGCATCCAGCTTGGGGACCTTGTTCCATACCGCAGAGGGGTCTTCCTCAAAATGGAAAGCGTCTCTTGTGGGCTCTTGAGAAAAAACGGTTTCTCTGGTTCCTGCCATTCTTGTTTTTTTTATGGAGTCCGAAATGACAGAATGAACCGGAAAGTCCTAACCTTAGGCTCAGCTAGACTCGCATACATGCAGTCGTGCAGCGTCGATTCCTTTTTTTTTTTTCTTCACTTAGGCCAAAGGGTACCATGTATGGCTCTAAGAAGCCCATCAACTTCTCCCAGGGATAGTTTAAACTTGGAGGGGGCCACTTCAACCCCTTCACCCTCCTCCTTCGAATCGTCAATGGAAGGTGCAGGGGATTGTTTTTCCCTGGTAGAAGGACCTTCTGACAGGTCTAACACGGGGATAAGCAATGAACCCTGAGAAGACTCTGAAGTGGAGGGCTGGCTAGCAGCTGGACTAATCAATGAGTCACAGAATGTCTGAATCGTGGCATATATAGTTCCTTCTTTACTGAGGCAACCATTATCATCAAAACGGAAGCAGATTCCTCTTTAACTAAAGAAGTGATGAAAGGGCACAGGAGGGCCAGGAGGGGGCATGACCGGACGTGCGAGATGCGAGTGGAGTGTGTGATGAGCTGAGTCCGAACAGCTGTGTGTTCCCCGTCCTCCGCTCTCTAAAAAAAAAAAAGAAAAAAAGAAAAAGCCCCCGTGCCTGACATGTAGCGCTGGTGGTGCTATCGCTGACGGTGTTATACAGAGCGGTGCCTGTGTATTGCAAGTGGAGTGAGGAGAGCAAGCCGTACGTGTACCCTGTGTGAGCACGGAAGGACAGCCCGTACAGACCCACCGCAAGTTGAGGAAGACCTAACTAGCAGGCGGAACTGACTAGCGAGGACCCGTGCTGTGCCGAGAATCCCAGAGAATGACGTCACACGCTGGATGCGTGTGGCCGTGAGGAGACCGCGTGTGGAGAGGGAGAGACAGCTCCGGAGCCGGCATCAGTGGGGATTGACAGTGCAGGGGGCACCCCATGCAGGATTGAAGGCGCTGTGGGAACACAGCGAGTATACCGCCAGTTAGGAGTCTGCTGTGTCCAACGGGAGCTTCCCCAGCATCAGCCAATTCAGTTAATCCCAGCATCAGAAGGTTTCAACCCAGGTCACGTGAGTACTAGAAATCAAACTGAGAGACTGTACCTGTTATTGTGAGAACCTGAACACACTCAGATACTAGCTACCCTGATATTAACTACATATGTATGTCCCGGAGTGAAACACAGGTACCCCCACAGAGACATTCAGAGGCTTATTTGTGTACTACAAAAAGGATTTACTACAAACACTTTATCCAAAACTCCCATTTGGGAGGAAATACCAACGTTAAACAGCTTTTAAAACCAGCAGTGGCATAGCCGGTTGTACGGGGACATCTGTGTACAGCAGGGGCAACTACTTAAGGAACTAAATGTGTCGCAGGCACCGCTAAACCGGACTTGAGACAACAGAGACAATAGAAAAACGTAGCACAAAGTAGTTTTAAAACAGTGATTCCTGTCTTATCCTTGACCAATTCTCACCCCCTTTTTTTACTGCGATGTGGGGGGTCAAAGAGTCTAATTGTTAACTCTTCCTTTTCTGTGATTCAATTCATATCAATCCATATTAATTCACATCTCGGCACCCCCGTCTTACCCCTGTACTTTTGTGCTATAAAGGAAAGAAATTAAGGGGAAAACTGTCCCCCTCCCCCTCAGAAGGCCCCTGTGTAAACTACCGCTGTAAATTATTATAACCCTTCCCAGAAAAATGCAGCAATAGCTACGCTCAGCCAAAGATAAAAACCCTCAACAAGTGGGAGCGGCGGCCGCCACGAAATTAGAGCAGTATGCACACCCTTCTACACAGTCCCCCACAAAGAAAGGGGGGCAGCAACTTAAGACACAGCAAGGGGGGGGGGGGTCACTGGACAGGAGAAGCCATGGTCTAAGTCAAGTTACCCTTTTAACCCAGCGGGCTCAGGCCCAGACCAATAAGGCATTGAGCAACAAGAACTTAGCCCCACCTGATCATAGTATACATGGTACACATAAACCCGCTGAATTAATAGAGGGTGTAGCTGGATTGAACACGCCGCTGCCGAAAGAACCAACATTATCAGACGTACTAATGGCCGTAAGGGCATGTAATGAATCACTTAAAGACCTATGTGAGCAAATGAAAGGGGTTAAACAGGACTTAAACATGGTCAGAGTTGATGTACAAAAAAACAGCAGAAAGAACTACAGTGTTGGAAGGGAGGGTTTCCCAGATTGAAGACGAGTTATCACCATTAATAAAAGAACTCAAAAAGATATGAAAAAACAGATGCAAAGGCAAGAGTTCAAAATGGAGGAATTGGAAAATAGGAGCCGGCGGGATAATATCCGTATGGTGGGGCTACCGGAAAAAAGTGAGGGTAGTAACCCTATTGAATTTTTAGAAAAATGGCTGGTCAAGCTCTTTGGGAGAGAGACTTTTTCACCAATGTTCTGCATAGAGAGAGCACATAGAGTGCCCTTCAGACCCACCATTACAGGGGGATAGCCCAGGACTTTATTGATTAAATTTCTGAATTTTAGGGACAAAATTACCCTGTTACGCAAAGCAAGAGAGGCTGGAACTATCCTGTACAATGGCATAAAAATATCATTTTCTTCAGATTTTTCAATGGATCTACAGAAACGACGAGCAGAGTTCATCCAGTCTAAAAGAACTTTACAAAAATGTAAGATTCCCTATGCTCTTCTTTACCCCGCAAAGCTCCGTGTAACCGCATTAGGAACTAGCCTGTTTTTTTGAAACCCCAGCCGGGGTGGATAAATGGCTAGAAAAAAAAATAAGGACTTACTTCAATTAACTTGATTGGGAGGGAGAGGAGGGGATGGGGCGGGAGAAAATAGGGGAGGTAGGGGGAAAGTCAATTTAAGATGTATATGTATTGTATAATGACAGTATAATTACGGTTTGTGGAAAAGGGAGAAGGGGGCGGAGGGAGGGCGGATTGCACACAGTGAATGGGTGGGGGGAAATTGATGGAGGTGAAAGTATGTGTGGGTTGGAAGGTGGAGCAAAAAGAGTGGGTAATGGTCACTAAAAGCCCCTTAGGGGGACACCAAGGAAGGTGGAGGGAGGAGGGAGGATGCAGTAAAGAAGAGGGAGGGGAAGGGTACACTAGTATATTTAAAGGATTTTTTGACAATGGAAAAAAAAAAAAAAAAGAGAGAAGCACTAAAAATAACGATTTGAAGATAGAAATAACACAATGTAGGATTAAGAATGATATTTTTTATGGTTTTGTTTTTACACGTAAAAGGAGGAGGAGGGAAACACGAGTGAAATTAATGATATATATTGGGGTAGAAAAATTAGAAACCAAAACAGTTATTTGGAAGAAACATATAATGGAGAGAGTTTTTGATGCAGGTTAAAACATTGCGAGTAGGATCTTGGAACGTAAGAGGCCTGGGTACAGCGGGGAAGAGAGCGGTGGTATTCTCTATGATGGAGAAATATGGAGCAGAACTGATCTGCCTGCAGGAGACACACCTCACTAAGGATACAATTCAGCAAATCCGAGTGAAAAAGAAATACCAGGCACAGTACCACTCAGTCTATAGCTCTTATAGCAGAGGGGTGAGTGTGCTGGTGAAGACAGGGGTGAATTTCTCCTGCAGGCAGGCCAGTATAGACGAACAGGGTCGTTAGGTCTTTCTTCTTTGTACTATCAATAATAAAACGTTTGTGGTGGCTAATATATATATATATATATATATATATATATATATATCCCCCCGCCCTCTAAAATGGATGTTATGTTGAAACTAAACGATTTCTTGATAGATAAAACAGGACACTCCAATAATAGTAGGAGACTTTAATGAGGTTCTGGATGACAGGATCAACAGGTTCCCAGTAAAAGGCGGGACAGGAACTATGGAGAGCAATAGGTTAAGTCGCCTATTGACTGAGGTAGGCTTAGTGGACCTGTGGAGGGTGCGAAACCCCGGGGTCCAACAGTATTCCTGTTATTCTGCAACCCATTCAACGTTATCTAGAATAGATATGGCATTAGGAAATGACAGAATGCTACAGCTTACGGAGGGGACTAGGTATTGGCCGAGAGGGATATCAGACCACTCACCACTAACGATAGCATTAAAACTAGGGGATCAAAAAAAATATGAGGAATGGAAAATAAATGCACACTGGTTTGAACTATTTAAAGACTCAAGAGACATCCTTTCCAAATTGAGGGAATTTGTAGACAAAAACGCCGGAACCGCAAATGTCCGGATAATATGGGACACGTTAAAGGCCTTTCTAAGAGGCATCTGCATACAGCAAATTGCCAAACATAATAAAGCAGAAAGGGCACAAGAGGAAAACATCAGGGCGGAAGTGATAACAGCGGAAAATAACTACATAATAGACCCGTCCCCAGAGAGGAAAATAGCATGGTTGGCTAAACAGCAAGAATACAGGCTGGTAAATATGCAGAGAAGAGACAAAATTGTTATTGCAGCGCCAAGTCTCCTTTATGGAGGGAGAAACTGTGGGAAGGATGCTGGCGCAGTTGGTGAAGACCAACTCGCCATCATCCACAATCACGGTAATCAGGCCCACAGGACAGGAAGAGACTTCAGACCCCCTTCAGATTATACAGGTATTTAAGGAATACTATCAAAAATTATATACAGCCCAAAAGAAAGGTAGGGAGGAAATAATGGATGATTTCCTGGGTAACCTGGAGATCCCAGTTATTTCACAAGAAGAAAGAGATCTATTGGAAGCTCCATTAACTCTTGCGGAGTTACATCAAGCAGTAGCAGAAATGGCTAACCAAAAGTCCCCTGGCCCCGATGGGCTACCCATAGAGACATACAAGTACTATGGTGAGATACTGATACCGGAATTGCTAAAAACATTGGAGGGGGCGAGGGAAATGGGACACCTGCCCACCTCAATGTTAGAGGCAACAATAATTGTATTACACAAGGAGGGGAAGGACCCAATGGATGTGGCGGCATATAGGCCGATCTCACTCCTGTGTACAGATGCAAAAATATTGGCAAAAGCACTGGCAACCAGGCTGAAAGGGCTCATTCAGGGACTGGTCCATCCAGACCAGGCAGGGTTTATACCCAACAGATCCACTAGCACAAATATTAGAAGGACCTTTCTAAATTTACAATCTCCAGTAAAAAATAAGGGGGCAAGAGCGATACTGTCACTGGATGCGACAAAAGCCTTTGACACTATAGAATGGCAGTATATCTGGAAAGTGCTGGAGAAATTTGGATTTGGCCCTTCATTGATCGGTTGGATCAAAATGCTCTATGACGAACCCACAGCAAGACTAAAAATTAACAACAAATTCTCAGACAGGATATCACTGGAAAGGGGCACAAGGCAAGGATGCCCATTATCTCCACTGCTCTTTGCCTTGGCCATGGAGCCACTGGCTACTGCCATAAGAAAATGCACTGAGATAAAGGGATTTCAGAGGAGCTCAGGAGAGGAAAAAAAAGAAAAATTGCGTTATACGCGGACGATATCCTCCTGTTCCTGGGGGATACGGGCCAGTCGTTGATTAAGGCGATGAGCCTGGTGGAGATATTCGGCAGTTTCTCGGGGCTGGAGATCAATTGGTCCAAATCAGAGTTAATGCCGATAGACTTAAAAGGGGAAATAAGATTACCAGGGATCCCTCAGCAGGCAGTGGTAGATGCCTTAAAGTACCTAGGGATAGTTATTACGATAGATCCTAACCAATATATAAAAAAAAAATCTTCTCCCTCTTAAAAAAATTCAGGGAACAAAACGATATTTGGAAACGATTGCCTCTGTCGGCGGCAGGTAGATGCAGCCTGATAAAAATGTTATGGCTGCCTCAACTGCTGTACGTATTACACAATGCACCAGTGTGGATTGTAAAAAAATGGCTCAATAGGATTGAAAGTTTATTTAGAGAATTAATATGGAAGGGGGGACAAGCCAGGATAAGATTACGCACACTGCAACTACCAGTAGGGGAGGGGGGAGTGGCACTTCCTAACCCGGAGCATTATTACTGGGCGGCACAATTGCAGCAACTGGCGGGGTGTGGGGAGGAGAATGGAGGTACCCCGAATGGGAAAATTCTGATGACAGAAAACACGCATGACTCACTAGCAGAGGCACTGGAAGCAGACTTCTTTCCTTGTAGGTATCCGACAATTCGGATGCTAACAAGGATATGGAAAGTAACCAAAAGATTATTGAATTACAATGGGTGGAATGAATTCTCGCCTATATGGAATAACAATAATCTGCAAGAGACTCTTTTGATAGGCAGAAATAAAGAATGGGTATTGTGTGGAATAAAAAGATTGAACCAACTCTATGCGGGAAATACCCTCAAGAAATTTGTAGACTTGAAAATGGAATTCAAAACACACTACATATATCTCCAAATAGCGCATGCCTTGAGATCCCAGTTTGGTGGCCAATCACTACGGTGGGTGGATGGATGTCCCTCTCCTGCAACGAATATCCCGGCTGGGCTCCACGAAGGGATTCATTTCGGTAATATATGGGCAAATAATTACAACAGCTAAAAGCAACGTGAAACTTGATTTAGTAAAAAGTAAATGGGAACGGGATATAGGGGAAATATCACGGGAGCAGTGGAAAAGGGTCCTTGAGATGAGCCCACTAGTGTCAGTCTCAGCCTCTCAGAAGGTATCTCACTTGATGTTATTGAACAGAGCCTATTATACCCCAAAACTATTGTACAAATTTGGCAAAAGAGTAGACGATAAATGCCCTAGATGCCAGGGAACAGGGGATCTCCTACATATGGTATGGAGATTCCCGAAACGTTTTCGCTATTGGGAGGGGGTGACCCAGACTCTGAGGGAAAGATTCGACACGGGGCTGGTAAATGAGGCGGTGGTGTGTATTCTGGGGAATAGGCAGGAGCAAAGGGAAAAGAAGAGCACCACGGTGGCTATTTTGAGGAGTCTGTTCCAAGCGAGGAAGATGATCACACTGAGGTGGCAATCAAGGCATCCACCGACAGTTGAGAACTGGGTAAAAAGTGTCAATGAAACGCTTACCAAAGAAAGAGTAGCCTATGTGAAGAGAGGTAATCTTACAGAGTTCGATAAAATGTGGAGACCATGGTTGTCAAAGAATTAAGATAAAGTACCAGAAAACAGGGACGGGTGAAAAAAGAGGGGGGGGGGGGGGGGTTTAAAGAGGGAGATAGTAGACGAGGGTAGTAAGGAGTTTAAAAAGGGAAAGGAAAGGGAGCAATAACAGACAGGAATAACCTCTGTACAGGAATGCTATATATATATATATATATATTGTAAATATAAATGTCTGCAAGTTAAAAAACTGTTTAATAAAGATAAAAAAAAAAAAAGAAGTGATGAAAGTACTGCATAGGGCTTTTTTTCCAATTTCCAATTTTTTCCCCATCTTGGCCTTGCATGAGGAGCATCTGTTTTTCCCCCGGATCAGAGCTTTTGGCCTTAGAGAAAAAGACAAAAGGGGAAAAAACCCAGTCTCTACTTGCAGACCACCAAACAAGGTGCACTAAGAGGAAGATATAGCCTTCAGTGCCCAGACAGGACCTAGCCACCGGGGGGGGGGGGGGGGGGGAGACCAGAAGCCCCAGGTAAAGGAAATGGGCAGACTTAATCCACTGCCCCCTACTTGAGCATTGCTGGTGCCTGTCCCCACCGCTGCAGACATTGCGTCCTCCATAGCGGGTGTGCAGTTCTCAGCTAGTGGCTTCACACGCCGCTTCCGGACTCCCATAGTACCACTGCCCCAGACCTGCCTCCTCCCCCTGCATCTTCCGCTGGAAAGTACCTCAGGTGCTGACCCAGTTACCTGCTAATAGGAAGTGTCACTTCCGGCGTGGCCAAAAATTCCTCTCCACACTGGAGCAGGTCACTGGATCTACTGCTGCTCTCCCCGAGCACCTAGGGGGTAATGAGGAGCCCAAAACCTACCACTGGTAAGTTGGGAGGGCTGAAGGTCTCTTAGAAAGGAGAAAATAAAATATAAGAGACCTCGTCTCTCAGGAGCACTCAAGAGATCCTGCCTCCCCTCCAAAAGATGTTCCCTCCAGCCAGAGGAAACACAAAAACTGAGGTGTGGTAGGGAGGTGCCTCCCTTTAAAGTTCTGGAAAAATTAGCTTCCTGTGGGAGGAAATCACTATCCAAGGTGATGTCCTGAAGGACACCTTGGGAAATTTGGGGTTTTATTTTACTCTAAATAATGGTAAACAGGACAAATTGAGAGGAAGAATCTCTAACAGTGGCACAGACAACAAAAACTGACAGCGGTTCTAATCCCTCTCCACTCTAAAGGCAAAACTCAGTTTTGGACAGTTACTTTAGAGTGGTATATAGCTTAATTCAAAATAAAAAACACACACACACCACCTATACATACCTGCTCTGTGCAGTGGTTTTGAACAGGGCAGCCCTGATCCTTGTCTCGGGCCCCCCACCGATGCTCCTCCCTCTTGGCCAGTGCCCCCCAGTAGCAAGCCACTTGCCATACGGGCACTGGTGCATGCTCGCTTCTGAGCCCTGCTTTATCCATCTATAAGAGAGCTGCAGCTCAGCCCTCTCTCATTAGCTAGCTGTAATTGACAGCAGCAGAGCCAATGGCGAGAGAGAGTCCTAACCTGGGGGGGGGGGGGGGGTTGAGCAGCACACAGCTCAGAATGCATGAAGGTTAAAAAAAAAAAACACCTTCAGACTTTACAACCACTACTTAATTTAACCCCAATGATTTTTTTCAATAGTTGTGTTTCCATGCATTACTGTTCAGAGATCGATGCAAAAGGGTACAGGATTCTCCAAATTGTTTTTTTTCCCCCTTCTCTACATTACCTAAATACCACATCCTGGCCCACTACTTTAACTCATGCATTTATTGCCTTTAGTGAATTGACTTTACTGCTGACTTATAGGAGGTAGTTACCGAGCGATTTTGCTTTGGAGGTAAATACCACATAAAAGGGGATAGAGAATTTACATTCAGCATTGCATGCCATATTGAGACCTATAAAAGGGTAGGCTTTTTTCCTCCCAAACCACCTTAAAAACAAAAAAAACTAACACACACCTGATTGCCCACATTACCACAGGGAAATGTCCCCACCTGTGTCTCTACAGTTTTCTGGAATTCACTCCAATAAGTTGACTTGTAGAACACCCACACTTTTAGCCAGGGGTGCCCAACCTTTTGAAGAGCAAGGGCCACTTAAGCAACTTGGTAACTGGTTGCGGGCCACAATGAGCGGAGCGGGAGGATAACAGGTCCACGGACACAGCCCACTCTACTCTATGGGCCCTCTGATCCAATCCAATTCGCCCAGACGGAAGAGGCAGATCCCTTTATTTTTTTTTAGGTAGGCGTGTGTAAACACAGACACAAGTCCGTTTACATCTGCTGCTCCATAGAGGTGAATAGCAAGTCTGATTGGGTCGGACCAATCATGTGAAAGGGGCCTAAGGCTGCTTTCACAGTGATGCACTGCGATTTGCCCAAACCCCAGGTGCAGCGCAGTGAACCTGTGGATTAGCTGCACTTTGCTGTAAACTTCTATTATATCCTGCAGGTGTGGCGCACTTTCTGAAGGCACAACAAACCCACAGGTAAGAACAGATGTCTATGGCTCAATGCAGGTAACCCGCAGCTGCACTGCACCTGCGGATCAGTTTGAAAGCAGCCCAATAACAACTGCAAAACAGATATATCCATATATACTGTGCATTTAGTAGTAAACTTACCTTTAATAACCGTCTTACATTCTGGTATCGCTGGCTGTTGCTGTCCCAGGTGGAATGCATTTGGTATCACTCCGCCTGTGAGAGGAGTGGGCGCTATACAGGAAAGCATTGGCTTAAGTGGCTCTGCTCCACGGCCACTTGCTTCCACTACCAGCGGCTTCATTCACAAAACTGCTGCTCTGGGAAAGCGGGACGGCAACATGATCTGGGCTTGCCAGCCTGCCATCTTACAGCAGGAGGTTGAAGGGCCACATCAGAGGGCTACGCAGGCCACTAGTTGGGCACCCCTGCCTTAAGCTCAACTTGTCCAATTAATTTTTCATTCACTACACTCCGACCTCTGGGTGATCTACGTACATTGCGAGGATTTTAACAAACTGTTGCCGAGTCACACCTTTGTTATTCTGAAGAAATCCATTTGTTCCTGTGCTAAGTGAGTTTAATGGGAGTGGTTTCATAATTATCAATCAGCTGCTACAGAATCAGGGCTCTGAGGGGGGAAAAAAAAAAAATTGCAGGGCCTGCATGCCTTTAGACATTTCCTATTGAGTGTATGTTACCAAAAATGACATTTGTTGCAGGGATGACAAAAATGTACTTTTTGTGTAGACTTCTGGAGTAAAAATCAGTGAGCCAATCACAAGCAGGAAGTGATGTTTTTGGAGCATTCGGTACAGAACACATCCAGGTAGCAATATTGCATTTTACAGAAAATTAGAGCTGCAGATTAAAAAGGAAAAAGTAATTTTTAATAAAATTACATTATGACTGTCACAATTATGTGTGATATTTTTCCTATAAGAGTGGTGTTACCCTATAAACATTTCTCTTTTACATACAACTATGGATTTTACTTCCTGGTTTCTTTCAGCACCAGTAAATGTAACTAGGACCTCACAGGGGTATCGTTGGAAGGCTATGCATCACCAGTGCCTGCCCTCTGACGTGCACTGCCACAGGTTTCAGGAAGCAAACCCCAGAGTCCCAGGAAGATTGTGGAAGGAAAAGAAAAATGATATGCAAATAGCACTGCAATGTTACTTTTTTTAATGTCATCAGGCTGCCATTTCTAAAGGCACCTTTGTTGTAATTTGGGAAGGGCGACATTCCTCTTAAAGCAGTAGTAAACTCAGCTTATTTATACCCAAGTGTGTGCGCACAAATTTTAAGGCTTACCTGGAAAAGGTATATGAAACATCTAAAATGTGTACCACTTAGAAAATTTACTTTGCGAGAGCTGTGCTGCAGGAGTGACATCACTGCAGCTCGGCCATTCATATGGCTGAATTGCAAAGTAAAAAAAAATAAATGTGCTAAAGTGCTGCTATAGTCCTATGGATACCCAAAATAATGCTAATACTTATGAATGAAATTCATTAAATACACACATACATATTATCTTTGTATACACGTGTATGAGCAACTATATACAAGTAAAGCTTATTAGGTAGGACTAAGATGGTGAATGTTTTGAACATATTTACTGTGACTAATCCTGTTACAGATGTGGATCAATAATAGTGATTCTATTGTTAGATACTATACAAATGTTTTACACAAAAAAAAAAAAAGTGGACAAGTGCTTATGGATAACAAAAAAAAAAAAAAATTGTATGCACATAAAACTTGCAAAATAAAGCGTGAAATCTTTTTAAAATTAAAAGTCCTTACGCAGGGTGAAGTCAATTAGATTGGTCAACAAATTCTGGTGATCATCCAGCGATACTGGAAGATGCGTTCAGTGAGACAGTGATAATCTGATGGCATCAACGCCTATAAGAATGAGGCTTACCAGATCTCAGACTTGGAAGGCATACGCCTCACAAGTCGTGATATGGTAAAGTGCTGGCGGTTTTCTACTCTACGGTCTCCGTAAGCTTGAATCTGTATGGCGTTTATAGAGATATTGCAGCGGACAAGGAAGGGGCATTGGTACTCCATGTATTCAAACTCATTCATATGCAGCAAACATAACCAGATTATGTAACTCCACTTTAGCTTCTGACATATTTAGTCTGGTAAGAGGCAGCCAGCTTCTCCCCTCCTTACACTGTTTCCTCTGCCTGCCCACAAACACAGCTCTCGCCACTAGATCAGACTGTTCAGTCTGATCTAGTGGAAAGAGCTGTGAGTGTTACAACACTTAGAATCAGCCACCATTATTGATCCACTTCACATCTGTAACAGGATTATTCACAGTAAACTTATATGTTCAAAACATTCACCATCTTATAGGCCTACCTATAAGCTATAAATATCTTTGTATACACATGCATGAGCAAATATATATGAATTTCATTCATAAGTATTAGCGTTATTTTGGGTATCCATAGGACTATATACGCACTTTAGCGCAACATTTTTTTACTTTGCAGATTTTCCCCTTCACCGATAGTCTTTTGCCAATGTTAGCTGCTGCCTTTAAACATTAATTTCTAGTTACAGCGCAGTATTTTCTTCCCAATTCAAATGGCTGAAGCCCCAAGTACCTGGAAGGCAGGCTGGGTGAAGGTGGCAGCCCTTTTAGCAAGGGAAGAGTGCCACTGCAGGGCTTAGTTATGGCCAGTGTTGGTCATCCTACTTTAAAAAAGTAATTAGTCAAGTTACAAATTACTTCTCCCAAAAAGTAATTGCGTTAGTAACTCAGTTACTACATTGGAAAAGTAATTAGTTACACAGCAAAGTAACTGACTTTTTTTTTTAATATTCTATACGTGTAACTAAGGGGTGGGTCTAGTATTAATGTAAGCAAGGGGCACATTTATTGTTATATATCGTGTAACCAAGGGGCTGCTCTATTATTACTCTAACCAAGGGGCAGATCTGTTATAACGTGTAAGCAAGGGGCGGGTCTATTATTATATTGTGTAAGGGGCGGATGGCTACAGAAGAGGGCGAATGTTAAATTAATGGGCAGAGCTCGATATATAACAATATTAATAAATGCGCCCCTTGGTTACAGTAATACTAGACCCGCCCCTTACTTACACGACAGACGCCCCTTGCAGAGTAGCACGAGCATCAGGAGCGTGTGGCATTACATGTTAACTGCGCCTGAGCGGTGTAGAGTTCACTCAGAGCTGTTTAGGTTCGGAAATTTTCGGAAGCTCCGTAGTCCTTCGTACTGTGCAAGGCCTGCGCAGTACAGGGGGTCCTTATCAGGCGGGGAACTTTTTCGGCAGGACACCGGAATTACACTACTGCCATCTAGTAGCAGTAGATGTAATTGGGGTAACTAAGCAAAAGTAATGGTAACTGAGTTACCATGAGGGGAAAAGTAGTTAGATTACTAGTTACCCTCTAAAGTAACTGAGTTACGTAACTCAGTTTATTTTAACTCAGTTACTTACATCACTGGTTATGGCAAGTCTTAATTTGCAGGTGGAATTTTTTGCAGTCTACCACTTTAAAATGACGGCCACCCGACAACTTGATTGTAATGTAGGCTTCCAGTGCCGAATCCGCTTGCTTTATGCAACAGTTAGCTCTCTTTAAGCTCCCCAAACTGGCGCTGAAGCTTTGAATTCCACAAAGCTGCCTGAAAGATTTTTGGAAAGGCTTTGTAAAAGGTCTGCTGAAAACACTGCTCTTCTACAAGCCGAAGGCCCTCATGTACAAGTTCAGGAGCAGCCAAATTACCCTCATGGAACCTGTACTTCAGTTCCTAACATTCACGAGCATAGAAAGGATTTTAAAATGTTGCCCTTTCCAACATAACCTGTTTAACAGAGGTGCTACTCCTAAAGTGTAACGAGCCTTTCCAATAAATTTCAGGGCTCAGGGGGAACCCCCTGCTAGTTACTATATCTACAGCTCACAGTACATTGGCATTTTAGGGCACCAGGAAGAATGCTCCTTACATGTGTGGCCATTTGAAAGAAGCCCCCGCCCCTCCCCTACCACTTTAGAAACCATGCATAAGTGGGTGCTTACTGTGACAATGTGCAGCCGATAGGTTATGGGGAAAATTAGAATGACTTGAGTCCAGAGGGATGCTAACAAATACACATAAGCAGAGCTGGCTTTTAAACATTTTTGCAGCCCTTTCCAATTGAATTGTGAATACTGGCTAAGGGTTACTTTTAGACCTCTCCTTCCCCTAGGTATTTTGTCCACCAACTGGATCCAGTAAAGTGCTGAAAACCCAGCAGCACAGAAGGGGGGGGGGGGGGGATTTAAAAAAACAAAAAAAACAGTTTGCCATTCAACTTTTATTTTAATAAAATCAGTAATGCACAGCACATGCAGTGCCAAGCATCTAAACTAGTACAATAAGCGGTTCCTAAACTAGAGTGACTTGAGGGTCAATCTTGACATTTAGCAAGTTTGAATCCATTCTTTGCATAAAAAAGAAAAAAAAAAAAAAAATGAACCTCATGTACATAGGTATTGCCAAATGTACTTGCTATATGTAATCATTGAAGACAAGTCACTGATTATTATTTTTTTAATTTACCAGTATGACAAAGATAACCACATGTTTTGAGGATTGCAATGTGCCAGACATTCACTGAAATAAAAATAAAAAAATAACCACACAACTAAACAAAACTCACGCAACAAACATCTGAGAATCTGGACACTTCACAACAGTGTTTTGAAGTGTTTCATTAATATCTTAAGACAAGTGTATCAAAACCTTGGCATGTTTAATTTTAAGTTGCCAATTTTAATTACACCAGAAGTTATGGCTGTTCAGCCAATACCGGGTCTGTTTAATTTGACTTAAGAGTTTAATATGACTTATAACATTAAAAGCTCACACTACCCCGAAATATATAATTTCACGCATACGTTGACATTCAACATTCAAGTGCCAGTGTTTTTGTACTGTCTTTTGGTCAAGTTTCTTTAGCTTTCAAAGAATCACTTAGGCTTACAAAAATAAATATTTGTCAAATGTTCAATAAATATTACACAAAACTAGCAGCAAAAAGTATCTAGAAATCCATTGTGTGCAAAATAGTTTGCGCCCCCCTTCTATTACTCCCATGGTCCCAAATAAGTCTCAGTCTTGCCCTAGACTCCAAGCAGTGTTTTTTGCCATCGCAAAGAGACAAAAATAAAGAGATTTGAAGGACACGTACACAAGACTTATATAAAAATTCTCTGAATGTGCAATAAAAGAAGGTTTGTAGAAAGTTATGGGCAAAAATGTACAAGGGCCATCTATATTTTAAATAGCACCATAACAATGACCTCAATACTGTCAAGTGCACCTACAAAAAGATTTAGATCAAGGCACAAAAAAACACTTGTAAAATCTATTGCACGTTAAGATTTTTTTGCCATTCCTATGCCACAAAGTTGTTTTAATTCAGCTACATATAGAAGGCTAAATTTGATGTGGCAGAGGTGTTTTGTTGGGAATTACTCTTTGGCCAGATATAGCACTGCCATACTAAATGCAATGGAAACCTATGCAACTAAAACTGACTAAACTGCACACATTAGCAGATTGTACACCTTGTGCAGTCATGTACATTTTTTCCACTGTTTGATCTTACGAGTTGAATTTACTCATCTGGAGCCATTTTACAAAGTCTACTGTAAGCCAAGTATGTTTGTAACCTTTCAACGCAGCTTGAACAGAGTAATGTGAATCTGCATTAAAATAAAGCCTGCTGCATAATTCATCCTGTTCATACCCTCTTGACCAAAAAACATCAACACTAGCATGCGTTATTAGACCAAAATCAGCCAGGCCTGTCACAGAACCACATACTACTGTGGTCAGCCATTCTGCCATTTTCTTATGACAGGCATAAATTAATTTAATGATGATACCTCCTAAAAACTATTTCAAGTTTCAGATCGCTTAACGTTCCCTGTAATGTTCAGCCCATTATTGGCTTGCTCACACATTAGCTGTTCTGCCTAAACATTGGTAAAGGAATTGCTTTATTGCATTCTCTGAAAACAGTGCTTCACACATATGAAGCTCATACATCTATGACTGGAATGGCTTATTGAAAAGACTTCAGGTTTTAAGTACCTTTCCAGGATAGAGTGAGCAAATCAGAACATAACTTTGTACAGTTAGCCACATTAGAAACAACTCTGATATGCTTCAAGATCTTTTGCAATGTTAACAGAAGGCCTAATGGAGGCTTACTGCACAAGTTTACTTTAACTTGAAATATTAATGCATGGATGAAACGATTCCTGTTTTGAGGTTGTATCACACCTGCGTGCCAAGGTTTGATTTCGCCCAAGTTCAATAAATGTATTCTGTCTCAATTTATATCTTGAGCAATACTGAGCCAACAGGACATCAAAATAAAAAGTTGTCTAAAGTTAAAGGCACAGTACATTAACAAACAAATTATCCTCAGTCAAAATAAATGCAGTTGCTGGAAAGGGTGGATTTGGGAATTAATCCAAAAAACTACAGCAATGAAATCTTCCAACACCTTCAGAGTAGGGCTTTTTATTCCTATTACTTGTTTTCTTCATGGCCCAGAGCTCCCTTGAAAAGAAAATTCAGTGGAGAATCACAGCTGGTAATGTACAAGTTCTTGAAGCTACACAAGGTATAGTCTGGCTAAGTTACATGTGGTTTCCATATTCGCTTGTTTGGTTGAGTCCTTTATATTGAAGGCAAGTTTAGTTGCCCCACCAGTCAACCTGGGAACTTCCACCACCGTAATTTCCTCCATAGCCGTCGCTGTTGTAGAAGCCACCATATCCACCACCTATTGACAAAGGACATCAGTAAATGGGAGGACACAATGTCTAACATATTATGCATTTAATAACCACAGTATGAAAATTCAGTGGAAACAATGTTGTATACATTTGGATTTCTTTAACCACTTAAACCTCTGGAATGTTTTAACCCCTTCATGACAAGAGCATTTTTTGCTATTCAGCACTGTGCTACTTTACCTGTTAATTGCTCAGTCATGCACACTTGTATGCTAATGAAACTCAATTCTTCCACACAAAAGCTTTTTGGTGGCATTTGATCACCACTGGGTTTTTTTGTTATTATATAGAAGAACTAGTGGTGCATCAAATGAAAAATTTCAGTGCCGAAACCATAAATTGAGGATGCAGTTGGCTGAAACAGATGGTTAAAATATACATATTACACTTATTAAAAATAATTTAAATGTCAGCCATTATAGGCTCCTTTTGAAGCAGTGTTAAAAAATTTTGGTGCATATTAGGCAAACTATACCAAAAAATACCTCCCAAATTGAAAGCTGCAAGAAGGCCCCAAAAATGCACCGGTTGAGTCAAAAGACCTATGAAAAAACACTACGGTAAAATTGTGAGTGTTTGCCAGCCATTATCAGCATTTCTCCCCTTTTGGCACAAGGCTTTCTGTGAATCACTAGACAGAACATTATGAAAAACACAGTTTACTACTTTGTTAAACATACAATAAAAATAGTTTCTCATTAAGACCGAAAATGCATTCTGCTACATGTCAAATTATACACCCATTGTTTACCAGTTTATGCGAAAAGTAAAGTCTACAAAAACACGTTAGAATTATATACACATACACTGGCATTTATACAGCTATAAATGAGATACTGTAATGGGAGCTAGTGGGACCGATAAGGTGGCAATCTGTCACAGGACACAGCTGTTGCTAGTGACACAAATACAGTGATAAGTGATAACACTGTACACAGACACTTTGACACCGGCTGGGAAGGGGTCAACATCTAGAGGGGGCAATACAGGGGTTGTGTGCTGCTTTTACTAAAAAAAAAAAATCTGGCTTTGTTAACAGCCAGATCACCGATTCCTGTGCAGAGCCCTGCATATATGTAAACAGGACTGTGGCGACTAGCTACAGCTGATTAGCAGGTCTCAGCCATAAATCATAGGCCAGGCCCTGTTAAAATCTAGCTGTAGCCAGTGAACATACATTAGCAGGGGGTGCATGCCCCTAACCCGAACAGGCTGGATGACTTACATGATCCAGCCTGCCTGTCACCCTGCCACAGTAAAATGTACTGTGGCCGGGCAGCAAGCAATTAAGATGAGAACATGTCAGCAAAAAATATGTGCATGAGATGGATGGGAAAAACCCACAAACCCAGGAAGTTATCAAAACTGGTGCAGACAGAATTATCTGATATAGCGGTGCATGGCAGATCAGCTTCTCTCGTATTTTCAAAGCTCAATTGAACAAGCTGAAGATAGAAGCTGATTGTTTGGCATACAGAGCCACTCTCCATTACTCTTTATACCTGCACCTTGAACTTCGTTGTGTAGCAAACTGCTACATCAATTTCACGTTTAAAGCCCCCTACCAGTGCTGCGATTACACAGTAATACACTGGCTATAGCAAAGTACAATTATAATTTAAAAAAAAAAAACTAAAATTTTTTGTTAGTTTCAAACAGTATTTTGTCATTACTTCAGGAAACCAAAGCACATCCTCTCTTTAGAGAGTCAAATACTGTTAAACTGGGGGGGGGTGTGTAAAAAAAAAAAAAAATCTCATGCACATCTTTTCACATTAAAGTTCAACAAGCAAAAAACAAACACCTCCTCCAAATCCCCGACTGCCTCCATGACCACTGCTTCTACCTCCACGACTGCTCCCGAAGCTGCTGCTGGAGGAACTGCTCTGTCTGTAGTCTCTGGCACCAAATCCACCGCTAAAGCGACTGCTATAAATAAAAATAAAAAATTGACCAACATGTCAAAATAAATGCAGACAGACATCTTCAAGCACAGTGATTTAAATGCACAAAGTGCCTTCACAACTTGCCTCTTTGAACGCCCACCACGACTGCTGGTCTTGTGATGCTGTTCATAGGCCATATTCTCCAGCCAGGATGGTACCTCTTGTTTCGCTTCCACCAGAAGATCTAATAAATCCTTTGTTATATTTATATTCTTCTCATTGAAAAATGATGTTGCAAGACCTAAAAGGTGGATAAGAAATAACTAAAATTCATTAACTAGTTATAAATCAGTGACTAGTTTTTAAAGAATGAATGTTTTACATCTACATATGCAAATCCAGCCTTGGGAAAAAATAAAAAAACACAATTACTTACCCAAATTACCCACACGCCCTGTACGACCAATTCTGTGCACATACTCCTCAATGTCACTGGGCAGATCAAAGTTTATTACATGCTTGACATTTGAAATATCAAGTCCTCTGGCTGCAACCTATAAGAAGATTTAGTACATGAGACGCAATTATATGCAAATAAGGAGCCAGCAGAATTCAAAAGCAGCTACTTACAGCAGTGGCAACGAGAATAGGGCTTTTTCCAGAACGGAACTGATGAAGTGCTTCTTCTCGGTCTCTCTGAGAGCGGTCTCCATGGATGCTTGTGCAAGCATATCCCTCGTGGTACAAAAAGTCCTCAAGAGCATCTGCACCCTTCTTTGTTTCCACAAACACCAACGTTAATGAGTCTTTACCTAGTTTATAAAAACAGAACATGTTCAAGAGTCAATGTGTCAGTACAGCTCAGATATCACCTTTATATTACGCATGCAAGACTGATGCTGATACCTGTGGCATTAAGGAGGTCCAATAAAAATGAACGCTTGTCCATTTCTTCCACCCAGACTACTTTCTGTGTAATATTTTCAGATGTAGAGCCTACTCTACCTACTGCCAAGAAGATATATTCTTCCAAGAAATCACGAGCAAGAATCTAAGGGGGGAAAAAAAAAAAAAAAAGCCATATACCAAATTAGTCTTTGAAGGATGGGTTAACATAGCATCCAATCAGAAAAGTTTTAGCCAAGTTGTAAACAGTATCCCTAATACTACAAGTACATCAAATACTTTTTGCATAACACAAAGTGTTCAGTAATAAACTTTTGCTGCCAACTATATACCTGGATTTCCTTGGGGAAAGTGGCACTGAACATCATAGTCTGACGAACACCCTTGGGAGGCATGGTGTCTTGTTCAACAATTCGCCTAATTTGAGGCTCAAAGCCCATGTCAAGCATTCTGTCTGCCTCATCTAACACCAAATACCTAGAAGTGCAAAATAAAAATCAGACTTGCAAAGAGGCAGCAGTAGCTCAGTTTTCATAATATGAGAATATCAGTTTAGAAATCCAAAAGACACCAGTTAGCTTGATGAAAAGTTATAAAATCAAGCAACTTCCTAATTGAGCATTCTCCAACATACTTGCAATAATCCAGGCCAATCTTTCCTCGTTCCATCATGTCAACAAGTCTTCCAGGAGTGGCAACAAGCAAATGACCACCTCGCTCCAAGTCTCTGATCTGCTGCCCAATATCTGCTCCCCCATATACAACACAAGGACGCACCTTTGATCTGTATGCAAACTAGAAAACAAAGGCAGAGAATGTAAGGGCGGTATAATCGATTTTTTTTACTAAATAAATATATATATATATATATATATATAAATATATAAAATGTATACCTTTCTGGCCTCCTCATAGATCTGTACAGCAAGTTCTCTTGTTGGAGCAAGAACAAGGGACAGTGGGAACTGTTTACGCCTTCCATATCGTCCGTTATCCTGCAAAGAAAAAAGAAAAATGAATAAAACTGTACGGGGCATTAAGGCCTCTTTCACTGAGGCACTTCAAAACGCTTAGCGTTTATTGGCAGTTTAAAAGAGCTATGAAATTTCAATGGCGAGGAGGGTTTGTTCACGGCCCTGCCAGCACACTGCCTTAGTGTGAAAGAATTTATTGATGTTAATGGAAGTAAGTGAGTTTTTCCATGCACTTTAGTTTGAAAGCCCGTCAGTGTGATAGGGGTCCTAGAAAAATGAATTTAATCTACCCCATACCTTTAAGTGTGTACTTGCTTCTCCAGGGCCATCTGCAAAGATCTGACTGAGAATGGGTAGTAAAAAAGCTGCAGTTTTTCCAGAACCTAAAAACAGAATAAATGATTGCCAATTAAGATAAATCCTAACCCAAGCATCAGATTTTAAGCTCAGCTCCATGCATTTTTTGTCCGATTCTATTTGTGAGGTTTTCCAGGTTAGAGAGAAATTTATATTTATACATTACACACAAAAGGGTTTACCTGTCTGAGCACATGCCATCAGGTCCCTCTTTCCTATAATAATGGGAATAGCATGCTTCTGGACTGGTGTTGGTCGAGTGTATCGGGTGAGTGCAATATTTCCCATGATTATTTCCCCCATGCTGACTTCTTGGAACTTTGGTGGAGGAAGAAAAAAAAAAAAAAAATCAAATTGTATAGCAATACAACTAAAATTCTTAAATCTTTGTAGCTCAACAGAGCCCAAGACAGACGTCAAAAAAAATTTAAAAAAAAAAACACGGCACAAGTGGCTATTTACTTCTGATATTCCTGCAACACGAAGTTTGACATACTCATGCTTTAACAGCTATCAGAACACTCATCAATGGCCAGCATATACATAAAACTTGCTTTACTCATTCTTAAAGGACAAGCTCACCTTTGGAACAGGTTACATCTGTATTTAGCTAGGCACATGCAACAGGTTCAAGCTCCTGCCGCCTCTAATCCTGCACCCACACTGACAGGGGGATCTTCACCCCACATCAGTTGTCAAAATTTAAAAACTGAATGATGCTGCATTGTGGGCAGAGCCCTGCATGGACGCACGGAGTTCTGTGAATGAACTACAAGTATCATTGGCTGCCATGGCCAACTGCTTGCAGTTCAAGAGCACTGGTGAGCGCTCTCGTAGTCAGATTCATCCTGCCATTCATAGCTGCCTGTAGGTGTGGGCAGACAGTGTACAGAGTCTGCAGGAGCTAGTCATTGTACCCACGATCTGAGCGAGTGCAATGCCTTATAGGCTGCAGAGTAAAAAATTTAATGCACTTTTTTTTACTTTAATAAGGTTTTTTTTTTAAAAAGGTAAACTTGGCCTTTAAAATTTACATAGCTATGGAGACTAGCAATATAAGAATTATACATACAGTTTCAATATGTGGAGGGCAGTTTTGGCCAGTTGCTTCGACTGGAATGTCATCATACTTCTCAAAGTTAATGCCAGTATTGCCGCCAGAGAAAAGCTCCCTAAAGAGAAATAAATGTAACAATAAAAATATAGCACAATAATAAATAAATAAAAAAAGCCAACCATGACTACTCACTGTTCTACACGATCATTTGCAGCAAGAGGTTTTGACCAATCGTCTTCATCATTTCGGTCATCATTCCAACGGCTATTTCCTCCACCACCACCTCCACCATATCTACTCATACCAGATCGCTCACCGCGACCACCCATGCCATCTACGCGACGGTCATCAGATCTAAGCACAGAACAAAGGCAGTTTGCATCACCTCAATAAACAAAAATGTGCTGAAACAAACTTAACAGTGAATACATTGTAAATATTGTTGACTGATGTTTTGCAAGAAAAAACACCCCTGGAGCTGAAATGAGAAACGTCCCAACACTGGGACCCTTCTCTTAACTGCTTCACATTTTTTTTAATGAAAATCAGCAACAGTCACCCTTTGTAGCCAGGCAAGTCATTACTTAAGTTTTTTGCCTTTAGGCAGTGCTATAAATTCAATGGGGCTGTAGGAAGCTTAAGGCCCACATGTCAGACACAGGGATACATTTTCACTAGATTTGCAAATATTTACAGGCAGGAAGACAGTGGAAAGGATAAATGCAGTTTCAACTAGCTAGGGAGAAAAAAAAAAAAAAAAAAAAAAAGTTGGTAGCTCTTCATACACTGCAGGCCATAGTTCTATGGTGTACTAAAAGCTTACCTGATGTGATAAGGGTCCTTAACCAGTTTAGGCCCTGGATGCCAAGGTGTGAGAATAGCACAGGACTACACACTCAGGATTATTGGGAAATGGAAAAGGATCTCACTAAACTTATGCGCACAAAACAGTGTAATAGTTAATAACACCCTCCCAAAATCTTGAAAAAAAAAAAGATACCAAGTTAATCCAACACATTTAGCGTTTATAACGAATCTAGAATTATATTTTGATCTTCTCAGGTTAATACAAAAGCAATCTACTCAAAAATAGATGTTTCATGTCTGGGGAAAAAAATAAAAAAACACAACACACGCTAAGCAGCTGGTGCTTTTTCTTCTAGTAGGACAGCACTGCTAAGTTATGGCCAGTCTAGGCAGGATCTTGGCATGGCAAAGAGCCATTAATGATTAGCCATAAGATCAAGGAATTTTAAAAGCCAAATTCGAGGTATGGATTTTCTTGCATCGTTACACTGCTCCAGCCTGGGCTGAAAACACAAGTATCCATATACCATACATGTGAGATCACTGTGGAAGCCAGAAACACTGTAGTCTTCGATACTACAGTAATAACCGCTGTTGTCTGGGTCCTGTGCCCAGGAAAGGGAAGTCACCCATTTACAGAACTCCTTGCATTTCTCAATGAATGCAAGGTTTTCGAAAGCAGTGGAGGGGCATGGTGGTGACATTACAAGCTCTACCTAGTTTAGAGAACAGCTTACATTCACTGAGAAAACAAAAAACAAACACTGTTCACTATGCAGCAGAGCAGCAGAGCAGCCGCTTGGGCACAGGACCCAGAAAACCCATGGTGATTTCTGTAGCAGTGGCCTCCTTAAAACATTACACGGGGTCAGTGGTATGAAGGATACTTACCCTTAGGTGGATGTAGCATCACTCCAACGCTGCATCTGTCCCCCAGCAGCGCCAACACTGAGCGATCAAACCAACAATCGCTCAGTGAGCAGAGAGCTGGTGACCGTCAGTTGCCAGCCCAAGCATCCAGGGGAGATCCTGACCATATGGTCAGGATCTTTACTCTGCCTGGACCAGCTCTGCGATAGCCTGCTGTTGGCTGAAAACAGGTCACGGGAGTGCAGAACAAGTCCACAGGAGTAAAGCCAAACAAGCTTTGGCTGCACCTCCTTAATAGCTGGAAACAATGCAAAAACTTAATGTATACAAGGGGATTTAGCCTATAGTATATGAAATGTGTTTAGTGGATATGGTGTTAGTGGCAGGAAAGTAAAGTATTTAAGACCAATTAAAAAAACTTGAGGTTGGATGCCACAGGAAAACATGGCAGCTTACTAAAAAGCATAATTTTATACAAAACCACATATAAAAAATAAAGTGCTCAGCACCCTTTTTAAATTCCAAGGTAAACTATTACATCGTTACAGGATGAACATTTCAAGAAAATAATCATATTAAAAACTTTGTTCTGGTCTGTATTAGGATTTCCTCTTATAAGCCATGTGTCAGAAAAGCAAAAAGGCCATTATACACCAACACTTTCAAAGCAGCCCAGAAATACAAAGCAATGGACAGGCCAAACTTACCTCTGAGTTCCACTTCCTCTATCACTAAATAAACCTGATTTTCCACGGTCACCGCGTGATCCAAAGCTGCTGTAAGCATCTTTGTCTCTTGAATTCCACCCAGAATTGTCTCGATCATAAAATCCTATTAAAAAATAGATTAGCACAAGTTTAGAAAAGAAATCCAAAAACTTTATTCTTTGCAAGGACAAAAATGACAGCCTAGAAAAAGAAAAAAAAAACTTGGATAAAATGGGTGAATCAAGGATTTCATCAATATAGGTGCTACCCAACATCTTCTGGAACAATTGATGACTTTCCTACCAATTACCATTGTTTGGGATCACAATAAAAAAAGAAATAAAAAAAAAGTGTCACAGCTATCATTTGTGAAGTTCAAAATAAAGCATCTATATAAAGAGGGGGTGGAGATTTAAGCAGCCCAAAACATGTGTAATTTCAGAATAAAAAAAAAAAAGCCTACATATAGCAAGCTATGGAGAATGTACATCCTATTTTTAGCAAGTTCCTTGTGCTCTCAGTTGCTGAACAGAGTGGAAAGGAGGGTGGGCGTCTTGCTCTGGAGTAGGCCCATTATGAGAATCAGATGCAATCCTTGAGTCTTGGCTCCAGATTGACTAGGCAGAAATAGACTACAGGCTTCTATTCAATTTTATGATTTGCATACCTCTTGTCAAATTATAATTGTTTATACAGCCATTACATCTTTAGTGTACATTCACTTCCCTCAAGTAACTTACAATTCAAGGTTTCTACCTTACATGCACACAAGATCTAAATAAAAGCCAATTAACCTATCAGCACATGTTTGAGGTGCGAGATGAAACCAGACCAAATGAAAAGCAACACTGTATAGATCTTTCTAAATACACATGTAGAACATTCTTTTATGCCTTGCTGCACTTGGGAAATGTAGGTAAAGGCAAATATACTACGCTGCTAAACCCAACACCCCTTGGAATGATTCTAGGGCCTAAACAACTGATTACCATTTTCATAAATCGATCAGCCAGCTTATTAGTTAACCTGCATACAGAATGCATTATTGGTTTACATATCAGGTATTACAGTGCAGCACACATACAGCTCAATACACCTTGCATACATGTCAGTAGGTGCTTGAGAACTTTTTAATGTGAGGAGCAATGCCTCATGGGATATGTAGTCCTGGGCAGGAAGTGAGTGGTTATAAAGGCAGAAGTTCTTTACCTTGCTATTGGGGCACTCTGAAGGCAGGAGAGCCAGAAGTGTTGGTGGGGGACCCCAGAAGGAGCATCAGGGCTGCTCTGTGCAAAACCATTACACAGAGCAGGCAAGTGTTTTTTTGCTGGTTAAAAAGACTTTAAAGACTCAGGGAAGTTCAGCATCTGAACCCAGAGAAGGTGGAGGCCGACAGACTGGAGGTAATAGAGGACATTACAATAACCAGTATGGTGCATTTAAAATATCCATGAGAAAAAAAAAAACGAGTGTGCGCAAAACAAAAAAGCAAAAAACAAACAGCAAAAAGCACTGCAGAAACAGAACAAAAAGCAAACTGCATAGGTGTGAACCGAGCCCTTATGCTGGCCACACAGATTTTTTTTAGATGAGATTCATACAACAAAAAATGTGTACATTTGCTGAATGCAAGATTGTTTGAAATTTTCACTTGCTTTTAAAAATTTTTTTAACACAATGTAATTTCTGGACGAAATCCACATACACTGTCTTAAATTGCCTTTGACCAAGAAGCTTTCCATTTCTAAATGTTATTACTGTGGTTGAAAACATTACTTTGACCCCACTAACAATTAGAAAAAAAAAAAAAATAAAAAAAATCGACGAACTTAGATTACATTTTTTGAAGGCCAGCATTTAATTACAGTTCTGTTTGAAAATCTGCAAAACAGTACTTAAAACTTTTCGTTAAATAAAAAAAAAAAAATATATATATATGAGTGATATTTACCAGATTCAACCTCTAATTGTATATACAGTATCTCTTCTGTGTTATTCTCAGAGTGGATTCAAGGTTTTGCTCCCCAACCATATAGTTGGTTATTTATGTTTACCACTGAGATATTTAAAGAGGTGTGCCCCTTAAAAAAACATTTTAAAAGTCAGCAGCTACAAATACTGCAGCTGCTGACTTAAGAATCGGACACTTACCTGTCCCAGGGTTCCGCTCACGGCGCTGGATGTGGCTTCACAGCCGGGCACCCACTGCACATGCGCGAGCACGCCACTCAGTCTTCTGGGACCTGTCACGTGTCCCAGATGACTGACTGCCGAGGGGGAAGTGACGTTTTTAGCCAGGGAGAAATGGGTAAGTGCATTTTTTTTTTTAAATTTAATTCTTTAACAGGAGATTAAATGCAGAAATAAAGTTTTGGGGGAAACACCACTTTAAGAAAAAAAAAAGCAATTTAAAATTACACCATTTTAAGGTTAACCAATCAAAAAAAAAAAAAAAAGTATAAAATAAAAGAAAAAGGCCAACTAATCAATGAAAATAGCTGCCGCCCCAAGACCGTAAAACAGCTGCTCCATTCACTCCAGTGTGAAAGCCAGAGGGCTTTCACACTGGAGCAGTACATCAGAAAAAGCCATGCAAGCAGCTTCTGTGGAGTGGTGAACTCACCACCACTCCACATTGAAATCAACGGGGCAACGCCGATGGCGGCCGAATAGTGCCGCTTTACCGCTGATTGCTGTGTGAAAGGGTTTTAAAAGATTTTTATTCTTTATTTCTTTTATTTATTATTCACACTTCGGTGCCTTTAAAAGAATAGTTATATGGCAAAACAGTCAGTCAAACGGCTTCAGAAGTGCTGGGGAAAATAAACCAAATCAGGTAAGAAACACATTATCTCAATTGGTATAAGCAGACCCAAAAGGCAAAATTATTATGTGCAAGGAACAAGGGCCTTTTCATAAATAGCCAATCTCATTGTTCCATCTACATAGATAGCAAAACTAGTGAACAGAACAGCAACTAATCAAGTCTGCTCGTGTGCACAAACATATTCAACACACAACTCATAGAAAAACAGATACACACGTCTGTTACAAAATATTGGTGTAACGCCCGGTACACGATGAGATTGGATGAATGATGGATTTTTTTGCATCTCTCACAAACGTTTACCTTTGTCTGTGCGGCCAGCTGTAGCTGGAGCTCCTCCTCTACTTGCATATCCATTTGCGCGACTGTCACGGTCATCATGTGTGCCGTTCACATAGCCATTTCCACCTCGTCCAGCGTCCCAGTTTGAATCTTTCAATGATAAATATTTAAGAACCAAATTCAAAGAGGTACAGCTAAAGTAATCTAATTAAGTCTGATGTTTAGTAGATTGTGTATACTGCAGTGAAATTTGGACACAACCAAAACCAACCATTAAGCTAGTGTCTAAAAAGCAAGCCAAAGCAAGCCAACAAACCCCAGTGTAATGCATGTTACATGCACATTAGTAATCTTTAATTGCTGCCAGATTGTCCGGTGAAAATCAATTAAACGGATTTCTCCAGTAATCAAGTAAACACCAAGAATGTAGCAGAGATTTCAATTTAGAATCTAAAACCAATGGATCAGAGTAAGCCTGCATTGGAGCCTGATTAAAAATTTGCATGAATAAAAAGGGATCATCAATGCAGGCTTTTTAATATAAAAATACAAGTTCTCTTAAGATACCATGAAGTTGAACTGAACTGCTACAATCTCTCAGGTATGTGCTTCACAATTGAGCTTTTTTTAAGAATACCACTGCAATTCATAGGCAGCTCAAGGGCTAGCTTATGCAGGCCAAGCTATTGTGCAGCCAACACAGGTAACCGACCATACCAGTTCTTTGGGACCCCCAATCACCGTAGCCCTTATACACATCTACAGCTGGGTACTGACACCTTGGATAACCTACATAATAATAAATCTTTCAGAATAATATTCACCACTCACAAATTCAACAAACAGCTGACTTTCTTTTAGGCATCAAAAGTTAAGGCAGAATAGCTGCATATGTCTCAAATAGGCAAGGTAAAAAACCCTTAATACGAATAGAAGAAACGCTAAAATTTTTTTTTTTTTTTTTAACAACTTACCTTGCCTTGAAGCTTCCTTGTTTCTTAAGTGAGGAGGAATGTAACGCCCCTCTAAGATAAAAGAAAAATATATAGTAAGGTTTTTTATTCTACTCTTTACACAGAAGATTAGAAACATTCATCACTTCCTGCTTTAACAAAAAGACAAGGGTACTTACTAGTTGCAGAGCCACCACCACTCTGAGCGTCAGAACCCAAGTCTAGGCCAGCAAACTATAAAAAAATACAAAAAAATAAAGTCAAATTGTTAGTGTTTGAATATTTTAGACTGTAGCTTTCTAACTAAACTATGATGCTTCATGATTTTACTGCAAAGCATAGCTGAAAACTTGTAAACAGACATCTTCTGGCTGGATTTGGTAGTACAGCTAAAGACACAAGTAAGATGTTACAAAAGACAAAATGGAGGTATGCCAACAAAAGATGCTTCTGCAAAACTGCCACTGTCAAGTGTTACAGGCATTTGATGCAAGCAAAAAGATTCCACATTTTATGTACCTACTGAAAAGTAGACGAACGCTTTACAGTCACAATGGTGGGTGCTTCCAAAATCAGGGAATACACATTGCCATAATCAACATGGGAAAAAAAAAAAATTCATTTTTGGCATGTCCATCTAGAAAAAGTTACTCATACGAATAAAAAGCTGAATGAAAAGTGGAGGCAGGGAGAGAAAACATTCCTACTGTCAGTAAAATTCATACATTAGCTCTGTGATAAGACAGTAATAAGCCTCATGCACACCGGACGTTATAAAACACCAGTAGCTTTGCAGTGAGTTTTCAATGTTTTTGCAATAGCGTTTTTTCAGGTCAGCATTAAAAAAAAAATTCTCAATGGATCGAAAACCTCAAAATACACTGGTGAGCCACGTTTGACTGTTTATGGACGTTTATCAGCATTTCACATTAAAGTGTTTTTACAGCTGAAAAACTCCTCAGAACCCACTAGATTTGTTTTTTTTAGGCCAAAAACTGTTAACATTTTAAGTGTCCTTCCACACCAAGGCCAACATAGAGTTTGACTGTAGAATAGACGTCAGAAGCCAAAAACAGCTGCTGTAAAAACATTGTGTGCAAGAGGCCTAAAAGCGGAACATGTCACAATGAGTAGGAAAAAAATCACAACATCTCATGAACACTATTAGGCCCCTTTCACACTGGGGCGGTGCGGGGCGGCGACGGTAAAGCAGCGCTATATTTAGCGCTGCTTTACCTTCGTTTTACCCGCGGTATGCGGCCGCTAGCGGGGTGGTTTTAACCCCCGCTAGCGGCCGCAAAAGGGTTAAAAACCTCCGCAAAGCGCCGCTGCAGCGGCGGTTTGCGGGCGGTATCCCCGCGGTTTCCCATTGATTCCAATGGGAAGGAGCGGTATAGGAGCGGTGAATACACCGCTCCTTCACCGCTCCAAAGATGCTGCTAGCAGGACTTTTGTTGCGGTCCTGCTAGCGCACCGCTCCAGTGTGAAAGCCCGCCGGCTTTCACACTGGAGTGAATGGGGCCGGTTTTTTCAGGCGGTATACAGGCGCTATTTTTAGCGCCGTACCGCCTGAAAACCGCCCCAGTGTGAAAGGGGCTTTAAAGCTCACCTTGAGCTAATGAACCAGTTGTGGCCTATACAGGAAATAAGCCTTATCAAATGTGCAACAGCCAGTAAGAAAAGATTCCAAAATCAGCCAATGACTGCAGATAACATTGCCTGAACTACACATTCATTTAACCACTTGCATACCGGGCCTATTCTGGTACTCTTCTCCCACAAGTAAAAATTTATGACTTTTTGCTAGGAAAATTACTCAGAACCCACACAAGTTTTTTTTAGCAGACACCCTAGGGAATGAAATTCTGTTTTTTCCAACTTTTTATGTCACATGGTATTTGCGCAACAATTTTTCAAAACGCATTTTGGGGGGGGGGGGGGTAGATAGCCCAATCTTGCGAGAGCACATTGGACACTTTAGAAAAAAAATAGTTTTTTTTGTAATTCTTAATTTTACACTTAAGTTTTTTGTTGATCACTTTTATTCCTGTTGCAAGGAATGTAAATATACCTTGTAATAGGAATGCTGTGACAGGTCCTCTTTATGGAGATGAGGTCTATAAGAACCCACATCTCTCCTCCAGGCCAGAAAGCATCAGAACGAAAATAAAAAATCTGATGCTTTCCAGCCGAGATCACTGCTTTGACACATGCGGCACGGACATGATGTCGTAACGTCACACCCAAGCCTCTGACAGATGAATGGTGACCATCTGGTCACCAGAAAACTCTATGCTCTTCATCCAGCGGCAGATTCCTTCTCCCGGACCCCGATGGCACAGGAGATCCCAGAAAAGCACCGGATGTCCCCTCCAAGAAAGATCAAGCAGCGGAACTGCAGCTATGATTGTTCTTGTGCACAGACTTGCCGGCAGAAAAGAATGATATCTGAATGATGCCTACAGCCATCATTCAGATATCCCAATGAAAGTCAAGGATGCTATATGACGTACAGCAGGTGGGAAGTGATTAAATAAGGCACATTTACATCAAGATCTGGACTACACATTTACTCTTGTTCTAGTCAGGTAAACACTGCACAGCAAAATAATTTAGGGCAAGAACGTAATGTAAAAGAAAGATTAACAAAAGCAGACAGACCAAGCACATTTTAGAGGCAGGGGTCAGTAGGTCAGACATTTTGATAATGCCCCCTTCACTCTTGTGCGACTTGTCCTGCAAAGTCACATGACAAGTGATTTCCAATGATAACCATTCATATATGTGCAACTGCAAAGTAGTCCCTGTACTACTTTGGTCCGACTCATGAGTTGGACCATAGACCCCAATTTTACACAGGCATTCCCTGAAATTGGTCAAAATTGCAGCTGCAAAACCACGTGACTTAAGTTGCAGTGTGAAAGGGGCCTAATCTGTGAACCGACAAAGGACCCTTTCACACTTGTGTGAATTTCTGTGACATTCGACATCAGAGTCGCATGACAAGTGGTATCCCATGATTCCCAATAACCATTCATATCTGGGCAACTTCAAAGTAGTCCCTGTACTCATGCGAATTGAGGTCCATAGACCTAAAGTTTACACAGGCATTCCCTGAGATGACGGTAAAATGGCACAACTTTCAAGTCGCGGCAGTGTGAAAGGGGCCTAAAGCAATTTAGAAAATTGTTGCAGAGACTGTTCAAGCCATGAAAAAAATTCTACATAGCAGCACTAAAAATATATACAGTCCTGTATATATTTTAAGCACAGGCCTTGCCGACATTAAAGTGACCTGTGCTTTGGTAAATACTGTGCTGGTCTCTTATCAATGCATGTTGCCATAGTAAGCCAATGGCTCTAAACTATGTATAGGTAAAATGTTTTGGATGCAACCTGAAAGGGTTACACTTCCTGTGTGTTACTTACATTGCTGGGGAGCGCTCACCTCTCACTTCCTGCTGTAGGAATTATACAGAGGAACAAGTCCTTACAGTTATCACTTTTTTTGTCATCCTGCTAGCGCACCGCTCCAGTGTGAAAGCCCGCCGGCTTTCACACTGGAGTTAAAGGGGCCGGATTTTTTCATGCGGGGAACAGGCGCTATTTTTAGCGCTGCACCGCATGAAAAACACCCTGGTGTGAAAGGGGCCTTACAGTTATCACTGGAACAGTGTATCTAGCATCACCTGTCCCTCTTGTTCTGGTGATCACTAAAATTTTGAATCACCCATTACCTCAGACAACTGTACCCAGGATAGAAGGTGAAAACGGACAAAAAAAATAAACTTTTGACTTTAGACCAGTGGTTCTCAACCTCGGTCCTCATTACCCCCAAACAAACCATGTTTTGGTAATTTCTCTTAGATAAAATAGCTGTCCAAATTACCAAGCCATTGACACTGATTTAGAGCACCCATGCAAGATCAAGAAAAACCTGAAACCATGGCCTGTTTGGGGGGTAATGAGGACCGAGGTTGAGAACCACTGCTTTAGACAAATTCTGTCACTAAGATGGAATAAATAGGATGATCATATGCCCTGGCTTAATTTACTGTAAAATTGTTTGGGATTGAGCAGCAAAAGTGAAACCCCTTGCCTTAGCAGAAAGCCTCACCACCAAACCCTGGGCGATTTGCAAACCTCACAAGAAGCCCAGGCACTGTGCCCCAACATTCGCACAGAATTTGGGATCTTCTGCTTTCCCCATAATCCCACATACAAGTGTCAGACATTTCTCCTAGGCAAGCGCCTCAGAAGCCAGGGACCAAGCCATTCGATTCAATTTTTATTGTTTAAGGCCTCATGCACACCAGACGTTTTTACAGCAGCTGTTTTTGGCTTCAGGCTTTTCTTCTAGTCAACTCCTGGATCATATTATCCTATGTGTCCATGCACACAGTTTAAGGCTTCAAAAAAAAAAAAAAAAAAAGCAGCCTAACTAGTGGGCTCTGAGGAGTTTTTCAGCTGTAAAAACGCTCCAACGTCAAAAAATGCAGATCACCAGCGTTTGATGTTTTTAATCCATTGAATGAAAAATAAAAAAAATAAAGCGCTTGCACCTTTTAGTGTGGATGTGGTGAAATGAGAGCCATACAGAAGGATGGGCTCAAACTGCACAGAATTGCGTGCTTTGCACAGGAATGAGGTGTGATTCCTGTGCCAATCACCCGTGGTGTGACAATCTGTACTAGGACTTAGTTAGATCCTGCCTGATTTTAAATTTGACATATTCTAATATAAAGAACAAGGATTGCATTCCAGAAGAAGGGTTTGTTGGGAGAAGCCCCCCCCCCCCCCGTATAATAGAGGCGACTGACGTGAGGGGGGTTGAAGGATTAAGTTGGGAGGTAACAGAAGGAGAGGAGCAGCAACCAGGGGGAAGAGCAAAGTTTGTTGACAGCAGGTTGTGATGTCAATTTTTTTTTTTGCTTTCAGTACACATTTATTCAGGAGTGGGAAATGAAATGTTAAACAGATCAATTGATCCTCTACACGTTTTGAATGCAGGTTCCCTAAAGGCTCATTGACACAGCCATAAAACAAAACAAAAACAAAACCCATACAAATGTTGGATCTGAATGCACCTGCATGTTTTTTTTCAATGGAGCTGTTCACACAGGTGTGTAAACATGAGCATCTTTCAGATCTGTAACATACTTGAAGTGATTGTAGCCGTAATCTGATCTGTAACAGAATCAGAAAATCTGTGTGGTAACATGCACTTTACGCCTGTACATGTCTAAGGCCTATTTCACCGCTCAGCAGACTCCACTAGCTCAGTGGGAGATAGCTCTGTTGATCCCAGTTGAGGTTTGTCTCACTGTGCAGGGACAGACCTGTCAGAGCCCCACTGATCTCTATGGGAAGATCGGATGAAAATAGACAGCATGTCAGTTTTTATGTGATCCAATGGACGTTTGGCGAACCCATCTAAATCCGTTTTAAAGCAGATCTTAGCGGGTGGTGGGTGTCAGCAGACACATCTCCGCTGACATCCACCTGCCCACACAAGTCAATGGGTGGCCTGCTCGATCTGCCAGGCATATACGAGCAGGTCTATCGTGTGAAAGGGGCCTAAATTTATGTATACGTGTTTGTAAGTGAACACATCAAGTGCAAAGGGGAAATAAGTTATCAATACATCTATTTCTCCAAGAAAATGTGTGCAACATCAGTTACTTTTACGCCTGTGTGACTAAAGCCTCGTACACAGTACAATTGTTGGCAGGGGATTGTCTGTTGTCCTAAAATCTTACCATTGGTACTCTCCTTTTGGCACTTTATATCCAACACATGTTGGATGGCAGGCTAGTAAATTTTTGGCAGACAATGGTTTGACGTCAGATTTTTGTATGGTCAGTACACAAATCCATCACACAAGTCGAAAGTACAAACACGCATGCTCAGAATCAATGCTCAAACACAAAACTAGCAGAAGGGGCCCAAAGGGTGGTGCTCAAGAGCTGAGAAGCCTCGTAGTATGACACTACATTTGTTTGTTGCACAACGATTGTGTACCGTTAGTATGCAAAGCGCAAACCCTTAAGACCTAAATCATGCTAAGTTTTGTCTTATCTTGGAGAGAACAGTTCTCAGAGATAGCCAGGTCACATGCTATTGACATCACACATGTGGGCATGTATACAGGCTGTACTGGAAATCTCCTCCTACCAGAACTCTCAGCACTGGAGAACCTGCTGTTTATCATTCAACTAACGATTATTTTCATAATCGATTAGTTGGCAGATTGTTTCGAATAATCGATTAATACCCTTAAAAAAAAAAGTGTGGTGTATAATTTAGTTAATATGTAAAGTTTAAAAAAAAGGCAATTTATTCTTAAATATCTATGCGGTGGTAAATATAAATAACCAACTATATGATTAGGGTGCAAAATATTTAATCCACTCTGAGAATAACAGACAGAAGAGATACTTATTTTGGCCAATTTGTTGTTGGGCAGATTAAAAATTGCTCCAAAAACACATTACATGCTTTTCTGCAGCTTCTCCATTGAAGTATATTGAATCAGAAAAAAAAAAAAAAAAGCACAGTTTTGTGTTAAAAAAGAAAAAGTCCCTGACCCTTTCCAAACAGCAGGGGTTGAAAAAAGCATAGGGATGTTTCCAATAGGAAACCATGTAAATGAACTGTAGTTCGTTTCAGCAAAAAGCACCAAAAATCACATAGATGTGAATCAGGCCTGAGACAATTAGTAACATAATGGGGGTTAAAAAAACGAAAATTAGCCCTGTATAGTACAAAAAAAAAAAAAAAAGCAGATAATCACTACTGTAAGGGGTTCATTTTTTACTGTAGAACTGTGAAAGTAATATTTACACTAGCGATTATTTGCTTTTTTTTGTACTATAAAGAGCTCTTTTTTTAGCCCCATTATGTTACTTGCAGATTAATCGATTATGAAAATAATCGATTAATTTCATAATCGACTAGTTGATCGATTAGTTGTTTCAGCCCTACATGTAACCATTGTATACTGATCAGCCAAAAAAGGTATATAGCGCAATATTTTAAAGGGGTTGTAAAGGTAAAAGTTCTCACCTTAATGCATTCTATGCTTTAAGGCGAAACATTTGACAATACCGCCTCGTTTCACTTAAATGACCTCCTCGAAAGTCACGCGCTCGCCCCCAACATCCTCTTCGCCTGCTCACCCTGGCCGTTGATTGGCTAGAGTGGGTGGATTAAAAGCAGCGCAGCCATTGGCTTGTGCTGCTGTTAATCACATCCAATGAAGCGGCGCACGGGGGGGGGGGGGGGGGGGCCACCCCGAGTGACACAGCAAGCGGCTATAGCCGCCGGCTGCATCACGGGAGCGCGCCCGCAAGTACGCCACACCATGTGAGGGAGCTCGCATTAAGGTGAGCAGCACTTGCAGGGGGGAGCCAAGACAGCCGCCGAGGGACCCCAGAACACCAGGTTCAGTGCCACTATGCAAAACGAGCTGCACAGTGGAGGCAAGTATAACATGTTTGTCATTTTTAAATCTTTAATGTAAAAGATAAACCATTTTCATATTACTGTGTTTAGAAAAACTAACCCCAGTACCCCACACATGCAGCGGCAAAAAGATGTGCTTTAGCGCATCAATAGGCAGGACATTTTTATGTGTTGGGCGGGGGGCATGCTCCCAGCACAAAGACAAGGCTGCCAAAAACAGCTCCGGGCCCTAAGAAAACGCCAATAGGCGTTGAGGGTTCTGATCACGTGACCACTATAACATCAGTCACACCGCCAATCCTTCCTGGCCCACTGGGAGTTAAGAACTTTGGGGCCCTCTTGTGATTTCAAAGCCACACATCAGTGTGATATGCACTGCTGATTTAATTGCAGCTTGTGATTTCATTTAACACAAGTCTAGAAAAAAAAAAAAAGAAATCTGTAAATAGTGTAAAGCCCCATACACAGATTTTTGTCTTCAGATTTACCAAAAACCCATATAATATGAGTTCAAACCTTAGGAGTTGAAATTAGTATGCAATCAGGCAGGCCCTTACACTACATGATTTTGGTAAATCTGAAGACAAAAATCTGCAGAAAATCTGATGGTGTGTATGGGGCTTTAGAAACTTCCAGAATTGCAGTGATACAAGCATTTCCACTGGCAACTTGTCATGCAATTTGGAACTGCCATATCATTCCAGTGTAACCCGAGGCTCATAAAAATGGGCACCAGCGCAGGCAGGAATGGGTTACACATAACAAGCGTTTTGACATCCCCGATTTGACCTTATACTTAGAAATAAAATCTAGAAGGGACGCTCAGTGAATATAGAGTCAGATCAGAAAGCAGCACCCTCCTAGAACTCAAGGCCAAGGCCCTCATATTACATGACCGGCATAATCGCCCTTCTACAAATCACAAACAGATCCCGGAGGGAGTCGGGTCCGATTTCCAGGGAGGTTCCCAAGGAAGGATCGGGCTGGAAATGGTGGCCATTGTGCTCAGGGAGAGGAGATGAGGTTGCCTCAGTGTGAGTAAGCCGGCTGCGTGTCTTCCCCCTCCCCTTTCCTCTCACAAAGGCCGCCATTGTGAAGCTACGCTAGCGAGGCCTACATTCCACAGCGAGCCCCCCCCACCATCGGAGTATCAGGCCCTCCGGATTAGGGGGATTTCCACCCCGGGAACACGAGGAGGGAGCCCTGATCAGCGTCAGCCAATGCCTGCCTATGACAAACCACCCCCGCCACTCATGACGCACCCGATCTACCCGGCACAACACGAGCTCCGAGAACGGCAAACACCGCAGTGCCGGTTTACCTCAGTCCCGCCTCTCCCTACCGGCGAACATGAGGTGAATTCTGGAAGTGCGCACACAGGCGCTCCGCCACTCAACTAGGCCGCTATTGTCTCCTCGGCCACCAGGCGACCTCCCCCCCCCCCCACTCTTCCCTCACAGAAACACTCACCTGCTGGTCTAGACCGTGAACATTTTCGACGGCCACATGACTCATAACTAGACGATAAGAAGGCCGGGTCCCTCGAGCAGGAAAATAGTCGCTTGTTTACGATGCGGAGGTGACGAAACGACGATAAACGGCTATCTTGAAGATTTTTTTTTTTCCCCACACGTGGAATTGCGTACGTGTACTAAAAAAAAAGTGGTTACTCTGTACGACTTTAATTTCCGCTATTTTCCGCCAAATAACGAACTCTTTACGAAGCGACCAGTAAGAGAGACTGCTCCCAACTGAACGCCCGGGAGAGCCGGGCCGTTCTCTTATATACCGACGTCGTGGTTGCTGACGTAAGTACGCAAAGTTGAGGACGCAAGGAAAGTGGGCGGAGAGGAATCGGTGAGCGCGAGAATGTAGTGCTCCGTTGTGCGAGCTGCGCTTGTCTCCAGGTAGCTTTGCTCTGAAGGCAGCCTATGGGCACCCGGCTTGGAACGATCGCGAGATCTCTGTCGCTGCCCGGCTCGCGAAGTTGCAAACTGAGGACAGGCAACAGAGCAGGAAAAGCCTTGGGTAGTGTGGCCGGGTGACGTCAGCGGAGGGAGGCTCTCTGTTGTTTGGTGCGGATGTTTTTAGGTTGGGTTCCGATAAATGGAGTGGTGCGTCATTTTATCCGAAGTATACTGGAGTGTTGGAAGGAATCACAGAAAGGGCGTGGACATATGTTATAAGAAATGTGTAAATATATCTCAAAGCATAGATTTGAGTTGGCCTTCATACGTGCTATAGTCCATCTTTTATATAAAGACCTAGGCTCTTTACTAGAAAGAGTCTCCTTGTTTTTTTTTTTTTAAGAGTTAATAATTGTTCCTTTATTTAAGCAAACTTTCATACAGGTCACAACATATGTCCAACATGGACTGAATCAAGTACACATTACAGGTAAAGTTGTATACATCAAGGAGTCAAAAGATAAGTGCATTGCAACAAACAGCAGAGTCGTAATTAAGTTTCTCATGCTAGTAACTTAAGATTCCCGTCCATAACCCTCCAAGGAGCCCGTTCAGTATGTCATTCACCATATACCCCCGACGCTCCTGGATTACAGCCATTTACCCCGTCCAAGATTGCCACACTCTGTCAAACTTTTTCGGACAGTTCCTATTCATATACGTTAGCTTGTATAATGGGAGTACAGCGTTGATTGACTTTTCCCATGTACCAATTGTGGGGGGCGAGGATGCGTTCCAGTGTAGCACAATCTCCCTTTTGGCATAGAAAAAGAGGTAGGTCAGTAATAATTTTGTGTACCTAGGCCTTTGATCATCATCCTGGATACCCAATAATACCAACTCTGGGGACAAGGGAAGGCTCAGCTGAAGGCGACCGTTGACAGAGTCCATCACCTCTGTCCAATATGTAGCTATTTTGGGGCAGCTCCAAAACATATGAAAATATGTTCCTACATTGCTCAGGCAGCTAGGGCAGTCAGGACCGTTGTGGAAACACCCTATGAAGCCTCTGAGGGGTATAATAGACCCTATGTAAAAACTTTACTTGTATTAGGCGTTCCCTGGAGGATATCAGTAGAGCGGCACTGTCTGCCAGACAGTCATTCCAGTCTTCCAGGTCTAGACCTGGAATATATTCCTTTCATTGGTCAAAAAGTCTATCCACTTTAGATGAGTCTGTCCTCAGGAGGTCCAGGTACAGAACCGAGAGGGGTTTTTCTAGTGTTTCTTGAGCTAGCACCTTCTCAATAGGGTCCATTGTCAGTCTAATGGGTACAGGAAATTGGGCCCTAGTGGCGGGGCGCAGTTGGACATACCGAAAGTACATCCACCCCGACAGTTGAAGTTTTGCTTGGAGGGTCGGAAATGGTATCATTGCCCCAGTCGTCATACTATCACTGAGAATCTTTACCCCAAATCTAGCCCAAATCACCGGGTCTGGCACTGTCCTGATGTGGGGGAGATTGGGATTCCCCCACAAGGGACAGCGGGGAGACCAACTCTGGGGGTCCCTAATTCCTCGCCTGGCAGCTGTCCAGACCTTAAGGGTAGTTTGGGTAGGCACCGGGAGGTCTGCATACGCCCTATGTCCTCTATACACTAGGTTGCCCAGCTCCTGCAGTGAGCCAATGATCGCTGCTTCTAGGCATACTGCTGCATTACCCTTGGAGAGGACGTACCACCACCGAACTGTGACCATTACCGTCGCCCAAAAGTATTTGCGATAATCCGGCATCGCCAGGCCCCCACATTGAACCGGGAGAATTAAGGTGGACCTGGCCAGTCTCAGGGCAGTACCCCCCCCCACACAAAGGAGCCCACACACCTATCCACTTCCGCGAAGAAGGATTTGGGTATCCAGGTGGGACTGTTATGGAATACATACAGGAATTTAGGAAGAAATATCATCTTCAGCAAATTTATGCAACCCATAAGGTTCAGGGGCAGGGTAGCCCACGAGGTGCACTTGGTCCGCAGTTGGGTCATAACCGGACGTAAATTAAGTTCCTTAAAGCTTGCCAGCTCTCTCCTGACCTGGATACCCAAATACTTCAATTGGTCAACCCATATGAGAGGTATGTCTATATTCAGGTCACGGGCCTGGGGGTCCAGAAGGAAGATATTGGATTTGGACCAGTTAATACGCACTCCTGAAAACTTCCTGAAGGTATTAAATATCTCTAGGGCTGCTGTCAATGAATCTCCTGCGTCCTGCAGATAAAGGAGGGCGTCGGCTGCATATAGAGATATTTTTTCCACCAGGGAGCCCACTTTCAGACCCACCATCCTCTCTGAGTTCCTAATCAGGGTAGCCAGGGGTTCAAGCGCTAGGGCGAATAAGGCCGGGGACAGAGGGCACCCCTGACGCATACCCCTTTGCAATGGGAATGAGGCAGAGATCCTATCTGTCACGTTCCGGGTACGGCGGGGAACAGGAGGTGGATCCCCTATGCCAATGGGGCGATAGCACGGGTTGTATTGGAGGACCGGTTCTAATGTTGCTACTGGTTTTCACCAGAGCCCGCCGCAAGGCGGGATGGACTTGTAGCGGCGGTAGCAACCAGGTCGTGTCTTCCAATAGCAACTCGACCCCACTGACAGCTGAGACAGGCGCGGTACACAAGGATTAGGCAGAGGCAAGGTCAAACGTAGCAAAGGGTCAAGGCAGGTGGCAAAGGTTCGTAGTCGGGGGCAACAGCAAAGGTCTGGATACACAGTAGGAGCAAAACACACAACGCTTTCACTGGGCACTAAAGGCAACTCAAGATCGGGCGAGGACAGGAAGGGAAAGTGGGTTTTTATTTATTTGGGGAAAACTGTAATTGGGCCAGGCACCAATTGACAGTGCACTGGCCCTTTAACTGGAGGCGGAGTCGCGCGCGCGCGCCTGGGGAGCGGGGGCGCGCGCACGCCGAAGGGAGCCTGAAGGGGACAGGTGAGAGGAGCGGGATGCGATCCCCGGGCGGACCGTGGATCGCATCCCGGAAACAAAGCAGCGCCTGCGGTCAGGGGAGCTGACCGAGGCGCTGCAGGGCAGAGGACGCCGTGAGCGCTCCGGGGTGGAAGTACATCCCCCTTGGGTCTCCCCCTCTTCTTGGGCCTCCCCCTCCTCCTGGAACCCAAGAACCTGCAGATGAGATCCTTGTCAATGATGTTACCCTCAGGTTCCCAGGACCTCTCCTCAGGCCCACAGTTCTCCCAGTCAACAAGATAGAAACGTTTACCTCGGACGGTTTTAGAGGCAAGGATCTCTTTAACGGAGAAGATGTCGGAGGAGCCGGTGACCGGAGCAGGAGCGGTGACCTTGGGGGGAAAAGTGGTTAAGAACAAAGGGTTTGAGAAGAGAAACATGGAAGGAGTTGGGAATGCGAAGGGAAGGAGGAAGATGTAGTTTGTAGGACACGGAATTGATCCAAGCCTTGATCTTGAATGGGCCGAGGTAGCGGGGACCCAACTTGTAACTGGGGATGTGGAACCTGATGTACTTGGAGGAGAGCCACACCCTATCGCCAGGGGAGAATACCGGAGGAGGTCTTCTTTTGCTGTCAGCATGTCTCTTCATGCGAGAAGAGGCCAGGGCAAGTGACCTTTGGGTCTCTCTCCAGATGGACGACAGCTCTTGGGTGACTTCGTCTACAGCGGGGACTCCGGAAGAAGTGGGGATGGGAAGGGGGGGAAGAGGATGACGGCCGTAAACCACAAAGAAGGGTGATTGAGAGGAGGACTCAGACTCTTTCAAGTTGTAAGAGAATTCGGCCCAGGGCAGGAGGTCAGCCCAGTCGTCTTGACGGGCCGAGACAAAGTGTCGCAGGTAGGCCCCAAGGATCTGGTTGACTCTCTCCACTTGTCCATTGGACTGTGGGTGGTAGGCAGAGGAGAAGTCTAGTTTGACTTTCAGTTGACTGCAGAGAGCTCTCCAGAATTTAGACACAAATTGGACGCCTCTGTCCGAGACGATGTGGGATGGAAGTCCATGAAGACGGAAAATCTGAAGGAAGAAATGTTTCGCGAGTATAGGAGCCGAAGGGAGACCTGGAAGCGGGACAAAATGTGCCATTTTGGAGAAACGGTCCACGACCACCCATATGGTAGTGTGGCCGTGGGAAGGAGGGAGGTCCGTGATGAAGTCCATAGCTATGTGGGCCCAGGGTCGTTCAGGCACAGGCAGAGGGTGAAGAAGACCAGCAGGCTTCTGGTGAGGGGTCTTGTTACGAGCACATATGGTACAGGCCTGTACGAAGTCCGTCACATCCTTTTTTAAGGAGGGCCACCAGTAATACCTGGAAATCAGTTGGGAGGATTTCTTGATTCCAGGATGACCAGCCAGATGAGAGGAGTGACCCCATTTGAGGACCTGAAGCCGAAGACGTGGGGGGACCAAGGTTTTCCCTGGAGGGACTTGCAGTAAGGAGGCCGGGGCTGAAGAGATCAGACACTCAGGAGGTACAATGTGTTGTACAGGACACTCGGACTCAGAGGTATCGGTGGAACGAGAGAGGGCGTCAGCCCTGACATTCTTGTCCGCAGGACGGAAATGGATCTCAAAGTTGAAGCGGGCAAAAAACAACCACCACCTACCGCCCCATTTCTCTATTGAATATAGATGCTAAGCTTTATGCCAAGGTCATTGCGAATAGACTCCTGCCTCTAATTCCGCTTTGGGTCTCCACAGACCAAACAGGATTTATTCCCGGCAGAGAGGCACGTGATAATGCCCTCCGCACCCTGTCACTAATGGCTTATGTGAGAGGATCCTCCCAGCCCACCCTTCTACTTTCAACGGACGCAGAAAAAGCGTTTGATAGGGTGGACTGGGAGTACCTCATGGCAACGCTGTCTCATTTAGGAATTGGCCTCTCCCTCCTTTCCCATATATCCGCCTTATATAACTCCCCTATGGCCCAAATACGTATAAATTGCACTTTAACCACCTCAGTACAGTGCATTTTCACCCCCTTCCTGCCCAAGCCATTTTTCAGCTTTCAGCGCTGTCACATTTTGAATGACAATTGCGTGGTCATACAACACTGTACCCAAATTAAATTGTTATCATTTTGTCCCCACAAATAGAGCTTTCTTTTGATGGTATTTGATCACCTCTGCGGTTTTTATTTTTTGCGCTATAAACAAAAGAAGGGACAAGTTTAAAAAAAAAACAATATTGTTTACTTTTTGCTATACTAAATATCCCCAAAAAATATATAAAAAAACATTTTTTTTCCTCAGTTTAGGCCGATACGTATTCTTCTACATATTTTTGGTAAAAAAAATCGCAATAAGCGTATATTGATTGGTTTGCACAAAAGTTATAGCGTCTACAAAATAGAGGATAGATTTATAGCATTTTTTTTATTTTTTATTTTTACTATTAATGACGGCGATCTGTGATTTTTATCGTGACTGTGATATTGCGGCGGACATATCGGACACTTTTGACACATTTTTGGGACCATTCACATTTATACAGCGATCCGTGCTATAAAAATTACTTTTTTTGGTAAAATCTTACTATGTAACTATGGAATGGCCTTCCGAGCAAAAAAATGGCGTTTGGGAGCCTGCCACTGAGGTACCGCACATTCCACAAATTCTCGAAAGGGGGCAGAGTCTACCAACTGAAAAGGCAGCAGTTGGAGTGCTAGCAATTTAGCCAAACTAGCATTCAGCCGCTGAGCATGTGGATGGCTGGGACCGAATTTCTTTCGACGGTTTAGCAACTAGGGTAGGGAAATTTGCCTGCTACAATCGGATTTAGGTGTACCGCTAACAGTAAGGGCTTGGGACACCTAATTCTACACCTTCATTCCTCTCAGTGCCGGTCTCTGAGAGGACTGAAGGTATAGTGGGGTTGGACATCCCAGCTGATGAGGAGCAAGGAGAGGTCCGCCTTGTTCTAAGTACTGTTGCTAACGGACTGCATGGGAGCTCGACATATGTCTGGTCAAGCATGTGGTGCCCGCGCTTGATATGCTTCAGACATATGTTGCAAACGGCAACGGTGGGATCTGCTGCACACGTCTCAAAAAAGGCCCACACTAAAGAACTTTTGAAAAAACCTGTGGAGACAGCAGCGCCCTGCACATGCGGAGCTCTGTGGTGTGATGCAGTCCGTTGGCTGTCCTTAAGCTGGCCCCTGGAGGGCATCCTGCCTCGTTGGAGATGGGCCTCCTCCTCCTCCTCTCTTCTATCAGGCACCCACGTAGAGTCAGTGACCTCATCATCCCCTCCCTCTTCGCCACTGGAGCAAACCTGGCAGTATGCTGCAGCTGGGGGAACATAACTGCCAGTTTCTTGTCCTTCTTGGACACCCCCTCTCTATGGGCTCACATTACTGCTTTCATCCTCAACCTGGGTACCATCATCGGAGCCTTCAAAACGCTGCGCATCCTCCTGCAGCATGTACCCGACACTGTGGTCGAACAGTTCGGGGGATTACTCAGGACATGATGGTGGGGCTAGGGAAGGAGTGACTGATGCCATTGAGCCAATGGAATAGGCTGCTTTGGCAGCTGCATTGGCAGCCAAACTTCGCTTAGCCTGGGTAACAGAGGATGAGGACAGCTTTGTGATCCACTCTACCAACTCTTCTGCATGTTGTGGCTTAACACGGGCAGCTGTCGAAAAAAAGGACAAGCGTGCCCCATGGCCACGTGCTGAGGATGCACCGTGTCCACGACCAGAACTGTTGGCTGTAGACACAGAGCCTGCTTGCCCTCTTTTAGTGGCCTGTGAGCGTCTGCCTTTCCTTGGTGGCCTTCCAGACATGCTGTAAAATTGGATTAGCAAAAATTACACCAGTATGGCCTGCAGTCAGGTATAGGCTTGGCTAGACTAGAATGCAGTGGATATATATGTAGGAGACTGTGTGTGTGTGTGTGTGTGTGTGTGTGTATGTGTATGTGTATGTGTGTATATATATATATATATATATATATAGCTTTATGCACTGCAGATCACTGAATCACCTGCCTGGCATGCCTGCCTGAAAATGTCTTTGAATACGTACACCAGGAATGGCCTATAGTCAGGTATAGGCTTGGCTAGACTAGAATGCAGTGGATATATATGTAGGAGACAGTATATATATTTTATGCACTGCTGATCACTGAAACACTTGCCTGCCTGCCTGCCTGCCTGCCTGCCTGTGGGAAAGTGTATTTGAAAACGTACACCAGAAATGGCCTGCAGTCAGATATAGGCTTGGCTAGACTAGAATGCAGTGGATATGTATATGTTGGAGACTGTATATATATTTTATGCACTGCAGATCACTGAATAACCTGATCAGATCTAGCTACACCGGATACAGTGTGTGTATATGTTTGTGTGTGTGTATATATATATATATATATATATATATATATATATATATATATATATACTAGAGCATCATATCTATGAGTAAGCACTACATATAGTGCGAAACGCGTCAGTATGGGCCCCCCCTTTTGCTTTGCTGTGCTGTGGATTGATGTGATTCCTGATTTTTAAATAAATCATCAAATTTTTATCTTCTTCCGGTGTGCGGCTGTCCAGAGTTCTCTCTGATACTCCAAGTCTACTGTGTTATTAGCCAGCACCTGGGGCTCCCAAACAGGAGTAGGAGCATTCGCCCTGAAGGATTATCCTGGAGCGGTGGTTATCGCTCCCTATCTGTTCACTGTTCACTGTGCGACTGTCTGCACCAGGATCTGCTCCTTCTGAGCCTGTGCTTGTACCAGGGCCTGCTGGGCCTCCTGATGGCGGGCCTGCACTTGTGTATTAGCCAGTACCAGCTGCTTAACCACATCCTCCATGGCTTGTTCAGAAGATTTCACTGTCTGTGCAGCTTTAACCCAAGACATGGGATTAGACTGGACCCCTCAAACTGCCTGCATTCTCCACCAATTGTAGGGGATCAGGGAGTGAAGAGCTGGCTCAGAGGCAGTCCAGTGAAAAAAAGGGGCTTTATTCAGCAAAATGGCAAAATAATCAACATAAGACCAGACAGACTTGTCTTGTCACATGGTACAGCTCACAGTTCAGCAGCACACAGGCTTACAGGTAAAAGTTCATGGCTCCAATCAGAGCTACAGTCTTTATGTGTTTAAGCTCACCCAGCAGGTACATCATCCAGCAATGGACATTTACACACAGCGTCCTGCTGTGTCTCTCTCTCTCTCCTACTCAAACAGCTCCACACTGACACTTTCAGCACACCTGATAATAAGCAGGTCTGAAGGGGAAGTATCTGCCTTCTTCGATTAACCCCTTCTTAACCCTGCCCCAGGCTGACCCTCTACAATATATATATATATATATATATATATATATATATATATATATATATATATATATACTAAATACTAAATCACCTGCCTGAAGTATATTAGAGTACACCAGGAACGTACTGCAGTGAGATATAGCTAAACTGGATACAGTGGAGATATATATATGAGACTGACTGACTGTATATACAGTATCTCACAAAAGTGGGTACACCCCTCACATCTTTGTAAAATTTTATTATATCTTTACATGTGACAACACTGAAGAAATTACCCTTTGTTACAATGTAAAGTAGTAAGTGTACAGCTTGTATAACCGTGTAAATGTGTTGTCCCCTCAAAATAACTCAAAACACAGCCATTAATGTCTAAACTGCTGGCAACAAAAGTGAGTACACCCCTAAGTGAAAATGTCCAAATTGGGCCCAAAGTGTCAATATTTTGTGTGGCCACCATTATTTTCCAGAACTGCCTTAACCCTCTTGGGCATGGAGTTCACCAGAGCTTCACAAGTTGCCACTGGAGTCCTCTTCTACTCCTCCATGACAACATTACAGAGCTGGTGGATGTTAAAAACCTTGCACTCCTCCACCTTTTGTTTGAGGATGTCCCACAGATGCTCAATAGGGTTTAGGTCTGGAGACATGCTTGGCCAGTACATCACCTTTACCATCAGCTTCTTTAGCAAGGTAGTGGTCGTCTTGGAGGTGTGTTTGGGTTTGTTATGTTGGAATCCCAGTCTCCAAAGGGAGGGGATCATGCTCTGCTTCAATATGTCACAGTACATGCTGGCATTCATGGTTCCCTCAATGAAATGTAGCTCCCCAGTGCCAGCAGCACTCATTCAGCCCCAGACCAAGACACTCCTACCACCATGCTTGACTGTAGGCAAGACACACTTGTCTTTGTATACCTCACCTGGTTGCCACCACACACTTGACACCAGCTGAACTAAATACGTTTATCTTGGTCTCATCAGACCACAGGACATGGTTCCAGTAATCCATGTCCTTAGTCTGCTTGTCTTCAGCAAACTGTTTGTGGGCTTTCTTGTGCATCATCTTTAGAAGATGCTTCCTTTCTGGGACAGCCATGCAGATCAATTTGATGCAGTGTGCGACGTATGGTTTCAACACTGACAGGCTGACCCCTTCAACCTCTACAGCAATGCTGGCAGCACTCATACGTCTATTTCTCAAAGACGACCTTTGAATATGATGCTGAACACGTGCACTCAACTTCTTTGGTCAGCCATGGAGAGGCCTGTTCTGAGTGGAACCTGTCCTGTTAAAACTCTGTATGGTCTTGGCCACCATGCTGCAGCTCAGTTTCAGTGTCTTAGCAATCTTCTTATGGCCTAGGCCATCTTTATGCAGAGCAACAATTATTTTTTTCAGATCCTCAGAGAGCTCTTTGCCATGATGTGCCATGTTGAACTTCCAGTGACCAGTATGAGAGATTGAGATAGATAACACAAAATTTAACACACCTGCTCCCCATTCACACCTGAGACCTTGTAACACTAATGAGTCACATGACACGATGAGGGAAAATGGCTAATTGGGCCCAATTTGGACATTTTAACTTGGCGGTGTACTCACTTTTGTTGCCAGCAGTCTGGACATGAATGGCTGTGTGTTGCGTTATGAGGGCACAGCAAATATACACTGTTTAATTATACAAGCTGTACACTCACTACTTTACATTGTAGCAAAGTCTAATTTCTTCAGTGTTGTCACATGAAAAGATATAATAGAAAATTTACAAAAATGGGAGATACTGTATATATTAAATACACTGCAGCTAACTGAATCACCTACCTGAAGTATATTAGAAAGAGTACACCAGGAACGGTCTGCAGTGAGATCTAGCTAAACTGGATACTGTGTGTGTGTGTGTGTGTGTGTATATATATATATATATATATATATATATATATATACTAAATACAGCTAACTGAATAAACTGCTTGCTCAAAGTAAAGTAAATGACTCTATCTATCTCTCTTTCCGCCAAGAACACACTACTCAAGGCCGACGTGGAGGCGGCCTTATATAGTGTGGAGCATGGACTTAACCCCCTGAGCCATAATTGGCCAAAGGCACCCTGCCTTTGGCCAATTATGGCTCTCTTTACTGACAGCGCTGTGATTGGCCAAAGCATGCGGGTCATAGTGCATGCTTGGCCAATCATCAGCCAGCAATGCACTGCAATGACGCAGTGCATTATGGGGCGTGACGTGCCGCTCAAATTTGGCACAAAAGCCCCATAATATTCGATCTTCGTTGAACGATCGAAACCGCCGATGTTCGAGACGAACTCATGTTCGACTCGAACAGAAAGCTCATCCCTAACTGCCGCTAATCCCCAGTTAATCCCTGCCAGAGATTGGAGACCTATTACGGTCTCTGAATTTAAGACCTTTCTGGCCTATCTCTCCTCATGGGCATTACTAAAAAGAACGAGTTGCGTTCATATTGGTCCACTGACCCAATTCACCATATGCCTCCATGACCAGGACACAATGCGAGCAGATCTTGCGGTTCATGCATTTCAATGACAATGAACTCTGTCATCCTCTGGGTTACCCTGTATATGATCGACTCCACAAAATTCGGCCCCTCATAAACCACTTCAAGCAGCAGTTTGCAGTCTTGTTTACTCCCGATCAAGTTGTCTGTGTTGATGAGTCTCTGATTAGGTTTTCTGGCCGCTTGTCAATCAAACAGTATCTTCCCAGCAAGCGTGCCAGACAAAGGGTCAAGATGTGTAAGCTCTGTGACAGGGCAACAGGCTATACATATAGTTTTATGGTTTACAAGGGAAGAGCTAGTCACGTGGAGCCGGAGAACTGCCCAGACTACATAGGGAGCACTGGTAAGATTGTGTGGGACTTGGTGTCACCTTTATTCGGAAAGGGGTACCACTTGTAGGTGAACAATTATTACACAAGCGTGACAATTTTCAGTCACCTTTTTGACTGTAGAATTGGCGCATGTGGCACCGCGCGATCTAATCGCTGGGGCTTCCCCCAATGGCTTGTAGAGTCCCGACTTAGACGGGGGAGAGAGCTTGCTTGAAATGTAATAATTTGTTAGCAGTGAAGTGGACGGATTCACGGAATGTTTTCGTTCTGTCATCTCTTTACGCAGATACGACAGTCCAAATTCCTACTGTGACTGGTGTTGTGGAGAAACCCCTCTGTGCCCACGAAAACAACATTAAAGAGGTGGTCCACCTGCACAAAAAATATTAAAAGTCAGCAGCTACAAATACTGCAGCTGCTGACTTTTAATAAATGGACACTTACCTGTTCCAGGTTCCAGTGGTGTCAGCAGAAGATGACGAGCAACCGCTCGTCTCTCGGCTGCCCCCGCCGCCATCCTCTGTCAGGAAATCAGGAAGTGAAGCCGCAACGGCTTTACTGCCCGGTTCCCTACTGCGCATGCGCGAGTCGCGCTGCGCGTCTTTATTGGTCCCCGTTGTGTCCTGGGAACTGTGTGTTTCCCAAGACACAATGGGGCATCTGCGGATAGGGGCGGGCACCTGCGGATAGGGGCGGGACAGCTGCAGCTAGTTAGTCCCGGAAGTGGGTGCATATACCTGTATACCTGTACAGGTATCTGCACCCCCTGAAAGGTGCCAATTGTGGCACCGGAGGGGGGGAGGAATCCGATAAGCGGAAGTTCCACTTTAGGGTGGAGCTCCGCTTTAACATGGGAGGGGTGGACCTCAACAACCAGTTGTTGGCGCCGTACCTAATTGCCCATAAGGCCAGATGCTGGTATAAAAAAATGTCTGTATATATTCCAATTGGCTCTGCTGAATGCCTTTGTGCTATACAAAGCTTCAGGACAAACTGGATCCTTCCTAAAATTCTACGAAGAGATCGTCACAGCCCTTCTATTTACAGAAGGTGCTATGCCCCACCTTCCCAATGCAAATGCAGCTAGCCGGCTGCATGAGAGGCATTTTCCGTATGTCCTCCCTGGTACCCCTGCCCAAAGAACACCCCAAAGAAGATGTCGTGTCTGCAGAAAACGCGGATTTAGGCCTGACACACGCGTTTATCGTCCCTCCTGCCCTGACCAACCTTGTCTCTAAATCGGTGACTGTTTCAAATGCTACCACATACTAGTGGAGTATTAGCATAGGGTACAACCCTACACAGTCCTAGGGCACACTAACACAGGGTCTCAAAAGATTAGATGGCCATCACATTTAGAGAGACCATAATCTGGAACGTTTACAGTTTATATTAAAGTGCAAAAAAAAGCCAAAAATAGTTTTGGTTTTATTTTTCTTATGTTCGCTCTCTATTGTTCAATTTCTATTGTTCGATCTCTATTGTTCTATATCTATTGTTCCAGTATTTTAGAACTGTAATGTTTTATTGTATTTTCTTTGCAGGTATGGTATGTCTTACTGTTATACTGTAATGTTACTTTGTTTTATTGTTAACCATCATTTGCTTAGCAGGTACGCCATTCAGCTGCAGCACAGGTTAATTTATTCTGGCAGCAACAGCGTTTGTTCCCACGATACGTAAAGCCGTGACTCTAGTGCTGTAGGAGGGGATTTCACCACCAAAGTTAAAAAAAGAGCATATATGCTGAAGCATGGGGGCAGTGGTGGAGGAGCGATTTGCTCCTAACATTAGGGGCGGATTGGCCCCATGCTTCGGCATATATTTTTTAGGCACAGATTGCGTTAAAAAATGTTTTATTTTTTATTATGTTTTATTGTATTTTCTTTGCAGGTATGGTATGCCTTACTGTTATAATGTAATGTTACTTTGTTTTATTGTTAACCAACATTTGCTTAGCAGGTATGCCATTCAGCTGCAGCACTGATTTATTTATTTTGACAGCAGCAGCATTTGCTCTCACGATAAGTAAATCAGCGACTCCGGCGCTGTATGGGGTGATTTCACCACCACAGTTAAAAAAAAATGGTGCATGTATGCCCATCATTAGAAGTGGGTGGATGAAGGGCGGTATTGTAATGGTGGGCATACCCACCGATCAATCTTTTTTTTTTTCATTCAGCCCACAGGCTGCATGAAAAAAAGAACATTACAATATATGCCCAACAAGGACAAGCAATGTACTGGTATGATGCTGGACTTTGAGTGGTTATACCAGAATGATTCCTGCAGGTTTAGGTATCATCTTGGTATCATTCTTTTCAACCAGCGGCCGGCTTTCATGTAAAAGCAATCCCAGTGGCTAATTAGCCTCTAGACTGCTTTTACAAGCAGTGGGAGGGAACATCCCCCCCACCGTCTTCCATGGTTTTCTCAGGCTCTCCTGTCCCAACTTGGAACCTGAGAATGCAGCCAGTGGTTCCGCCAGCTGACCATAGAGCTGATCGGAGACCAGAATGGATCCAATCATCTGTATGGCCTAAGAAACCAGAAGCTACAAGCATTTCATGACTTAGGTTTCACCAGATATAAACAGCGCAATTGGGAAAGCATTTTATTACACCAATCTTGGTGTGATCAGATGCTTTGAGGGCAGAGGAGAGATCTAGGGTCTAATAGAGTACCAGTCACTACCTATTGCTATCATAGGGGATATTTACATTCCCTGAGATAACAAAAAAAATTATAATTTTTTTTTTAAAGGAACAGTTTAAAAATAAAACAAAAAATCTAAATAAAAAAAAAAAACACCCCTGCCCCCCCGTGCTCACGCGCAAAAAGGCAAACACAAGTGTCAGTCTGGTATCATCGGTTCGCACCAGAACCTGAGAACGGACCGAAAGTTTGCGCGAGCGTTAGAATGCGAACGTTTGAAATCTAAAGTGCTAACTATAACGGCCAATATGCATGTTATTGACATAAAAAAGGTTTGGGGACCTGGGTCCTGCCCCAGGGGACATGTATGAATGCAAAAAGAAGTTTTAAAAATGGATGTTTTTTCTGGAGCAGTCATTTTAATGATGCATAACGTGAAAAAAAGTGAAATATTCCTTTAAATATGGTACCTGGGGGGTGTCTAAAGTATGCCTGTGAAGTGGCATGTGTTTCCCGTGTTTAGAACTGTCCCTGCACAAAATTACATTTGTAAAGGAAAAAAAGAACCCATTTAAAACTGCTTGCGGCTTTAATGTCATGTCTTGTCCTGGCAATATGGATGAAAATCTTTGAGAAAAATGGCATGGCTACCCCATCACACCCCCCCCCACCCCAGCCCATTACCAGCCCCTTTGGGTCTTGTATGGATATTAAGGGGAACCCCGCACCCAAAATACAACCCTATACCTACAACCCTATATACTCAGAAACAGCAGTATACAGGCGGTGCAAACAAGACAGGGACTGTAAGTTTGTTCTTAAGTAGAATCTGTTTGTAACTTTGAACAGGTACATTTTTAAGTGTAGCTCCATCCAAAATTTTTACGCTTTTTGGAGAACATAGGGAAGGGTTATCACCCCTGTAACATTTGTTTTGCTATCTGTGCACCTGTTCATAACACTTTCCGTCCCAATGACAAATGTTTTTGGAAAAGTGGGGTTTTTATTGAAACAAGGATTGGTGATAAAGCATCAGTAGAGAGGAGATACCTTTTTCCCAAATTAAATCTAACAGGATAGAATTTTCCTTCCTAGGGGTAGATTTCCTCTCACTTCCTGTTTTCTCCTTCCGTTTGCAAGTAGGAGTCGTTTCTAAGTTGGATGTTTGAAAGTATGGGCCTGCCGTATATACTCTGCAGAAATTTGCCCCATTAGATGTTGGTGTTGCCACAACACTGTAAGCCCTCACAGCTACTCTTGGTGGGCGCTGGAATGCCCTGCTGTGAACTATTATAACAGGAATTGTAATTACATGCCATTGTTGAACAGTGTTAGGAAAAATTGGGCCTTTGGTGGTGCTGGTGCTACAACACTGGAAGCCCTCACAGTTACACTTGGTGGGCGTAGGAATGGGCCCTGCTGTGAATTATTAGATCAAGAATTGTAATTGCATGCCCCTGTTAAACAGGGTGTCAGGTCACCCTGAGGCTAGGTGACAGATACACACCGTAGGGAGCAGGAGTGCACCGCAAGGTAGTGGACCCTATGGCTGACTGCAGCAGACAGGAGTCAAGGTGATACGGAAGACCGGGCCGCCGGACACCAAGACAGATCCTACCGGGGTTAGAGCGTAAGATTCCTTGGGGAGCGGAGTCTAAGATCCAGCTGGTGTTCACCAGAGCCTCTAGTGGTGAGGATGGACTGGGCTGCAACTGGCTCCAGGTCGCGACCCCCAGGGTCCCCCAGCTCACACCCACAGTAGCCAGGAGGACAGGGATAGTGAGGGATAGCCAAGGTCAGGGCCACAAGCAGACAGGGACAGCAAGGTACACGCCAAAGTTTCAGGGTCACAGGCAACCAGGGATAGTCAGGGACACGCCAGAAAGTCAGGGTCACAGGCAAACAGGGATAGTCAGGGACACGCCAAAGTCGGTAACAGAACAACAGAAGAGCACACGGCAGGTAACAGAAAGCCAAACACACAAAGGTTGATCAGCAGGGTTGGCCTGCAGTGCACAGGTTAATATAGAGTCCTGTGATAGGAACTAGGATGGAGCCCTGCCAGAGGAGGGATGATAAAAGCAGTCAGGTGATGGTCGGCTGGTCTCTAGAGATGAACACATGGAGACAGGTAAGCAGACAACTCTATTGCAAAACCATGACACAGGGGCAGAAAAATTGGGCCTTTGGTGGTGGTGGACGGTGTTGCCACAACACTGTAAGCCCTCACAGTTACTCTTGGTGGGCACAGGAATGGGCCCTGCTGTGAATTATTAGATCAAGAATTGTAATTGCATGCACCTGTTGAACAGGGGCAGAAAAATTGGGCCTTTGGTGGTGGTTTTGGTGGTGGTGGTGGACCGTGTTGCCACAACACTGTAAGACCACACAGTTACTCTTGGTGGGTGCAGGAATGGGCCCTGCTGTGAATTATTAGATCAAGAATTGTAATTGCATGCACCTGTTAAACAGGGGCAGAAAAATTGGGCCTTTGGTGGTGGTGGTGGACGGTGTTGCCACAACACTGTAAGCCCTCACAGTTACTCTTGGTTTGCGCAGGAATGGGCCCTGCTGTGAATTATTAGATCAAGATTTGTAATTACACGCTCCTGTTAAACAGGGGCTGAAAAATTGTGCCTTAGGCACTGGTGCTGGTGCCACAACACTGCAACACCTCACAGATACTGTACTTGGAGCACAGCAATGAGACCTGTTGCAAAGCATTGCATAAAAAATTGTAATTACACGCCCCTTTTAAACAGGGGCTGAAAAATTGTGCCTTAGGCACTGGTGCTGGTGCCACAACACTGCAACCCCTCACAGATACTGTACTTGGAGCACAGCAATGAGACCTGTTGCAAAGCATTGCATAAAAAATTGTAATTACACGCCCCTGTTAAACAGGGGCTGAAAAATTGGGCCTTAGCCACTGGTGGTGGCACCCAGAAACAAAAATGTTCTTCCAAGCTATCATCAGGATCATTGAGGAGGAAGAGGATAGTCAGTCAACATAACAGGACAGTCACTCAGCATCAGCATAGGCAGTCTTGAAGGGATGTGACATTTCAAAATAAATTATTCAGTTATATCAGCTTCAGGTGACTGGTAGCTGGTGGTGATCCAAGACTGATTCATCTTTATGAAGGTCAGTCGATCAACCGAGTCGGGGGACAAGCGCACACTGTGATCGGTAACAAAGCCTCCAGCAGCACTGAATGTGCGTTCCAAAAGAACTCTGGATGCAGGACAGGCCAGTAGCTCAATTGCATACTGTACAAGCTCTGGCCAGTGATCCATCCTCAAGACCCAGTAAGCCAGAGGATTTTCAGTGGGAAAGGTGTCCAAGTCTGACGTTGCCCCTAGGTATTCCTGCACCATGTATATCAGACGCTGGCGATGGTTGCTGGAACCGATCATACCTTGGGGCTGCAGACTAAAAAATTGTCTGAACGCATCGGTCAGACATCCACCTTCCCCACCGCTCCTTCTGCTACTGACCGAAAATTAGATGGCCATCACATATGGAGAGACCATAATCTGGAACGTTTACAGTTTATATTAAAGTGAAAAAAAAAAAAGTTTTGGTTTTATTTTTCTTATGTTCGCTCTCTATTGTTCGATTTCTATTGTTCGATCTCTATTGTTCTATATCTATTGTTCCAGTATTTTAGAACTGTAATGTTTTATTGTATTTTCGTTGCAGGTATGGTATGTCTTATGCGGCGTACACACGGTCGGAATTTCCGAGGGAAAACCTTTCTATCGGATTTTCCGATCGTGTGTATACAATTCCAACACGCAAAATTCCGACGCATGCTCGGAAACAATTTGACGCATGCTCAGAAGCATTAAACTTCCCTTTTTATAGTGCTGTCAAACGTGTTTTATGCCGCTGTGTTATTGACCGTCGGAATTTGGTGTGATCGTGTGTAGGCAACACAGCTTGAGCGAAATTCCGTCGGAAAAACCGTCAGAGTTTTTTCCGACGAGAATTCCAATCGTGTGTACGCGGCATTACTGTTATACTGTAATGTTACTTTGTTTTAGTGTTAACCATCATTTGCTTAGCAGGTACGCCATTCAGCTGCAGCACAGGTTTATTTATTCTGACAGCAACAGCGTTTGCTCCCACGATACGTAAAGCCGTGACTCCAGTGCTGTAGGAGGGGATTTCACCACCAAAGTTAAAAAAAGAGCACATATGCTGAAGATGAAGGTGGAGGAGCGATAATGCTCCTAACATTAGGGGCGGATTGCCCCCATGCTTCGGCATATATTTTTTAGGCACAGATTGCGTTAAAAAATGTTTTATTTTTTACTATGTTTTATTGTATTTTCTTTGCAGGTATGGTATTTTTACTTTGTTTTATTGTTAACCATCATTTGCTTAGCAGGTATGCCATTCAGCTGCAGCACTGATTTATTTATTTTGACAGCAGCAGCGTTTGCTCTCATGATAAGTAAATCAGCGACTCCGGCGCTGTAGGGGGTGATTTCACCACCACAGTTAAAAAAAAAATGGTGTATGTATGCCCATCATTAGAAGTGGGTGGATGGTGGATGTGGGTGGGCATACCCACCGATCAATCTTTTTTTTTCGTTCAGCCCACAGGCTGCATGAAAAAAAGAACATTACAATATATGCCCAACAAGGACCAGCAATGTACTCATTGATGGCCCTCTGCTGCGTATGCAGTCGCTGCAGCATGGCCAACGTTGAGTTCCACCTGGTGGGCATGTCACATATAAGGCGGTTCTTGGGCAGGTTCAACTCCTTTTGCAGCTCAGCCAGCCGAGCACTGACATCATATGATCGGCGGAAATGCACACAGACTTTCCTGGCCTGCCTCAGAACATCCTGTAAGCCTGGGTACCTGCCCACGAACCGCTGCACCACCAGGTTAAGGACGTGATCCATACAGGGCACATGGGTCAGTTGTCCCTGTCGCAGGGCGGAGAGGAGGTTGGTGCCATTGTCACAAACCACCATTCCTGGCTTAAGCTGGCGTGGCGTCAACCACCTCTCGGCCTGCCCCTGCAGAGCTGACAGAACCTCTGCCCCAGTGTGGCTCCTGTCCCCCAAACACACCAGCGCAAGCACGGCATGGCATCTTTTTACCTGCGTACTTGCGTAGCCCCTTGGACGCCTATGGAGCACCACTGGTTCCAAGAACAGAGCACTCAAAGAGGCCATGGAGGAAGAAGAAGAGGAGGGGGTGGAGGAGAGAGGTGTGTCACAACCAGTAGTAGTATTTTGGAGGCGTGGTGGCGGAACAACCTCCAACACTACTGCTCCTTGTCCTGCATCCTTCTCAGCTGCCAAAAGAGTGACCCAATGGGCCGTGAAAGATAGGTAACGTCCCTGTCCATGCCTGCTGGACCATGAGTCAGCGGTAATATGCACCTTACCGCTGACCGCCCTGTCCAGTGAGGCCAAGACATTGCCTTCCACATGCCGGTAGAGAGCCGGAATCGCCTTCCGTGAGAAAAAGTGGCATTTGGGAACCTGCCACTGAGGAACCGCACATTGCACAAACTCACGTAAGGGGGCCGAGTCTACCAACTGAAAAGGCAGCAGTTGAAGTGCTAGCAATTTAGCCAAGCTAGCATTCAACCGCTGGGCATGTGGATGGCTGGGGGTGAACTTCTTTTGACGGTCCAGCAGCTGGGGCAGGGAAATTTGCCTAGTACAATCGGACGTCGGTGTACTGCTAGCAGAGTGCCCACAAGTACTTGGCTGTGACACACCTAATTCTACACCTTCATTCCTCTCAGTGCAGCTTTCAGAGAGGACTGAAGGTATAGTGGGGTTGCAGATCCCAGCTGATGAGGAGCAAGGAGAGGTCCGTTTTGTTCTTTGGTGTGGGTCTTTAAGGTGCGCTTGCCAACGAGCTGCATGGCAGGTCAACATATGACCTGCCATGCATATGTCTGGTCATGCTTGTGGTGCCCAAGCAGCTGATGTTTTGGCCATGCGAGATACGCTTGAGACATCTGATGCACTCGTCTCAAAAAAGGCCCACACCAAAGAACTTTTGTAATAACGCGCAGAGGCAGCGCCCTGCACAGGCGGAGCTGTGCGGTGTGATTCAGTTGGTGTGCTGCCCTCAAGCTGGCCCCCGGAGGGCATCCTGCCTCGATGGAGATGTGCCGCCTCCTCCTCCTCTCTCTGTTCAGGCACCCACGTGGAGTCAGTGACCTCATCATCCCCTCCCTCTTCACCACTGGAGCAAACCTGACAGTATGCTGCAGCTGGTGGAACATGACTGCCAGATTGCTGTCCTTGAGCATCCCCTCTCTCTGCGCTCACACTACTGCCTTCCTCTAGCTGGGTATTATCATCGGAGCATTCAAAACTCTGGGCATCCTCCTGGAGCATGTACCCAACACTGTGCTCAAACAGTTTGGGGGACTCCTCAGGAGGACATGGTGGGTCTAGGGAAGGGGTGACTGATGACATTGAGTACGCATTGGCAGCTGGTTTGCCAGTACCCTGAGCCTGGGTGAGAGAGGATGAGGAGGGCTTGGTCATCCACGACCAGCACTGTTGTCTCTAGACACAGAGCCTGCTTTCCCTGTTTTCTTGGCTCGTGACTGTCTGCCTCTCCTTGTTGGCCTTCCAGACATTGTAATGGCCTGCAGGGAGATGGGAAAAACAGCTATTGGGTAGTGTATATTGTGCTGGAGTCACACAACACACACACTAACTCCTGCAGATGGCTGGATTAGATGACACCAGGGCAGAAGGGCAGATACAGGTGCAGGTTGTATACTGCGCTGTTCTGCACTCACACAACACACACACTAACTCCTGCAGATGGCTGGATTAGATGACACCAGGGCAGAAGGGTAGATACAGGTGCAGTTTGTATACTATGCTGTGCTGCACTCACACAACACAAACACTAACTCCTGCAGATGGCTGGATTAGATGACACTAGGGCGGAAGGGCAGATACAGGTGCAGGTTGTATACTGTGCTGTGCTGCACTCACACAACACAAACACTAACTCCTGCAGATGGCTGGATTAGATGACACCATAAATTATTAATAATAGGGTCTTATGAGGTTATCTTACAAACGCTTCTAGACGCAAACACGGCTAAATGCGGCTAATCGCGGCATGCAAACGCGGCAAAACGGGCGTTTCTAAACGCCGGTTTCAGCTTTTAAAAACAGCAGAGTTTGCACCGGCGTCTCGTGTGCATGGGGCCTAAAAAGTGCTCTGGTCACTGAGCAGCCAGATCTTCCGGGGCTGAAGTGGTTAATCGCCTCTTTTTTTAAATTTTTTGCTATATAAATGTAAATAAACAAATTTTTCTTAGTTTCTGTTTTTAAAATTTTGCAAATAAATAATCCTCCTTCATAAATTTAGGCCCTATTTCTGTTTTTTTTTTTTTTTTTTAAATGTAGGCCCAAATGTATTGTAATACATTTCTTTGGTAAAAATAACCCAAATCAGTGTTTATTATTTTGTTGGTGTGAAAGTTAGAGACTACAAACTATGGTGTGTGTGTGTGTGTACATAAATAAAAGTTTCAGTCCAAGGTGTTTAGTAAGACCCCTTTCACATTGTCGGACCGTTCAGGTCCCCCTGTCAGTTTTGACGGCAGACCTGAACGAGCGCTCCATGCTAGTCTATGGAGAGACGGATGTCAGCGGTGACATGTCCGCTGACATCCGACCCGGTCCGATATGCTAAAAGCAGACTGATGGCCCTACGTCTGGATCTGTCACTGGTGGATCGGGTGAGATCTGATGAAAACGGACATGCTGTCTGTTTTTCATCCAATCTCTCCATAGAAACTAGCGGCGCTCGACAAGCCCCTCCCCGCTCAGTAAGCAGAGAGGGACCTGTCATCCGCCGGCTCAGCGGAGATCAACGGAGAGATCTCCCGCTGAGCCGGCGGACAGAGGTGGACTCCGTGAAAGCAGATCCGCCTCATCTGAATGAGGCCTAAGAGGCATGGTGAGTTTTTTAAGGTTGTAATTTTTTGTCATAATTTTAAAATTTTTTAGTTTTAAAACATTTTTCATAAAGTTGTAATTTTAACAATTTGTTTCCCATACACAGCATAGGCATACTTAGAATTACACCCCAAAACACTTTTTGCTACACCCCTGGAATATGGGGATACCACATATGTGAGACTTTTCCACAGCCTGAATGCAAATAGGGGCCCAAAATCCAGGGAGCACCTTTGGACTTTTAACTACTTCGGCCCAGATCAATTCTGAAATGTCTTTTTTACATGTAAATATCATTATTTTGCTAGAAAAATACTCAGAACCCCCAAACATTCTCTATATTTTTTTAAGCAGAGGCACTAGAAAATAAAATGGTAGGTGTTAAACGCAATTATTTTGGAAAAAAAAAATACACTTCAATGAATTTCACAATTGTTTGGTAATATATAAAAGATGATGTTATGGTGAGTAAATAGATACTTAACATGCTTCAAAACTGCACACGCTCATGGAATGGGAACAAACGACGATACTTAAAAATCTTCATAGGCGACGATTTACAAATGTTTACAGGTTACCCATTTAGAGTTACACAGGAGGTCTAGTGCTAGAATTATCGTTCTCACCATAACGTTTGTGGTAATGCCGAACGTGTGGTACAAACACAGTTTTTACATATGTGTGTGAGACCTACGTCTAATGATAGATGGGTTGGGCCCTTCCACGTCTGTAGTAGTGACAGTACCCCAGGTTCCTTTTGTCTCGTCAAAATTTCTACCTCCTTTGGTGTTAGAGACCGTTAGTTCCCGTGCGGTCTCTGATCCAGAGGAGCGGGAGAACTCAGATTCCTCATCTGACGAAACAAAACTAATACAGCTAGATACCTATTTCCATTTGAAGATATAGAAGAACTGTTGAAAGCAGTTTTTACTTCTGAACAGATTGAGCCACCACAAAAATCTCAATCGGTTCAGGATAGAATGTATAGGGGTCTTCAGGTGTGTTTTCTGGTACACCATTCACTTAAAGAGATCTGATCTTTCATTTGAAGACCCTGGGGTTCTTAAGGACCAGATGGATAGGAAAGCTGACGCTTTGCTCTGTAAGGCCTGGGAGGCTTCAGCCTTCTCTCTGGGGCCAGCCCTGGCATCCACCTGCTTTGATAGTAATCTAGATGTTTGGGTCCAGAGGCTAGATGACCTGCTCTCCACTGACACGCCTGTAGAAGAGATCAAAGAATCTCTCCCTCTGATTGCCAAATCAGTGGCCTTCTTGGCAGACAGGGCGGCAGACTCGGTTTGATCAGTGGCCAAAACGTCAGCCTTGATAAATTGCTCTAGACGGGCAATCTGGTTGAAATCCTGGGACGGGGATCTGGCCTCCAAAAATAAACTCTGCAGTATTCCCTTTGAAGGCAAATTATTGTTTGGTTTGGCTTTAGAGGAAGTACTTGCTAGGTCCTTGGAAAAGGGTAAACGTTTCCCATCTCGGAAGGTTAAGCCTTAAAGTAAGAGGCCCTTTCGCAGTTTTCGGGGCAAAGCTAACTTCAAACCAGGGGGTCAGCAGGCAAAGAAAAAATGGTCGTTTAGCAAAGGCAAAGCTAAAGGGTCTCTCTTTGCTCTTTCAACCCAGGCAAAAAGCTCTGTGACGCCAGGTCAGGGGTAGGAGAAAGGCTGACCTTTTTCAGCAAGGAATAGGCAAAGGTAACAGAAAATCCTTTTGTTCTCAAGATCATAAGAGGGTTTCAGGTTGGGATTGGAATTGGAATCCAACCAGCCAAACTGCTGGTTGGAAGCTAAACAGTGGGGGACCTTGAGTGGAGAGTGAACAAGTCTTGCTTTTGACTGATGGTGATTGCTGGTTTGCATTTTTAGGTTCTTTTTGGGGCCTTTCCTTGTAGCTTTTTAACACCCTTTTTCTGACACCTTTTAAACAGTTTTTTTTTTCCTTGCTTCCTTCAGCCTGCTAATTAAGGGGAGTGGTTAATTGGTCACAGGTGCTTGAGGCCTATATAACCTTTTGTCAAACTCATTGTGAGCCTGCTCATCTTTGAGTCTGCTGGAACTCTGTCCAAGTGGAACTAGTCTAAGTGGTGAGTTAAAACCAGAGTTAGTGGAACTAGTCTAAGTGGTGAGTTAAAACCAGAGTTAGTGGAACTGGTCTAAGTGGTGAGTTAAAACCAGGAGTTTAAAACAGGAGGTTATAACAGGGGTCATAGTACATGTGTAGTGTAAGTACATGAGTGTTGTCTGAGTAGTGTGGATCATTAGTACTTGTGTATTGTGGGTGCACGCTGGCCTGCGAGTACCTGTGTACTGTCTTGTTGAGTATTAGTGTCAGGAAGCTAGTTGTTAGGTAATTTGGACTGGGTATAATCTCTAATCCTCGTTAAATTAACAGGTACGATGCCCGGCGGGTGTGGAGAGGCGACTCGGTGTACATCTTACGGCATGTATGCATTCCTTGATCATCTGATCAAGGGCGAATACTGCTGTGCAAAATGTAAGTACATTGTTTCCCTGGAAGCCCGGGTTATGAATCTGGGGAAGCAACTATCAGCACTGAGAAGACCCTCCACACTAAAGGAGGGCCAGGAATGTACACGCCAGGGGCCAGCACAGAGGTGGGTGGAGACAAAGAAGTTCAGGCACTAGAAAATTGTAGATGGTTGACAGTCAGGAAGGGTAGAGGGGGAAGTGCCAGGGAGGCCGATCCAGGGCTGGAGCATCCCAATAAGTATGCTCCATTGAGTGACATTGGTGAGACCAGTCAGGGACCAGCCCTGCTGGAGCTGAGGGACTCTACTAGCTGCCGGGGGAAGAACTCCTCCAGTGAGAGTGGGGGGGGGGGGAGTGAAGGGAAAGGAAAGACAGATTCTGGTGGTAGGGGACTCAATTCTTAGAAGGACAGAGAGGGCAATCTGTAACAAAGACCTGAAGCGCCGAACTGTATGTGGTCTACCGGGCGCTCTGGTTCGGCACATCACAGATCTGGTGGACAGATTACTGGGAGAAGCTGGGGAAGACCCAGCTGTCATGGTGCACGTTGGCACCAATGACAAAGTCAGAGGCAGATGGAGTGTCCTAAAGAACGATTTTAGGGACTTGGGAGCTAAATTGAGGAAAAGGACCTCCAAGGTAGTATTCTCAGGAATACTACCGGTACATCGAGCCACACCAGAAAGGCAGAGGGAGATTAGGGCTGAAGAGTTGGTGTAGTAAGGAGGGGTTTGGGTTCCTGGAGGACTGAGACGACTTCTCAGTCGATAACCGGTACTATAGAAGGGACGGACTGCACCTAAATGAGGAGGGTGCATATCAGCTGGGAATAAGGTTGGCCAAAAAGTTAGAGGGGTTTTTAAACTAGGCGATGGGGGGGAGGGTCCAGAGATAGAGATAGTCAGCATAAGAGGGTAATATTAGGGGCATTAGTGGTAGGGTAACCAAAGCACATAAACCCAAGGTAAGTATAGCGGCAAGTCCTAGTTGCAATCTCGGAACACCCAAGAGTATAGTATGTGACCGGTCAAAATATATTAATGCATTAAAGTGTTCACCAATGCCAGAAGTCTGCCAAGCAAAATAGATGAGTTGGAAGCTCTGGTGCATCAGGAGAGCTATGATGTTTGATGAAACTTGGCTTCATTCCTCACACGACTGGGCTATTAATATTCCTGGCTATGCACTCTTTCGGAAAGACAGAGTAAAAAGGAAAGGCGACCTGCTGGATGGAGAGTGTGATGAGTCTGAAGCATTATGGGTGGAACTTCATAGAGATGTGCATAGTTCAAAGTTAATCATTGGAGTTTGTTATAGACCACCCAATGTTAATGAGGAGGTGGAGACTCAGCTCCTTGCACAGATGGAAAGGGCTGCAAGGGCAGGGACAATGATAAGAATGGGGGATTTTAACTACCCAGAAATTTACTGGAGTAATGGCACTGCTGGGACAGTTAAAGGGCAAAAATTTATAAACCTATTACAGGACAATTTTATGGTCCAGTTTATTGAGGCCCCAACTAGGAATGATGCTTTGTTGGACCTGGTAATCTCAAACCATGCAGAGCGTATTACTAATGTTCAGATAAAGGAACACCTGGGTAGCAGTGACCATAACATGATTTTATTTGATGTTAGCTGTAAGCAAAAATCACATACAGGAAAGATAAAAACACTTAATTGCAAGAGAGCAAATTTTCCCTCCCAGAGCTGTCTTTTTTTAGGCTACCTGATAGACTCAGTCGCCCAAAGTATGTTCTTACCGGAAGAGAAGATCTCCAAGCATCCCTGTGTCAATAATGCAGCTGTTGGGCTTGATGACTGCAGCAATTCCGGGAGTGCCTTGGGCCCAATTGCATTCCAGATCCCTACAGGCATTTCTTCTGCGTTGTTGGGATCGCAGAAAGGCCTCTCTAGACCATGTCGTGCGGCTTCCATGAGACAATTCTCTCAATCTGTCCTGCTGGGTCCAACCGGAGCATCTGCAGGTAGGGTGAGGCTTGTGCCCAGCGTTTCCAAGTAAAGATTACTACAGACTCCAGCTTGTGGAGTTGGGGGCACACTCGGAGGATTGGCAGGCTCACGGTGCCTGGCAGCCAGAAGAGGCAGCCCAAACCTCAAACTACAGGGAACTGTTAGCAGTAGGAAAATCTTTGGTCACTTTGAAAACCAGGGTTCATGCAAAGGACCTGTTGATTTTTTCAGACAATGCCACGACAGTGGCTTACCTCAAAAAGCAGGGGGGTACTCGCTCAGAAACCTGCTAGGGTTGAGTCAGGAGATCCTTTCCTGGGCGGGGGACAATGTTTCCTCAATCAGAGCAGTCCACATCAGTGGGTCGGCAAATATACTGGCAGATTATCTGAGCAGAATAACTGTCAATTCCAGCAGTTGGGAGCTGAACCAGGAAATATTCTGGGAGTTAGTGGTCAGGTGGGGAATGCCCAGAGTGGATCTGTTTGCTTCCTTTAAGAGCCCAGCCATGGTTTGCGCGCGCACAGGCGGCGGCGCACTCGCGACCCGGTCCTGAGCTCCATGACCGCGGCCGCGGGACCAGCGGACTCGATCGCCGCTGGTGTCCCGCGATCGGGTCACAGAGCTGAAGAACGGGGAGAGGTCTGTGCAAACAAACCTCTCCCCGTGCTTCCTACACTGCCTGTCACTGATCGGCTGTTCCCTGTCATCAGGAAAGCCGATCAGTGATGTCAGACGTAAAGCCAAGCCCCCTACTGTAAAAAAACACACGTCACACTTAGCCCCGCCCCCTAGTGGTTAACTCCTTCACTGTCATTTACATAGGAATCAGTGCATTTAAATAGCACTGATTTCTGTATAAATGACAATGGTCCCAAAAATGTGTCAAAAATGTCCGATGTGTCCGCCATAATGTCACAGTCACAATAAAAATCGCTGATCGCCGCCATTACTAGTAAAAAAAATATATTAATAAAAATGCTATAAAACTATCCCCAATTTTGTAAACGCTATAACTTATGTGCAAACCAATCAATAATCGCTAATTACGATTTTTTTTACCAAAAATATGTAGAAGAATACAAATTGGCCTAAACTGAGGAAAAAAACGGAAAATTTATATCAAATACTTTTTTTAACAAAAACTTTTATGTTTCAAAAAACAAACAAACATTATCAGGTGTCAAAGAGACTTACAGACAGTCATCCACATGGAAGAACAAAATCAGTAAGGATATATTTAACTTACAACAGGTGTACACAGCCAGTTAAAAGTAAGATCAAACATTCACAGGGTAAGTATGGGATCATCAGGTCGTGACCCCATGGGTCATCCTGTGCGGAGACATAGAGCAACTTCCTACTCCAGGAATCAAGGAATCAATCAATGGTCAAGTGTTTCGCCTCCACCCAATCCTCCCAAATCTTCCCAAATTTCTTAGGACAATTCCTACCAAGGTACGTCATCTTGTAAAGTGGCAGAGCCGAATTTATCAGTGATTGCCACAATTGTTTGGTAGGAGGGAGGGCCTGGTTCCAGTGGAGAAGGATGGCCTTGCGTGCATACATGATGGTATAAAATACAAACAATTTTTTGCCCCAGGCAATTTCCAAGAAATCACATATACCCAGAAGAAGAGGTATCGGGCTGAAAGGGACTGACAGTTTTCCTATATTATTAATGTCTGCCCACACCTCCCTCCAGAAGTCAACCAACCGGGGACAAGACCAGACTACATGGAAGAAATCTGCGTCCGGGGAGTCACATCTACAGTATGGCAGGTGGGCGGTCTGTCAGGATATATTCTAGCTAATCGAGTAGTACACTCGGTGGAGAAACTTAATCTGAGTGAACCTGTCCCTAGCTGAGACCGTCAGGGGAAAGTACTGTTGGATACCCTCCTCCTAGTCCTCCGCAGTGAGCTCCTCAATATCAGACTGCCATTGATTAAACGGGTGGGACACTTTAGACGTGTCCTGCGTAGCCAATATACTGTATAGGATTGAGAGTGTGCGTCTCTCCTCTTTTGAGCGTAATGCTTCCTCTAGTGGTGACAACTCCAGGTTTACCGGGGCAGGGAACTGTGCCCGGAAGGCATGCCTCAATTGAAGGAACCTAAAGAACATATAGTTCGGGAGGTCATATTGCGCCTTCAGAATGTCGAAGGGTAGCAGTTGCCCCCGTATAGTAATGTCCTTCAATGTGGAAATTCCATGTCCAGCCCAGACTCCAGGGTCCGGGATGGAGTGGAAGTGGGGTAGGCGAGGGTTCCCCCAAAGGGGAGTGGCTGGGGACCAGGTCTCCAGATTCGCCAGCCGCTTATTAACTGTGTCCCATACCTTCAGGGTTGTACGCATCGGTATGGTTATGGCCGGGTTGGAACGGGGGCCCCTATATATCAAGCTCCTAAGCTCCGCAGAGGATCCCACCAACACCGCCTCCAAAGAGGATGCGGGGTTAGCCGGAGCCTCGGATAGCCACCACCTGAGCATAACCAGGACCGCAGCCCAGTAATATTTAACCACTTCAATACCGGCGTATAGTCATATGACGCCCACAAGGTGGATCTCCCATCCTGGGTGGGCGTCATATGACGTCCTCGCATTCCCGGCCGCCTGCCGGGCACCCGCGATTGCCTGTTAAAACAACGGGACCGTGCAGGACCGTGGAGCTGTGTGTGTAAACACACAGCTCCACGTCCTGTCAGTGGCGAGGAGACCGATCATGTGATCCCAGTACGGAGGATCACTGATCGGTCTCCTCCCCTTGTGAGTCCCCTCCCCCACAGTTAGAATCACTTCTATAGGGAACACATTAACCCCTGCAGCGCCCCCTAGTGTTAACCCCTTCCCTGCCAGTCACATTTACACAGTAATCAATGCAATTTTATAGCAACGATCGCTGTGTAAATGTGAATGGTTCCAAAAATGTGTCAAAAGTGTCCGAAGTGTCCGCCGCAATGTCGCAGTCACGAAAAAAAAAATCGCAGATCGCCGCCATTACTAGTAAAAAAAAAAAATTCAATAAATATATCCCCTATTTTGTAGACGCTATAACTTTTGCGCAAACCGATCAATATACGCTTAGTGCGATTTTTTTTTACCGAAAATATGTAGAAGAATACGTATCGGCCTAAACTGAGGAAAAAAATAGTTTTTTTTAAAAAAAATGGGATATTTATTATAGCAATTGTTAGTTAAAGCGACGCAGTGACGAATCGCAAAAAGTGCTCTGGTAAGGAAGGGTGAAAAATGGCCCGGTGCTGAAGCGGTTAAGGAAGCAGGGTAGGGCAAGCCCCCCCAGCGTGAGAGGCAGTTGGAGCGTCGTTCTAGCTATTCTGGGGGCCCTCCCGCCCCAGATAAAGGAGGTGATAATACTGTCTAGTTTCTTAAAAAAATTTTAAGGTATAGGGACAGGGGTTTGACGGAAAAGGTATGTAAATTTGGGGAGGACCGACATTTTCACTAGATTCACCCGTTCCACCGGTGATAGGGGCAAGGATTTCCACACGTTGCATTTTTGGGTCAAATGGGTGACCACGAGTTAAGGTTGAGGTTAATAAAATTACCCAGATCACGGTGTATTACCACCCCAAGATATTTAAACTGTGTGACCCTGCGCAGCTGCCCGTCTGTCAGTGGAGCGGCTCCTCCGGGGTGGAGGGGAAATAGAACAGACTTCCCCCAGTTTATACATATCCCAGAATAGTGCCCAAATCTGTTTATTAGGGAAAGGGCTGCCGGAAGTGACACCACGTCGTCATCCGCATAGAGCGAAACCCTTTGCTGCAGAGAGCCCCTTACAATCCCCTGAATTCCGGGAGAGGCACGGAGGAGAGCCGCCATGGGCTCAATCGCCAGCGCGAAGAGACCCGGGGAGAGAGGACAGCCCTGTCTAGTCCCCCTCTGCAGTCTGAAAGACGGAGAGATAACCGTACCCGTACGAATCCTAGCAGTGGGAGCCTTGTAAACTGCCCTGACCCAGGAGACAAAGACGGGTCCAAACCCAAATTTGCGGAGAACCTCCCAGAGATAGCCCCACTCCACGGAGTCAAAGGCCTTCTCCGCGTCTAGAGAGGCGACCATCTCCTTGTCCCCATCTTCATCCCCAGAGGCCAACACCCCCGGACCGAGGGCATCCTGTGTGCCCGCTCGACCACAAAGTGTGAGGAGAATTGTGCCTGGGGAAGGAGGGTGCGCAGCAGATGTTCCGTGAAGGCCTCAGTGTCTCGACCCTCTGCGCCCTCCGGGAGACCGACCAGGCGGAGATTGTTCCTCCGATTCCTGTTCTCCTGGTCTTCTGCTCTCGTTTCCATGGCCTTAACCCTAACTTGTAACGTGTGGAGGGAGGCTTTGTGGTCGCGGATGGAGTCTTCCGCTTCACTCACCCGCCGCTCTGTCTCAGTGAGCCGTTCCCTGTGCTTGTCCAGGTCTCTCCTAATTAGGCCCATATCGAGCTGAATCTGCTCGATCTTTGTGGTCAGCGTGGTCTGGCACCCTGAGATGGCCTGCATCAGTGCCTGGAACTGCTCGTCTCCCATCGGTGGAGCGTCCGCCCGCTCCGTCTGGGACGCCATATTGGCTTGGGCCTTCCCTCGTGCGCCTCGTGTCTGCAGCGGGGTGCCTGGAGCCAGCTGCCTCTTCTTTTGCGAACCGGAGCTCCCCCTCCGCATACCCGGTCCTGTCAAGCGGTGTATGGGCTCGTGTGGCTATCGGCGCTTCCCGTAATGCCGGATATTATGCCTAACAGGAGCGGAGCTCTCTTCCCTTGCGTCCTATTAGGTCGCCATCTTGGACACGCCCCCTTATATCAAATACTTACCGTAATTTTCCTTTCCTGATAGGCTCCATGGCAGCATACGTGTGGGTTAGCCCCGCCTCCATAACTACCCAATCGGACCCCTCTCCCATAAATCTTTGCTCCTGGCTGCTATCCGTGTTCCGTAACTAGCCTACTCCAGACATTTGGGAGGGAACTCCTGCTGCCATGGAGCCTATCAGGAAAGGAAAATTACGGTAAGTATTTGATATAAATTTTCCGTTTTCCTGACAGGCTTTATGGCAGCATACGTGTGGGAAATAACTCGCCAAACACACCCGGGTGGGCAAAATGTTGAGCAAAGAAAACCAAAATAAATTTTACATTGTCAGCCGACAATACTTAATACGTAAACCAAAATTAATAGAGGACAGAGCAGCTGGTTCAACACAATAATGTGAAACAAAAGTATTGATTGAAGACCAAGAAGCCGCTCTACAAATGATCTCTGGTGCGACATGTCGAGATGCTGCCCATGAAGTTGAAATACTTCGGGTTGAATGAGCCATCACTGCCTCAGGAGGAGCCAAGCCCTTTGCTTTGTATGCCCTTTGGATTTGAACGATCCAAGATGAGATGGAACTAATTGAAGCTCGCATCCCCTTGTTTTTGCCGTGGAGAAGCACAAAGAGGAATTCTGTACGTCTAAAAGAAGCCGTGGCATCCAAATATTGTTTCAATGTGTGACTTACATCCAACGGATGAATCTCTTGATCGTCTGTTGTTTTAAACGTGGGTAGAACGATTTCTTGATTTTTATGAAATATTGACGTAACTTTAGAGTTTGACCCTAACATATGGATTAATACTGCTCTGTCCGGAAAGAAAGTCAAGAAGGGTTCCTCTGAACCTAAACTTCTAATTTCTGACACTCTCTTGGCTGAGGTAATAGCCACCAGGAAAGTGGTCTTGAGAGTGAGATCTCTTAACGACAAAGGTTGCTCAGAATCTTTACCAAGGTTAGAAAGAAAGTCAAATACTAAGGGAAGGTCCCATTTGGGGAACCTAGGTCTTCTCTGAGGCCTAAGCCTGATAGCTCCCTTGAACAGGGATGAGCCGAACACCCCTGGGTTCGGTCCGCACCAGAACCCGCAAACGGACCTAAAGTCCGTGTGAATTTAAGAACCCTATTAATTACAATGGACGCAAACGTTCAAAATCAAAAGTGCTAATTTTAAAGGCTAATATGCATGTTATTGTCATAAAAAGTGTTTGGGGACCTGGGTCCTGCTGCAGGGGACATGTATCAATGCAAGTTTTTTTTTTTTAAACGGCCGTTTTTTCAGGAGCAGTGATTTTAATAATGCTTAAAGTGAAACAATAAAAGTGTAATATTCCTTTAAATTTCGTACCTGGGGGGTGTGTATAGTATGCATGTGAAGGGGCGCATGTTTCCCGTGCTTAGAACTGTCCCTGCACAAAGTGTAATTTTTGCGGAAAAAAAAGCTATTTAAAATCACTCGCGTCTAATGAATTGTCGGCTCCCGTGACACAGAGAACAGTCATTCATTGAAAGTCATTGATAAAAAAAAAGTCATTGATAAAAAAAAAAAGCGTGGGGGTCCCCCCAAATTCAATTACCAGACCATTAAGGTCTGGGATGGATTTTAAGGGGAACCCCGGGCAAAAAAAAAAAATGGCGTGGGGTCCCCCTCAAAATCCATACCAGACCCTTATCCGAGCACGCAACCTGACAGGCCGCAGGAAAAGAGGGGGGAATGAGAGCGCCCCCCCCCTCCCTTCTGAACCGTACCAGGCCACATGCCCTCAACATTGGGAGGGTACTTTGGGGTCCCCCCCAAAGCACCTTGTCCCCATGTTGATGAGGACAAGGGCCTCGTCCCCACAACCCTGGCCATTGGTTGTGGGGGTCTGCGGGCGGGGGGCTTATCAGAATCTGGAAGCCCCCTTTAACAAGGGGACCCCCAGATCCCGCCCCCCCTGTGTGAAATGGTAAGGGGGTACAAAAGTTCCCAATACCATTTCACCAAAAAAGTGTCAAAAATTGTAAAAATGACAGGAGACGGTCTTTGACAATTCCTTTATTAAAATCTTCTTTCATCTTCTTTCTTCTGGTCTTCTTCCTTCTTCCTTTCTTCATCCTTCAGTTTCTTCATCTTCTCCTTCCGGCATCTTCTTCCATCCTCTTCTTCCATCTTCTTCTTCCTCCGATCCGCTTCTTCTTGCTCTGGTCTTCTCGTCCGGCAACTTCTTCCATGGCATCGGCGTCTCTTCTGGGCCGCTCCGCGCAATGGGAGGCTCTCGCTGTGTGAGGCTTCGCTGCGCCTGACAGGTCTTTTATAACGGACGTTATGGGGAAAGCCATAGGGAATTCCCCATGAGGTCCCCGTGCGTCAGAGGGGGCGGGGTCATCAGGTGGCCCCGCCCTCCGTTATAAAAGACCTGTCAGACGCAGCGAAGCCTTACACAGCGGGAGCCTCCCACTGCGCGGAGCGGCCCAGGGGACCCCGCGCCATTTTTTTTTTATTTTTGGCCGGGTTCCCCTTAATATCCATAGCAGACCTGAAGGGCCTGGTAATTGAATTTGGGGAGACCCCCACGCTTTTTTTTTTTTTTTTTTATCAATGACTTTTTTTTTATCAATGACTTTCAATGAATGACTGTTCTCTGTGTTACGGGAACCGGCAATTCATTAGCTTTAGATGACACAACAGGCCAGAAGGGTAAAGGTGTTTTAAATGTGATACTGCAATGCTGTACTAACAGCACGCACACACTAATCCCCAGAATCACAGCACAGATAATGTCAGCACTGCAATAAGCAGCACTGCAGAATGGATCACAGCACAGATAATCTCACTGTCTGACACACCGTAACACAATATAGGAGGCCGCCGGCGTGGCGGCCTTTTATAATGTGAGGCGTGTACTAAACCCCCTGAGCTATAATTGGCCTGTGGCCAATTATTGCTCTCCTCGCCGCTGGCTCTATGATTGGCCAAGCATGCGGGGTCACAGTGCATGCTTGGCCAATCATCAGCCAGCAATGCACTGCGACTGGCGCAGTGCATTGCGGGCTGCTCGCATCACACGAATTTGATGCGAGCGGCCCAAATAGTTCTGGGCTCGCCGAACGGGCAAACGCCCGATGTTCAATTCGAACATGGGTTTGAATAGAACAACGGGCCCATCCCTACCCTTGAAGAATTGCCGTACTAGGGCATGATTTGCCCATGAAACTCCTGTGAAGGCCGAGATGGCTGAGACTTGCACTCTCAATGAGCTGACTGCCAAAGATAGATCAAGCCCTGATTGGAGAAAACTCAAAATATCTTGGACTGCTGGAGAATTACAAGAATTTGATCTGGAAGCCATGTGGACAGTAAATCTGGACCATATGCGTTCGTACACTCTGTTCGTACTCTTCCGTCTGGCACTAAGAAGGGTTGGAATCGATTCTTCCGGACACCCCAGAGCTTCTAGCCTTCCCCTCTCAAGAACCACACCCTTTGGTGTAGACAGGATGGGCACGGGTGTAACATCGTGCCTTGTGATAGTAGATCCGGCCTGAGAGGCAGGGGAACTGGATCTTGATAGCTGAGGAGTAGCAACAGAGGGAACCAAGGCCTGTTGGGCCAGAATGGAATCACCGCAATGATCTCCACCTTCTCTGTTCTGAGCCTCCGAAGAAACTGCAGAATTACAGGAACTGGAGGAAAGGCGTATGCTCTCTGGAACTTCCAACAATCCGTGAGAGCATCTCACCCGTATGCCTGATGGTCCCTGAACCTCGAGTAGTATTTGGGCATCTTGTGATTGCACGGCGAAGCGAACAGATCGACCTCTGGAGATATTTCCAGAGTCAGAAGCCTGTCGAATACATCTCTGTGGTGGGACCACTCGTTGTTGTCCATCCTGACCCGTGATAGGAAATCCACTTGCACATTCTGGACCCCCGTAATGTATACTGCAGAAATGTTGGCCACATTCTTCTGAGCCCAGGTCATTATTGGCTCTACTTCCTGTAATAGGGACCAGCTGCGAGTTCCACCTTGCTTCCGTATATAAGCCACTGCGGTTGTGTTGTCCAACCTTAGCATTACAGACGACTTCTCTAGTAGATGGCGAAAAGAAAGGAGCGCCTGAAAGGCTGCTCTTAACTCCAGGATGTTGGAAACAACTCTTTGGGACGGAAATGTCCACCTGCCCTGAGCCACATCTGAAAGGCAATGAGCGCCCCATCCTTGGTTGCTGGCGTCTGATGTCACCGTAACCCAAGAAATAGGAATGATGGAATGGTGATTGCGCAGATTCTTCCCTTGAAGCCACCAGAGGAGAGATGTCCTAATGGCTGGAGTGAGGAGTATGCGCTGGGTCTGGCTGGAAGAATCCCACTGCTGTAGAAATCCCTTCTGGAAGGGACGAATGTGCCATTGGGCCCACTTCACCATCGGAATGGTGGCTGTCATCGTGCCAATTACTTTTAGGCATTGGAGAGCCGAAAGATGAGAAGACGCAAGGGCTGCGTGAATCCTGTCCCGGATCACTCCGATATTTTCTTCTGGAAGGGAGATAGTACCTTTTATAGTATTGAACTGAGCCCCTAGAAACACAAGGGATTGTGTTGGATCCAGATGGCTCTTCTCTAGATTCAGGAGCCACCCAAACTCCTGTAGGGTGGAGATGACTAAATTCTTGTGTTCCAAGATCTGATCTTTGTTCTGGGACAGCAGGAGCAAGTCGTCCAGATAGTGGTGGAGACGAACACCCTTGACTCGGAGAAGAGCCACCACTGCTAGAAGGACTTTGGAGAAGACCCGAGGAGAAGTTGTTAACCCGAAAGGGAGACAGGTAAACTGTAGGTGTTGATCGCCTACTGCAAAGCGGAGGAACTGATGAAAGTCCTTTGCCACTGGCACGTTAAAGTGTGCATCTTTTAAATCGATGGATATCAACCAATCTCCCAGATGCACTGACTGCTGAATGGTAAGCAGGGATTCCATTTTTAATTTTTCCTTGCGAATGAAGGAATTGAGATGGGTCAGGTCTATAACAGGCCTCCATGTGCCGTTTTTCTTCTGTACCATAAACAGAGGAAAATACATGCCTTCGCCACGTTCGTCTTCTGGAACGGGTATAGCTGCGCCTTGCTCCAGTAAACAACTCTCGTAGGTCAACAGGACCTGTCTTTTCTCCTCTGAGCTTGGAAGGATTGTGGGAACAAACCTTAATCTTGGGGTGTTGGTGAAGACCCACTTGTGACCGGAAGACACCGTCTTGATGGTCCAATAGTCCCGAATTGAGGCTGCCCAAACATGTCTGAAGTGGAGAAGGCGAGCCCCCACCTGACATGTTTGAGCGGGCCCAATTTCAAAAGGACTTACCGTAATCCTGGTTACCGGAGGAACCACCTTTTGAGGTCTTTTTAAAAGAAGACTTCCTGGACCTCCATGATCTAGAGAACTCCCGGCCAGGCTTGTAACTGCGCGCATCCCTGGCGCGATCAGAATTCTGTCTCCTTGGAAATGAGCGCTTTTGGTTCTGAAGGCATCTGTCCTGCGGGAGGAAACTAGATTTCCCACCTGTAGCCCGGGATATGGCGCTATCCAGTTTATTGCCGAATAAGGATGCCCTCTCAAAGGGGATACGGCACCAGGCCTGCTTTGACGCTGGATCCGCCAACCATGGACGGAGCCATAAAGCACGGCGGGCCGACACTGCTGCTAACATAGCCCAGGATAGCAGGCGGGGGACATCAATAGATGCCTCCCCCAGAAAGGCAGAAGCCATTCTAATCTCTTGGATAGGAGAGTCTTTAGCTGTTTCTATAGAGATTCCCCTCAAGAACTCTTCAATATTATCGGCCCAGGATTCAATAGCCTTTGAAACTGCAGCTAATGCCAGTATTGAATTGCATGCCATCCAAGAGGTAAGATAAATCCTCTTCAGATCCGAATCAATTCTCCTTTCCAATGGATCTTTGAAAGATACTGTGTCTTCTAAAGGAAGAGCCACATACTTCACTAAACGCATAAGTGATGCGTCCACCAACGGAGCTGATTCAAGATGTTTTACATCGTCCTCTTTAAAGGGATACAGTTTAAACACTTTTGACTGCATGGAACCTTTCCTGTCCATCTTTCTCCACTCATCAGAAATGATTTCACCTAGTTCTGATAGAAAGGGAAAATATTGTCGCTCCTTGTTGAGCTGTTTAAAAAACTTTCTCTGCTTGGGGGGAGAAGTAACAGGATCTTCCCACTTCAGAGCTTCTCTCACCGCCTTGACTAATGCGGGCACTAGTGCATAATGAAATCCCAAGCCTGGATCCTTCAGATCCGAATCGCTATCTAGAACAGGCGCAGAGTGACAACTTGGTTGAGAGGATTCCCATGCCTCTTGTAATAGCCCTTCCCCCTCTGGGGGGCATAACGGGTCTGATGGGGATTCACAAGTTTGTTGAGCTTCCCTTTGCTGTAAGGACTCTTTCACTACTTTTCTCACCATCGATTCTAAACGTTGGTCTGCACCATCCCTCTCATCTGCGGCTTTAGTAAAGCAATGATCGCAGAGCGACTTGTCTGTTGGAACAGGCATCCTACAACCCCAGCATGACTTTTCTGGCCTCTTACTAGAGTGAGAAGAAGGGGGGCGAGAGTAATCTCTACTGCGCTGTTCGGGTCTAGAAGATCTGTGATGACTAGATTTTGAGGATGACTTTTGGTGGTGCGATTTAGATGATCCACTACGGCTATGCGAACTACGCTGCGGATCAGGTCTAGAAGGGCTATAGAGAAAAAAATATACAAGAGAAAAGAAGGGAAAAGGTAAAGGACCAGCTGGAATTTAGTGCTAAAAATTTCTCCAAAATACATAGCAACCAAGCTATGCACATACCTGCTACAAGCGGGCTGGCCACTAGGGGGCAGTGAGGCATCCATTGTTAATACACTGACTGCAAAACAAATAAAACCCCTATCCGCTACTGTGCAGACAAATATCAGGCATATTAATGAGTGACAGCCATTGATCCTACCTTTTTCACGCCAGAAAATAGCCCCGTGAAGTCGCTGTCTCTTCTGCAAAACATTCCCGGGGCTCTGCAGCGCTCTATGCCTTTTTAAACTTGGCGGCCGTGACGTCAGCGGTGACGTCAGACGCCGGGTGCTCATGCGCATGCGCAAGAACCAAGCCTCGCTTTGAATCGGGTCCGCGCATGCGCAGAACGCTGCGCCGGACCCGGAAACAGGGGAGAAAGGCTGCTGGAACGCAAAGCGTCCACGCCATGCACCGCATCAGCTGGGAGACACTACAAGGGAAAAAACAGGTACACATATACACTACTGCCAATATAATGATACATCTCACCACTCCACCAAAGATCATCTGGCCGAATCTTCCCATACACACCACCGTCATCCTGGCAGATAATGGCCACCTCACCGCAGTAGGCAATAAGCGCACATACAGACACCAGATCCAGATCTTCAGCGCTACTCTGCCATACACTCCATACCCATGCTTAACAGACAGGGACTATCGGAGGATCAAACTTGACAATCGGCCGATCGATCGTTGTGAAGGTATCTTCAGGTAGGAGAACCACCAGGTCCTACGGAGGAGGACAAAAAAGGAACACGGATAGCAGCCAGGAGCAAAGATTTGTGGGAGAGGGGTCCTATTGGGTAGTTATGGAGGCGGAACTAACCCACACGTATGCTGCCATGGAGCCTGTCAGGAAAAATGTTTTTTTATATATTTTTTGGGGATATTTATTATAGCAAAAAGTAAAAAATATTGCATTTTTTTTCAAAATTGTCGCTATATTTTTGTTTATAATGCAAAAAATAAAAACCGCAGGGGCGATCAAATACCACCAAAAGAAAGCTCTATTTGTGGGAAAAAAAAAGGACGCCAATTTTGTTTTGGAGCCACGTTGCACAACCGTGCAATTGTCAGTTAAAGCGACGCAGTGCCGAATCGCAAAAAGGGGCCTGGTCCTTTGGCTGCAAATTAGTCCGGGGCTTAAGCGGTTAAGGAACATAAATTAAGCAAAAATTAGGGATCACATTTTCTGACTACCTATCACATTTTTGGAGGTCCTGGAGCATGGGGACAGTGGAAACACCCACAAAATTACGCCATTTTGGCAAGCAAACACTACAAGGTATTTTCTGAAAGGCATAGTGAGGCTTTTGAACGTGTCATTTTTCACTACAGGTTTTTGGAACACGCAGGAAAGAAAATTACATTTTTTTTTTTTATGCAAAGTTGTCAATTAATAGGATATTTCATACACACATAATGGGCATACTTAGAATTACACCCCAACACACATTCTGCTACTCCTCACAAGCATGGGGATACCACATGTGAGACTTTTTCACAGTCTAGCCATATAGAAGAGCCCAAAGCACCTTTAGGCATTCTAGGGACATAAATTATGGATCTAATTTCCTGACTGCCTATCACATTTTTGGAGGCTCTGGAGCACTAGGACAGTAGACGATAAAACAAATGACCACATTTTGGACAGTTAAAACCCCAAGGTATTTTTTAGAAAGCATGGTGAGTCTTTTGAAGACGTAATTTTATTAAGATATGTTTTTATAAAATGCGGACAGAAAATAAAAATTTAAGTTTTTTACACAAAATTGTCAATGTAATAAGATATTTCTGACATGCTGCATGGGCATGCATGGGCATACTTAGAATTACATCCCAAAACACATGCTGCCACTCCTAAGTATAGTATGGTGATACCACATGTGTGAGGCTTTTTCACTGGACTGATTATATACCGGACATTGTATCTTGTGTATCACACAAATCGATTGTATTGTAATGGTCACCTCTTTACAAACGGTCAGGGAATATAGCTTACTGTAACGTCACCTATAGCAGTCCCAGTTCCTAGAAGTCAATCAAGCATAGCCTACTAATATATGGCTGCCCATTAGCAATGCCATGTCCACTTGCCTGGTGACTTGCAGTAGTCAGCAAGATTTGCAGATGAGTCAGTTCAGGCCACAGGCAGAGACATGGTCAGCAAACAGGCAAAGGAGTGGTCCAGACATCAGGCAGAAACATGGTCAATAAACAGGCCAGGATTAGTATAGGCAGGAGGGAAAAGGCAACACTGCATTGGTGTGGTGGTTTTAAGGAACACTGTGGCTAGCATACACTGGTCTGGTGACACTGGGACTTGTGTGGCAGTGGTCAGAAAAATTGTTGCTCGTGGCACTGGTCTGGTGTGGTGGCAATCAGGAACACTGATTCTAGCTACACTGGTCTGTGACTGGCTGCACTATTATGGCTAGAAAACATTGTGGTTAAGCTGCAGTTTTATCACCCCTCAATTGCTACCTCCTATAGCTGCAGAGGCAGCAGCCAGGGGTGTACGCATTCCATGACTGTGATGTTTTGCTTCACAGCTGTGGCAAGAGTTATACCCCCGCTACACCTGCTGATTGTGACCCATTTAAGTGAATGGGGTTACTTGTGCGGAGTCCAAGAGTTAAAGCAGGTGGTGAGGAAGTGATACAATGCCTCCTCGCTGCCTGTCCAATGCTCCCTGAAGAGCAATTCGAAAATGGATGGTTTTCAGAGAGTATTGCACTGTTTACACATCTGAACAAGTCCTCGGGGGGACACTGTTACTGTGTGGAGGTGATCAAGTACACTGTAACTGGTGTGGCAGTGATCAGGGACAATACGACTGGTGTGGCGGTAATCGGGGACACAAATTATTATTATTTTTTTTTTTTACATACTGTTACCAGAGTAGGTGTAGTGTCACCATAGTGACATCGACACTACTACTCTGGTGAGGTTAAGGGATTTTTTATTTTTTTATTTTATTTTATACTGTGATTGCTTGTTACAGTGATGGTCACTGTAAGAGCAATCATTTTAACTGTCATAAATGCCTTTAACTCTTGACTCTTGTTTACTATTGTGATGTTGTGATTGGCCATAGCTATTACATGGTACAGGGATGCTGTGTCTGGCCCTGTACCATGTGATTACTGTGACCAATCACAGAGATCACAATAGTAAACATTGAATCATGAATGAAAGCTATTCATGACAATCAATTACTGGTAAAGATGTGATCATTATAATTGGTCATAGCAATCACATGGTACCTTGGCCAATCACAGCAGCCTGGTACCGAACGCTTTTTTTTGCAGATCACACGGGAACGGGAGGATGTCATAAGACATCCACCTGGGATAAGAGAGCACCTGCCTACCTGGATTTATCCACTGGATAAGTGGATAAAAAAAAAGGATTCCAATGCAAGCATAATGTGACTCCACATCTAAAAAAAACACCTAGGTAGCACAAAACAGTTACTCCATATCAACACCCACAAAATCAACAAAGAGCTATCAATCTGTCAATCCTTTCTGTGCTTAAAGTGGTTGTTAACCCACTTCTACTAAATTCTCCCATCCTCTCTGTACCATTATAATAATTGTCCCTGTGCCTGTGTTCTGTAAAAAATATGCCCGATTGTACATATATGAGCGTGGCTCCAGGCGCTCAGCTGATTGTCGGCTCTCTCTCCTCTCCAGCTCACAGCTGCAGTGGTCGGGGCTGAGCCCTCCCGCTGATGTCAGCCGGGGAGAGGGGAGAGAGGAGAGATCCGACAATCAGCTGAGCGCCTGGAGCCAAGCTCATATAGGTACAATCGGGCAGATTTTTTTACAGAATACAGGCACAGGGACAATTATTATAATGGTACAGAGCAGATGGGAGTATTTAATAGCAGATATGAGAGCAGCAGAAGCAGGGGGGGGGGGGTCAGTCACTAGTACGAGTAAACAAGCAGAGAGGGGAGGGGGAGAAGGACACAGGAGAACAGAGATAGATAGCAGACTGCGGATGATGGGATCATGCAAAATGACCACGGTGTCAGGGCACAACAGCCATGATTATAATGGTCAGTTTGCAGGGGCGAGGGCATAGCCGGGCAGGATCAGCCAGGTATTTCAGGTGATACTGAGGTCCAAATTACACAGCATAAGCACTGTGCTGTATAACATGCTTAAAGGGAACAGAATCTTTTTTTTGGGTTAACAAATGCTTTAAGGCATCGCATACCTGCTATTGCTCGATCTCGTGTTGCTGAATGCCACTTGTCCCTTTATGAAGTTGGATGTTGACTGCCCAGGGTCACATGATCAGTTAGGAGGAGTGTCGTTCGTTATCGGAATTAACCATACATAATGCTTCATCAACCAAGAATGACCATGTACAACATACCCTTGTACCCTGCAATACCTTAGGCTTAATAATTATGGACTTGTGCTACCAAGAGAACGATTTCTATTATTATTACACTGTGTAACTCACCCTTACCTGTATTAGAGAAGGCTGAAGGTGAAGGAGAGCCACTTGAATGAAATAAATGATGTAAGAATCAGCTGCTATAAGCCCTGTGCAGGAAACGCCTCTACAATACCCAGATCTTTGTCTACTTTGTCTGTGTAATTTTATATTGAGGATGGTCAACCCCACACTTGATATGCTGTTGTTTATCAGGAAGACACTTCTTATTCAGAGTCATTGCATTTTTTGCCTCAGTCCAATAAGTAGATCGCCATGCCTTTAGCAGAAGCATATGAGGTATTAAAAAAATAAAGCAGTAATATTTAGGCTAGGTTGACATTGATGCAGCTCTGCGAGCCACGTTTTGCGCGGGCCTACTGAGACGCATGGAAAGGGTTCCTGCACCATGTCTGGAATCGCAGCTTGCACAGGAACAGCACCTGCAGTGTGACTTCCAGTGCGTGCAGCATTCCAATAGGATTAATGGCACCCACACTCATCTCCTGTGTTTTTCTATTTGGGTGGCTGCAGGAACAGGTGCGGACCCGCAGTTGGAACCACCCGCACAAATGTGAACCTGTCAGAGAAATTGAGTATTATACCTTTAAATGTCAATTATGAATATGCATATAAATATTGCTTTATCTTCATTAAGTTTAAAATGCTTAGAAATATATGTTCTATATAACCCTATTATACTTCAATATGCTTAGTTAAATGCTTAGACTTGCATAATTTAAAAACACATGATGTTGCAAAAAGGGAGTCTTTCACCTTTCCTGTCATTGTTCAGAATAAAGTGAGAATACATGTGACTGGAACGTTCTGTGAGGAAAGGGGGGGGGGGTGTCCGAGGGGTATAAAAGAGAGAGACCATATAATGTTAAGACAGAAATGGATTTTTGAAGCCTAAACGTACATGTAACCATTTCTCTTGCATATGCAAATGAATGTCTTAACTTGAATCGAGAGATGGTCTGAGAATACAGATTATTCCCCAACATTTTGGTCCTTTCGAAGAGACGGAAGTCCAACGTCTTGGAGGCACTAGCCAACAACCCAGTGAACCGACATCCGTATGGAAAAACTGTAAGTCCTCCGTCTCAAATTTGACGTTAACAGAGGCCGGCTCACTGAACTAGTGCCTCCCGGGCAGCGACTTGCTGGACCAGCATAAGAGACCGCTCTCGGGGCAAGGTAAGATATTTTCATTTATTATATTATACCTTTAGGCCTAAATGTAATTAGGGATTTAATGAATTACATACATATAATATAGAGATTAATTGAATGTTTATCTGTTTCGATTCTATTTTGCTTTATCCAGGTTGAGGGAAAATAAGTAGATACGTCCGTAGTTTAATTACCTTTGATATAGGAGTATGGTCCCATTCAAATACCCGGGTGCAGATAAAGGAAATTTGTCGACAAAGGACATATTATATTCCTACATCAAAAAAAATGAACCCCTGTTAATACAAAGGTATGGCCTGATAGATTTCAAGGTAACAAATAGAGGTCATCTGATGAGCCCTTGTGCTCAATCAGCCTCATATGTTGTGTAAAACCCCGTACATGGCATTTAAATACCTTTGAATCAACAAATATTAATGTTTTGATAAAGTGTGGGAACAACAGTCGGGAGAAATAAAGTCTCTTTTGTAATTCTGTTCATGCTCCCTACAGTTTACTGAAATATTAATGTTTTGATAAGGAGTGAGGTGAACAGTCAGGTGAAAATACGTTCGCTTGTAATTCTGTTCTGCTCCCTACAAATTAATGAAACATTAAGTAAGAAGACAAGACACCAGTATTTTAGCAGGACACAAGATCAATAATCTAGAAGTGATATGTCACGACTAGAAAGTTTGTGAGTAGCTGCAAGTAATAAGATATTATGTGCATATATTGTGTCAGTGTGAGAAGACCTTACAAAAAAATCTGTGTACACGTTAAAATGAGTGTGATCCATGGAAAATCTGATGGTTTGAGTGATGATACAAAGTATGATTTTGATGCATTTTTAAATAAGGATTGTTGTGTAATACTGTGTAGTGTAGAAAGCTTACAAATTATGCCAGCATGTGTAGTGTGTATATATACATACATATATATATATGTGTGTGTGTGTGTATGTATATGTATATATATATATATATATATATATATATATATATATATATATATATATATATATATATATATATATATATATATATATATATAAAACAGAAAATAATGAAATAAAAAAAGGAAACAGGAGAAATTAGGTCTTCCCCAGGCAAAGAAATGGCTTGAGGAGGCTAATCATAAATTAAAATCATAAAAAGACTATGTTTTTAGACAAAGAGGAGGACAATAATATGATCGTCCTCCGAAGTTTAGTTCAGCAAGTATTGACTGAACCAAACGCACCAAACCAAATGCACCCGACAGCCCCACCGACAGCCAATGCTCCAATTCCCTATACCCTATTGCAGACCTGCAGTCCCCACCACCGTATGGGACAGAGGTATACAACAAGCCACCCCGCTGACCCCCCTTACAGCAATCCCAAGGCCAACATAGCTCAATTCAGGGATGGTATCATGGGAATGGTTGCTAGCTATCATCTCAATGTGAGGGAAATAGAGCAGGACACCAGACAGGTCTTGGAACCTGACTGGCATCATGTAGTGGGAGATTGGAGTGGATTAAACAACCAGGGAGGGGTGTTGCCTCAGGATAATGCATCACTCAAAAAAAACAGGAGAAATGCTCTTATAGCAAGGATAGAGAAAAGATGGATACATCAAGCCGATTTGTCCATTATAATTCAGTGTATATGGGGAGTGTTTCCTGTATGGTAAAAGTGTGTCTGCAGAGAGAGAAGCAGAAGGAAAGGATGGGAAAGAATCAGCAATTTTGGATGTGTGTAATGTTGAAACTTGTTTGCATGCTGAAGCCAAGAAATAACCTTGGTTGCAAAGGGTAGTTGGGTAACATTTCTCTGTGATACTGGGGCTTGTAGGACCCAGATACACCCACTGGATATGTCACCAGGGGTAAAGGAAAAAGGTTTGGTATATGTAAAATCTGCAAATGGGTTGAGTAAGGCCTTACTGTGGAAGATCCACAGACAGGTAAAAAGGCTCAGTGTAAAATTGTAATTTTAACTAAATGTCCTGTTAAGTTGTTGGGTAGAGACATGTTGCATGCTCTTGATATTTCTGCCGTACCAGTAGAGGGGGGCCTCAAAGCCCATCGGCTGTGTGAAAAACAAATCATAGCCGTGGATAATGAGCCCTGATACTGATACAGCTTGGGTTTGCAAACTGAGGCATTAAAGATGCCCAAAACCCTTACAGAAATAATTGAAGAGCCTGTGAGGAGAGGGTACAAGGCCCAGACGAACCTCTATTGCACTTTGTACTACAAAAAGACCTCTGGGCCTGATAGTTCCTATGAGAAACAGTTAATGAGTCTCACTAACACTGAAGTGCTCTTAAGATACCTGTACTGTGATAAGGAAGGAAATGACATAGCTACTTGTCTCCTACTACAGCCTATTCTGCAAATATACAGGCAGGATACTGTACCTCATGTTTCGGTCACCCGGAACTCTGAGGTATCATGGCATGAGCTAGAAGAACTTATCACAGACTGGGTCCAACTAACAGACAGATTAGCGTGGTTTGTTGAATGTACAACCAGAACTCGCGTGATTGAAGTTTTGACAAAAGACAGTGACTGACACCTTTTGACCCAAGGGGAAGGGGATGCCTTAAAAGACATCCTAAATTTCTAGTGATCAAAAGGAAAGACAGACGTAGGACTAATTAAAGCGGTTCTGCACTGCTTTTTTTTTTTTTTTTGGGGAATATGTCAAGGCCATATAGCTAAATTGGGGGACTTACCTGTTCCATCTTCCATCTCGATCGCAGCCGGTTTTCCTTCGATAAAATTCTTTATATTCTTCTTTTCTGCTGGGGGCCATCTTGCCTGTGGGCATGTGAAACCCACAGGCACTTTAGATGGCCCAGCATGCACCGCCGTTACTGCGCCGAGCTCGCGCGTGCGCAGTAACGCCAAAGTGCAGCTCACGTTCTCCGAAATCTCGCGAGATGTCGGCACATCTGCCGACATCTCGCGAGATTTCGGAAGATGTGTCCGAAATCTCGCGAGATTTCGGAAGATGTGGCCGAAATCTCGCGAGATTTCGGAAGATGCCCGCACAGACTCCTGGGATCAATGACACCAGATCCCAGGAGACAGTGCGGCGTGACGAGGATCCCCGCACAGACCCCCCCCACCCCCGAAGAGACAGAAGACAGGAAGTCATCGATTACAAGGTAAGTGAAAAAAAAAAAAAAAAAAACATTTCATTTAGTACTCTTTGCCTGATTTGGAAGGCAAAGAGATTTACTAAATGAAATGTGTGCAGAACCGCTTTAAGACAGTGAGTTCTGGTTTGCACCTATGTACAAGGGAAAACAAAAAAGGGTACACATACACCAGGTTACCCCAGAGATATTGTGAAAATCTTGTCACAAGAAATGTTCAATACTTTGTGTCGAGTTGTACCTCCCAGTGGGAGTCAAATTCTGGAAAATTGACACCTTGGCTCCGATACAATTCCTTGCAGAACAAGGTCACAAGGTCAGCAAACGAAACTACAACTTTTGAAAAACAAGGTGAAATACCAGGGTTACATTATATCTCATCAAGGCAGACATTTGGATGAGATCCGAAAAGAGGCCATCCTTCAAGCCCCCAAACCACGTATAAAAAAAAAAAAAAAAAGAACAAATGATGTAATTTCTTGGCATAGTAAATTTTTGTAGAGCATGGGTAGCTAATTATGCTACGGAGGTGGCGCCTCGTTCTGATCTAATCTATGGTACACAAATGTCTGCAAAATGTTCCATCCAGTGGAATGTGCAAGCAGAGGATCCATTTACAAAGGTAAAGCACCTCATTATGGGTTCTACTCTGCTTAGCCTGCCCAATTACAGAAACCCTTTATCAGACTGAAGATTGTAAAGAGGGGTACATGACTTCTGTTCTCACTCAGGTTTATGGGAACAAACACAAACTAAATGCATTTTACTTAACTAATTTGCCCCACTGTGTACAAGCTGTAGTAGCAGCCTCATTGGCCATACAGTCATCTGCATTGATAGTATTGTTCCACCCGTGGTACTTAAAGGTCTTGCATGTTATTTCAGTGACAAAGACAAAATCTCCTATTTATCTCCAGTCAAGCATTTATCGTGCATGATTACACTTCTGGGACAACCACACATTACAATCAAGAAGTGTACTACATTGAATCATGCTACACTAATGCCAACACCTGGTGACAGGGATCCACATGATTGTATGTATCAAATCGATGAACGGGTATTCCCTAGGAGGGATCTCACTGATGTTCCCTTTCTAGATGCTGACATTTCCTTTTTGTTGATGGGTCTTGTAGAAAAAAAACGATAAAGGGATAAATCAAACAGCTTATGCTATAGTAACACATGACCAGGTCATTGAAGTCAGACCCCTTCCTAGGTCCTATTCTGCACAACAAATTGAAATTATAGCCCTGTCTAGGGCCTGCAGTATAGGGAAAAAATATATATATTTATACTGACAGCCAATACGCTTTCTCTACTATACACATATTTGCCCAGCAATGGAAAAATAGGGGTATGATTATGACCACAGGTAAACCGATCACACATAGAGATCTCGTTCTTACCCTTCTAAAACATGTACAAAAACCAACTATTTGTAAATTTGCAGCACATGGAAAGGGAACAGATCCAATTGCCCTGCATTAGCAGACAAGACAGCAAAGGAAGCTGATGAAGGACAGCAAATAACACACATATGCTATACAGATCTCCAAGTAAATAATGAGGTACGGAAAGCTATTGATGAAACAAGGTTATCAGAAATGCAGACATCACCAGCAGGTGAAAATCAAAAGTGGTTATCTACAGGGTCAACACTGGTCAATGGTATATACACATGTATAGAAGGTAAACCCAACTTATCTACATCACTATTCAGGTATGCTGTGTTATTGAGTCATGGGCAGGCCCATACCTCAAAAGGAGGGGTGGTACAGGGGTGTACACAACATATGGGTTTACAAAACGACTCTAAAGATTTTGTCTCACATGTCCGATTTGTAACAGATACCATACACAAGGTGCCCTAAGACCCTTAAGGGGTCATTTCCCGCAACCCCCTTATCCCTTTCACACACTATGCATGGATTTTATTGAATTGAACAAATGTGAGAATAAGTATTGTATGGTTATTGTTGACAGGTCAAGGGATCCCCTCTCTGATTTACAGTAGCAATGGCTCCTATTTTGTAAACTAAACAATACAATGAATTGATATATGATACAATATCTGACCTACTAGGGAGAATCACCATTTAGGTTATAACCCCTGGTCAGAACACCCCAGCCCCAGAGCCAACTCCGTCTCAACTTAGTCCTTCCTTGTTTAAAAAATATTTTACTTACAAGGAACAATTAAGTATAGAAACAGGATTTGGAGACAAATGTGAATGGATAGAATGGGTCAGATACATAACCCAAGCAAAGGGGTTAAGTGATTGTATTTTTTGTACAAACCCAAGACCACAACTAACCACTTTTCCTCTCCCTGAAGAGGAAATAAACTTGACTTGTATAATAAGACTCTTTTCAGAAAATATTACTGGGTCAGAATGTGTAAATGAGAAAAAGAGCTACCCTAAAGCTGGCCATACATGGGTCGAATTTCGAAAGAACTTTCTTTCGAAAATCTTAGCTAAGAATTTTCGTACGAATTTCGCACCATTAGTGGGCTGCAGCAACGGCCGATTTTCGTGCGGCCATTGAATTTTAAAAATCCGACATGTTGGATTTTTTTTTTAAAAACGAACGATTTTCGAACCAATGATGGGAGAATCGTGCGAGAAATGTAATCTAAAAGGAAATGCGCATGTGCAAGAAAAGAAAATTCCCAGAAAGAAAAGAAGATTCCCAGAAAGAAAAGAAGATTCCCAGAAAGAAAAGAAGATTCCGGAAAGAAAAGAAGATTCCCAGACACAAAAATTATTTTCTGTAGGAACATGAGGTGAAATTGAAGGTTTGGTTGGTCAAATTTCGAAATCAATGGTGGCACCATCGAATCACAAAACGCACAAATTTCTGATTTTCAAAAGAAAGTTCTTTCGAAATTCGGCCCGTGTATGGCCAGCATAAGACTAAAATGCAAAAGTATACCCCCTTCAGTACAAGCACTACCAGGAAATTTTACTTGTTTCTCTAACAAAGATAAGAATGGTACAAAGGTTGGCACTCTATCTCCTGAATACTGTGTAACTACAACATCAACTACAGACATTAAGTACCAATTAAAATGGTTTCAGGAACAAAAACAGTAACTGGCTGATGTTTGGTGGCTGTGTGGGGACAAGAAACCAAGGCCCAGTCTGCCATCCTAGATGGGAGGGTAGTTGTGCCCTTACCCACTAGTTGTTTCCCTTTTTTATATTGTTCCTATGACTAACAAATTGATGAGACTACCAGGTAAACATTATTTTAAGTGACTTAAGTGTCCAGGATCATTTGACAACCGGGTGTATATAGACTTAATAGGTGTTCCATGAGGAGATTTCCGGATGAATTTAAAGCGCAGAATCAAGTAACAGCAGGACTCACCTCACTCTTCCTATGGGTACAGCCAATAAGAACGTCGACTGGATAAACTACATCTACTACAACCAGCAGAGGTTTGTGAATTACACCAGAGATGCTATCAAAGGTATAGCAGCACAATTGGACGCCACCTCTTTGACAGCGTGGCAGAACCGTATAGCATTGGATATGTTGCTGGCAGAAAGGGGTGGGGTATGCAAAATGTTCGTCACCTTCTGCTGCACTTTTATTCCAAACAATACGGCACCTGATGGAAGTATCACCGAGGCTTTGCAAAGCCTACAAATGTTATCCCAGGAACTAACTGAGAACTCTGGAGTAGAGAACCCCCTAACAGGACTCTTCGAAAAATGGTTTGGTAAATGGGGTGATCTTGCAAAGAGTTTGTTCATCTCTGTTGTCATGGCAGCCACGGTCCTTATGCTGTGTGGATGTTGCTGCATTTCCTGTATTAGGGGAATTCTTCAAAGACTGATTGACAAATCTTTAACTAAGACTATGCTTTTTCAGAACAACACTGAACTATACCCGGAACCTGATAAAGATGAATTTACAGTCCTATCAAAAGACTTATCTGTCTAAATGATAAGACCTGGTAAAACAAAGAACCTGGATATTTGAATTATTGAATTTATTAGTATAAAAAGGAGGGAGATGTCAGAGAAATTGAGTATTATACCTTTAAATGTCAATTATGAATATGCATATAAATATTGCTTTATCTTCATTAAGTTTAAAATGCTTAGAAATATATGTTCTATATAACCCTATTATACTTCAATATGCTTAGTTAAATGCTTAGACTTGCATAATTTAAAAAACGCATGATGTTGCAAAAAGGGAGTCTTCTAAAGTCAGTATCCTGTATAACAATTTAACAATTGTGAATATGAAAGTCTGTAACCGGACATCTCCACCTTTCCTGTCATTGTTCAGAATAAAGTGAGAATACATGTGACTGGAACGTTCTGTGAGGAAAGGGGGGGGGGTGTCCGAGGGGTATAAAAGAGAGAGACCATACAATGTTAAGACAGAAATGGATTTTTGAAGCCTGAATGTAACCATTTCTCTTGCATATGCAAATAAATGTCTTAACTTGAATCGAGAGACGGTCTGAGAATACAGATTATTCCCCAACAGAACCTAGCCATAAACTGATGGTAGATGTGCTTTTGGGGAGGTGCATGATTTTAGTCCCATGTGGAAATGCAGATTTTTTTTTCTATTACTTCAGAAGATAAACTAGTCAAGCATTCTAAATGAGTTAATTGGCTGTTTTCAACCTTAAAGTCCCCTGCTAAGGTAGCCATAATGATAGTTAAAGCCCACACCAAAGTTACCATCCCAGAGGCTGAGGGAAATCATGAATCAGACAAGGTGGCAAAAAATGCAGCATACATCCCCAGACACTTTCAGTATATGGTCTCTTCCACCTGCAGATTTAATCCCTAGTTCTGGTCCAGTAGAGCTAGGATTATTAATTCAACTCCAAGAACAAGTACCCCAGAACAAGTAGGACAGGTGGTTGACAACAGGGGCAGCTCCTGATGAAACAGGACTTTGGAAAAATTATGAGCTTCTATGTCTGCCAGCCACACTTTTCCCTATGATGGCCAGCTTGACACATAGACCCGATATCGGCAATCAAAAGTATTTAGGACTTCCCTAGTAAATGAGCATTGAATAGTGCCAGGGTTCACCACATTTACTTAAAAATATATTGTGTTTTTGTCTTGCCTGTGCCCTCTATAGTCTAGGGCAGGGATCTCCAAACCACGACCCTCCAGTTGATACTCTGACATTTACAGACATGACTAGGCATGATGGGAATTGTAGTTCCAGAACAACTGAAGGGCCATAGTTTGGAGAACCCTGGTCTAAGGAATAGCATTGCCATTCTAGTTAAGGTGTTACCAAAAGCTGAATACCATTTTCAGAAGATTACAAATTGATTATATGCAGATGCCCAAGTCAGGATCTTATGAGTATATACTTATCTGTGTGGAGTGGACATGTTTTCTGGATTCTACTGCAAAAGCCACAGGAAAACGTTGCTATCAGAAGTAGGTAAGCAATCTCAGAATTTATAGAGTAACAAAGGAACTTACTTTACAGGAAGAAGTCTTAGAAGACGTTTTGTGTGCATTGGGATTACAACATACCTTCCATACGCTCTATCAACATCAGAATAGTGGTAATGTAGAGAAAAATGTAATTGTAAAAGTGATGACAGCAACAGGAAAGTGCCTCCCTACTTGCCTTTACTCTCTCAGAATGACACCTTAGAAATACACAGGCCTTAAATTTTGTTGGGTACAGCCCCTCGTACAGGAGGATATTTTCCCAAGCAGCTGTAGAACCTGCATTGAGATCTCAAAGAATATTTGCTACTCTCCCAAGGTTTTTGACTAAAACTCATTTACATGTTTTCTCCTCAATACCAGATCCCAACAGTTTGGAAGGATCTCAAAATAAAGCTGGGTGGCTGTTAAAAGACATTTAAGAAAATGTTTGGAGCCACGACACAAGGGCCCATTTTGTGTACAACTGACCATACCTCTGTAAAGTTTGAAGGAAAAGACATATGGATTAATGCCAGCCACTGTGAAAAAGTTTCTAAAATGAAAGTACTTTTCTGTGTTTTGTTTGTTTTTTCACAAGGAAACTCAGCCTGGGATCGTAACCAATTTAATCAGATACTTATATTGTATGCTGATATAAATGTGTATAGGTAAAGTACGCTTTCTACGTACGATGGTATATCTTGCTAGAAGTCGACTTCCTCGCCTTCAACATAGGGAGTCTATGGGGTCTCTGCCGCCTGCCCTGGGACCCCCACCAATCTGTGCAAGGGGGGAGGGGGGAAGTCCATCCTAACTGAGGGACTTTTAGGATGGGAGGAGGGAACCCCGCAGGAAAGCCGGACCATCCCTGGAGAGTACCCGCATCCACCCCAAACCGCACAAAGGGAGAGAGGGGAAACTGTACTTACCGATCCATGGTACTGGTGACACTCCAGACAGAACTCCTCGCCACTGCTGTGGGGGAGCTGTCGGCCAAAGGACTGCTGTGACTTGGACCAGAGCCCGGTCATATGCAACCCTGTGAGGAGTTTAACTCGCGGGCCAGTCTCTATGCGCTGTGGCGTGGCCGACCTAGCGCGTAGCTGTGGTCTGTACGCGTTCGCAGGCAGACCACTGGATCTAGATTATCCAGCCCGTCGCCCAGCCCAGCAGTTGACTGTAGATCTTCCAAGAAAAATGCATGCAAGAAAGAGACAAAAAGCTAAATTTTCTAGGACCACAAGATCCCAGCAAAGAGCTAGGTCCTTACTCCTGACTAGACAGAAATAAACTGAATACCTAGAGCAGGGAGAGGTTTATATACTGACTGAGGACGGCCCATGGGGCATAGCCAAGTTTTATGTTCTGCCTAGTCCTACTCCTGCAGAGGCGACATAACACAATGGTCAAGATTAAGACTAAGGAGGCGCTGTGTCAATCGATGAACTCGGGGAAATGGATTTTAAGTGAGTACAAAAATCCAATTTTTCACTGATTGAAATGGTTCGGAAGCGGGGTGATTTTGTTATTATGGGTGATTTTAATTAGCCTGATATTTATTGGGCAAATAGAACTGCACAGTCAACAAAGGTTTGCCATTTCCTAAATGTGTTGCAGAACAGTTTCATGGAAGAGATGATAGAAGCCCCAACAAGGAAAAATACTGTTGACTCTATTATTGTTGGAAAACATGAAGCATATTACAGATGTGCAAGTTAGAGGCAACTTGAGTAATCGTAATCATGGTGTAATCACATTTGCCATAAGTTACAGGAAAAAAGAGCATGTTGGTATGACGAGAACTCTAAATTTAAAAAAAGCTAACTTCAATTAGCTGCGATCCTTACTGCACAACACTCAATAGGACCAAACATTTGCAACTAAGAGCATATAAGGCAAGCGGGAGTGCTTTAACCGCTTCAATACAGGGCTTTTAAACACCCTTCCTTACAGAGCACTTTTTGCAATTCGGCACTGCGTCGCTTTAACTAACAATTGCGCGGTCGTGCGACGTTACACCCAAACAAAATTGACGTCCTTTTTTCCCACAAATAGAGCTTTCTTTTGGTGGTATTTGATCGCCCCTGCGGTTTTTATTTTTTGCGCTATAAACAAAAGAAGAGCGACAATTTTGAAAAAAAAACACAATATTTTTTACTTTTTGCTATAATAAATATCCCATTTTTTTAAAAAAAAACTATTTTTTTCCTCAGTTTAGGCCGATACGTATTCTTCTACATATTTTTGGTAAAAAAAATCGCAATAAGCGTATATTGATCGGTTTGCGCAAAAGTTATAGCGTCTACAAAATAGGGGATAGATTTATTGAATTTATTTATTTATTTTTTTTACTAGTAATGGCGGCGATTTGCGATTTTTTTTTTCGTGACTGCGACATTGCGGCGGACACTTTCGGACACTTTTGACACATTTTTGGAACCATTCACATTTACACAGCGATCGTTGCTATAAAATTGCAATGATTACTGTGTAAATGTGACTGTCAGGGAAGGGGTTAACACTAGAGGGCGCTGGAGGGGTTAATGTGTGTCCCTAATAGGAGTGATTCTAACTGTAGGGGGAGGGGACTTAAGGGGAGGAGACCGATCATGTGATCCTCTGTACTGGGATCACATGATCGGTCTCCTCCCCGCTGACAGGACGTGGAGCTGTGTGTTTACACACACAGCTCCACGGTCCCGCCGGTCCCGTTGTTTTAACGGGCAATCGCGGGTGCCCGGCGGACATCGCGGCCGCCGGGCACTCGCACCGGGTCCCGAGCGATGCCGCGGGCGCGCGCGCGCGCCGCCGGCGGCGCGCGCGCGCCCCCCAGGCGGCCGGGAACCCGAGGACGTCATATGACGCCCACCCAGGATGGTAGATCCACCTTGTGGGCGTCATATGACTATGGGCGGGTATTGAAGTGGTTAAAGAGTAAATAAACAAGTGCATCAGTCATTGTATTCTACTGGGTAATGCGCATAAAAGAACAAAATTAAAACCTTTGTGGCTAAATTCTAGACTGAAAAAAAAAACAGGCTTTTAAAAAGTACAAAGGAGAATGGAGACCCTTGGCATTTCAGATTTACAAGCAATGCAACAAGAAATGCAAGGGCGCAATCAGAGTTCCTAAAACAGAATATGAGAAACACATTGCTATGGCAAGTACAACAAATCTCTAAATTTTTTTCATTTATAACATATGTAAAAAGGTTATGAAAGAACATATAAGCCCCATAACAGATGAAGCTGGTGACAACTGACAAGGAAAAGGCAAATGTATTCAATAATTTTTTTTTTTAAAAAAAAATTATTGAATACATTTGCCTTTTCCTTGTCAGTTGTCACCAAGTTCCCAGGTTCATCTGTTAGGCAAATGTATTCAATAATTTTTTTTTTATAAAAAAAATTATTGAATACATTTGCCTTTTCAATTGTCAGTTGTCACCAGGTTCCCAGGTTCATCTGTTATGGGGCTTATATGTTCTTATATGTTCTTATATGTTCTAGCCTCAGCGCATAGAGACTGGCCCGCGAGTTAAACTCCTCACAGGGTTGCATATGACCGGGCTCTGGTCTGAGTCGCAGCGGTCCTTTGGCCGACAGCTCCCCCACAGCAGTGGCGAGGAGTTCTGTCTGGAGTGTCACCAGTACCATGGATCGGTAAGTACAGTTCCCCCTCTCTCCCTTTGTGCGGTTTGGGGTGGATGCGGGTACTCTCCAGGGATGGTCCGGCTTTCCTGCGGGGTTCCCTCCTCCCATCCAAAAAGTCCCTCAGTTAGGATGGACTTCCCCCCTCGCACAGATTGGTGGGAGTCCCAGAGCAGGCGGCAGAGACCCCATAGACTCCCTATGTTGAAGGCGAGGAAGTCGACTTCTAGCAAGATATACCATCATACGTAGAAAGCGTACTTTACCTATACACATTTATATCAGCATACAATATAAGTATCTGATTAAATTGGTTACGATCCCAGGCTGAGATTCCTTGTGAAAAAACAAACAAACAGGTTCCTTTTTCTACATATTCATTAGGATGAGGTACCCCCCTTAGCTTATCCATATCTCTCTCTAAACAAACAGGTCAGTTTGTACTGATGAAAAAGACAGATTTCATAATTGTAATAGTAATGCTACTGATGTTTCACCACATGTATATAAAAAGAGTAGTGCTGCGCTGTATACTAAGGGTACAATATATAGGTGCCAAACAATAAGATAAATAAAGAGTGCTTAAAGAGACAACATTCACTTCTAGGTGAAAAGTGACTAATGGTGCATCCTGTGCAAATTGATATAAAATCCAAAACGGAAATAAAATCACATGTGACAATAACTTGGCAGCGGTGCTAATTCAAATGTAAAGTGACCAATATGCTGCTAGAAAAAGATCTTCAGATGTAAAGTTCGTAAAAGTTCATAGTATGCAGATAAATATGGATAAAATCGCATAAAATTCCATAAAATCGCATATGGTCACATAAAGTCGAATAAAGCCCCCTAAAAGCGCATAATAAAAACGTTAGCATAAAAGGAAGTAAATGGTGATAAATAAAGATATATAAATAAATAACGGTGGTGTAGGTCCGTGAGGTAAGTCCTATCTCAGCTTGACCTAAAGTGCAGTATGTTGTGACTTCAGTGTCATAAAAAACACATTGCAGGTGAATCAAGGGTGATGTTGCTAGTGCATAGATATTTATTCTCCAAGGGGTAGTGCATTCAGTGATTTAGTGGTTTCTGTTCCTCTCCTGGTTAAAGTATAGGTATCCTCTTACCTTACCGCTGTAAGGTAACAGCGTTTATAGATGTGTAGGCTCCGGGCGGGCCTCTGCTTTTCCTTGGTGGCGTCCCCCCACAATAAGGTTCTCTTTGGGTCCTGGTGGTTGTATCTCCTAATGGGCGTCCCCTCTGTCAAATGGCCCCTCTGTTACCTGGCGCTGGTGTATGTACCTCACAAGGGTAGGGTAGAAAGGGATGCTCGATAGTGTAGTATTTTAGTAGATAAAAAGATTTATTTGCAAAGCATATAGTAAAAACACTCACATTTGGTACATGTAAAGATGTATGTAGAAACGAGCGGCGAGCTCGTACCTCACTTCCGGTATCTCAGTGACATCCCGAAGCGTGTTTGTCACGGTCATGTGACTTCATCAGGGGTTAATTTTAGATACTGGACGTGTCCTTTTATCTGTATGTAAAATTCAATTACTGGCAGCCATTTTCCTGGAGCCGCGAGAACCGGAAGTACTCCGGCGGCCATTTTTGGATGGGTACTGACGCCGGACATTGGTCGGCGGCCATTTTACTGGTAGTTTTCAATTACTTGGATGTAAACATCCACTCGGCGGCCATGTTCCTTCAGACTGGTCGCCGGAAATGTCACGGCGGCCATCTTTTGGGAGAGATTTGAGTGGGTTTGTTTCATAGGAGGATTTCTATGGGCAACAGACATTTATTACTGCAATTAACATCGTGGGATAGGGATGTACCGCAGCTCTCTTAGGAATAGAGAGAGTATGGGCATCCTGTGTACAGTCTTTATCCGTTCACCATGTAGGGCGGAAAAATAATAAAATATTAAAAAGTGGTTTCCTGAATATTAATAAACGGAGATTAATTAAAAACAAGATTAAAAAGATTGGCTCATTTATTTGACTTTAGGTCAAAGGGAGTTCCTTTAAAAATTGCTATGGGCCCAATCAGATAGAAAAAATTATATATATATAAAAAAAATATATATAAAAAAAATATATAAAAAATACCTTTATACCGGAAATGACATACTGTACTCGTATACATAATTGATACATAAGTGTATAAAAGTATAAAAAAAACATAAAAGAGCATATTTTTATATGGATAAAAATATAAATATATAATTAGATACTGAACAATCCTAAAAAACCGACCAGATAAAATTATTAAGACGAATGGCGGAGAAAGTGCAGGTGAGACTAGTTGTGCAGCGATAAAATCAGAAATTGCTAATAAAACAGTTAAGATCAAAATCTATATTTAGTCCTCGGGTGCAAAGGTGTCTAAGGTATGTATCCACTTAGATTCTAGTTGGCTCAGGGTTCTGACTTTATGCCCACCCCACCAATGTCTTTTATATGCCTCGATCCCCCAAAATTTAATTTGTGATGGATCTTTATTGTGATGCGTCGCAAAGTGCCTGGATACACTATGCACTATACACTATGCTTATCAAATCCTTTTTTCCTAGGCCGCAATCACACTCTAGGGCATACACTGCCCCCTCTGTATTGCAACAGATAAAATCTTTGATCTCATAGGTATGCCCTGTGCTCGTTGCAGTGAACTCCTTCTTTTTTTATTCGGTCGTTTCGATTTGGTACAGGCAAAGCATCGTTTACAAGGGAAGAACCCTTTGCCAGTAAAAAAGGAAAGGCCTCCTCTACCTGGGGGTTCCGGGATACTCTTCACAATCTTATCTCGTAGTGTTGGTGCTCTCTTGTAGATGAATTTTGGGAAGGGGGGAAGGATATCTTGTAACTGTTTGTCGGCCAGCAGGATATTCCAATTGCGTTTGATGATTCTTTCACCACATGTGCTGTTGTGGTTGACTTAAAACCAGGTACAAAAAAAGACTAGAGAGACAATATAAACAAATCGACAGGTCCAGATGGCTTACACCCACGATTCCTTAGGGAACTTAGTGGTCAATTCACTATCATATGTCTAGGCTATGGGGTAGAGTGACGGAAGCCATTTCTTACGAAGGAAAAAACATAAAAGCCAGGTTAAATTATGCAAAAACGCATCTGAAGTCTCCCAAAAGCATGTGGGAAAATGTGTTATGGTCTGATGAAACCAAGGTTAACCTTTTTGGCCATAATTCCAAAAGATATGTTTGGCGCAAAAACAACACTGAACATCACCAAAAGAACACCATACCCACAGTGAAGCATTGTGGTTGCAGCATCATGCTTCGGGGCTGTTTTTCTTCAGCTGAAACAGGGGACTCAGTCGAGGTAGAGGGATTTATGAACAGTTTCAAATACCAAATGAGGAAATTAAGGAAAATGGGGTTTTGGATGTGCACTATACAAACAAAAATAGTTTAATAAAAAAATCTAAAATGTATTCATACAAAAATGGTAAAAACCTGAATAAAAAAGTTTTTACATATGATCAAGCAGTTAATCTATTTTTACTCAACATGTTTCGCTAAAAACATAGCTTCTTCAGGAGATAACTTTCTATGGATGTTGCATATGTAAACTACAAGAAAGAATATATAATTTATTATATAATAATGATTAAACAATACAATAAAGTTCAGAGACACTCAAGTGTAATAGGAAGCTGCCTAAGGAAGACATCCGCAAAGACACGAGGAGATTAAAATTGAATTGATGGGTGCTGATAGGCTTAATTGATGGGTTCTGATAGGCTGCATTGATGGGCACTGGTAGGCTGCATTGATGGGCACTGGTAGGCTGCATTGATGGGCGCTGATAGGCTGCATTGATGGGCGCTGATAGGCTGCATTGATGGGCGCTGGTAGGGCTGCATTGATGGTCGCTGATAGGCTGCATTTGATGGGTGCTGGTAGGCTACATTGATGGGTGCTGGTAGGCTGCATTGATGGGCGCTGGTAGGCTGCATTGATGGATGCTGATAGGCTGCATTGATGGGCGCTGGTAGGCTGCATTGATGGGCGCTGATAGGTTGCATTGATGGGCGCTGGTAGGCTGCATTGATGGGCGCGGGTAGGCTGCATTGATGGGCGTGGGTAGGCTGCATTGATGGGCGCTGATAGGCTGCATTGATGGGCGCTTCATTGAAAAGGTGGTGTATCCATGGGCAGGGCAAACAAGCCAGGGGGAGCGGCAAAATTAGGTTTCGCCTAGGGTGTCAGAAATCCTTGCACCAGCCCTGGTGTCAGCCAACCTGGAGTGTTTCCAAATGACTAGTGTGAATATTCCTCCATCTTGTGATATAAGGAGAGAGATAGATGAAAAGGGAAACGAAGGAAAAAAAGGTTGAAGAAAAATGGGAAATCATAAGAATAAATCAAGTACATTAGTACTGCTACTAAATCAAATTGAGATACCTATCTGCTAGAATGTGTAAGCGTGATGAACCTGAATTAGTTTTCCAGGCAAATTAGTCGCTCTGGAAGTATTCGACTTTGCGTCCAAGAACACAGCCTGTCTTAGAGGGCACGCCAAAACATAGGACATGCATATCCCCTTGCACGACACTAAACAGTAATGAAATTAGATACCGCTAGATAAATCTTTTTGCTATGCAAGCTGTAGTAATCTTGTAGGCAGGTGCAGTTTAAGTCCATTCTGTAAGTGGTGCTGTGTTGCTGTGCCGCTGTGCCGCTGTACAGATGGAGTGGAGGATGGGAGGAACATTGTTATTCTGCAGATTCTGTAGGTGTCCCCAGGGGAGCAGTGGTCTGATCAGTGGCGGCCTGTCCATTAGGGGCGCAAGGGCGCCACCCCCCTAATCTACATGCAGGGCGCTAGACGCATGGATTCCATTCGTTTTTTTAATTTATTTTTTATTGAACCACGTGATTAGAGCCAGAGGCTTAAAAAAAAATAGGCTTCACAGAGCACTGCGCCCCGAGCCCACCCAGTTAATTAATATTCGCTATTATCACACTGATTCTCCTCCCGGCCAATCAGAAAGCAGGTCTTGAGACCCGTTTCCTGATTGGCCGCCATGAGAGGCGATCCTATTGGCCGTGGATGAGGGAGGAGGAGCACGGCCACCGTGATGCAAGCCGCACTTGACCTGACTAGGGGGGTGGCTGTAAGTGCACGGTTTGCCGCCCCCCCCCAAAAAAAAAACACATCTGCCACTGGGTCTGATTGGACACTGCTACACTGGGTGATCTCCACAGCCATTTTTAGTGAGGGCAATGCTAATAAATAGCAGTGCCCCCCTGTATTTGCCACGCATTTTCAAGTGGCTAGAATAGGGAGATGACCCATGCTTGCAAAGGATAGGACCTACATAGCTCTTCCAAGTGCCCCCACACACGTATCTGTCAGCCACCCCACTTGCAGATGGGCCAGTGTGAGATCTGTGAAGCTAAACATCTACCAAAGTACCACTACCATTACTGTACCTTCGGAAGTAATGGACTATCTCGATACCCATAGAGTTAGAAACAAATATATAAAAAAAATTGAATTTATTAAGAAAGATAACATAAAACATTTGGTGTATGCAAGCCCAACATAGGATTGCTAACACGAAATTACAAATTTTGGAACATAAGACAATAGACACAGTTCAAACGGGTCCACACCCCCGTACTATGGAGATGAGTGCAGATGCCGGCAATTTTTCTCGACTAGTTTTGCGACGGGGTCGCTTCCTCAGGAGAAATCATATCATCTGAAGCAAAAGGAAATACAGTCTCATAGTTACAAAGGTCGTTTCCTTGTGACAACATTAGAAAAGTCAAACAATAATAGCTGGAGTAGAGTAATATAGGTGGGCATAACTCACCGTTCGGATCCCATGAGGGTTCCGAGCGGTGAGTTATGCCCACCTATATTACTCTAATTTTTTCAAAATTTGTAATTTTGTGTTAGCAATCCTATGTTGGGCTTGCATACACCAAATGTTTTATGTTATCTTTCTTAATAAATTCTAATTTTTTTATATATTTATTTCTAACTCTATGGGTATCGAGATAGTCCATTACTTCCACAGGTGTCACATGGTAATATCAGGGAGTAGTCCATGCGGATGCACCTATATCTCTACATTAACTGTCTAGGATGAGGATACCCATCCCTATTCCTTTTTCATATACAATAGAGGCTACACCAATCTCTTTATATTACTGTACCTTCCACTAACAGCATTACTGCACCTGTACTGTCATGTAACTGTGTTTGCTACTACAACAGTGTCTGCAACTGTTACTTTAAGTGTCCTGCCACAGTTGCTACAGCCACATTACTAGTGATTGGCGATTGTTGCTCAACTTGTTATCTGTTTTACCTGCAAACTCAACAAAATAATAACTCTTCAACCTTTCTCTGGACTTTGTGTGCTGTACCAACCCCCTGGCCCAGTCCACAATCTGCCAATCAAAATCAGCAGAGTCCAGTTCTAATTAATCTGAGTAATATAAAAGTGGTAAAGTTTTAAACAAGTTCAAACGCTTTAAGAAAAAAGGAACAAAAAAAGTTTTTGTCTTGGGGATACCAATTTCTTGACTATTGTATAACAGAGGTGTCCTGTTTACCCCCTATAACCATACTAATTCTTACCACTGCTACGTACCCCAACCCAATCCCCCAGAAATTGAGACCACACCAATCTGGAGAAAAACTTGGCCGTAGCAGCCAATTAACTTTATTTATTTATAAAATATTTAAAAATAAACATAAATAACATAAACATAAATTAGCATAAACCGTATGCACCTGACTTAAACCACCTCCTCCATTAACTTCCACCCGTTGGTCTTTGCAGGAAACCCCATCCATCTTAAAACCATATCAAATCATATCAAATCTGGCACTGCGGTACTTTAACTAAATTAGGCCTCAAGCTGACACACTAGCTCAGAGACAACAAGAATACTGACCGCACCTGCACCCGATCACCAACTTCCAGGTAAACCCCTTTAGCTGGCATACGACCCTCGGGTACCATATCAGCAATGGGTCCCAAACTTATTCCAAACCTGGGGTTAATCCTTGATCAGGAAAGACCAACATCATGCCGCTGCCACAACAATAACCATCCTGAAACAGAAAGCACATAGATTAATACACCAAAAACCCCCCTTTAGCTTCAAGGGAGGGCGGGTGGGAAGCTTGGCTCCTCCATGCTGACTAAGCTGCTGGAAACCACTCCCCCTTGCTACTTTCCTGAGTTTCACACCACCTGCTCCTCTCAACCAATCACTGCTCTGCTCTGCTACCATTACCTGATAGAGTTCCTCCCTGTTAACACTGTCATGCCTGCCTTATGCCTATTCCATTACATTGCATTGCTCCAGGCTTACTTGACTATTGTATAACAGAGGTGTCCTGTTTACCCCCTATAACCATACTAATTCTTACCACTGCTAAGCTACCCTTTATTACTGGTGTTCTATAATACAGGCATCTCTGCAGCAGTTAAAGTGGGTGTTGTGTTCCTCCAGCACAGTATACACCTAAAGCTACCCTTTATTACTGGTGTTCTGTAATACAGGCATCTCTGCAGCAGTTAAAGTGGGTGTTGTGTGCTTCCAGCACAGTATACACCTGAAGCTACCCTTTATTACTGGTGTTCTGTAATACAGGCATCTCTGCAGCAGTTAAAGTGGGTGTTGCGTGCCTCCAGCACAATATACACCTGAAGCTACCCTTTATTACTGGTGTTCTGTAATACAGGCATCTCTGCAGCAGTTAAAGTGGGTGTTGCGTGCCTCTAGCACAGTATACACCTGAAGCTACCCTTTATTACTGGTGTTCTGTAATACAGGCATCTCTGCAGCAGTTAAAGTGGGTGTTGCGTGCCTCTAGCACAGTATACACCTGAAGCTACCCTTTATTACTGGTGTTCTCTAATACAGGCATCTCTGCAGCAGTTAAAGTGAGTGTTGCGTGCCTCCAGCACAGTATACACCTGAAGCTACCCTTTATTACTGGTGTTCTGAAATACAGGCATCTCTGCAGCAGTTAAAGTGGGTGTTGTGTTCCTCCAGCACAGTATACACCTAAAGCTACCCTTTATTACTGGTGTTCTGAAATACAGGCATCTCTGCAGCAGTTAAAGTGGGTGTTGTGTTCCTCCAGCACAGTATACACCTAAAGCTACCCTTTATTACTGGTGTTCTGTAATACAGGCATCTCTGCAGCAGTTAAAGTGGGTGTTGTGTGCTTCCAGCACAGTATACACCTGAAGCTACCCTTTATTACTGGTGTTCTGTAATACAGGCATCTCTGCAGCAGTTAAAGTGGGTGTTGCGTGCCTCCAGCACAGTATACACCTAAAGCTACCATTTATTACTGGTGTTCTGAAATACAGGCATCTCTGCAGCATTTAAAGTGGGTGTTGTGTGCCTCCAGAACAGTATACACCTGAAGCTACCCTTTATTACTGGTGTTTTATAATACAGGCATTTCTGCAGCAGTTAAAGTGTGTGTTGTGTTCCTCCAGCACAGTATACACCTGAAGCTACCCTTTATTACTGGTGTTCTGTAATACAGGCATCTCTGCAGCAGTTAAAGTGGGTGTTGTGTGCCTCCAGCACAGTATACACCTGAAGCTACCCTTTATTACCGGTGTTCTGTAATACAGGCATCTCTGCAGCAGTTAAAGTGGGTGTTGTGTGCCTCCTGCACAGTATACACCTGAAGCTACCCCTTATTGCTGGTTTTCCCATCTCGCTGCAGGCCATTAGTATGTCTGGAAGGCCAACAAGGAAAGGCAGACAGTCACGAGCCAATAAAAGCATGCTCTGTGTCTAGAGGCAACAGTGCTGGTCGTGGACGCGGTGCATCGTTATCAGCACGTGGCCATGGGACATGCTTGTCCTTATTTTCGGCAGCTGGACGTGTTGAGCCACATCATGCCGAAGACTTGGTAGAGTGGATGACCAAGCCCTCCTCATCCTCTCTCACCCAGGCTCAGGGTACTGGCAAAGCAGCTGCCAATGCGTCCCCCTCCCTCGTATCAATGTCATCAGTCACTCCTTCCCTAGACCCACCATGTCCTCCTGAGGAGTCCCCCGAACTGTTTGACCACAGTGTTGGGTACATGCTCCAGGAGGTTTCCCGGCGTTTTGAAGGCTCTGATGATAATACCCAGCTAGAGGAAGGCAGTAGTGTGAGAGCAGAGAGAGGGGACGCTCAAGGACAGAAATCTGGCAGTCAGGTTCCACCAGCTGCAGCATACTGCCAGGTTTTCTCCAGTGATGAAGAGGGAGGGGATGATCAGGTCACTGACTCCACATGGGTGCCTGAACGGAGAGAGGAGGAGGCACATCTCCAACGAAGCAGGATGCCCTCCGGGGGCCAGCTTAAGGGCAGCACACCGACTAAATCAAACCGCAGAGCTCCGCCTGTGCAGGGCGCTGCCTCTGTGCATTATTCCAAAAGTTCTTTGGTGTGGGCCTTTTTTGAGACGAGTGCCGCAGATCGCACCGCTGCTATTTGTAACATATGTCTCAAGTGTATCTCGCGTGGCCAAAACATCAGCCGCTTGGGCACCACATGCTTGACCAGACATATGTTGACCTGCCATGCAGCTCATTGGCAAGCGTACCTTAAAGACCCACACCAAAGAACAAAGCGGACCTCTCCTTGCTCCTCATCAGCTGGGATCTCTAACCCCACTATACCTTCAGTCCTCTCTGAAAGCTGCACTGAGAGGAATGAAGGTGCAGAATTAGGTGTGTCACAGCCAAGTACTTGCGGGCACTCTGCTAGCAGTACACCGACGTCTGATTGTACCAGGCAAATTTCCCTGCCCCAGCTGCAGGACCGTCAAAAGAAGTTCACTCCCAGCCATCCACATGCCCAGCGGTTAAATGCTAGCTTGGCTAAATTGCTAGCACTTCAACTGCTGCCTTTTCAGTTGGTAGACTCGGCCCCCTTCCGTGAGTTTGTGGAATGTGCGGTTCCTCAGTGGCAGGTTCCCAATGCCACTTTTTCTCACGGAAGGTGATTTCCGGTTCTCTATCGGCATTTGTAAGGCAATGTCCATGCCTCGCTGGACAGGGCGGTCAGCGGTAAGGTGCATATTACTGTTGACTCATGGTCCAGCAGGCATGGATAGGGACGTTACCTATCTTTCACGGGCCATTGGGTCACTCTTTTGGCAGCTGGGAAGGAAGCAGGACAAGGTGCAGTAGTGTTGGAGGTTGCTCCGACACCACGCCTCCAAAATGCTACTACTGTTTGTGACACACCTCTCTCCTCCACCCCCTCCTCTTCTTCTTTCTCCATGGCCTCTTCCTGTGCTTTTTCCTCCGAACCAGCAGTGCTCCGTAGGCATTCAAGGGGCTACGCAAGTACGCAGGCAAAAAGATGCCATGCCGTGCTTGCGCTGGTGTGTTTGGGGGACAGGAGCCACACTGGGGCAGAGGTTCTGTCAGCTCTGCAGGGGCAGGCCAAGAGGTGGTTGACGCCATGCCAGCTTAAGACAGGAATGGTGGTTTGCGACAATGGCACCAACCTCCTCTCTGCCCTGCGACAGGGACAATTGACCCATGTGCCCTGTGTGGCTCACGTCCTTAACCTGGTGGTGCAGCGGTTCTTGGGCAGGTACCCGGGCTTACAGGATGTTCTGAGGCAGGCCAGGAAAGTCTGTGTGCATTTCCGCATCATATAATGCCAGTGCTCGGCTGGCTGAGCTGCAAAAGGAGTTGAACCTGTCCAAGAACCGCCTTATATGTGACATGCCCACCAGGTGGAACTCAACGTTGGCCATGCTGCAGCGGCTGCACACGCAGCAGAGGGCCATCAATAAGTACCTGTGCGACTACAGCACCAGGACAGGGTCAGGGGAGCTGTTTTTTTTTCACCACGCCAGTGGGGCATGATCAGGGATGCATGCACTGTCCTGTCACCATTTGAGGAGGCTACGAGGATGGTGAGCAGTGACACTGCATGCATCAGTGACACTGTACCTCTTGTCCACCTGTTGGAGCATACGCTGCGTGGAATAATGGACAGGGCACTTGAGGCAAAACAGAAGCAGGAAGAGGAGGACTTCCTTGCCTCTCAAGGCCCCCTTTATCCAGACAGTGTTCCTTCTGTCCCACACATCACACAGGAAGAGGACGAGGAGGAGGAGGAGGATTGTGTCAGCATGGAGGTGGAGCCTGGCACTCAGCATCAGCAGCAGCAGTCTTTTAGGGATGATTTACAGTCCCAAGAAACCAGTGGATTAGTATGTGGCTGGGAGGAGGTGGCTGCGGATCATGTCGTCCTTAGTGAGCCAGAGGACTCCGGACCGAATACCTCAGCTAACCTACGCTGTATGGCCTCCCTGATCCTGCAAAGCCTGCGGAAGGATCCTTGTATTTTTCGGATCAAGGAGAGGGACCATTACTGGCTGGCCACTCTCCTTGATCCACGGTACAAGGGTAAGGTTGCAGACCTTATCTTGCTATCGCAGAGGGAGCAGAGGATGAGACATCTCCCGAAGGCCTTGCAGAAAGGTCTGTGCAACGCGTTCCCAGAGACAGGGAGGTTACAAACTCCGGATCCTGGACAACGAGTTGCTGAGGCTTCCGTCAGTAACAGAAGGAACAATTTTTTAGTCCTCAGCCCCAAGGTATGATCGGTTCCAGCAACTATCGCCAGTGTCTGATTTACATGGCGCAGGAATACCTAGGGGCAAGGTCAGATTTGGACATCTTTCCCACCGAAAAATCCTCTGGCTTACTGGGTCTTGAGGATGGATCACTGGCCAGAGCTTGCACAGTATGCAATTGAGCTACTGGCCTGTCCTGCATCCAGTGTTCTTTCGGAACGCACATTCAGTGCTGCAGGAGGCTTTGTCACCGATCACAGGATGCGCCTGTCCACCGACTCAGTTGATCGACTGACCTTCATAAAGATGAATCAGTCTTGGATCACCACCAGCTACCAAGCACCTGAAGCTGATGTAACCAAATAATTTATTTTGAAATGTCACATCCCTTCAAGACTGCCGTGACTGTCCTGTTATGTTGACTGATTATACTCTTCCTCCTCAATGATCCTGCTGATAGCTTGGAAGAACATTTTTGGTTCTGGGTGCCGCCCCCAGTGGCTAAGGCCCAATTTTTTCAGCCCCTGTTTAACAGGGGCATGTAATTAAAAAAAAAATTATGCAATGCTTTGCAGCAGGGGTCATTTCTGCACTCCAACTATAGTATTTGGGAGAGGTTGCAGTGTCGTGGCACCAGCACCAGTGCCTAAGGCCCAATTTTTAAGCCCCTGTTTAACAGGGGCATGTAAATACAATTTTTTATGCAATGCTTTGCAGCAGGGCTCATTCCTGCACTGCAACTAGAGTATCTGGGAGAGTTTGCAGTGTCGTGGCACCAGCACCAGTGCCTAAGGCACAATTTTTCAGCCCCTGTTTAACAGGGGCATGTAATTACAATTTTTGATGCAATGCTTTGCAGCAGGGCTCAATCCTGCACTCCAACTAGAGTATCTGGGAGAGGTTGCAGTGTTGTGACACCAGTGCCTAAGGCCCAATTTTTCACCCCCTGTTTGTTTAACATGTGCATGTAATTACAATTCTTGATATAATATTTAAAAGCAGGGCCCGTTCCAGCGCCCACCGAGAGTAATTGTGAGGACATACAGTGTTGCTGCACCAGCACCACCACCAAAGGCCCAATTTTTCTTCCACTGTTCAACAATGGCATGTAATTACAATTCTTGATATAATGGTTCACAGCAGAGCGCTCCAGCGCCCACCAAGAGTCACTTTGAGGGCTTACAGTGTTAACTTGTGGCAATACCAACACCTTAGGGCCGAATTTCTGAAGAGCATTAAAGGGCAGGTCCCTACTTTCAAACATCCATCTTACAAACGTCTCCTACTTGCAAACGGAAGGAGACAACAGGAAGTGAGATGAAAAAAGACAGACAACCCAAAAAATTATACAGGGGGGATAACCCTTCCCTATGTTTTCCAAAAAGCTTAAAAATTGATTTTTTGACTGGAGCTACACTTTAAAAATGTACCAGTTCAAAATTACAAACAGATTCTACTTAACACAACAAACCTACACAGTCCCTGACTTATTTGCACCGCCTGTATACTGCTGTTCTGAGTATATAGGGCCTGGGGGCCCCACGCCTTTCCTTTGTTTAATTTGGGTACGGGGGGTTCCCCTTAATATCCGTACAAGGGGCTGGTAATGAGCAGGGGGGCTACCCATGCCATTTTTCTCAATGATTTTCATCCATATTGCCGGAACCAGACATTACATTAAAACCGCAAGCAGTTTTAAATGACTTTTTTTCCATTAAATGTCATTTTGTGCAGGGACTGTTCTAAACACGGGAAACACGTGCCACTTCACAGGCATACTATAGACACCCCAAAGGCACGAAGGAATGTTTCACTTTTTTTTTTCACTTTAATCGTCATTAAAATCAGTGCTCCCGAAAAAACGGTAGTCCCCAAACCCTTTTTAGGACAATATCTTGCATATTAGTGTTTAAAATTAGCACTTTTGATTTCGAACGTTCGAGTCCCATAGACTTTAATAGGGTTCTAAAGTTCGCACAAACTTTCGGTCCGTTCGCAGGTTCTGGTGCGAACCGAACCGGGGGGTGTTCGGCTCATCCCTAGTCCCTAGGGGTTCCATTGTGTCTCGACACAGCAAGTACCTGATGGACTCTGTTCCACTCTAAGTGAAGCTGATCATAGTCAGGAATCAGTTTTTACTTCAATTGTTTTTATTAGGAATCAGTTTTTTTAATGAATATTTAATTTCATTTATATCTAAGGAGATTGTTCCTTAGGTCTCCTGCCTTGGTTTGTGTTGGTTCTAGCTGGAACTAAATAGTCTTAAGGTGCGCTGAGTTTAGGGTATTTGACTCAGTTTCATCCAGCTTTAGTTCAATGCTGTTGAAGCAGCATCCTAGTTCAATAAAATTCTGTTTAATCTCTCTGGTTATAGCTTTATTGAGCTCACTTTATAGTAGTTTCTGCAAACCTAGCAATCAGAACCAAGTCAACCAAGTTATTTTGGGGCTCAGGTTGCTCTGTGTTAAATCGGAGGTAGAGCTACATTGGCTTAAGATAATATTCCCCATTATTTATCAAGCTTGGGGCTCATAGATGTCAGATCTTTAAAAGGCCTGTTATGGTGAGTGCAAACTCATTGCCTGTGGTATTGGCACGCTTTGTTTACTGCCTCTTCTGGCATCTGCTGTTGGTAACGGGCAACTTGAGTTCCCACCCAAGATTTAAGCCTTTAGTTTATCACTCTGGGTTTCTTGTCACATGTGCAGACATCCCGACCTGCGAAAACTAATTTCAGGGAGGTGGCGGTTCTCCCCCCCAATTTAACACAACTAGAGGATGATCAAATAAAATGGAATTAGTATACAGAGCTTTACTTCTTATAAGAAATATTAAAGGCACACTCTAACCACCATGACCACTACAGTGATTTGAAGGTCCAGCGATCCCGCAATGTCGGCCGCCAGGGGGATCCGTCCATCGGATCGGCTGCCAGCGCCTCCATCTTAATGAAGGGAAACAGGCTTGCGGCTTCACTGCCCGTTTCCTACTGCGCATGGATGAGTCGCGTGACGCTTTGTGAATGGCCCCGTTGTTTTCTGGGACACACACATGTTCCAGAAGGCAACGGGGCCACTCACCGAAGAGGAGGAAGCGCTGCGGAATAGGAAGAGGCAGATTAGGAAGACTGCCTAGCAACAGCGGTTTCAGGTAAGTTAAAAAAAAAAAGATTTTTGTTTTTTTCATTTTTTTAAGAATATTAACGCATTATTTTTTTGGGGTGGCCTTCCACTTTAAGTTTTGCCACCTTTTATGCACATAGGGAGATATTTCTCCATTGGAAATATGCTGCACCGCCCACAGTATTTACTTAGCGCTCTGTTTTAAACTCTGTTTTGCCACTGTATAAAATCACTTACCTTAACTGGAATTGCCCTAGCAAATTCGATAAAATCTGGTCGGGATGGATAGACACTTGGGGCTCGGAGATTGTATACAATGATCTAGGTCATGAAGCTGCGCCTTGATCAATATATACCTATGTGGTCTCTCACCCTTTATTACCTATGTGGAGCTTGTAACTTATCTTTTTACTTGGGGTTCCTTCTCTCTCCCACAACACCTATGGTTTTCTCCTGTATCCATATAGCACAATACACCTGACAAAGGACCATCCTACTGTATTTTAGGTGTCTCACACCCCTTTCTCCTCTGGGATATCAGCAAACTGCTCTATGTGGTAATCCGTATTGTAATGTAAGAGTTATCGACTGTGCCTGTTCATCGCTTGTAATGTAAAGATTTGAATAAACCTGACAGGGGGTTTTGACCCTCCCTAACTCCATCCAAAATAAAAATAAAACATTTTTTGCCTATAGTTCTACTTTAAGATTTGACATGTTTGGTATCTGTTTACTACAAGCAATCCCATCTTTTGTATTTTACTCAAAAATTTTGTATTATTTTGTGTTTGTTTGCACTAAAATTCATTTTAGTATTTTTTTTCCCTGGAAATATGCCCCCACAGAGCCATTGGGCTTTCCTTCAACCAGTTCGCACATAATACACCTAAAGACTATCCAAGCTTTGTAATAGTGTGGCAATAGTATGCCTGTGTTCCGTCAGATTCAGCCACCCGTCAGATTTTGTAACGGAAGTGATGTTCCGTCACTGCCATCTTGGTACACCCCACAGTCGCCCACAGTAAGGATACAGTGAGAAGGTGGCAAGTAGACATATTTTTTACACCCACTGAAGTCTTGCATTTCACACTTCTTTTAACCAGTAAACTAAGCTTATATTGTGAAATAATACAGGATTTAGAAGTCCGTGTGACTGTTTTGATGAAAGCAGCAGTGTTCTGTCAGATTAGCAAACATGTGAGATCAGCAGGCTTTAAAAATTCAACATGACAACAGTGTCACGGATTTCTAAATACGATATAACATTTCCTGACAGACTCCATGGCAGCATACGTATGGGTTAATCCCGCCTCTCCTACCTCATAGGACCCCACTCCCATAAATCTTTGTTCCCAGCTAGGTACCGTGTTCCTTTTTTGTCCTCCTCCTTAGGACTAAAGAGGTAGTTCTTACCTTAAGGAGTAGTTGATCCAGTCCTGGCGTTTCCCCCTGCGTTGGCGGTGAAAAGATGGCGGTATTGGAGTCCAGTTGCCCAGCTATTAGCAGGGTGGACACGGGTGATGTTGCGGTGCCCTGAAGAGCTTACTACCCAGTCATTGACTGGCAAGCGGCAGTTTGGCCAATCGTCCTCGCTATTAGCAGGAGGCCTTCCATTTGATATCCGGTCGTGCCCGCCTGTGTTGTGCGCTTGGAGGGTCAGGTTGGATCGTTCGTTCATACTGGATGGGTATCGTATTTTCATTGTTAAGATCTCCATGGCAGCCTGTGTTTATATTTGTCCGTTTGTCTCTGTATGTCCTCAGGTATGGCGGCTGGAGCGCATCTGCGTTCCAGTCCGCCGCTGTTTGTCCCTACGGCGCGTGCGCACGGCCTCGAGCCAGATCGAGGCTTGGCTCGCGCATGCGCGGTCCGGACGGAACAGCGGTGGCCGCGCATGCGCGCGGACGTCGTAAGGCGGCGCACGACGACGCTCGGAGCGCCGTGACGTCATCCAAGGCGGCAGATTTAAATAGCTGTCAGATACAGCTATGCCCTAGCTTCCATAGGAATCTGCAGACGCCGGTTTTTCGTTCCTAATAGCGACATTGGTGGAAGGTAGGCTGAGCCCCCCTTTTATGCAGAAATGTGTTACTTTTGTTTCTGCTGTTCTTGGGTGCTTATGAATTATGTCTTGCCTGCAGTCTCTGCTGTTCCTGTTTGCCATGGATGTGTCGTCGCCGCCTAGTGGTCAGCCCTTATGCCGCAGGTAGGACGGAATAATTTTTCCTCTGCCTGTTTTGCATGGGTTGTCAGGGTTATTGGGGAATTATAAAGTATTTTGTTTCCTGTTTTTTCATCCATCATCCAGTAGCACGTGAAGAGAAATCCAGGTCACAGCGTGACCAATCAAAATCAAGGTCTTCCTCTAAACATCACACGGACAGGTCAAGGTCCGGATCTAAACATGATTCCCGCCGCCATTCCGGTGGCACGGAGAAAAAAGCCTGCTGGGGGTGTAGGGCTCATGTCCCGGAGGACAGATCTCTCTGTGAATCATGCTACTCCAGAGCTGCGAAAGAGAGAGGTGCAGGTGACCAGCAGGTGGAAGCACTGGTCAGGAGGGTTGTGCAAGAATCTCTGAGCAGGACAGAGTCAGCCCACATAGCCATTCCCCCTTCAGCACCAGCCTCAACTGCGGACGTAGTCGAACTTGAAGTTCCAGGTCCCTCTCATGACAATCTCTCGTCAAATGGATCCTCAGATGAGGAAGTTGAGGTGGATGAATATGGAGCGGGATTCGACTTCTCTCAGGTCCCTCATTTGGTCAGGGCAGTTAAAGATGCGCTAAAATGGGAAGACCCAATAGAGATGCCCTCCAAACAAAAAAAGTATTTTAAGCATCTGAAAAAAGAGCGCCCGAATTTCCCTTTCTTAAGTGAACTCGGCGAAATCATATCTGATGAATGGGGGCAGGGGAGGGCTGGCAGCCTTAGGCCTGGGGGGCAAGTCCAGTCAAGTGGCCCATTGAACCACTGAATCAGCTCACCATCCATCTACACCACATTCCCTGCACAGAGAGAGAGAGAGAGAGAGGAGACTGCTCCATATTGCCCCAGAGAGAGAGAGGCCACTTGGCACTGCCTGCACAGAGAGAGCGAGAGACCATTTAACACTGCCTGCACACAGAGGGAGAACGCTTGACACTGCCTGCACAGAGAGAGAGAGGCCACTTGGCACTGCCTGCACAAAGAGAGAGAGGCCACTTGTCACTGCCTGCACAGAGAGAGATGCCACTTGGCACTGCCTGCACAGAGAGAGATGCCACTTGGCACTGCCTGCACAGAGAGAGATGCCACTTGGCACTGCCTGCACAGAGAGAGATGCCCCTTGCCACTGCCTGCACAGAGAGAGAGAGGCCACTTGGCACTGCCTGCAGAGAGAGAGAGGCCACTTGGACTGCCTGCAGAGAAAGAGAGAGGCCACTTGGCACAGCCTGCACAGAGAGAGAGAGAGAGAGAGAGGCCACTTGGCACAGCCTGCACAGAGAGAGAGAGAGGCCACTTGTCACTGCCTGCACAGAGAGAGAGAGAGGCCACTTGTCACTACCTGCACATTGAGAGATGCCACTTGGCACTGCCTGCACAGAGAGAGATGCCACTTGGCACTGCCTGCAGAGAGAGAGAGGCCACTTGGCACTGCCTGCAGAGAGAGAGAGAGAGAGAGAGGCCACTTGGCACTGCCTGCAGAGAAAGAGAGAGGCCACTTGGCACAGCCTGCACAGAGAGAAAGGCCACTTGGCACAGCCTGCACAGAGAGATAGAGAGGCCACTTGGCACTGTCTGCACAAAGAGAGGGGCCACTTGGCACTGCCTGCACAGAGAGAGAGAGGCCACTTGGCACTGCCTGCACAGAGAGAGAGGCCACTTGGCACTGCCTGCACAGAGAGAGAGGCCACTTGACACTGCCTGCAGAGAGAGAGAGAGGCCACTTGGTCCTGCCTGCAGAGAAAGAGATAGGCCACTTGGCACAGCCTGCACAGAGAGAAAGGCCACTTGGCACAGCCTGCAGAGAGAGAGAGAGAGAGAGGCCACTTGGCACTGCCTGCAGAGAAAGAGAGAGGCCACTTGGCACAGCCTGCACAGAGAGAAAGGCCACTTGGCACAGCCTGCACAGAGAGAGAGAGAGGCCACTTGGCACTGTCTGCACAAAGAGAGGGGCCACTTGGCACTGCCTGCACAGAGAGAGAGAGGCCACTTGGCACTGCCTGCACAGAGAGAGGGGCCACTTGGCACTGCCTGCACAGAGAGAGAGAGATGCCACTTGGCACTGCCTGCACAGAGAGAGAGGCCATTTGGCATTGCCTGCAGAGAAAGAGAGAGGCCACTTGGCACTGCCTGCACAGAGAGAAAGGCCATTTGGCACAGCCTGCACAGAGAGAGAGGCCACTTGGCACAGCCTGCACAGAGAGAGAGGCCACTTGGCACAGCCTGCACTGAGAGAGAGGCCACTTGGCACAGCCTGCAGAGAGAGAGAGGCCACTTGGCACAGCTTGCACAGAGAGAGAGGCCACTTGGCACAGCCTGCACAGAGAGAGGGGCCACTTGGCACTGCCTGCACAGAGAGAGAGGCCACTTGGCACTGCCTGCACAGAGAGAGAGGGCCACTTGGCACAGCCTGCACAGAGAGAGAGGCCACTTGGCACAGCCTGCACAGAGAGAGAGGCCACTTGGCACAGCCTGCACAGAGAGAGGGGCCACTTGGCACTGCCTGCACAGAGAGAGGGGCCACTTCGCACTGCCTGCACAGAGAGAGGGGCCACTTCGCACTGCCTGCACAGAGAGAGAGACTGCTTAACACTGCCTGCACAGAGAGAGATACCGCTGGACACTGGCATTTAGGGGGTTAAAACAGGCAGGGAGGAAATGTAATATCACCTTCTCTGTCTGTCACTTTTCAGTGGAGTGGCAGTGCCTGCTGTAAGTGAATACAAGCCTTCCATAGCCATAGTCCCTCAGTCTTCTTTTAGGTTGCACATTTTTGCTGCATTTTCTGGAAGTGCACCAAAGACGCAGCATGCAGGACGTTTTGTGCACTTTCAGAACATGCAGTAAATGTGCAACCTCTATGGGACCGGGGGCAACATGCAGGAAGACTGCCAGTACACCAGCACTGCAGACAAATCGCAGCATGCCAGTGTGAGCCCACATCAACACCTAGGAGGGCAAGCAAGGCAGTGTCACAGGCTGCTAGAAAAAAAAACTCTTTAGCTGCAGAGGGGGGCCGGGGGGAGGAGGGAGAAGTTCACTTACTTGGTGTTTCCCAGCCTCCCAGGAGCCTCACTGTATTCAAGCCGACTGCTCAGATTTAACTTTCCCTCCCCACACATCCTCTTCACAGACAGCACACAGGCTGCCCGGAGTGTGGGCGGGGAAATAGAGAGCAGGTCCAGCCTCTGCCAGCCATTCGTGTGGAGGAGGGAGGGGCTGGGCGGGGCTGTGCTGTGCTCTGTAACACAGACTGTTGGCCCTGAGACATCCCTAGCTCACAGTACTGGATGGAGATGCAGCACTCGGCCTGCTCAAAAACGGCGCATTCTGAGCTGGTGACACAGCAGCCTTTGTAGAGGATATGAGAGCAGCCCAGGGGGCAATTGCATCTCTGCCCCCCTTCCCAGCCCTCCCCTGAATGGGGGAAGGTTGAAAGAAAGAACTCTTTAATCTCCAAAGTGGCAAAAATGTACCCATTCAGGAGCGAAGAAGTGAAATACCTGGATTCAGCCCCCCTCATTGATGCGGCGCTCATGAGATTAGTGAGACATGTCACGCTTCAACTGGAAGACACAGTGCCGTTCAGAGATGGTCTGGAAAGGAAGATCGACACTGATCTCAAACGAATATATATCACTGCAGGGATGGCCTGCAAACCGGCCCTAGCTCTTGCGGCTTTGTCAAAAGCCATGGAATCTTGGACGGATGACGTGGGTGCAACCCTGGGAAGTATATCCGAAGACGTGGTCAGGAATTCCCCAGTGCATGAATTAAGGATGGCATCGGCTTTTCTGGGTGAGGCATCTCTGGACATTATCCGGTTGGTATCGCGTGTCATGCTATCTTCGGTCACAGCTAAACGGGCCCTGTGGTTACGTCCATGGGTAGCGGATCCTGCCTCCAAACAGGCATGGTGCAAAATTCCCTTTGAGGGCTCTTCCCTCTTTGGGAACAAGCTGGACTCGGCCATCACACGCGCTACCAGGGGTAAGTCGGGTTTCCTACCCCAGGATCGTCGTCTCTTGAGTCAGAGAAGAACTCAACCTAGACAGGATCAGGAACGTGCTAGGGACGCACGTTGTTACAGACCTGGTAGAGAATTCAGGAAAAAGAAACCAACCTTCAGGACAGAAGTCCACTAAGGCCACATCTTCTGGGGGTCGGGATGCGACTAAGTCCTTTTGATATGGAGCCTGTCCAGGTGGAGCAGGTAGGAGCACGATTACTCCGTTTCCAGCACGTCTGGGCAGCCTTGGTCCAAGATTATTGGACAGTCAAAACCATCTCTACAGGTCACACCTGGACTTTCACCGACCCACCTACACATCGCTTTATTCCCACAGTTCTACCACAGTCAGAAGAGAAAAGAGAAATTCTCTTATCCTATACAGACTCCCTGATATCTCAAGGGGCTGTCATTCCGGTACCAGTGGAAGGAAAATTTCAGGGAGTATATTCCCCCCTCTTCATGGTCCTCAAAAAGAACGGGTCATGGAGGCCAGTCATCGACCTAACATATTTGAACTCCTTCATCCAGAAGGAAAGGTTCAAGATGGAGACTCTCTTGACCATAAGTCAAACGATTCAGCCAGGGGATTGGATGGTCTCAGTAGACCTGAAGGACGCGTATTTTCATGTTCCAATTGCGAAGAATTTTCAGCAATACCTCAGGTTCGCAGTGGAGCAGAGACATCTCCAGTTCACCTGTCTTCCTTTCGGGCTGACAACATCGCCTCGAGTGTTCTCAAAAGTATTACTGGCAGTGGTAGCCCTAATCAGGGTCAAAGGTGTCCGGTTACACCACTACCTGGACGATCTACTCCTGCTCTCGCAGGACAGAGACCAGCTTCTTTTACATCGGGACCAAGTCATCTCGGTCTTGACAGAGTTCGGCTGGTTGTTGAACAGGGAGAAGAGTCAGTTGGATCCAACCCAGTCCCTGATATTCCTAGGGGCACCGTTCGACACGGTAAAAAGTACCATTTCCTTACCCATGGAGAAGATCCCAGTAATCCAAGACAGAATCCGTCTCGCCCTGGCGTGTCCTCGCCTCAGGGCATCATATTGCTTCAGGGTTATCGGCACCATGGTGGCCACAGCTCCCATGGTAAAATGGGCACAGTGGAAGATGCGGCCCTTCCAAAAGGGCTTTCTTCAACAATGGATCCCAGAGTCACAAGATCACTTTATCAGAATGACCCCGTCCATGAGGGAGTGTCTTCCATGGTGGCTTCATCAGGAGAATCTCCTCAAGTGCCATTCTATTGCACCAATCCCCTGGATCACGGTGACGACAGATGCCAGCAACAGCGGCTGGGGAGCCCTCTGTCTGTCAGAAGTAGCCCAGGGGAAATGGGAATTCCCATCTCAAGGGATAGTGTCAAATGTCTTGGAACTCCGAGCTGCCTTTCAAGCTCTTCAAGCCTTCCGTCACCTGATATCAGGAGCTTCGGTTCTGTTGAGGTTGGACAACACGACTGCGGTAGCATACATCAAGAGACAAGGGGGCACACGCAGTCTAGACCTACTAAAGGAGGTCAGTCCGATTATGGTCTGGGCCCAGGAGAATTTGTCGAATCTAACGGCAGTTTATCTCCCCGGAGTCCAGAATGTCCAGGCGGACTTCCTCTCAAGAGTAGCCTTGGACAACAACGAGTGGTCCCTCCACACAGAAGTGTTCAGTTGGATTCTGTCTCTGGGAGTAACACCGGAAGTGGACCTCTTTGCATCACCCTGCAATGCGAAACTCGAGAAGTATTACACGAGGAATCGTTGTCCCCAGGCTTACGGGATAGATGCGTTGACGGACCAGTGGAGGTTTCTCAAGGCGTATGCCTTTCCCCCAGTCCCGGTCATTCTCCGTTTTCTATCAAGACTCCGCTGGGAAGAAGCCGAAATAATAGCGGTAATCCCATACTGGCCCAACAGGCCATGGTTTCCTCTCCTGACGCAGCTCAGTTGTCGGGACCCAGTCCCTCTTCCTCCCAGGCCAGATCTCCTGCTACAGGGAGCATCGCTTCACCCATGTCCATCCCATCTCCACCTGATGGTTTGGTGGTTGAAAGGGAAAGGTTAACAGCCTTGGGGTGTCCGAACACAGCAATTGAGACCTTGATGAGTGCCAGGAGAGAGGGTACTAATAGAGTATACCAAAGAATCTGGGCAAGATTCGTGAGTTTCATCTCTACTGTTGGGTGTTCGTTCAAAGACCCAAAAATATCGGACATTCTGGGTTTCCTGCAGACAGGCCTGGAGTTGCCCTTGGCCGTTAGCTCTCTTAGAGTTCAAGTCTCTGCGATTTCTGCATTCACAGGCATTGCTTGGGCAAAACATCCTCTCGTCAGGCAATTCTTCAAGGGTGCAACAAGACTTAGACCTCAAAGGAGGCCAAGATTCTCCAAGTGGGATCTTCCCCTCGTTTTGGACTTCTTTTCAGGAGAAGAATTTCGGCAAATGGATCAATTGTCCATCAAAGACCTTTTTCTCAAGACAGTATTCCTGGTGGCCATAACATCTGCCAAAAGGGTATCTGAGATTAGCTCTCTGGGTTTCAAAGAACCCTTTATCACCTTTTTTCCTGATAGAGTGGTCTTGATCCCCATGTTGGGATCAAACCCCAAAGTGACGTCCGTCTTTCATGAGAATCAAGAAATAGTTCTCCCAACATTCCATTCACCTGACAATTCTAGCATCCATCCTCTAGATGTCGGAGAAATCCTAAGACTCTATTTGGAAGCGACGGCTCCCTTCCGGAAATCAGATTACCTTTTCATCTACTTCCAGGGGAAGAACAGAGGATTACGTGCTTCCTCCAGATCCATCTCAGCCTGGATTGTCCAGGCTATTCAAAGGGCGTATACGGCTAAGGGTCTGGTCCCTCCAGAGGCAGTGACGGCCCACTCAACTAGGAGTGTTTCAACGTCTTGGGCAGCTTCCCGTCATGTGTCTGCAGAAGTGATTTGCAAAGCAGCTTCGTGGTCATCGATAAATACATTTATGACACACTATTGTGTTGAGCCAGCGGCTCTTTCCTCAGTTAATTTTGGTTTGAATGTCTTATCTGTTGACGGTGCCAATTAAAACCTTTTTTCTTTAAACCAGCAATATTTCCCACCCGGGAGTGTATGGCTAGTTATTTCCCATACGTAGGCTGCCATGGAGTCTGTCAGGAAAATGGAAAATTTATATCAAATACTTACCGTAATTTTCCTTTCCTGATGGACTCCATGGCAGCAGGAGTTCCCTCCCATTGCTGGAGCAGGCTAAGTTATGGAACACGGTACCTAGCTGGGAGCAAAGATTTATGGGAGTGGGGTCCTATGAGGTAGGAGAGGCGGGATTAACCCATACGTAGGCTGCCATGGAGTCCATCAGGAAAGGAAAATTACGGTAAGTATTTGATATAAATTTTCCATTTTCTCTGCTCATAATATCGTGCACCGGACTGTATTCAGTTGCCGGTGTTCCGTCAGATTAGGCGACACGTCAGATTTTGTAACGGAAGTGACGTTCTGTCACGACCATCTTGGTACACCCTGCACTCGGCCACGCTAAGCCTACAGTCTGAAGTTGCCAAGCGGACACCCACTGAAATCTTACATTTCACACTAATTGTTACCACTAAACTGAGCTTATATTGTGTAAATACGGGATTTAGAAGTCCGTGACACTGTTTTGATGTTGAATTTAAAAAGCAGCGGCAAGCCTGCTGATCTCACACGTTTGCTAATCTGACAGAAGACTGCTGCTTTTAAAATTCAACTTTAACTAGTTTGGACAAAAAGGATTTGCCCCCTTAATGTCCAGGCCATTATTTACGATACGGCACTGCGTAGATTTAACTGACAATTGTGCGGTCATGCAACACCGTACACAAACAAAATGTATGTCCTTTTTTTCCCACAAATATAGCTTTCTTTTGGTGGTATTTGATCACCTCTGCAGTTTTTTTTCCCGCTATAAACAAAAAAAGACTGAGAATTTTGAAAAAAAAAAACAATATTTTTTACTTTTTGCTATAATAAATATAAAAAAAAAAAAAATGTATTCCTCAGTTTAGGCAAATATGTATTCTTCTACATATTTTTGGTAAAAAAAATCGCAATAGGGGTAATATTGATTGGTTTACGAGAAAGTTATAGCGTCTACAAAATAGGGAATATATGTATGGCATTTTTATTATAATTTTCTTTTTTTTTTTTACTAGTAATGCCAATTTTTAGCGGCACTGCAACATTGCGGTGGATAGATCGGACACTTTTTTTTGGGATCAGTGACATTTATACAGCGATCAATAGCCACTGATTACTGTATAAATGACACTGGTAGAGAAGGGGTTAACACTAGGGTGCAATCAAGGAGTTAAGTGTTCCCTTGGGAGGTGCTTCCAACTCTGGGGGGGAGTGTAGTGACTGGAGGAGGAGAAAGATAGCTGTTCCTGATCACTAGGAATAGCAGATCTGTCTCTCCTCCCCTGACAGAATGGAGATCTGTCTATATTGACAGATCCCCGCTCTGTCTCTCTCAGGAGCGATCCCAGGTGACCGGCGGACATTGCGGCCACGCGCATTGGTACAATGATGCAGATTAGCCCAGGAGAGCCAACCTGCCGCAGTACAACTGCAGTGGCCGGTCCTAAAGTGGTTAAAACAGTGTCACAGACTTTTAAATGCTGCATTAACGATATAAGATCAGTTTAGTGGTTAAAATAAGTGTGAAATGCTAGATTCCAGTGGGTGTAAAAAGATGTCCGCTTGGCGACTTCAGACTGTAGGCTTACTGCAGTGCAGTGTGGGGTGTACCAAGATGGCTGTGATGGAACGTCACAAGATTTGATGGGTCGCCTAATCTGTCAGAACACCGGTGTTGTTAGGGTTGCCACCTTTTCTTCAAGTCAAACCCGAACACTTTTGCGGCACAGGGTAATTTTTTTTGTAAACACTACAGGATTATAAAAGACATGGGACACATTCGGGTGCCCCAAGAGAAGTAGTAATGTAGCACACAGAGCGTGCCAGAGTGTGTGGCCAAATTGCTCTTGCTGACATTATCAACCCACCCTTCAGTGATGCCAAACCGGACTCCAAACAGCTGCCCGCAGCGGCAACAGATTTGTGTATGACTCTCGGGTACTTGGGGAGCCATAGCCTGGTCTGAATAATGTGTCCGGGTTTCAGGTGGACTGAAACTTGGACACATGATTCAAAACCCGAACTGTCCGGGTAAATCCTGGACAGGTAGCAACCCTAGGTGTTGTGTTGAAACAGCAATTCGTCAAAATCTCCAATTACTGATGGTTTAAAGAAACTGGAAGTTAAAGTTACATAGTTACATAGTTAGCTAGGCCAAAAAAAGACACAAGTCCATCCAGTTGAACCACAAAAAAAAAAAAATTATAAATAAAAATAAAAAATATCGTACAATCCAATATACCCAATTCTATACCCACAGTTGATCCAGAGGAAGGCAAAAAAAAAACCCCAGAAGAGCATGCTCCAATCTGCTACAGCAGGGGAAAAAATCCCTTCCTGATCCCCCTAGAGGCAATCGGATTTTCCCTGGATCAACTTTACCTATAAATGTTAGTACCCAGTTATATTATGTACATTTAGGAAAGTATCCAGGCCTTTCTTAAAGCAATCTACTGAGCTGGCCAGAACCACCTCTGGAGGGAGTCTATTCCACATTTTCACAGCTCTTACTGTGAAGAAACCTTTCCGTATTTGGAGATGAAATCTCTTTTCCTCTAGACGTAAAGAGTGCCCTCTTGTCCTCTGTGTTGACCGTAAAGTGAATAACTCAACACCAAGTTCACTATATGGACCCCTTATATATTTGTACATGTTGATCATATCCCCCTTATTCTCCTCTTCTCAAGAGTGAATAAATTCAGTTCCTCTAATCTTTCCTCATAGCTGAGCTCCTCCATGCCTCTTATCAGTTTAGCTGCCCTTCTCTGCACTTTCTCCAGTTCCCTGATATCCTTTTTGAGAACTGGTGCCCAAAACTGAACTGCATATTCCAGATGAGGTCTTACTAATGATTACAACAGGGGCAAAATGATATCTCTCTCTCTGGAGTCCATACCTCTCTTAATACAAGAAAGGACTTTGCTCGCTTTGGAAACCACAGCTTGACATTACATGCTATTATTGAGCTTATGATCTACCAAAACCCCCAGATCCTTCTCCACTACGGATTCCCCCAGTTGTACTCCCCCTTGCATGTATAATGCATGCATATTCTTAGCCCCCAAGTGCATAACTTTACATTTATCAACATTAAACCTCATCTGCCACATAGTCGCCCAATTAGACAGAGCATTGATGTCGGCTTGTAAATTGGAGACCTCATGTAAGGACGTTATTCCACTGCATAGTTTGGTGTCATCTGCAAAGACAGAAATGTTACTTTTGATCCCAGACCCAATATCATTTATAAAGATATTAAAAAGTAAGGGTCCCAGCACTGAACCTTGGGGTAAACTAACAGGTCTATAGTTACTTGGTAAAGACTTTGTTCCCTTTTTAAATATAGGCCCCACGTTCGCCCTGCGCCAATCCAGTGGTACCATTCCCATCATTAATGAGTCCCTAAAAATTAAATACAATGGCTTTGAAATTACAGAGCTCAATTCTTTTAGGATACGTGGTTGGATGCAATCTGGTCCAGGTGCTTTATCCACCTTTATTCTGTCTAAATATTTCTGGACCATATCACTTTTGAGCCATTGTGGATCATTCGGGGCTGTGTCAATACCACCCCCATTATGGACATGAGCTCACCCATGCTCCTTTGTATACACAGAGCTGAAGAAAGTATTTAATAAATTAGCCTTCTCTTTGTCCCCAGTCACCCACTCTAGATTATTTTGTAAAGGGCCTACATGCTCAGACCTGACCTTTTTACTATTAATATATTTGAAGAATTTTTTTGGGTTTGTCCTACTATCTTTTGCAATCTGTCATTCGTTATGAATTTTTGCATCCTTGATTTCCTTTTTACATATTCTATTCAATTCTTTGTAACATTTAAATGACACTAGTGTTCCTTCATTTTTATATTTTTTAAAAGCTCTTTTCTTATTGTTTATAGCTTTTTTAACTTTGACCGTGAGCCACATAGGTTTTTTTTTAAGCCTTTTAAACTTATTGCCCATTGGAATATACTTTGCAGTGAGGTCCCATACAGTCTTTTTGAAGAATTCCCATTTCTGTTCTGTGCTCATTGATGCCAATATTCCCTCCCAGTCCAAGTCCTGGAGAGCAGCCCTCATACTTGAAAAATTAGCTCTCTTGAAGTTGAGCGTTTTTATCTTTCCTGTATGTATTTCTTTCTTACAGCTAACATCAAATGAAATCATGTTATGATCACTGCTACCCAGGTGTTCCTTTATCTGAACATTAGTAATAAGCTCTGCAAGGTTTGAGATTACCAGATCCAGCAGAGCATCATTCCTAGTTGGGGCCTCAATAAACTGGACCATAAAATTGCCCTGTAATAGGTTTATAAATTTTTGCCCTTTAACTGTCCCAGCAGTGCCATTACTCCTGTCAATTTCTGGGTAGTTAAAATCCCCCATTATTATCACTGTCCCAGCCCTTGCAGCCCTTTCTATCTGTGCAAAGAGCTTGAGTCTCCACCTACTCGTGAACATTGGGTGGTCTATAACAAACTCCAATGATTAACTTTGAACTACGCACATCTATATGCAGTTCCACCCATAATGCTTCAGACTCATCACACTCTTAACCACTTCCCGACCGCCCCATATGTACATATACGTGTGCAGAATGGCACGGGCAGGCAAAATCCTGTATATAAACGTGATTTTGCAATTGCCTGCCCGTGGGTCGCGCACGCGCCACTAGCGGCGCGCTCGCGACCTGGTCGGGAGCTCTGTGACCCCGGCCGCGGGACCAGCGGACCGATCGCCGCTGGTGTCCCGCGATCGGGTCACAGAGCTGAAGAAGGGGAAGAGGTTTGTGTAAACAAACCTCTCCCCATGCTTCCTACACTGCCTGTCATTGATCGGCTGTTCCCAGTCATCGGGAAAGCCGATCAATGACGTCAGACGTCAGCCCCGCCCCCTAATGTAAAAAAACACACACGTCACAGCCCATCACCCCTCCCCCTAGTGGTTAACCCCTTCACTACAACTGTCATTTATACAGGAATCAATGCATTTAAATAGCATTGATTGCTGTATAAATGACAATGGTCCCAAAAATGTGTCAAAAATGTCCGATGTGTCCGCCATAATGTCGCAGTCACAATAAAAATCGCTGATCACCGCCATTACAAAAAAAAAAAAAATATAATAAAAATGCTATAAAACTATCCCCTATTTTGTAAACGCTATAACTTTTGCGCAAACCTATCAATAATCGCTAATTACGTTATTTATTTTTTTTTACCAAAAATATGTAGAAGAATACGTATTGGCCTAAACTGAGGAAAAAAAAAAAGTTTTTTTATATATTTTTTGGGGATATTTATTATAGAAAAAAGCAAAAAATATTGCATTGTTTTCAAAATTGTCGCTCTATTTTTATTTATAGCGCAAAAAATAAAAACCGCAGGGGCGATCAAATACCACCAAAAGAAAGCTCTATTTGTGGGGAAAAAAGGACGCCAATTTTGTTTGGGAGCCACGTCGCGCGACCGCGCAATTGTCAGTTAAAGCGACGCAGTGCCTAATCGCAAAAAGGGGCCTGGTCCTTTGGCTGCCAACTGGTCCGGGGCTGAAGTGGTTAAAGCGGAGTTCCCATTATAAAAATTTTTTTTTTAAAGTCAGCAGCTACAAATACTGCAGCTGCTAACTTTTAATAATCGGATACTTACCTGTCCCAGGGTCCAGCGATGCCTCGTCTCCCCCTCCGCTCGGCAGGGGCCGGCATTTTAACTGTGGGCACCCGGCTGTGGCTTCACAGCCAGGCACCCACTGCGCATGCGCGAGCCGTGCGCCATGACTGGCTGCGCAATCATCTGGGACCTGTCACGTGTCCCAGATGATTGCCTAAAACGAGGGGGGAGAGGTGATCTCCCTTCCTGTGCCGAGGGGAGTGACATCAGGAGCCCAGGCGCTGAAGGAGGCAGATTACGAGGGACCCCCTAGCAACAGGCATTTACAGGTGAGTAAAAAAAATTTTTTTCTCCAAATGTTTTTTTTATTTTATTTTTTTAAGCACATTAATACATTTTTTTTTTTTGGGGGGTGGAACTCCACTTTAAAGAGCAGTGCCCACTAAAAAATGTTTTTTAAAAGTCAGCAGCTCCAAATACTGCAGCTGCTGATTTTAATAATCAGACACTTACCTGTCCGAGGGTCCAGCGATGCGGGGGAACGAAGCCCCCCCTCGTTCCCCGCTCCGCTCGTGGCGCCGGCATTCTTACTGTTGGCACCCGGCTGTGGCTTCACAGCCTGGCACCCACTGCGCATGCGCGAGCGGCGCCATGATACGACGCTCAGTCATCTGGGACATGTGACAGGTCCCAGATGACTGTGCGGCACCGAGGGGAAGTGATGTCAGTGCCTGGGCACTGAAGGTGGGAGACTACGAGGGACCCCCTAGCAACAGGCATTTAGAGGGGAGTAAAAAAAAAAAAAAAAAAAATCCAATTTTTTTTTTTTTTTTATGATTTTTAAGCAAATTTTTTTTTTTTGGTGGCAACACCACTTTAAGTAGTTGGAGTTTCTGACGAGTTGGCTTTTTAAGACAGAATGCATTCCTCAGGATAAACCATTTTAAACTCATCTCTGCCAAGACTTTCCCAAAGCTAAGCAGAGAATTCTCCTGAGGGAAGACTACAAAGAACACGTGTGACCTCTAACTAACGAGCAGCCAGAAAACCTAGTAACACATAATAATACCGAGCCGGGCTTTAATTCATTATTAATTAACAACTGTTAATAATCGGTTTCAAAGGCTTTGCCCAATTCAAATATGGCCACCAAGGCTTTATTTTCGTGACGTATTTTCCCATGTAGCCTTGCGCAGTCTCATTCTCCGGAAGAAATCCGCCTCCTGGTGCTGGGAACTTCCTCTTCGCGAACAGCCCGGGCCTAGGTAGGATGATAGTGTTGTGTCTCCGTTTTGTAATCCGTTGTGGAGAGCGGCCATCCCGCCTCGTTAGTTCTCATTGTATATCAGGACGGGTGTGTGCACTCCGCTTGGTGCTGGTAGACGGGGTATTGGTGGGATTAGAGGAGGAATTGTGGGTATTATCGGTGGGGAAGCAGGGCTCGGGTGCCGGGCCGGCTTTGCTTCTCCTCCATAGTGCTAGGATTGCAGGAGAGGGACTGGGCAGTATTGATTCTAAGAACACAAGGCAATTCTAGAAGCGCTTCCTATGTATGTGACATTTTCCTATATGTGTGATATCTTCCTATATGTGTGACATGGAGCTGGGCTGCCATTCCTGCCTTCTCTTCTGTGTGTTGTCACTTCTCAATGTCCAATCATTTCACTCCCCTTGTATATGATTTATAGTAAGCTTATGGCTGTGTGGATCATATGTAGATTAACATACCATAGTCGTTTTTTTTTTTTTTTTTTTAAATCTAAACCTGGCCGATGACCTCCGGGTCAGCTGAGGTTTCTATCCCATATACTAGCTTTCAGCTGGGTTCACACTTGCATGATTGCAGACATCGCATGTGATTCGCACTGCTGTGCAGATCACATGCGATGCAAATTGAGCCATACAGTTTGCATGACTGAAATCGCATTGTGTTTTCACCAAAATGGTGTAGGGCCCTTTTTTTTTTTTTTGCTCCGCACTGGAATCGGATCACACAGGTGTTCAGACCCATGCTTTTGGATTTCCATCTGATTCGCACTGTGTTCTGGGGGGTGCCGTTAACTTTACATTGATGCCCACCCTGGTTTGAAGATGTCAGTGTGAACTGTCTGCGATTCAGATTCGATTCCTGTCCTTAGAGCTTATGGACACGAAGGATCGGGTCACACCGGTGCAATGTGGGCACCACATCGATTCCTGCACAGGAATTGCTGTGGTGCCCGCATTGCACCGGTGTGACCCGATCCTTCGTGTCCATAAGCTCCAAGGACAGGAATTCAATAAAAGTCCCACATCTGATCGAGACCACACTGGTGTGATTTTTGCCTACGTTCGCTGTAATGCTTTACTATGAAAAATCATGTTCTCTGATGTCCATTCACATCAATGCAGCATGGTGCGGTGTAACTTCTAAGGTGCATTTATGTCCATAGACTTCAATAGGAGCACATGGAAAAACACATATACGTGGTGTGGGTTCACTTTTTTTTTTTTTTTTTTTTTTTTTTTTTTGTTTAAAACTCCTCCCTTTAATGTGGAGTTCTGTTGGCACTGGCTACACGCAAATATGCCGTCTCTCAGCGGGTGTACCTTAGCGCCAAGCGGTCTCATATGTGTGCAGCCGATGCCCCCCCCCCTAACAATATTGGAAGTTTTATTTTGGGGGGGTTGGGGGTACCTGTCCACAACCTCTTGGGACATGCATTTTATATCTATATGTTCCTCAAAGTCCTTGGCTACTACCATTTTTTTTTTTTGTTTGTATATGCTTTTTTAAAGTGGAAGTTCAGCCTAAAACTAAAATCTTAGACCACTTTCACACTGGAGGCGTTTTTCCGGCGCTAAAGGGCTAAAAATGGCATCTGTAAAATGCCTCCCCTGCAGCTGCATCCCCAGTGTGAGAGCCCGAGTTCTTTTACACTGGAGCGGTGCACTTGCAGGATGTTGCCCATTGAAAGGAACGGGCACCTGCGCTTTTTGGGCATATTTAACCCTTTGGCCGCTAGCGGGGGGGTTAAAAACCGAAAAGCACCACTAAAACTAGTGGTGCTTTACCGCTTACGCTGCTGCTCTGTGTGAGTGAAAGGGCTCTAAATCTACTTGCATCCACAATCTAAGACTAACCTATCTAGCCCTGTAAAGCAAAAATCGCTATACATACCTTTTCTGAAGCCGGTCTCCAGCAGCGGATGCTGTGTGCAGGAGACAACGGCTGGGAAGTGACATTATTATGGGGCTTCCGTTGTCTGCTTCCTCTCCTGCACACTCCCACACAGAAGCCACCGCTGACAGCTCAGCGTGGGACCGAAGCGGCTTTCAGAAAAGGTATGTATAGCGATTTTTGCTTTACAGGGCTAGATAGGTTAGACTTAGATTGTGGATGAAAGTAGATTTAGAGATTTTAGTTTTAGGCTAAACTTCTACTTTAAAGCGGGGTTCCACCCTAAAGGGGTGAGGGGGGGGGGTGCAGATACCTGTCTACGACAGGTATTTGCACCCACTTCCGGGCATAGACTCCCACGGTAGTCTACGCCACTTCCCGTCCCGCCGCGCTGTCTGCTGGGACACACACGGGTCCCAGCAGACAGCGCGGACGATTCTCATTGCGCTACGCAACTCGCACATGCGCAGTAGGGAACCGGGAACTGAAGCCACAATGCTTCACTTCCTGATTCCCTCACCAAGAATAGTGCCGGCAGCAGCAGAGAGCTGAGCGATTGATCTGCCTCTGCTCATGACATCGTCGGAACCTGTGACAGGTAAGTGTCCATTTATTAAAAGTCAGCAGCTGCAGTATTTGTAGCTGCTGGCTTTTAAAAAAAATAAATAAATTCAGGTACAGTCCCTCTTTAAGGACATACAGAAAACTGTACACTGGATAACCTTCTTTCCCAAGAGGCTGCAGTACCATTCTCAAAGCGCTGCCAACACCCTATACATGCCGGGAACCGAAGACCAGCGAACAACTGGCTCTGGTAAGGACGGCGCTGGATACCTCACCAGGTAAGTGTCCTTGTATTAAAAGTCAGCAGCTAAAGTTCTTGTAGCTGCTGGCTTTTATTTATTTTTTGTGAGACTGAAGATTTTCTTAAGATTTCTCTTCCGCTCCTAACAAAAAGGTGTCTAAGAATGCATTATCTTTTATACATACTTTACTTCTCTCAAAGCAATCCTGATCGATTAAAAAATAAAACGTGCATTATCTTGCAGCAGCACTAGTGAACCTAGGCTGAACTTTTGACTTCTAATTTTGGCTACATGGCTTCTCCCTGCTGTACATGCAAGCACTTGTCTAGATAACCTATTCTGATTATAGTACCCCATTAACATCCTTATTAGTTTACTAATGTTTTTTCACACTGGGAAACTATTTTGGGCCATTAAAATTCTCATACCCATTTCTAATATGGATCACTTGCATTTAAGAAGTATAGAAATTTTATTTTTTTGCCATGCTTCTCTTGTGGGTCACAGGATTGCACTTTTTTTCTGCTCTACTGCGACCCAGAATCGGCATACAATGAGCTAATGCTCGTTGGCAGATGTCTGAGCTGCTTCAGGCCCTGGAAGGATCCAGACAACAAAGATGCCTGATTGGCAGCAAGCTTAGCATCTCAACCGCTTTTTCCAAGCAGTTTTCCATGGGGGCACTTGCCGAAGGGGAGGAGTCTGGAGCACCAGCAAGGGTCCCCAGAAGAAGACGATTGGGGCTGCTCTGTGCAAAACCCTTGCACAGAGCAGGTAAGTATACCATGTTTGTTCTAATAAAAAAAAAAAAAGAAGCTTTTAATATCGCTTTGTCTTCTCATTGAGTATGCAAGATGTTTGGAAATCCTTTCCACAGTGAAACAGCCTAAAGATGACTTATTGAAATGGTTCACAATTTTATTTAACACCATGATTTTACAAAAGTATTCCTGCAATATATGTCTGTGTTGGCTGTTGTATGTTTAGTAAATAAGGTTTTCTACTAGTTTTGGAGTAGTTTTTAGCTTTGTGGCTGTTTGGTTTTGCATATCAAATAACCAAATTAAAACTGTCTTTGTAACATTTGTGTTTTCTAGTGCACCATGGGACGTGTAATCAGGGGACAGAGAAAAGGTGCGGGGTCTGTTTTCAGAGCCCATGTAAAGCACAGGAAAGGACCTGCTAAGCTCAGGGCTGTTGACTTCGCAGAAAGGCATGGCTACATCAAGGGCATTGTGAAAGTGAGTACCATTTATCCAATGCTGCCCTTAGTGATCAATCAACATAGAAGTGTGTCATAATTTCTTGTGTGTTTATGTGCAAAGGCAAAAGTTTGTATGGCTTTTTTTTCCTTAAGTATATGTGCATTTGTGGTTACAACATCTGATACTTGCATGTGAATGTTGCCCAAAAGGTTTTTCACATGTTGGTGCATTGCGTGCCTGCTGTGACCAAGTTGGACTCCAAGCTGGTGACCCTAATACAATTGCATGAAACGCAGATAACTCTGTCCTTTTGGCCTTTACTATCGTAGGCCAGAGTGCAATGAAGTTACCCCTTGCCCATGTACTTTGGCCGGTGGGGGTTTAAAGCCTTCTGGCTACCATCACTGTTAATGAAGGCACATTGGAGGAAATTTAAGTATCTGGGACAACTTCTATTCCAACAGGTGATATAACCCATGGCAACCAATCGTGTAGCTTTCATCTGACCCTGGGCATAAAAAATGCTGTACCAACAATTGGTCAATAGATAGCAGTGGCAAGATTAATGACAATGCTTGACAGTGGCTATAAAATACAAACCTGAACAGTGACAGATCATACTTTGTATGGGTTTGCTAGACTTCAGTCTCTCCCCATACTTATCGCCTCCTTTTCTATTCCCCCCCCCCCCCTTTTTTTTTTCTTCTCCACTTTAGACTGTAAAATTGTGGAAAATAAGGAACTTTAGCGCAATCTTCATAATAATGGATCGCTGCCTACTTATAGTTGTGAAGGCTGAAGTTTTTTTTTTTTCTTTTTTTTTTTACCTTCAATGCATGAAGGTAAGAAAAAAACTTGTGCTGCTCCCCCCCCCCCCCCCCACACACACACAGTCCCACAATACTTACCCGACCCAATCCAGTGCTGTGCATGGGAGCCATTGGCTCCCGCTGCTGTCAATCGCAGCCAGTGAGGCCAAGCCACTTTCTGTGTCTTAGACACAGAGGCAGCTCAGGAGTGAGCACGCATGAATGCCACCAGGGCAAGCTGCATGCTCTGGGGGGCACTCCGTGGGTGGGGCAGGGGAGTACCAGCTGGGGACCCGAGAAGAGAAGGATTGGGGCTGCTCTGTGCAAAACCATTGTACAGAGCAGGTAAGTATGACCTATTTTAAAACAAAAATAGGAAAAAAATGTAGGGCCACTTTAAGATGTAAGGGGTCAGAAAATGTATTTGCAGTTGATGAAACTGGTGGTCTCGAGTGTACATGAAATCCTTGGGTCTGCCTATGATATCCAGGATAAATTGGTAAAGTGGGTATTAAACATATATTTTTTTACAGAGTTCTTTTGCCTTTAAAAAAATAAAATAAAAACATAAAAAAAAAAATGTAACATGTTGAAGTCTTGGCAACAGAGTTGCTTTTAAAAGGTATGCAAGGAAGATCTAGTTAAAAATAAAAGCATGTGGACCGTAGTTCTCTGGTAACTGTTGGAAAAATGTTTAACTTTTTTTATCATTGAAATAAAAAAAAAATTCTTTTCTGCAGGACATTATCCACGATCCTGGCCGTGGTGCTCCACTTGCTAAAGTTGCCTTCCGTGACCCTTACAGGTTCAAAAAGAGGACCGAACTTTTTATTGCGGCTGAGGGTATCCATACCGGTCAATTTGTGTACTGTGGCAAGAAAGGTAAAATGGCAGTTCAATCCTAGAAACATTTAAATGACTACCGAAAAGGCAGCCCTTCAAATTCAATGCACTTTAACAGGCTGGTACTAAGACCTAAATTGGTGATGCTCACAAATCGAACTGGCAAGTAAAGTGGTTCCAGTTTGGCCACAAATGGTTTTCTGTAGCAGTCAAAGTATTAACCCTGCAGTCTCCTAAGTATACTTTTTCTTATTGATTTTCAGACTACCATAGTTTTAGCATTGTAATCATGATTGTTGGTCTGTTTGACATTTCAGACTTGATTTGTTCTAAAAAAAAAAAGACCTTTTGAAAATCCTTTTTGTTAATGTTTCCTTTTGAAACGACTAGCTCTCTTGCTGATCCAATGGGTTCAACTCATTGACGTGAAACAAGAATTCAGATAAGCGCTTAAAATTCTCTTGATTATATATTTCTTCCAGGTTAGTGATTATTGAAACCAGTGGGTCAAACTAGCAGATGTAAAATTTGTTTTTGGAATGTTACTTTTATGTGTTGATCCTGGAAAAACTTGATTTTTAGCTAACTTTTTATTTTTATTTTTTTTCTTTTAGCTCAGCTAAACATTGGAAATGTCCTCCCTGTTGGCACCATGCCCGAAGGAACTATTGTTTGTTGTGTAGAGGAGAAGCCAGGTGATCGTGGCAAGTTGGCTCGTGCATCTGGCAACTATGCTACAGTCATCTCCCACAATCCTGAAACAAGGAAGACCAGAGTAAAGCTGCCCTCTGGCTCCAAGAAAGTCATCTCTTCTGCAAACAGAGCAATTGTTGGTGAGTGCTTCAGCCCAGTAAGCCGGACAGAATGTTTGGCCTTGTTGTGTTAAAATGCAAGCCTGTTACTCCTTGTTTACATATTACAACTGCGTGTCCCTTACCAACTGGTTTGATGTTTTTTAAATGCAGGAGTAGTCGCTGGTGGTGGACGTATTGATAAGCCCATCCTGAAGGCAGGTCGTGCCTACCACAAATATAAGGCCAAGAGAAACTGCTGGCCACGTGTCCGTGGTGTGGCTATGAATGTAAGTGTGGTTTTTATTTTTATTTTTTATCCAGTCCTAAATCCTTTGTACAGTCTAACATGCATAAAGAATATTTTGGGCCTTGTGGTAAGAGCCAAAGGGGGGGTTTTGCCTGTGAAAATCGGCTTATAGGGGGTAGTGTAGTAGTGGTCACGCCATTGGCTCAACTCCCCAAATGTTGGTCCTGTTTGGGTGCCATCACAGGTGGTGATGCTTAATTTTTCAGTGGAGAAAGATTTATGCCTTTTACATTTTCCCCAGATGTGATAAGAATACGTAAAACTCAAGCTACAATTTTTAAAACAAATACAGGGTTTAGTTAACGTTTGTGTATTCCGTACCTGACTGATCCCTTTGGAAGATGAGAATCGCTCTAGTTCCCATCGCTGGCGAGGAGCCAGCAAAAAATTAGATTTTTGATTTGACGTGTGCTGCTCTTGCCCCTTATCTTAACAGTAGTCGCTTGCACCCCTTGCTAGCTGTTATGTAGTCCTCTGATTATCTGCATAGTAGAGAATGTCTGCTTTAAGATGGCTAAATACTGCTAAACTTTTGGTACAGTTCAAGCCCAGGGTGGCTCTGTTGGAACAACTCAGCACAACAAGTGTGAGTTCTACTCGTGGGGAATGCTCCCTTTCCGGCAAAACATGATTATAGCTGCCAGCACAAATCCTTTGGGGAAAAACCTGACAGGCTGGTTGTACTCCAAGTTGGTCGATTGACTTGTACAACCAGGGTTCCCATACATGGGTTGAAATTGGGCTGGTCCTATCTAAATTTTGAACCATAAGATGTACAGTCACTAATCCTGTGTTCAGTACAGTAGGCAATAAGCAGTATGATGGGTTTTGCCAAAAATATTAGCAATCGTGTTTTTTTTTTTTTTTTTTTTATTTAGAACCACAAATCCAAAAGACAGGGTTTGTTATTTTAAAGTGATTGTAAACCTATTTACTCCACTTTTACCTACAGGTAAGCCTAAAAATAAGGCTTACCTATAGGTACTAAAAATATCTCCTAAACCTGTACGGTTCAGGAGATATTTACCATATACGTTTGCGCCAACGTCATCGGTGCATGCGCACTGGGAAGGGAATTTCTAAAGGGCCCGTGCTGTGACCGGCGACTCCAGACAGTCACAGAGCCGGAGTCCACGGCCCTGGAGGCAAGAGGGGTGAATATTGCTGCAGGTACATCATGGGCTTCGTTTGCAGGCAAGTGGCACATAATGGGCTATTATGTGATGCATATCAGCCCGTTGTGCTTTTACTTTGCAGGGAAGTAAAATCCATTAGCGTTTACTTCCTCTAAGGATGACTACCAAGCCATATAAATGCTTAATATAGTGGCCAACTGAACAGAGGACTGCCAGCACTTAGCACGGATTTTAGTCTTTAATATAGAACCATCTTGCATACAGCTGGTATTTATCTTTTGCCATTTCTCAGTACACAATCTGGACACAGGCTTCAGTGGAGTATGACTTTTAGCAATGACAGACTAACCACGAAAAGATTTTGTCTCCAACACATTTTCTGAATTATGGCAATGCCTCTTTAAATTTTAAAGTGGTAGTGAAACCTGCTTGGTATTACCTGTAGGTAAAGTGAATATCTCCTAAATGTGCACGTTTGGGAAATATTCACCCTGCATGCAGCCAGTGACATCACTGGCGCTTACGCTCTTAAGGTCTGGCATACCTTGCCGGAACGGCGGAGCTTCATACTGGAACCGAGGGATCCTGCGCGGGAGTGATGCCATCATGGCTCCGGCCAGTCACATAGCCAGAGCACTCGAACCCGAAAGACCAGGGGAAGAGGTCAGCCGGTGACAGTTCAGTGCTGGAGGGTTTCATTACAAGGTGAGTATTTCGTAATGTGCTAGTTTGCGATGCTCATTATCCCATTGCCTTGCAGGGTTTTTTTTTTTTTTGCCCCATTTCTCCTATGGATCACAGGACTGCACGTCTGTGACCCAGCCAACAGTGGCCTAAAGGCCACTGTCACAGCTGGTCCAGAAGCTGGATCGATCCTGACCTCAGTCCGAGATCCACCTAGATGCCTGAGATGGCACAGCCTCTCAGTGAGCAGCTGGGAGACTAGGCCAGCTGCTCCCACCCCTTCCACAGCCCAGCTGACAGTCAACCTCCCTCGGCTCAGAGACGAGGGGGAACTGATCGCTCAGTTTTCTGTGCAGAGGCGGCAGGGAACAGATGCATCGGATCCATGCTGCATCTGTCTAGGTGAGGTATCCATTTTAATATTTTTATATATTTAATTTTTTGTGAAAGCCCAAACTTCTCCCTTAATGAATTTTGTATGCTGTCAATACAAAGACTGTACATAATGACTGCTTTGCCACCCTAGCAGCTTGGTACAGTTCTTCCTTAATGTTTTACTTGACTTTAAAAAAAAATATATATATATATATATATATATATATATATATATATATATATATATATTCTCTCTTTATGCAAGTTAAAATGTTTTTACATTTTTTTTTTTTAATGCATTATGATAAATATTGGAACTTAAGCTCATATCTTGTTGAATAACATGTGTCCAGTTAATTTTCAGTGGATTATAGAAACCTAACCTCTAAATTTACTGACCCTTTACCTTTTCTCTGCAGCCTGTAGAACATCCCTTCGGTGGTGGTAACCATCAGCACATTGGAAAACCTTCAACTATCAGGAGAGATGCTCCAGCTGGTCGCAAAGTCGGTCTTATTGCTGCTCGTCGTACTGGACGTCTGCGCGGCACAAAGACTGTGCAAGAAAAGGAGAACTAAAATATTCCCTGCATAATTTACATAATAAACTTTCAAAAACTTCTAAGACTGTGTGTTTTTAATTAATTTATTGTAAATACACAAGTAGAGCTAGATGTTTACTGGTTTCATTTGTTGGTGGCGACAGGGTTGAGCATATCGGGTAACAATCATATTTAGGACTTCTTAAAGCAGACTATAAAAACGTTGCGTATAGGTCTACGCAGCAGTAAAGAAGATGGTGGGCCTATTCACACAACCACACCTAGCAACTTAATGTTGCACTGCGTTTAGCTGCATTTGGACTGTGTTCTGTTGTTGCAAATGTTTGTGCTGGAACATGTAAATTAACAATGTTGTAGCCAGTAGTGTGACCACTTTTTTTTTTTTTTTTTTTTTTTTTTTACACTTTTGATTAAGTCCGAGTCATACATGCATTGCCAGGAATAATTCATAAGGGTGACATATAAACATCAATTGTCTAATCGGCAGCACCACTGGCTATGCATTGTTAATGCTTGTGTTGGTACAGGGGGTCCCCGACTTACGAACACCCGACCTACGAACAACCCCTACTTACGAACGGGGTGCTGCGGGGACCCTCCGCCATTTTTCGGTGGTTTTCGGCGTCTTTCGGCCGTTCTGCGCATGCGCGGCCATACGGAGCGTCGAAAAATGCCGGAAATGTCCGTATTTGCCGCGCATGCGCAGAACGGCAACAGACGGAACATCGGAAATCTCCGTATTTGTCGGTCTGCGCATGCGCGCCGACTTACGAACATTTCCGACTTCCGTACACGGGGCCAGTCCCTAACGAGTTCGTAACTCGGGGACCCCCTGTACTGAGAAGTGGCAGGCAATGGGGTATATTTCTTTTACATGTGTAAATGTCCATCTTTTGCTCCCAGATACTTTGCTGGCCCTATTCTGGGGACTTGACCAAGCCTGGAAACTGAAGTGGCTGGCGCCACATTAACCGAGGAAATCGGTTTCAGATCCATCTGTGCCACCTGCGCCAGTTTATATTTCAGAGTGAACTAGAAACTAGCGCAGGTCTGCACCTGATTAGCAGAGGGGGTAAGGCGCATATATAATTTACACATTTCCTCCCAGGTGTGACCCTGTTGTATGAGATGTTAGCTGACAGCTCGCATCCCTATCTGCCCATGTAGTGATAGTGCTACATGAGCAGACTGCACAGGATTAACGCCCTCCTCCCTGAGCTGATCAGGGTGGGTAGAGGGATCAGAGCACGCAGCTTTAGCGCTGTGTCTGTCAGACTAGATCACTCCTAATTAAGGCCACTTTCACACTGAGGCGCTTCTAAACTGTCAGTAAAAACACTGAGCGCTTTTGAAGAGCTTTTCAGGCGCTTTTGAAGAGCTTTCCATTCCTTTCAATGGGGAGGGGAGTTATTCACAGCCCTGCCAGCGCACTGCCCCAGTGTGAAAGCGTTCATTGATTTTAATGGAAATACATTTTCATGAGCTTTTTAGGCGCCGTTTTTAGCGTGAAAGCGCCTCAGTGTGAAAGTGGCCTAACAAAGCTTGAACCTTTTTTGTGAATTAGAAGCAGTATCTGCTCCATGTTCTACATTTACAAGAGTTGTGCAAACATGCTTGCACAATGCTTTTAATTTCTCCCCATAGTGCCAGTATAGGGCTGACAAATACAGCTGGAGGACAGCTACAGACGGGTCCGCTCACTGACTTGCACTATCATAAATATGTTTGTGTTCAAATCCAAATGACAAGTATTTGACATTTTGCCCAGTAGGGCCAGGGAGGAATCACTTTTTAAAGTGTTACTAAACCCACAACTGTAAAATCAGTCTATGCAGTAAAGCATGCTTGTTATACTCGCTGTGGAACCTAAGGGGTTAATCCTCTGCATTTTGTAAAAAAGGCTGTTTAATCCTGTATGGATAGATCCTGCTCCTTGCATTGTCTCAAACCTGTCTGGTTAAGACGGTTACTGGAGTCAGGATGCACATGCCGTTTGGTGTGTATTGCTAGAGGTTTTTTATTTTATTTTTTTCTCCCCTCCCACGTCTTTCAGGACAGCCACAATGAGACCTTGGCTCCTCTTCCATGGAAACCCTGTGCCAGCCCCCATACATATTCACGCGTCTTCTCTGCCCCCCCCCCCCCACTTCACCGAGCGCAGGTGAAAGTCCGGGGGGCCCTCAGCCACAGGGCTTCTGTCGTCCGTCCCCCCCCCCTGTACAGCGTGCAGGCCGCAAATAGAACCAGGCCTGACGGCAGGTGACAATTTCTGGTGGTGGGGCAGGTGTTTTTCCTTTGACCCACGACTTCCGGTTCAAGTGGTGCTGATGGGAGGGCAAGGCACAAGCTGGAGAGGAGTCGATACATAGCACAGGCGGTGAGAATACTGGAAAAAGGTCTTATGTAAAGATTGTATTGACGCGCACTGGTTAACTAAAGAGCATCAGAGCAGGAGTCGGTGTTAGTGGCATCAGTTAAGGAGTTGTCCTCAACCTTTCAATCCTTTAAAACCCTGTTTGAGGTTTTACATGTTCCCGCTAATCCCTCATCTGCTTTAGAGTACAACCCCCACCTTTTGCACAGGGCTCTGCATCTTCCCTACCTAGGGCCACTACTTCAGCAGAGGAAGTGGCAGGGGCTTCCAGAGAGGAAGCTTGGGAGGAACCAGACAGTGCTACCTTCGGTTCTCAGGACGATTCGGAGGGAGAGAATAGGGACGGGAGTCCAGAAAACCAGCCTCCTCGGGGCTGTATCACCCAGGGTATTCAGGTGGACAAAAAAAAACCCTATCCCTCCACGATCAGATGTATAAGGGCTTGGAGGAACAGAAAAGAACACTTTTTTTTTTTTTCCAGTTCACAATGTCCTGATAGACAGTCAAAAAGGAATGGCAGGATCCTGAGCGGAAAACCCTTCTTTTCCAGGTCCCTGAAAAGAAGCTTCCTGTTTTCAGATGACCCAGCGTCCATCTGGAACAAGAACCCTAGACTAGGCGTAAGTTGAGGATCTAGGGGCTCTGACAGATGCCATGGACAAGAGAATGATTCCCAGGTCTTTTTTAGCAGGGAATCTAACTCTGGGTAATCTGAAACCAAAGACGAAGGTCACTGTGGTGGCCCGAAACCTCGAACACTGGGTTACACAAATTCAAGCCCACATCGAGGCAGGTACGGCAAAAGAGACAATTTTGGCATCCTTTTTCGAATTTTGCGATGGGTAGCATATATAGCGGATGCTTCGGCTGAGTTGGTACGCATATGAGCCAGGTCCACTGCACTAGCCAACTCAGCCAGAAGAGCCCTCTGGCTCAAAACGTGACCAGGTGACAATGCCTCAAAAATCAAACTGTGGCTTTCCGCCGAGTGGGGATCTTCTGTTTGGCCCAGATCTAGAAACCGTATTAGACCGTACAGCCGATAAGGCTGCATTCTTGGTGAAACTAAAACCCCACACTCAGAGGGGGTTTCGTTCACAAAAAAGTAGCCCCCCCCCCCCAAAGGGGAAAAGAAGACTTGGGGCCAAAGGAGGAGCGATTTTTATTTTTTTGCCCTCCTGTGCAGCCTCGTAAGAGCCAGTGACTCACCGATCACAGTGGGAGTAAGACTGGGGGCCTTCCTTCCACAGTGGCAAGTAAATTCCCCCAATCAATTCATCCTGGGGATCATGAGGGGGTACGGTCTAGAATTTACAGAGCCCCCTCCATGTCGAAGCTTAGTCACGCTTCTCCCCAGATGTGTGACAAAAGCAGAGGCCCTCCTGGGTGCATTAAAGGAACGGAATGTGGTTTGCAGAGTTCCAAGAGAGGAAGAAGGGCCGGGCTTCTATTTACACATTTTCGTGGTGAGAAAGCCCTCTAATTACAGATTCTTTTAAATCTGAAACCCCTGAACAGAACGATTGCCTACAAAAGGTTACAGATGGAATCGATATTCAGTCAGGGCTTTACTGCCCCAGAACTGTTTTATATGGTGTCATTGGATCTGAAAGACACTTACCTCCACGTCCCTATTGTGGAAACTTTTCAAAAGTTCCTGCGCCTGGCGGTAAAGGTAGAGGAGGAAACCATTCACCTGCAGTTTCAGGCACTGCCATTCGGTCTATCCTCGTCACCCCGAGTATTTACAAAGATCATGGCAGAAGCCATGGCTTTTCTGCGACTCAGGGGAGTATCAATTATTGCATACTTAGACGATTTACTCCTCTTCACAGTATCCCCAGAACAGCTAATCAGGGATCTGGAACTAACCCTGATAGGGCTGGGATGGCTACTGAACCTGGAAAGATCCAGTCTAATTGCAGCTCAGCAAATTTCCTATCTAGGATACCTGCTGGACTCAACTCAGCTGAGTTTTTCTCCCAGCAGAGAAGATACTGAAGGTGGACAGAGCGGTAGCGTCCCTTCAAAACAACCAGCAGGTATCAATACGGGCAGCCATGTCAACCCTCGGCTTACTAACCTCTGCCATCCCGGTGGTCCAATGGGCAGACCTACACTTCTGTCCCCTGCAGGCCTTGGTTCTAAAGATGTGGGACCACAGCCAGGAGTCTTTAGACACACTGCTTTCAGTTCCTCCTCGGGTCAAAAGATCCCTCTGGTGGTGGAGGAAGCAGATAAATCTGTCACAAGGGCACTTGTGGATCATTCCAGTGTCCAGAGTGATTACCACGGACGCAAGCGGCATAGGCTGTGGAGCACACCTGGGATCTCGGCTGGTGCAGGGGATGTGGAAAGAAGAGGAACCCAAGAGGTCATCCAACTGGAAAGAACTAAGAGCAGTTGGACTGGCACTTAAAGCCTTCAGAGGGGACCTCCTGGGGCAACTTATCCAGGTGCGTTTGGACAACTCCTCAGTCATTGCTTATATAAACAAGCAAGGTGGCACGAGGAGCGGGGTCCTGTTAAATCTAGTGACAGAGATCCTGAGCTGGGTAGAAGCCAATGCTCTTTCCCTTTCAGCAGTGTTCCTAAAAGGGAAGAGAATGTAGTGGCCGACCTCCTCAGCCGAAGGCAACTGAGAAGAGCTGACTGGGTCCTCAGTCAGGAGGTTTTCGACCTCATAGTCAGGAGATGGGGCCCCCCAGATGTGGACCTTTTTGCTTCAAGGAGCAATGCAAAGACCACATGTTTCTTCTCTCAGAAGATGGGAAAACGCGCTAGGAGTAGATTCCCTGACACAAAGCTGGTACTTCAAAATTTGCTATGCCTTCCCACCTCCGGTGCTTCTGCCGGCAGTACTAAGAAAATTTCAGGTAGAAAATACCACTCTGATCTTAGTGGCTCCATACTGGCCCAAAAAGGCTTGGTTCTCGATCCACGGGCAGTTGGCAGTGGAACCCTCCTGGCTCCTTCCTCCCTGAAGGGATCTCCTATCACAGGGGCCAGTTCTCTGTCCCCAGGTAGGATGCTGGAACTTATCGGCCTGACTTCTGAAGAGGAAATACTAAAAAGCAAGTGTTTTTCTGAACAACTAGTAGTCATCCTCCTCAATAGTAAGGAGCAGACGCGCCAAATCTACCATAAGGTTTGGAGGCGCTTTAGAGATTGGTGTTTAGAGAACTATTTTAAGGTGCAGAGCCCTATAGCAGTCCTGGAGTTTCTGCAATGCGGGGCAGATAAGGGGCTAGCCATCAGTACCCTCAAGAGCCAAGGCTCTGCGCGTATCTAGAGAAATCCCTTGCCACCAACCCCTGGGTGGTCAGATTTTTCAGAGCCCTTTCAAGACAGAGACCAGTGCAGGGTTCTTCCTTCCCTAAGTGGGACCTTTCCCTGGTCTTACAGGTCCTGACGGAACCTCCTTTTGAGCCTTTAGAAGATTGTGCTCTAAGGGACCAACTTATAAGATTGTTTTTTTGGTGGCAGGGACCACTGCCAGGAGGGTCAGTGAAAAATAGATGCCCTTTCAGTTAGACCCCCCTTTTGTGATATTTTTTTGGATCGAGTCGTTTTTTTTATTTTTTTTTTTAATTATGTTCCAATAGAGGTGTCCGTTGTTGGATCTAGGGGGACATTGAAGTCCCCCCCTACAATCAGTTTACCCTCTCTAAAGTCCATTAACTTTGACAGGGTTTTTTCCAGGAACCTATCTTGGTGTGCGTTCGGTGCGTAGATCGTAGCTATGGTCACTCTTATACTACCTATAAATCCCTTCACAAACAGAAATCTCCCCCCCGTATCCGCGCTCTTCTCCAATAAAGACCAAGCCACTCGGTTTGAAATTAGGATTGCAACTCCCTTTGTTCTAGTTTGAGCATTAGCATGGTATACGCTGGGGAAATGTCTACTTTGCAGATAGGGGCATGCTCCCAGCTTCAGATGTGTCTCCTGCACCATTCCCACATCCGTTTTTAAGCGTTTTAGATCATCTATTAACATCCTACGCTTCTCTGGTATATTAATCCCTCTAACATTTAGTGAAGTCATCCGTAACCCTTCCATCTTCTCCCCGTCCCCAATCGACCCGGTCGAGCACCAGGCGGCACAGAGGGATCGATAGGGAGAGGGGAACGGAGAGAGAGAAGGAAGAGGAGCATAAAAAAAAAAAGAAAAGGACAGTTTAAAACTAATTAAGGAAAAAAAAAATTAAAGAAAAGGTTTATTTTCCTTCTCAGGGATTCCCGAGCTATCGGCAAATTCCCAGTGCCTACTTCGGGGTACTAAGTTTCCCGTAGGCGCTGAGTCGGGGGGTGAATAGCTATGGCTCGTATGGCCGTGCTCCCCTTCACCCACCCTCCAGCTGTTTTCTCACTTTCTTTCTTTTAATTGCTGCTTTCACTGATACTGGCTCTACTTCTACTTCCACTAAATCTAACAAGACATAATTATATTCCCTGTGACCCTCTATTAATTTCTCCGTACCTGTATTTATTTCCTATTATATATCCTATTATTCGTCCTTTTAGGGCCACATTTTATTATATGGACATTACCCTTTATATAACATATATCATCAGGCACCTCGTAACGGTTCACTCTTAACAACATCTTTCTACATGGTTCTATATGATCCTTCCGTTTGGGTATTTCTAGTGTATTCCTCCCCCAATATTGCTTTTATTGCCTCTGATCCTTATGTTCCAACTCCGCCCCCTTGCCCTTGTCTACTGTATCCTGTTTAATTATCAGGAAGATAATATTATTTTTCATTCCCCCCACATCCCCCCCCCCCCTCCCGGCTCTCTCCCTTTCCCTTCATATTATTTGCATAAGTATGCTATCTCAAACTTATTTACCCATAAGAATTATCCACTCTACCCAATAAGTGTATATTATGTATTTATGTGCAGTAAAACAAAAAAGAATAAGAAAAAAAAGCAGACAAGTGTCTATATGTGTATTAGTTTTGTGCCTTATTTTTATCTCCCTCCCACCCCCCTTTGTTTTTTTATTATTTACCCCTTTGTGTTGTTTTAAAAGGATCGAGTCGTTTTTAAGACTGACCCGTATATTTTACCGAAGGTGGCTTCAAAATACCATAGAAGCCAGGAGGTAATTTTGCCCACTTTTTGCCCTAATCCCTCAAACGAAAGGGAATTTAGGTTCTATACTTTGGACGTAAGGAGATGTATCCTACGATATTTAGAGCTGACGAAAAGTTTTAGGAAGTCAGAATCTGTTTATTTTGTTTTGTGGAGCAAGGAAGGGGCAGAAGGCGTCTAGACACACCATTGCCAGATGGCTCAGGTTAGCCATTAGCCAGGCCTACAAGCTGGTGGGCAGAGAGGCTCCCATAGGAATGAAAGCACACTCTACCAGAGCTATGGCAGCTTCTCAGGCGGAAAGACGCCAGAGCAGATTTGCAAGACAGCAGTATGGTCCAGTTTAACCACCTTTGTGAAACACTACAGAGTGCATCTGGTTATCGGCATGTGAGCAGTCCTTTGGGCGAAAGCTTCTGCAAGCCGTTGTCCTGCCCTAAGTGGTAAGTGCTCGTCTATCCTCTCATTGTGGCTGTCCTGAAAGACTGGGAGGGAAAATTAGAGTTACGCTTACTGGTAACGTCTTTGCCAGTAGTCTTTCAGGACAGCCCTAGTTACCTACCCAAATTTTCTTGGGGGGTATTGAGTTAGACCTAAACGCAGGCACAATAGTAATATGTGATGGTGGCATGGGGAGGTGAAAATTTATGCGGGCTGGCGCAGTGTTTCCAAGGAAAAGGAGGAGCCAAGGTCTCTCATTGTGGCTGTCCTGAAAGACTACTGGAAAAGACGTTACCGGTAAGCGTAACTCTAATTTTTTTTTCTTCCCCTAGGAGTGCATGTGATCAGCACGGGGTCAAGCAGCACTGTCCTCCTCCTACTCCTCCTACAAGCTTCAACCAGGCACTGATAGAAGTCACAAGAACTTGGTATTTAGCGGTTTATATTTGCTAAAATAATTGCATTTCCATGTTCTCTGGGAGATCAGATATAATGAATGCAGGGTCCTGGGTTTAGTAACACTTTAATGCAGATGGTCAACTTGAAGATGTGTTGCAATATGTGTAACCCAAGAATCCCTGTTTTTTATGGAAGTCTGCTAGCGATATGTACGCATTCATTCAAACCTTTAGCATATAATCTGGGGAATTCAAAAAGAGTCCAGAATGACCATTTTCTAGACCAAACTAAATTCCCCTTTAGTGGACTTTTAAGACACTAAATCCATGAAATGATATGCAGTAAAAAATTGTATTTATTAATCAGGTATTTATAAAAACATTAAACATAGAATGTACAAAATGTTATCTAGAATTGCACCAAAAAAAATTATGGAATGTGATACTCCTTCACCTGACACATTTCAGAGCATAAACATCTCCTTCAGGGGTGTTTAAGGAATTTGATCATATAATTGTGAAAAATCAACCATAGAATAATATATTGCCTAATCATAATACATATACATTGCTTGACAATTTCAAAACTTGCTCATATTTCAACGGTGTCACAAATGAGCATTCCATTCCAAAGAAGGAACGTGTCTCAGATATTCCCGCTCCAATAACTCATCGTAGTACCAATTTCATAGCTGCGCAATATGATCAACTTGCTATTTTTTGGTTTTGTGGGAACCGACTGTGATGGGAGTCACTTTGGGTGGGGGGGCTCGTGGAACCCAGAATCCCCTGGGGAGGTTGGGAAACCCTTGTTTCTTCCTTTCGTCTTTCAGGACAGCACCTGGAGAGAGAGCGCAGCTCCACCCACTTTCCCAGGAAAAACTGCAGTTTTGTTTAAAGACCGGATGCTTCCACCATGGCCTCAGTTGTAGTGTTTCCTCCGCCATGGTGAAAGCGCTGCAGGGAACCAGGGGTTGCTACGCTTTCTCCAGGTGGGGAGAGTATGGGGCATACCTGTATTTTTGTTTTTGTCTCAGGGCCTGCCCAGCTTCCTCCCTTACGTGTGGTGGAGGCTCCGGCATCCTCTCCTTTTCATACCCAGTGAGGGTCAGGCTGCTGGGGGTCTCTGTCCCTTTAGACCGGCGGCCTGAGGCTTGGAGGTTTTGTTTGTATTTTCACGCCTCCTTTCCCAAAGCCTCAGGCCTTCCGGGTTCCGATGGCGAGCTCGTCATTCCGGCTGGGGGCGGGACTTCTGGCGGCGCAACGCGGCTTTCTGTTCCGGCCGCTGGAACGCAGGAGGAGGGGGACGGTCTCTCTCTTGGGTGACGGAATTTCTGGCCCTCGCAGCGGCGAGCGGACCGGGAAATTCAAACATAAAAAGCATACAAGCGCCATTGTAGTCCTCGCTTACGATGGAGGAGGAACAAACGGCGGTGGCAGAAGCAGGAGCCACTCCATTCAGCCATGCCCACGTAAGCAGGGACAGTGGTCTCTGGTTCTTTACTCTATGGGACATGTATTATTCCCCTTCCTTTTATTCTATGGGAGAATTGGGGAGCCTGCAGCACTCTTCCTGTTTGCCTTAATCAGGAAGAATGTTTAAATTATCCATTAGAAAAGTGAGTCTGTGGGGGGATTCACTGGCTGAGGTATCAAACAGGAGTTAAAGTGTTAACTCTTCTATTTGGCAGCATGTTGTGTTTTAATGATTGATACACATATTAAATTGAGGAATTGGTTATTTTTTGGTGTATTTCAGAAAGTGAAAGAAAAGACCAAACATTCCTCCCCTCCTATTAAGAGGAAATGTCCGTCATGTAAAAATGTACTAAGAGAGTCCTGGACCAAGGTGTTATGCAGGTCCTGCATAGCAGACTTGGTTAAGGAGGAAACCACTCCTGCTACACCTGCGACTCAGCAAGGAGAATTATTAAACTCCTTCCGGAAGAAACTGGCGGACACATTTGAGACGTTCTGGTCCTATCTGGATAAACGCCCAGCTGCAAGTGGCAGCACAGAGGTGGCAGTGACTCAGAGGATGAAGAGCAAAGTGTTTCCTCAGACTCCAAGGAAGAAGCGGATGAAGTGAAAGAAACTTCTTCTCGGTATAAATTATCCTTAGAGGAGTTGGATGATCTTTTGAAAAATATCCACACAACTCTGAACATCACAGAGGATAAAGCCCAATTGTCATTACACAATAGAATGTTTCAGGGCATGGGCAAGGTGAAACAAAGTGTATTTCCGGTGCACAAGTTTCTATCCAAAACAATAAAAAGGGAATGGAAGGACCCAGAGAGGGCCCCTTTCTTTTCCAGATCCCTCAAACGGAGGTTCCCTTTTGAAGAGGATAGCTCTCAAGTCTGGAACAAAAAAACAAAGCTTGATGCAGCTTTTTCTCAAGTTTCAAGGAACACAGACCTTGCGTTTGAGGATATGGGTATCCTAAAGGATACCATGGACAAGAGGGCAGACTCCCTATTAAGGAAAGCATGAGATTAAACCCTAGCAAATTTGAAACCAGCTATGGCCTCAACGGTGGTAGCCAGGAATTTGGAGCACTGGCTGGAACAGTTGAAAGCCCATATCAAGGCAGGAACTCCCCGTAAGGACCTGCTGGATACGCTGCCTGTACTACTAAAAACAGTAGGTTACATGGCAGATGCCTCGGCCCAATCTGTAAAAATGTCAGCCAGATGCTCAGCTTTGATAAACTCAGCTCGTAGAGCTTTATGGGTTAAGACATGGACTGGGGGTACAGCCTCAAAAAACTAATTTTGCGGTCTACCTTTTGAAGGAGATTTTGTTTTTGCCCCGGATCTTGAAGCCATACTTGACAGAACGGCTGACAAGAAAAAGGCCTTCCCTGTAAAGAAAAAGGTGACCCCCCAAGGTAATAAGAATTTTCGTGCTTTTCGAAAAACCCCGGAAACAAAGAAGACGGGTTACAAAAAAACCCGGAGGTCTCAGAGAGGGAGGGGCAAGTCAGGAGTACTATTTCGCCCACCTACCCCAAACACAAAAAGCCAATGACTGTCCTCCGACTGTGGGAGCAAGGTTACAAGCCTTCTATCCACAGTGGAAAATGATAACAACCAGTCCGTTTATCCTCAAGACAATAATAGAGGGTTACAGATTGGAATTCTCTCAACCCCCACCTGTTAGTTTTTATGTAACACAGGCTCCCCGAGACCTAGAGAAATCTGCGGCCATGAGTTCAATCCTACAGAAATCGATTCAACAGAGGGTGATCATAAAGGTTCCCCCCAAGGAAGGACAGGGGTGCTATTCGCACATATTTCTTGTGAAGAAGCCTTCAGGCAAATTCAGACTGATTCTGAACCTGAAGATACTAAACAAATCAATCAGGTACAAGAAATTCAGAATGGACACAATTTTCTCAGTAAAGGGTCTCCTGATCCCAAGCTGTTTTATGGCATCCATAGTTCTGAGGGATGCGTATCTCCATGTGCCTATAGCCCCAGCATCACAAAAACACCTAAGGTTTGCGGTCAAGACGGGAAGCTCAGTCCTACACCTTCAGTTCAGAGCTCTTCCTTTCGGGCTGTCCTCCTCCCCGAGAATATTTACAAAGATCGTAGCAGAGGCCTTAGCCCCCCTCAGAGTAGAGGGAATATTGATTGTCCCATACTTAGAAGACCTTCTAATATTTGCCAGAACAAGGGATCTATTAGAGAAGGATCTGGGAAGGACAAGGAGACACTTGGAAGGTCTCGGCTGCATAATAAACAAGGAGAAATCAAACATGATTCCATCTCAGTCCATAAGATTCCTGGGATATACCATTGATTCCATACAGGAGAGAATCTTTCTCCCGGAGGAAAAGATAGAGAAGGTTCAAAATGCCGTAAAAAAGACCCAGACAAACCTGCCAATTTCTATCAGGGCAGCTATGTCAGTCTTGGGTCTCCTCACTGCATCAATACCAGCAGTACAATGGGCACGTCTCCATGCAAGGGATCTCCAGCACGCAATTTTGAGAAATTGGTCCTATGGAGAATCCCTGGAAAAATTGATCAGAATGCCCCCTCGAGTTCAGAGGAAGCTCTGGTGGTGGAGGAGTCACTCAAACCTAGACAGGGGCCTGCTCTGGTGTTTTCCAATAGAGAGGAGGTTAACAACGGATGCAAGTTCTTGGGGTTGGGGCGCCCCCCTGGAAGGACAGATGGCCCAGGGGAATTGGACAATCAAGGAAGCCAGGAGATCCTCTAATTGGGGGGGAACTAAGGGCTATCCTAATAGGTCTATGGGCCTTCGAGAAAAGGGTCCAGGGCCACCATATCCAAGTGTTGTCGGACAACGCCACAGCAGTCTCTTATATAACAAGACAAGGTGGCACAAGAGGCAGGGTGTTGCTATCCTTGGCCCTTCAGATTCTGCCCTGGGCAGAAAGCAACTTGAGGTCCCTAACAGCAGTACACCTAAAGGGAGATCTAAATCTAGTAGCGGACTTCCTGAGCAGAGAAAAGATACTAGAATCAGAGTGGAGTCTGAACTTGGAGGTATTCCAAAGGCTAGTAGAAAAATGGGGAGCTCCTCAAATAGATCTGTTCGCATCCCAGACAATACAAAGATGAAGGCTTACTTTTCTCTAAACAGACAAGATCAAGCAAGAGGATTGGACGCACTAGCACAACCGCGGGACTTCAACTTGTGCTACGCCTTCCCTCCTTTTCAAATGATCCCCTTGGTATTGAAAAAACTACAAAAAGAGGCCACAAGTATGATTCTAGTGGCTCCTTTTTGGCCCAAAAGGGCTTGGTTTGCAACTGTGCAGAGGATGGCAGTGGAACCTCACTTGGTTCTTCCTCTTTGGAGAGATCTCCTAACCCAGGGACCCCTTCAACATCCGAATATCGAGCACCTCAGTCCGACAGGATGGTTACTGAGAAACAGATCCTAAAAATAAAAGGCTTGTCAGACAAACTGGTCTCAACCTTTTTAAGTAGCTGAAAAAAGGTTACTAGAGCAATTTATTTTAAGACGTGGAAATGTTTAAATTCCTGGTGCACAACAAAAAAGTTCTCACCATAGGAAATCCCTTCGGTTTTAGAATTCCTCCATGAGGGAATGGAGATGGGGTTGGCGACTAGTACCCTGAAGGTCCAAGTTGCCGCTTTATCGTTTTTTCTTGAGAGACAGCTATCTCAAGAGCCGCTTATTAGATTTTTTAAGGCATTGACCAGAGCTAGGCCAATACCTTTTAATTTTTTTCCAAAATGGGACCTATCATTGGTTTTACAAGGTTTCATCAAAAGACCCTTTGAACGTCCAGAGGAAGCGACAATCAAATTATGGTCGCTCAAACTAGTTCTTTTAGTGGCAGTTACATCAGCTAGAAGGGTAAGGGAGTTGCAAGCCCTGTCTATAGTAGAACCTTTCTGTTATACATTTCCTTCCTATTTCCTTTCTGTTATATATTTCCAGAACGGGTAGTGCTGAAAACTGACCCAGGTTTTCTGCCAAAGGTTCCAACAGCATTTCATAGGGCACAAGAAATAATTCTCCCTACCCTTTGTCCTACACCATCCAGCTCTAAGCCCCCGTGCACACGGTCGGAAATTCCGACCACAAAATCCGTCAAATTTTTTCTGACTGATTTTGTTAGAAACTTGTGTTGCACACACAAGGTCAGGCAAAGTTGTCGGAAAATCCGATCATTCCGAACGTGGTGACGGAACTATGTAGAGGCTAGTTACAGACAATAGAGGGAGATGTCTGTTTTACAGACAATAGAGGGAGATCATCTCCCTCTATTGTCTGTGAAACAGACATCTCCATCTATTGTCTGCCATGTACACAGCCACGCAGAGGCGGGTCTGAATATGGGAGAACATAGTGGAAATCATACTGCAGCTGTGGCAAAGTGACAGATCCAGCCCTACTATGCACTAAGGATACAGCGCTCTGGATATCATTACTTTTTGCGGCTTACCTTACAGCAGTAAGTTAAGGAGCCATTGCACCTGGTGGTTGCGGGCACTCTGAAGATTTTTGGACCACTAAGTCACATATTAAGTCACCAAGTTCTTTTTGTGTTTATTCACGGACTTGAAATATTTAATTCAATTTTCATTGCTTTATTATTAATTTACGGAGTTTCATTTTATTCGTGGACTGTTTTTTATATGGCACTTATGCTTGCGCGGATATTTTTTGGATGATCACTTTGCACTTATTTTATTGCACATATTAGTTGTTATTAGGAGATTGAATTTATTTCCTTTAGAACAAGCATTATTAATTTATTTATGACACATATACATCATATTTATTTAGCATTTGAATAGTTTATCTTTTAAGCACATTTATTTATTTGTGTGTTTTTTGGAGCGCAACACCATATATTGATTTTTTACCATATTTTTTAGAGTGGGGTTTGCACCCCTGGCGGTGGTTTGCTGCACCCAATTTTATTTATTTAAATTTTATTGTAATTTTATTCACTACTTGGTTCACTATTTTAGTAGCGCGGGAATACCTTATTAATTTTATCAAATTCACTCTTTATTCTGTTTTCAGGACCACGTAAAGGGTATAGTGCTTCTAAAAACACTATAGGTAGATGGCTGCGAATGGCCATCAGTGAAGCCTATAGAGCTTCAGGGGCAGATCCTCCCACAGGGGTAGTGGCCCACTCAACAATGGCAGTAGCAACATCCTGGGCGGAAAGAGCAGGGGCTTCTCCAGGTCAGATCTGTAAAGCGGCTACGTGGACAAGTTTCTCCACCTTCACCCGCCACTACAGGTTGGACTTGCTATCAGCATCGGAACAATCGTTCGGCAGGAAAGTCCTGCAGGTGGTGGTCCCACCCTAGAGGAAGTACTCTCTTATCTCCAGGTGCTGTCCTGAAAGACGAAGGGAGAAAACCTTAGTTAGACTTACCAGTAACGGTATTTCTACGAGTCTTTCAAGACAGCGCCGATGCCCTGCCCTAATTGTATTATAAAATGTGGTGTTATTGCTATGTTCTGCGTATCTAATTTCAGCTTGGCAGGAGGTACTCTATGAACAACTGAGGCCATGGTGGAAGCGTCCCGTCTTTAAAGAAAACTGACTGCAGTGTTTCCTGGGAAAGTGGGTGGAGCTGCGCTCTCTCTTCAGGTGCTGTCCTGAAAGACTCGTAGAAATACAGTTACTGGTAAGTCTAAATAAGATTTTCAGATCCCCACGCACCTCCTATGTCTAAGTGACCCTGTGTCTCTAATAGGGGCACCGGGTGACCGAGAACCCCAGTCTGATCTGTACTAATCGAACTTGCGTATGTACAACCACTCTGGAATGTTGTGTGTGCGTGTATATATTACATGTCTACACATCCTAAGGAAAATATAGGTGTTAGCAGTGCTAAACTAATGTTTCAATACAAAGTGTCCAATGAACAAGTTTTTGTGTCAAGCAGACAATGATTGATGAAAACACAATGTCCTCAATATAAATAAAATTGGAAAGTCTGTATGGAGTAATAAGCTGTAACAAGGTAACCAACAGTGCACAGGGAGATGTTGAGAAATTATATGTAATTCTTGAATCTCTTCATCCCTTCACCACACCACGTGGGACACCGTTCCCTTAGGATATTACACTCAACAGAAATCGGGTGAAAATCAGCATTAAACTCCACAACTTAGCAGACCTCCTCCTCTGATCATCGGATCATGGTACAGACTACCTCTTTAGCTTCTGATGCAAATTCACCAATAATAGATCTGTATGGACACCCACAGTATTAGATTCTGGAATGCCGGACTCCAATTGATTACCGCTGATGAACTTGGGATCCATTAGCAATGTCAAAAGGGTAAAAAAAAAGCTCTCATTGCGTGCTTCCGTTTAAAAGCAATTTTAATGAAAAACCGAATCCCCCCTTACATATTGCACTTACAATGTTAAAATAAAAATGAGCATGTAACATTTGCTTGCCTGCCTGGTGTCACTCTTACTGCCACTAGGATTTCAAAGATCGCAGCGGCACCCGGGTTGAGCTCCACGAGGATGGACAAGCTGAGTGGCTGTGTAGTCCTGCCCTAACGTGTTTCTTCATCAACTTCGTCAGAGTGAGCCGCGCCGTGTAGCCACGCCCTCTATTTATGAGCTGTCATCAGGTAATTTAACTCTGACTGCCCTCAGTTTTGATCTGTGCAGAGATTGCTCTCATCACATATTATCATCGTCTAGTTACTCTATGCTTGTAGTGTATGTTGTTTAACCTCAGTACACTACATAAATACCTCCAGCAATTATACATTACTAAATTTATTTATTTATTTTTTTGAAAGGTGTTTACTTTGGTTTTACAAAAAAAAAACAACAGAGGCAGACTTACATTACAGGCATGGAAGGTGCATATGACTATATCAAGTCTTGTACTATTTAGTGTACACCGAGATGGCAGTCTGTTAAGGAACAGAAAGACCCCAACAACATTCATACATACACACATTCAAACCCACAACATATGCGACCCCATATCAACAGTAGCTTTTCAAGGCCCCCCGATGTAGTGGAAGTTCCATACAACGCAATCCCTGGTTATTGTGTTGGCAACCTTCAAATCATTGTTAAAAGTTACATTGGTGGAGGACTCACTGAGTGAGTTGTGAGGAAAGGACATCCCCGAGACATCCAGCCATGGTTGCCATATTTTGGTAAATTTCTTAGGGCATGCCCTACTTTTATATATCAATTTAAATTTGGGGAGGACCCCATAAACGTTACGAAAGAAGGCGTGGGCTGAAAGAGGCCCCACATCCTTCCAATGCAATAAGATGGTTTTACGTGCATAAAATAACAGTATATGTAACAAAGTCGTGGCGTGTGTGCGAGGAACATGGTCATTAAGAGTCCAACCTCTGGGGTATGAGGTATCGGTAGGTAAAGCTTGTGGTCAAAAAAAGCAAATAGATTTTTCCAGAAGGTTGAGAGTTCAGAACAGGTCCAAAACGTGAAAAAAAATTATCTGCAGCAATCATATCACATCTAGCACATGCAATATCCCGGCCCAATCCCATCCAAACCAGCCTGGCTTGTGTGTAAATCAGGTGATGTATGAACTTAAATTGGATCAGTAGGTTAGCAGTGCTGATTATATCCTGAAAACATATCTCGGTTGCCTCTTCCCAGTCCTCCCCAGAAAGCTTAGGCATTGACAGCAGCCATTTGCGATGAGAGTTCTGGAAAGGATCTGCCCCAACCAACTGGAGGCGACCATAAAAGGTCGTCACCAACTTGGCAATTTACGGAAACGACAAGCGATCCTCAATAAATGATTCCATGAGCTCAATGATCAATGACCCAAATTATGCCCGAATGGCATGTCTTAGTAAAACATAGTTAAAAAAAAAAATGTATTATCCAGACCGTATTTAAGTCTGAGTGCGTCAAAGGGTAGTAAGGTATTATCCTCAACTATATGGGAGAGATGAGTAATTCCAAATCGACCCCACCATGTCGAGTCTGGGTGACCACACAGCTCAGGGAGGTTAGGATTCTGCCACAATGGGATCTGTGGCAAGATACCCAAAGAGGATTGTCAGAATTTCCCCCCCCCCCTCCCTCCAAGCCATAAAAATGACATCAACAGGAGAGAATATAGAGCCCCCGGATCTCCTTGACCTATTTAGTTTGTCCCTGAGAAAGGTAGAAGGTCCAAAGTGGGTCGTTAAGAGCACCTTGGAGGGAGTTTGGGGGGTCAGAGTGTAACAAAGCATGGACATAGGTGAGTTGGGAAGCAAGAAAGTAGTTCCTTAAAGAGGAAGTAAACCCTCTCTAAAAAAAATAAAAAAAACACCCTGCAGGACAAAGGCATAATGAGCTAGTATGCATAGCATACTAGCCCATTATGAATTACTTTCCTGAGATCGATGTGCCTGGAGCGACCCTCATTCACCTCTTCCGTCGCCGCCATATCTCGCAGAGTGACTTCCAGGTATCGCTGCTCCGGCGATGTGACTGGCCGGAGCAGCGATGACGTCACTCTGGCGCATGCGCTCGGGAGCCGTCAGTGACGACATGATCGCCTTCACTAACGGCACGCTCAGTGCGCCAGCGCCGTTGTCTACGGCGTGCATGCGCCATTGTCTACCGCCGTAGACATCGGTGCCCGTTTTTTGGAAAATATATATTACTTGCACCTACAGGTAAGCCTTAATCTAGGCTTACCTGTAGGTTAAAGTGGTCTGTAAGGGTTTACAACTACTTTAAGATTGGGCGGACCAGGCCTCCCACGTCCTTAGCTGCCTGCAATGAGGATCTGGCTATACGAGGCTGACGGCCATTCCAGACAAAGGAAGAAAGGGTGTAATCTACCTTTGCAAAAAAATTTTAGGGAGGAAAACTGGGGCAGCTTGAAAACAATATAGAAATTTTGGTAAGAAAATAATTTTAAATTAATTTATGCGGCCAATTAGATTGAGGGGCAGTACGAAACCTTTCTGTTTTACTATAGGAGTGATGTTGATTTCTTCGTATTTAGAGAGATCGCCATGTATTAGGATACCTAGGTATTTAAAGGAGGACGTTAATTGGAGACGTGACCCATGTAGATATTCAATAGGAAAATGGGGGCCTATGGGAAATGCCTGAGATTTTTCCCAACCCACCCGAAGCCCCGAAACCACACCAAACTCCTCCACTACATGCGACAGTTTAGTAAATGAGCTCTCTCTACTCTCTACTGTCCAAGTATATAAGGGCATCGAGAGATCTTCTCTTCTATTGGACCAGAGCGGATGCCCCCTATATCTGACGTCTGCTGCACCGCCAGGGCCAAGGGCTCAATGGCCAGTACGAACAGAAGTGGAGAGAGAGGGCACCCTTGCCTGCTACCCCTCTGCAAGGAAAATTACCCAGAAATATGTTTTTTTGGTGTGGACTCTGGCCCTCGGGTCAGCATATAATAATCAAACCCACTGGACAAAGTGTGAACCAAAACCCATCCATGCCATAGCTACCCATTGGAAAGACCAACTCACAGTGTCAAAGACTTTCAACACGTCTAAGGCTAGAACCAATCCACCACGTTTCGCACGTGGTGCACTATGGACATGCAAGAGTAGCCTATGGATGTTATCAAAGGTGCTCCTGCCAAGCATAAAACCGTATTGGTCCAGCGGTATGAGAGATAGAATAACCGTCTGAAGTCTAAGAGCGAGAATCTTTGCTAGAATTTTTGCATCATTGTTTAGGAGGGATATGGGACGATAGGATCCACATTGCAGCCTATCCTTGCCAGGTTTGGGTATGAAAACAATGAGTGCTGCATTCATAGAATCAGAAAGTTTCCCTTGTTTAAAAGAGTCCTGGACTGTCTTAAGGAGCCTGGGAGCCAGGTCCTCTATGTGTGACTGATACCATTCTGAGGGCAGGCCATCTAGGCCCCGGAGTTTTACTGGTTGGTAATAGGCGTATGGCCTAGCGTGATAGGTTTATCTAGGAGGAGTTTCTGGGGGGTACTGAGTGCTGGAAAATCAAGTGATTCAAAGAAACCCATAAAGGCTTGCTCAGAAGGTACAGTCGTATCTTCATAGAGCTTGCTATAGAATTCTGCAAAGGTTTGGTTGATAGTCAATGCGTCAGAGGTAGTTGGGCGGGCCACGCAAGATGCTCTCCAAAAAACACTGGATGAGGCACGCGCCCGCCATATGGGTAGTCCTTCCTCTGAGACTCGTGGTATGCTGACAGACGCTTATCGGGCGCTGCAGATTCATATGGTGGATTTGACTAGGAAGTAACAACTGTACCTCTCTGCTCGCATTGATGAGCATGGGGGGAAAAATGGTAGGCTTCTTGCATATCTCGCCCACACGGACTTTCAGGACAGTTTGGGAGTTGAATTTCGGCAATCAAACTATCCTGAAAGTCCGTGTGGCGAGATACGCAAGAAGCCTACCATTTTTTCCCCCCATGCTCATCAATGCGAGCAGAGAGGTACAGTTGTTGCTTCCTAGTCAAATCCACCATATGAATCTGCAGCGCCCGATAAGCGTCTGTCAGCATACCACGAGTTTCAGAGGAAGGACTACCCATATGGCGGGCGCGTGCCTCATCCAGTGTTTTTTGGAGAGCATCTTGCGTTGTCCGCCCAACAGATCTGTACCGTTTAATACGTGAGATATATGAGCCCCTGACCACCGCTTTAAAAGGTATCCCAGACAGGGCCCCCAGCTGCAGAGTCAGAGTTGGAGGACCAGTAATTGGCCATGTCAGTCGGGATGGACTCCAAGATTTCTGGCGTGGAGATCTAGAGAGGGCTGAGTCTCCAAGCCCGAAACGAGGGTCTGTGGCCCAAAGTCAAACCCACCTGTATTATAGAATGATCAGACATCGTCTGGGACAGATATTCTATGGACTGGACACAGGGTAAAATGTCACCCGTGGCCAGGGCATAGTCTATTCTGGAGAGGGCAGCATAAGACCTGGACTGGCAAGAGATCACCCTGTCTCTGGGATATTTCCAGCGCAATAGAACCACATATACATAGGTATTGCACCACACAAGAAACAATTTAGACTCAGATTGTAGAGGTGTTAACCTATCTAGTTCAGGCTGCAACACAGAGTTAAAATCCCCAAAGAATGAGCATGGGACAGCTAAGTAATGAGGCAAACTGCACATTGAGTTCAGAGAATACTGCAGCCGTGACCAGAGGGGGAGGTAAACCGTGACCAACAGGAGGGGAATTCCATACACAGGAGAATGAGAGAGGGAAAAGCACTCACAATGCCACATCCGTATATATGAGGGGGAACTAAATAGGTACACAAAAGTTAGACTTTAGAGGCATGGAAACAATGGGGAAATACAGAAAAATATAATATTTATTGAAAAAAAATACAAAATATAGTCACAGTGTTCAAAAGATTAAAAATCATATGAGATAATACAATGTACAGAGAGCCCTTGTGTTTCTACTCGTTTCGCTGTTAGGCTTCCTCAGGACACGGTCAAGGTTCAAAGACGTAACAAAAAAGAAGAAAATGAACAAAACACATATACATATATTGCATTGTATGTTGTATTAAAAAGCGTATGCTAAACTATCCAGGAGAAAACAAAAGAGACAGAGAGACACACAAAACCATAAACTATACCTTATGATGGGCTAAGCCTCATGTACAAATCTCCAAAGGCTGGAAAAATTACAAATATGTGGAATGTGTCTAGCAAGCTGTGAACAGCACGCAACAGGTTCTAATAGATAATATATAAAGCAAAAGGTTGTAATTAAATTGTATATAGTGAATGGCACTGTATATAGATGTAAATATAAAGGGGTAACTACCAGTAAGTATACTTATAGTGTTGCTATAGCAGGGGCAGGTATATGTCTCATGTCAAACAATGACAGTAAACACCAATAGGATAAAGCTAGGAAATCCAGGATACATTCATAAAGCTGAGTGACACTGGCGGCATGTAGTATAGCCCAACCAGTGTATAAAGCAGCTGAAGAAAGTATCTATAAAGAGGGAGAGACAGAGGTAACCATACTGCTGGTGAATGTTAGCTAAAAAGGAGCGCATAGCCAAGCGAGCACGAATACTTACATCAATCCTGAGATGGACGAGTTTGCCCCTGGGAGACAGGCTGGTGCTGTACACAAAGCCGAGGCTCGATCGCGGCTATTTATATTGGAGGGGCATATCCCTACACACACATGGGGCAGTGTCATATGATGAAATCATGTTGGAGCGTCATATGAGACTAAAGGATTTTGGGGATTGTAGACAGCGCGACGAGCGATCTCCGCTCGATTTGCACATGCGTACAGCAGACAGAACAAAGAAACCGAATTTGAAACAAAGATAAAATGAAAATCCTACTTATAGAGAGATATATAGACGCGCGCAAGCGTGAAGCGGCCGGGGACAAAAAATAAAGTATCTTAAAGGTCGGTGTCAAACAAAGTCACTGCAGAATCTCATGGATAGAAAGCATAGGCTGAATAAAACAAATGAACACTTGAATAACCAATACATATAGATTTGTAAATCTTATTTCCATTGTTCAAAAGTATAATTCAGTAATAAACTTAGTCACAAGTAACAAAAAATTAAAAATAATGGAAAATTTATATCAAATACTTACCGTAATTTTCCTTTCCTTATAGGCTCCATGGCAGCATACATGTGGGTTACCCCAGCCTCCATTACTACCCAATAGGACCCCTCTCCCATAAATCTTTGCTCCAGGCTGCTATCCGTGTTCCGTAACTAGCCTACTCCAGACATTTGGGAGGGAACTCCTGCTGCCATGGAGCCTATCAGGAAAGGAAAATTACGGTAAGTATTTGATATAAATTTTCCATTTTCCTGACAGGCTCCATGGCAGCATACGTGTGGGAAATAACTCGCCAAACACACCCGGGTGGCCAAAAAATGGCCAAAAAATGTTGAGCAAAGAAAACCAAAATGTATTTAACATTGTCAACCGACAATACTTAGATAGAGCAGCTGGTTCAACACAATAGTGGGAATTGAAGACCAGGAAGCCGCTCTGCAAATGATTTCCGGCACGACATGCCGAGATACTGTCCACGAGCTCGAGATACTCCAGGTCGAATGAGCCGTCACTGCCTCAGGAGGAGCCAAGTCCTTTGCTTTGTATGCCCTTTGAATAGTTTGAACAATCCAAGACGAGATTGATCTAATTGAAGCTCGCATCCCCTTGTTTTTGCCATGGAGAAGAACAAAAAGAAATTCTGTTTGTCTGAAAGGACCCGTAGCTTCCAGATATTGCTTCAATGCGTGACCTACATCCAACGGATGAACCTCTTGATTGTCTGTTGTTTTAAACGTAGGTAGTACGATTTCCTGATTTTCATGAAATACTGAAGTTACTTTAGGGTTTGACCCTAACATGGGAATGAATACTGCTCTGTCCGGAAAAAAGGTCAGAAAAGGTTCCTCCGAAACTAGACTCCTAATCTCTGACACTCTTTTGGCTGAAGTTATAGCCACCAAGAAAGTGGTCTTGAGAGTGAGGTCTCTTAAGGACAAAGGTTCATCAGGATCTCTTCCGAGATTAGAAAGAAAGTCCAGCACTAAAGGAAGGTCCCATTTTGGGAACCTAGGTCTTCTTTGGGGCCTAAGCCTGATGGCTCCTTTAAAGAATTGTCGTATTAGAGCATGATTTGCCCACGAAACGCTCGTGAAGGCCGAAATGGCTGATACTTGTACTCTTAATGAGCTGACTGCCAGAGATAGATCAAGTCCTGATTGGAGAAAACTCAATATATCTTGGACTGCTGGAGAGTTACAAGAATTTGACCTGGAAGACATGTGGACCGTAAATCTGGACCATATGCGCTCGTATACTCTATTCGTGCTCTTCCGTCTGGCACTAAGAAGGGTTGGAATAGCTTCTTCCGGACAACAAAGGGCTTCTAACCTTCCCCTCTCAAGAACCACACCCTGAGGTGTAGACAGGATGTGCACGGGTGTAACATTGTGCCTTGGGATAGTAGATCTGGCCTGAGAGGCAGGAGAACTGGATCTTGATAGCTGAGGATCAGCAACAGAGGGAAACAAAGCCTGTTGGGCTGACCGCAATGATCTCTACTTTCTTGGATTTGAGCCTCTGAAGGAATTGCAGAATCACCGGGACTGGGGGGAAGGCATAGGCTTTCCGAAACCTCCAACGATCTGTGAGAGCATCCGTCCCATATGCCTGAGGGTCCCTGAACCTTGAATAATATTTGAGCATCTTGTGATTGCACGGAGAAGCAAACAGATCGACCTCTGGAGATACTCCCAGGGTCAGAAGCCAATCAAATACTTCTCTGTGGAGGGACCACTCGTTGTCCATTTTGACATGCAATAGAAAGTCCGCCTGAACATTCTGAATTCCCGGAATGTAAACCGCCAAGATGTTAGGCAATTTCTTCTGAGCCCAGTTCATTATTGGCTCCACTTCTTGTAATAGGGACCAGCTGCGAGTTCCACCTTGCTTCCTTATATAAGCCACCGCGGTTGTACTGTCCAACCTTAGCATTACTGAAGAATCCGCCACTAGATGGCAAAATGCTAGGAGTGCCTGAAAGGCTGCCCTTAACTCCAGAATGTTGGAGACAACCCTCTGAGATTGGAATGTCCACATGCCCTGAGCCACATCTGAAAGACAATGCGCGCCCCATCCCTGGTTGCTGGCATCAGATGTTACCGTGACCCAAGAAATGGGAATGATTGAATGGTGATTGCGCAGGTTCTTCCCTTGAAGCCACCAGAGGAGAGATGTCCTCATGGCTGGAGTGAGGAGAATGCGCTGGTTCTGGATGGTTGAATCCCACTGTTGAAGAAACCCCTTCTGAAAGGGACGATTGTGCCATTGGGCCCACTTCACAATGGGAATGGTGGCTGTCATTGTGCCAATTACTTTCAGGCATTGGAGAGCAGAAAGGTGAGATGACGCAAGGACTGCGTGGATCCGGTCTCGGATTACTCCGATCTTCTCTTCTGAAAGGGAGATAGTACCTTCCACCGTATTGAACTGAGCCCCTAGAAACACAAGGGATTGTGTTGGATCTAGATGGCGCTTCTCTAGATTCAGCAGCCACCCAAATTCTTGCAGGGTGGAGATGACTAAACTCTTGTACTCCAAGAGCTGATCTCAGTTCTGGGAAAGCAGAAGCAAGTCGTCCAAATAGTAATGGAGACAAACACCTTTGACTACTGCTAATAGAACCTTGAAGAAAACCCGGGGTGACGTTGTTAATCCCAAGGGGAGACATGTAAACTGCAGATGTTGTTCGCCTACTGCAAAGCGGAGGAACTGCTGAAAGTCTTTTGCCACTGGCACGTGGAAGTATGCATCCTTCAAATCGATTGATATTAACCAGTCTCCCAGATGCACCGGCCTACATGTGCCGTTCTTCTTCTGAGTCATAAACAGAGGGGAATACATGCCTTCGCCACGTTCGTCTTCTGGAACGGGTACGGCTGCACCGTGATCCAGTAAACAGCTCACGTAGGTCTCCTCTGAGCCTGGAAGAGTTGTGGGAACAAACCTTAGTCTTGGGGTGTTGATGAAGACCCACTTGTGACCGGAGGACACCGTCTTGACGGTCCAATAATCTCAAATTGAGACCGCCCAAACATGCCGGAAGTGGAGAAGGCGAGCCCCCACCTGACATGCTTGAGCGGGCCCAATTTCAAAAAGATTTAGCGGAATCCTGGTTGCCAGAAGAACCACTTTTTGAGGTCTTTTTGAAGGAAGACTGTCTGGACTTCCATGATCTAGAAAACTCCTGGCCCGGCCTATAGCTGCGCGCTTCCCTAGCGCGATCAGAATTCTGCCTCCTTAGCCTGGGACAACAGGCGGATGCCATCAATAGAGGCCTCCCCAAGAAAGGCGGAAGCCATTCTAATGTCCTGGATAGGAGAATCTTTTGCCGTTTCAATAGAAATTCCTCTTAAGAACTCTTCAATATTATCAGCCCAGGATTCAATAGCCTTTAATACCGCTGCTAACGGCAGTATTGGTTTGCATGCCATCCCAGAAGTCAGATAAATCCTCTTCAAATCTGAATCAATTCGCCTTTCCAATGGATCTTTAAAAGATACCGTGTCTTCTAAGGAAAGAGTTACATATTTTACTAAACGCATGAGAGCTGCATCCACCAAAGGAGCTGATTCAAGGTGTTTCACGATTTTTGACTGCATGGAACTTTTCCTGTCCCTCTTGCTCCACTCATCAGAAATGATATCTCCTAATTCAGACAGAAAAGGAAAATATTGTCACTCCTTATTGAGCTGCTTGAAAAATTGTCTCTGTTTGGGGGGGGGGGGGAAGTAACAGGGTCTTCCCACTTCAGAGCCTCTCTCACCGCCTTGACTAACGCAGGCACTAACGCATAATCAAACCCCAATCCTGGATCTTCCAGCTCCGATTCGCTGTCTGAGACAGGAGCAGAGTGGCGACTGGGTTGGGAAGATTCCCATGTCTCTTGCAATAGACCTTCTTCCCCTGAGGGGCATAATGGGTCTGATGGGGACTCACAGGTCTGTTGAACTTCCCTTTGCTGCAAAGACTCTTTCACAACCTGTCTCACCATAGACTCCAAACATTGGTCTGCACCATCTCTCTCATCTGCAGGTTTAGAAAAGCAGTGATCGCAGAGTGATTTGTCTGTTGGAACAGGCATCCTACAACCCCAGCATGACTTTTCTGGCTTCTTACTAGAGTGAGAAGAAGGGGGGCGAGAATAATCTTTACTGCGCTGTTCAGATCTAGAAGATCTATGATGGCTAGACTTTGAGGAGGATTTTTGGTGGTGCGATTTTGACGATCCACTGCGAACTATGCTGCGGATCAGATGTAGAAGGGCTATAGAGAAAATATACAAGAGAGAGAAGCAACGGTAAAGACCAGCTGATATCTAGTGCTAATATTCTCCATAAATATGCAGCAACCAAGCTATGTACATACCTGCTATAAGCGGGCTGGCCACTAGGGGGAAGTGAGGCATCCATGTATACAGATTACTAACTGTAAAATAATACAAAAAACTCCCATTAGCTGACAGACTCAGAAAACAGCCAAGATATCAAACAAAGTAATCAGTCCTACCTCGGCCCCGGGAAGTCGCTGTATCCTCTGCAGTCATTCCCGGGGCTCTGACAGCTCTCTATCGATTTTAAATGTGGCGCCCGTAACGTCATCGGTGACGTCAGACGCTAGGTACCCACGCGCATGCGCGAGAACCAAGCCTCGATTTGGATCGGGTCTGCGCATGCGCAGAACGCAACACTGGACCCGGAAACAGGGGGAGAAAGGCTGCTGAAACACAGAAGTGTCAGCGCCATGCACCACACCAGCTGGTAACAATACAGGAAATACAGGTACACATAAACACTGCTGCCATGATAATATTAAAGCTCACAACTCTACCAACGATCACCTGGCCAAAAATGTCAGACACACACCACCGGTCATCCTGGCAGATAATAGCCACTTCACAATGATAGGTAAACAGGCCGGGCGCACTATGAATACTCAGGATCCATGTCTTCAGCGCTACTCTGCCATACACTTCATACCCATGCTTAACAGTCAGGGCCTATCGGAGGATCATAGCTTGACAATCGGCTGATTTTGATCGTAGTGAAGGTATCTTCAGGTAGGAAAACCACCTGGTCTTATGGAGGAGGACATAAAAGGAACACGGATAGCAGCCTGGAGCAAAGATTTATGGGAGAGGGGTCTGCTATGGAGCCTGTCAGGAAAATGTGAAATACATTACTGTGACAGTAGTGACTTTGGGTCGGGGGTTTGTGGAACTCAGCTTGCCCTGGAGAGTTCTGGAGGCTCCTTGTCCAGCTTCCCAGGACCCTCTTATGTGTAAATCACCCTGTGTCTCTAGGGCACAGGGTGAATGAGAACCCCACTCTAATTTGTGTTAGTCAGATTCAATGCAGGATATATGTAAAGACTATTCTTAGTTTGTTGATGAACTCAAGATGTTAATTGAGAGAGCTGATCACATTGTCCTCTGTACAATGTAGGAGACGGGCCGACTCCTAATGGAGCTTCTGCTGTCTTGTGGTTGTACTTATAATAATTTATAATCTACTGTGTGAAGCTCAGTGACAAGTCTGACCTGTAGTGGAATCCTGATGGGCACACAGTCACATCGGCTGCTTAAAGGGATTAGTTAATTAGTTAATGTCATTTGTTACAGGTGTATTGTTAGAGTAATATGAGCAGGAGGGGGGGGGGGGATCTCCTCTTCTACTGTATTATAAATACTGTCATTTTGGTTCTAATAAATGAGTCCATGTTAGCACTAAGCAAGTCTCGTCTTGTTTTGTGCTTGGGAGCGGTTGGAATATCTGAGATCTATATTCAGACTGGGAGGAAGTGGTATATGATGAAAGCACTCAAGAGGAGTGTAGGGGCGTTTTGTCACATTGTTGGCAAGCAGTGGGATCATGCTTCCTATAGTCTGGGACATCCAAACCTCCACCTGGATCCAAGATCAGGATAGCAGACTTCGGTCACCCCAGCGGAGATATGGACCTGGCATCAGAGTTCCCGGGGCTGCTGTGGATCGTCCTTTCAGCATACACAAGGACTGTGTCTGAGGATGAATACCTGGAGCTCAGGCAGCAGATTCGGGTGCAGCCCTGGATTGGAGTCCTCCAGCTCGCTGGTATAAAACAGGGCAAGTGCTTTCCAACCCAAGAGCAACGGGCCAGTAACCAACGGGCATTGCGGATGGCATTCCTGGGAGAGCGGCCCCAGGAGCAATGGGTGACTGAGTTGGACAGGCTGGTCCAGCAGGAGATAGAGCTGGACAATCATTATCGGGCTCTGCAATGGCACGCAGAGCAGGGATATTTAGTGTAGACAACAGAATGCTCTCCGGAGGGATATGACTTTGAAGGCCCTGGATTGCTGTGGGAGAGCCTTACAGATCGTTTTGTGTTTGGCGATGAAGGGGAACCTACCCTTGAGGACCTGCAAGAATATAGGGAGGCTATGCTCGGTCTTGCAGGGGTCTCAGAGCTTAAACCTGATCTGGACCATTTGTTAAGGAAGGAACAGCATCTGGAAAGGGCATACAGGAAACTGCTAGAACACGTTCAGCAGCATGCCAGAGAATCGGCAGTGGAAAATCTGGAGATTGTCGTCCCCAAAGCTGAAGTGCTGACAACAGGACAGAGCTCTGCTAACCTCTGCCCATCACCGATAGCATCTTCTGGGTTCCACGGACAGATGGTGAACCTCTATCCCCAGACACCAGTTGCAGAGACAGGGGATTTAATAGACTTTTCTTCTGAGGAAGAACAACCTGGTGAGCCTCCAGCAGAAGAGCTGGTATCAGTGCCAAACTTCACTATGCTTTGCCCTGCACCAACAGCAGCATCTGTGGAGTTACAAGAGACTCCTCCAGCTGAAGCGCTGGCCATTGTACAGAGGGTCCAAGACCTCTGCCCCACACATGCAGCAGTTCCGGAGGCCCAGGGTGAGAAGGAGATGGTCACTCCCCAACAAGGATTCATGCACCTGGAAGACAGTGATAGAGAAATGTCATCCCAGCAGCCAGATGACGGAACAGAAAAGGAAGCAGCCAGCTCACCTCCCCAATGGCAGCTACACCATTTAGGAGTGGAGGAAGCCAGCCTCCTGCCACAACGGTTAACCGGAGCGGAGGATGTGGAGTCCCCATCAGAAGTGCTGGCAACAGGGCAGAGTGCTACCAACCTCTGCCCAGCACCGTCAACTGTGGAGTTACAAGAGACTCCTCCAACTGAAGTGCTGGCCACTGGACAGAGGGTCCAAGACCTCTGCCCCACACCTGCAGTAGTTCTAGGGGCTCATGGTGAGAAGGTGACGGTCATTCCCCAACAGTTAGCCGGAGTGGATGATGTGGGGTCCTCAGCTGAAGTGCTAACAGGGCAGAATGCTACTGGCCCCTACACACAACTGCAGCTTGAGCTGATATCGGGGATGGGACTGCAGTCCCCACTTGTATACTCCAGGGATGCTGGGCGGTCGGCCCAAATCCCCAACAGCATGGCGGAGTGATCCCAGTCACCCTGTCTTCTCTCCAGCGGCTGAAAGGACTCCAGGGAGAAGGGTCAGTCCAGGCCTCTCCCCAGCGGCGGGCATGTTCTCTGAGAGAGGCAGAGGTTGGCTGGGTAAGTAATGCTATGTTTGGGACAATATATTTGGGGTACTGTGTGGATACTGGCAATGGGAGACTGGAACTACTGACTAACTTCAGAGTTAACCCATCTGGGGTCTCCTCCTGTGTTAGTCTCCTGCCGAAAGGGGAGATGTGTGACAGGAGTGACTTTGGGTCGGGGGTTTGTGGAACTCAACTTGCCCTGGAGAGTTCTGGAGGCTCCTTGTCCAGCTTCCCCAGACCCTCTTATGTGTAAATCACCCTGTGTCTCTAGGGCACAGGGTGAATGAGAACCCCACTATAATCTGTGCTAGTCAGATTCAATGCAGGATATATGTAAAGACTATTCTTAGTTTGTTGATGAACTCAAGATGTTAATTGAGAGAGCTGATCACATTGTCCTCTGTACAATGTAGGAGGCGGGCCGACTCCTAATGGAGCTCCTGCTGTCTTGTGGTTGTACTTATGATCATTTATAATCTACTGTGTGAAGCTCGGTGACAACAAGTCTGACCTGTAGTGAAATCCTGATGGGCACACAGTCACATTGGCTGCTTAAAGGGATTAGTTAATTAGCTTGTGTTAATTTGTTACAGGTGTTTGTTAGAGTAATATGAGCAGGAGGGGATCTCCTCTTCTACTGTTTATAAATACTGTCATTTTGGTTCTAATAAATGAGTCCATGTTAGCACTAAGCAAGTCTTGTCTCGTTTTGTGCTTGGGAGCGGTTGGAATATCTGAGATCTATATTCAGACTGGGAGGAAGTGGTATATGACGAAAGCACTCAAGAGGAGTGTAGGGGCGTTTCGTCACAATTACTATACATTGTGTAATATCTCATTGATCCATTTATGGGATCCTATGCTTGTTGGGTAGCAATCACTGTAGGTAGAGCGGAAGCAACAAATAATTTCAAATATTGCAATGAAAACAATTGATTCAGAGGGTGAAGAGGGTAAGAAAAAACAGGGGAGAAAAGGGGGGACAAGGGAGAGGTCTACATGGGGCATCCAAACAATCTATATACCAGAGTCAGATGCATAAAGGTTCTTACAGGAAAGGTCTAAAGCTCATCATGTCATTTAGAGCAGGATGAAAGGTGGCCCGTAAACTATGCACCCATTGGGTCTCTTTTTGGAGTACTCTTTGGTCAAAATTTCCTCCTCGAGGATCCTCATAGATACGGTCGATGGCAGCAAATTTGAACACTCGTGGGTCATATTTGTGCTTGAAGGCTATATGGTGGCCAATGGTGGTGTTTAGAAGGCCACTGGTGGCAAAGTAGACATGGTCCTTCATCTTCTTCCAAAATGGCCTGATCGTCTTGCCAACATAGAAATCTCTACATTGGCAAAGAATAATGTATATCACTCCCCTAGTTTGACAGGTGATGTGATGTGATGTCGTAGGGAGTGGATCTGGCCATTTGTAAGAGGAAAAGAAGGTCCTACCAAAAGTAAATCACAAAAATCACATGTACCACACCGGAACAGACTCAATTGGTCTTGAGATCTATCTTCAGTTTTACAGTAATGGCTCCGTACTAAACGATCTCTGACAGATCCTGAGCGTCAAAGTCATTTCGGGTTTAGGTCCTATATATTTGTTCCATGCCTCTAAAGTCTGACATTTGGGTACCTATTTAGTATCCCTCCCCTTTGTTCCCCCTTGAATTCCATACACAGTTGCATGTAAAATAATATAGTGCCCCTTTTTTTTTTAAACTTTATTTCTTTATTTAAATATTTCTTGATTATATCACAATATATCAAAACAGACATTTCCTCCCGGGCCCACCCTCCTTCCCCAGTACTTTCCACTCCCTAAATAAACAATGTATGTGATATAATAATTACGTTTTGAGTGTTGCCTGGTTGGGTTGGGCATCCTGCAAAGGGGCCTGTCTAGGGTTCTATTTCTATTTAAATTTGCCACCCATTCACTTCACCCTCACAACTCCAACCATACCTCTCATTCACTCATTTTTCGATCTCTCATAATCTATTTTCTTTTAGGTCACTATCAGAAAAAAAACTATTGTAGTATGTAATTTTTGTGTTTTTCTACACATTAATCCCTCTTGCTTCCCACCAGGGTTTCCAAATCAGGTCATATTTCTTTAGTCCCTTGCTTTATGTATAGTGATTTCTCCTTGAGAATTACCCCGTTCATACTATTTAGCCATTTCTCACTGGATGACGGTTACGCCGACTGCTAGCTCCGGGCGATCAGGTTCCTAGCTTGAATTAAGCATCTCATGACTGCTAGCTGATTGTTTCCTGGGTTCCCCACTCCCTCCATTAATCCCAGTATGCAATATTTTGCCTCCAACTTGGTGGAGGTTCCAACGCCCAGTCGATGATTCCCGTCACCACCATCCAATAGCAGAACAACTTCGGACATCTCCAAAACATATGGTGCACAGCCGCCTCTAGATCCCCACACCTAGGGCATCTTGAATCTGGCCGACGGCCGAACTGAAAAAGTTTTTGAGGAGTATAATAAGTTCTATATAGTAAGAACAATTGTGACATCCTCTGAGAGGGGGACAGTTCCAAAATTCTGTTCCACTGCAGTTCAGTCTCCCACATCTTTTTCCCATTTTTTCCTATACAAGAGGGGTTCCATCCCTACTATTCTCCCCTTATTGATATGTGGATATATTTTGGAAATTAAACCTTTCCCTGAATCTGCATTGATTCGTTTTTGAAGTACTGGAATTGTATTCCATTCTAAGGAACTCCCTCCAATGCATGCCTGACCTGAAAGTATCTAAAAAAAGATTTACTCGGTAGAGCATATTGATCTCTCAGTTCCTGGAAAGTTTTCAAAGTGCCGTCTAGATATAGCTGGGTAATAGATTGTATTCCACATCTCTCCCATTCCTAGTTTGGTGTGAATTGTATAGAGAATGCCTTTTTCCATTAATGTGAGTTTCTTGACTTTCATATGTGATTTTGTGACCCCATATTGCCAACCTCATAACTATAATTTCAAACAATCTCATGTACCAAACACACCCCATATTCCATCTCATACTCCTGTGCAACCCTCTCACCTGGCCACTAGGCCTATTTGGGGGCGTCCTAATGTGACCGTTACATGTACCAATCATTTTAAGTGTTATTAACATCTTTGAACTTATGTACTTACACACTTCCCTCCCTATCCCACCCATCCCCTTGAGCCTATACAACCAACCTCTAAACAGACACACAGACAAACAAAACAGACAAGACAAAAACAAAGAACACATATGGAGAAAACTCTTTGCCATACCCTATGGTAACAGGGGGTAATATGCTCATGGTTCCCTCCCACCTACTCTCGCCCACCCCCTCCCCCCTCTCTTCCTCCTCTAATTATAAAACATTGTGCTTATTGTGTGACTTAAACTAAGTCCCAATAATGTAAATGGAATTCTAGGGTAATATTCAAACTGTGCTACAGTCTCCTTGTCAGGAAAATCGTGGTTCCAGGCGACTGATTGGACGCGTGGTGGTGTGCGCGCTCCCGTGAGCGCGGGCTTGCGTGCGCGCGCGCGCTGGCATCCGAGGGCGCGCGCCCTGTGATCCACATACACCTGTGTGGGCTGTTGGCGCCAATCGGACTATTTAATCAGGCAGCACCTGCTGGCTAGTGCTGCCTGATCTTCAGTATACCTGATACTCTGCACCAGCCACTTACCTTGTTCCAGTGATCTTCCAGTGATCTGTTTGTTCCAGTATTATACCCTGCTTTACCTGTGAAGACCCCGGCTTACCCTTTTGGACTATTCGGATCTCCGCCTGCCCTAGACCTCTGCTTGACTGACCATTCTCCTGCCAGCTCCTTTGTACTTTGCCGTTTGAACGTTGCCGACTTCTGCTTGGACTTGGACTTCTTATCTCTCCTGCTCAAGGGACCTGTGTCTGCTTATCTTGTATCACATCGGGCTAACAGTGAGTTTCACCACCTGTATTCGGAACCCCATCACCATCCCTCTTCCGCTGAACTTTGCATACCGGTACCTTATCCTGCCATTTGTGAACCCTGCTTAACTGTGCTTCATCTTGCCACCAGCGGACCGCCATCACCAACTTCCGGACCCCTCTATCAGGCTCCCTTACCTTTCCTGACTCCCGTGACTCCTGTACCCACCTCCAGGGGCTGTAAGTCGGATCCATACGGGAGACCTCCCTCTGCCCAATTGGACTCATCTGTCAGGTACGTGCCAAGTCTGATAGTATCAGGCAGCCATGACCGAGTCCGGGCAGGGGGTCTCCCCCATGGATGAACTAGGCAGACATTTAGCGGGTCTTACCCAAGCAGTAAAAGGCCTACAGGAAGGTTACGCTCGTTTGATGGAACAGGTTCAGACTCTGTTCGCTAACTCTCAAGGAGCATCTTCTACTGGACTCCCCCAGGCACATTCTGTAATTATGTTACCTCCAGAACCCAAAGTACCCATACCTGAGAAGTTTTCTGGGGAACGAAGTAAGTTCCGTGCCTTCCGCAATGCATGTGAGCTTTATTTTGCCCTACAGCCACGGACTTTCTCTTTGGAAGCTACAAAGGTGGGCTTCATTATCTCCCTCCTGACAGGGGAACCCCAGACCTGGGCCCACCGCCTGCTGGAGCAGAAAGCCGTGTCCTTGGATTCCCTTAGTAGTTTTCTCACTGCTATGTCACAACTATATGATGACCCTCAACCCACCGCTATGGCCGAAATCGCATTACAGTCTTTGCAGCAAGGTCGCAGAACGGCCGAGGACTATGCCGTCGAATTCAAACGTTGGAGCTCTGATACAGAGTGGAATGACGCGGCTTTACGCCACCAATTTCGCAAAGGTTTATCAGACCCTCTGAAAGATGAGCTGGCTCGGGTGGGGGTTCCTCCAACTTTAGATGAACTTATCAATTTATCGGTGCAAATTGACCGCCGTCTCAGGGAAAGGCGGGCCGAAAGATCCTCTGGACCTTCCCGTCCCTTCTGGATGGTCCCCAAGGTAACCGGGCCGCCCGGTGTGGTTCCTTCAGCTTCATCTATCCCAACAACAGGAGCTCCGGAACCAATGCAGATCGGGTTGCTCAGACCTTCTTTGACTCCTGAAGAGAAGATGCGCAGGCGGGCTCATAACCTGTGTCTATACTGTGGTGAACCTGGACATTATGCAAGAATGTGCCCCAACAAGACACGTAAGTGCCTGTTCTCTTCTTCCTTGTGTGCACCTGTCTTGCTTCCAACTGGCACTCACCTGGCTATCTCCATTGTTTTGCAGCTCTCCGACCGGAGCATTCCAGTATCGGTCATCATTGACTCAGGAGCATGGAGCTGTTTTATTGATCAAGTTTTTGCAACCAACCATGGCATTCTTCTCCAACCCAAGACCCGAGGTCTTGCAGTACACCTGGCCGATGGATCCACCCTTAGTTCCGGTCCGGTAACCCAAGAAACCACACCCCTATTAACTACCATAGAATCTCAACATCAGAAACTCCTATGTCTGGACGTCATATCATCTCCACTTTTTCCAATCATACTTGGGATGCCCTGGTTGCGGGCCCACAACCCCAATATCAACTGGGCCACAGGAGAAGTCCAGTTCTCTTCTGAATATTGCCGTCAGAATTGTCAATGTCAAACTTCCGTCAAACTGGCTCCTCTTCTCTGTATGGGGATTGATGCTGAACTCCACCAGTCCATTCCTGAACCCTACCGGGACTTTGTAGATGTATTCAGTAAAAAGGGGGCAGAGACTCTTCCTCCCCACAGGCCTTATGATTGCCCTATAGAATTATTACCTGGAACAGAAGTCCCCTTCGGAAGGATTTTTCCATTAACTGAACAGGAGTTGGGCACTCTAAAAGACTACATAGATGAGAATCTGGCGAAAGGCTTCATCCGCCCCTCCACATCCCCGGCCGGCGCGGGCATCTTCTTTGTTGAGAAGAAGGACCACTCCCTACGCCCCTGCATTGATTACCGGGAATTAAATAAAATTACTATTAAAAACAGATACCCTCTACCACTGGTGCCAGAACTTTTCCAAAGATTGGGGACAGCCAAAATCTTTACAAAATTGGACCTTCGCGGAGCTTACAACTTAATCCGCATCCGAAAAGGGGACGAGTGGAAAACGGCTTTTCGCACTTGATTTGGACATTATGAGTACCTCGTCATGCCTTTCGGCCTGTGTAACGCTCCTGCAACGTTCCAACATTTTGTCAACAATATTTTCCACGATTATCTGGATCTGTACGTCATTGTTTATCTAGATAACATCTTAGTTTTTTCCACATCTCTGACTGATCACCGCAGGCACGTCCGAAATGTTCTTACCCGCCTGAGACAGCATGGACTATACGCCAAACTTGAAAAGTGCAGTTTTGAAATTCGAACTGTGCAATTCTTGGGATTAATTATTTCTGCTGATGGAATAAGAATGGACCCTGAAAAGGTATCCGCTATCCTGGACTGGCCAGCACCCATGGACAAAAAAGGAGTACAACGCTTCATTGGCTTTGCCAATTTCTACAGAAAATGTATTAAAGGTTTTTCCTCCATCATTTCCCCTATTACTGAACTTACCAAACAGGGAACTCGATTTCACTGGACTCCCAAAGCACAACTGGCCTTTGAGGAGCTCAAGAGACTTTTTACTTCGGCCTCCATCCTCAAACACCCAAACCCAGCCTTGCCCTTCGTATTAGAGGTTGACGCCTCTGAGATCGCAGTAGGAGCCGTGTTGTCCCAGCGGCAGGGTGCCAAGGCTCTTCTTTATCCTGTGGGCTTCTTTTTCCCGCAAACTGACCTCTTCAGAACGGAACTACGATGTGGGCGACAGAGAACTTCTTGCCATCAAGGTGGCATTGGAGGAATGGCGCTATTTACTCGAAGGTGCTGCACACATCCTGTTCTGGTGTACACCGACCATAAAAACTTGGAGTACCTAAGGACAGCTATAGCAATGCGTAATTCACTTTTAATTGTTGCAATTTGCGCTTAACTTCTCCAAACTTGGCCCTCCGTTTTTGTAAGTCAGGTGAGAAGTCAGGATACATGGAGACCCTATTACCGTTGTACAGGATATTGCCCATTTCTCTAGTTTTATTTAGTATAGTCACTTTATCCTTATAGTAAAGTGTTTTTACCAGGAGACACCTTGGGGGGTTCTAGGGGGGACCCTGTGGGCTCTTTCCAGTGCAAAGAAGGGCGAGAAGGACTGATCTCCAAACAGGTCCTTAAGCCATTTTTCCAGAAATCCAATGGGATCTGATCCCTCCGTCCATTCGGGAAGCCCCACTAACCGTACATTCTTCCTACGCATCCTGTTCTCCATTTCGTTGATCTTTGTCTGGTAGTTAGCCATTTGTTCCTTTATAGATCTCATCTCCCGTTTCATAGGATTTAAATCATATTCCATTAAGCTAACCCTCCCCTCAAGGGCAGTAGTCCTTTCCCGGACCTTTTGCATATCATGCCTAATGAGGGACAGTTCTTCCCACACAGTTTTAAGCTGGACAGACATTTCATTTATAGAACTTTTGCAGGAATTAATTGCTTGCAGTATTTCCGTTAGTGATGGTTCTGCTGCCGTACTAGATGGTGGCTTTGATTGTCCTTGAGCATCCTCCACCCCCTCACCCGGTAAACTTCCTTACTGCATATCATTTCATAAATTAAGTGCCTTAAAAGCCCACTCAGGGGAAATTTAGTTTGGTCTAGATTAGCAGGATGTGGCACACTATGAGTAAAATACCACGATAATAATTTTTCCATAATGACCGATTTCTGGCAGTAGTTTCCTTAACTACCTGTGCCTAATTCAAACAAACCTTTGTGCCATTTCGGTAACTTTACTGCTATGTGTAGGCAATTTAGGTAGTTTTAACTACCACCACCTGAAAAAAAAAAAAAAAAAAAACCCTGTAAGACATCGCACACTAGCTCATTATAAAATACTTACCTTAGATCGAATCTGTTGCAGCGGCCCCGCACACCGCTGTGACCGGCGACTTGTCTCCTGGAGTTATTTCCAGGTTCTCGGACTCCGGTGTTGTGATTGGCCAGAGCCACGATGACATCACTCCTGTGCATGCGTGCGGGAGCTGCTGGTCACGGCACGGTTGCTGAAGAAACTGCACGAGCGAGCCGTTACTTCAGTGCGCATGCGCCAATGACGTCGGGGCAATCGTATATGGTAAATATCTCCTAAACTTGCACGGTATATTTACAGTACCTACAGGTAAGACTTATTCCTAGATACATGTGGTACAAGTGGTGTAACTAGGTTTACAACCACTTTAACCACCTGCTGCAATGGTAGCAACCAATTCTAAAATAATTGGCGGCAGTTCTCAGGTTAGGAAGCTGGCAGTAAGACCATTTCTGGCAGCTTCCCGAGAGATTCCCTGGCTAAAAAACTAATTTAAACAAAGGGGCTGGGAATACAGATGTCACTACCAAATGCCCTTATTTGGGGAGTGACTTGTCACTATGTGGAACAAGCCTAAATATAAACTGACTAGTTCCCCATCAGGTTCATGTTAATTTAGATTAACAGTGCTTGACAGTGGGCAGATTAGAAAGATGCTAGTGGACTGAATAGCTTTCAATCTGCCTACTGCTGTGCGCTGCTGAAAGTAAAGCAGATCTTATATGGAACTTGTATCTGTTACCCATCAGGATCTGCCCACCCCTATGAAATTTGATGGATGTAGTGGCTCGGTAGAGAGGAAGCACCCTGAGGAAGGAATGTCCAGTGTGGGGACACGGTTCTCAGTGCAGGCATCAACAGATCCATGTACTTGTCTGTGACCATTTTGACGCAGCACTCCTACTGAATTCTAAAGGGGGTCCGCAACGCTCTTTACTCGCTTGCGGACTGCCTATTGCAGCAGAGTGGCCCTGCTGTGCTGGACAACGTACATGTACATGATTCAGCACTTCCGGATAGGGTACACGCGCTCCTGCGCCCGCCCGCCCTGACTGTGCCGTCATTTGCTACAGCACAAGCTAAACGGGTGAGCGAATGAGAAGAGAGCTCTGTTGGTAACACAGAGCTCTCGACAGACAGCAGTGATGTGCGTTTATTTTAATTTTTTGTGCAGAGCAGGGAGTGCTCAGTAAAAACAGTACACAGTAAACATTGTAGGCACACAGTCTCTGTTAACCCCTTCCTAGCCAGTGACATTAGTACAGTGACAGTGTATATTATTAGCACTGATCACTGTATTAGTGTCACTGGTGATGTCAGTCAGTGTCAGATTGACTGCTGCACTATTGCAGTCCCACTATAAGTCGCGGATCAGCGCCATTACTAGTATACATAAAAATTCCAGTATATATCCCATTGTTTTTTCATTTTTTTCTTTCATCTAAATTATTTTAATTTTGTCATTTAAATTAATTACATAGTTGGTAAGGTTGAATAAAGACACCAGTCCACTCTGTTCAAACTGTGTGGGTGTGTGTGTTTTTGTGTCAATACAATTTCCCATATCACTGTATATTGCATTTGCTAAGATGTTCAAAGAGTACCAACGGTTGAAGGGAGTTCCACATTCTTTTTGCTCTGCCAGTAAAGAACTTATGCCGTTTAAGATTAAACTGCCTCTTCTCCTACTTCATTGAGCGGCCATATGTGCTCTTAAAGTGGAAGTAAACCCCCCTATCGTTTTCAGCCAAGGAAGCTGCCATCTTTGCCTCTGTTTTAATCTTCAACTGCCACAGTGCTGCACACGTGATCCGTTATGACACCAGCCATTGGATGGTTTGACTGTTTGGTTGAGAGCACAGCCAATGTGCAGTTAGCATTCACGGCATGCCTTTTTTTTTAGACTGTTAAATCGATGGGTTTACTTCCGCTTTAAGTGACACCAGACTAAATAGTTTTCCTCTTATGCTACAATCACCACTGAGATATTTGTATATCGCAGTGGCGGAACTACCGCCATAGCGGCACATGCAGGCACTATGGGGCCCGCAGCCAAGTGGGGCCCGTTGAGGACAGGCGTCGTGGGTCCACGGGTGTTCGCGGGTGGCTCCACGGGCGGCTCCACGGGTGAGAGCGGGCGGCTCCAGGGGCGTGAGCGGGCTGGTCAATTAGGGAGCTGGCGGGCAGGGGGAGCAGAGAGATGACATCATCTCTCACTGCCCGGTGCCCACCCTGCATCCTTGCAGTGCTGTTCCCCCTCACTGTGCAGGCAGCCGGGAAGCAGAGAGATGACATTATCTCTCTGCTGCTGCCTGACTGATAATCAGCTGTCACTGACTCAGTGACACAGCAAGTGACAATCCGCAATGTATGGCAGGCGAGGTGGCAAGTGACAACCCGTGACGTGACAATCTGTAATGTGGCAGGTGACGTGGCAAGTGACAATCCGTAATGTGTGGCAGGCGACATGGCAAGTGACAATCCATGACGTGACAATCTGTAATGTGGCAGGTGACGTGGCAAGTGACAACCCGGGAAGTGGCAAGTGACAATCCGTAATGTATGGCAGGCGACGTGGCAAGTGACAATTCGTCACGTGACAATCTGTCATGTGGCAGGTGACTTGGCAAGTGACAATCCATAATGTGTTGCAGGTGACGTGGCAAGTGACAATCCGGGATGTGGCAAGTGGACAATACGCAACATGTGGCAGGTGACATTCCGCAACATGTGACAAGTGACAATCTGCATCTGGTGGCAGGCGACGTGGCAAGTGGACAATCCACAACGTGTAGCAGGTCATGTGGCAAGTGGACAATCCACAACGTGTGGCAGGTGATGTGGCAAGTGGACAATCCACAACGTGTGGCAGGTGATTTGGCAAGTGGACAATCCACAACGTGTAAATGTATTTTTAACCTTAAAATGTGCTCAATCCAAGGAAAAAAAAATGGCGCTCTGACAATCACACAATGGTGACCGTTTAAAACTAAAAATAGTGAATATTTCAACTCACACACAAAAATGAATATGTAATAAAAAAATATTAATTAAAAATTAAACTGTGCATGTGATAAACGAATATATACAAAAACTATATCACCCAGTGATACGTGACAGAATAAAGTGTCAAATTATATATAAGACAAAATACATAAATAAAAAGTCCATATAGTGTCCACAATGTCTGTTGAAATAATCTGTAAAATATCTTCTTGTTCCTTCCACCACACCACAGTGACAGGTGACTTCCCTTAAGAAATGCACTCACCAACAAAAAGCACTTTAAAAACCATGTAAGCAGGTGTCAAGACGAATCACACAATATCCACTGTGTATATCCAGAAATTCTCCACATGTAAATAAAATAAGGTGCTCCAATAGTGTAAATCGTATAAATCTATTTATTCATTCACTTAAAAAGCTTCAACCATTACACTCACATTTCCCAATTAAAAAGTGAGCAGAAAGCAATCGGCAGACCACAGCAAATTACACTCCTGAACTTCACACTCAATGGATTGCAGTCACAGCTGACTCGAGGTGTGCAGGCACAGCAGTGCTTGTTTAAATCTCACCCCTTCCTCGATGCCCGATTGCAGCAATAATAATCCATCTCCACGTCCAGCTCCAAGTCTCAAGCTTTACTGGAGATGATCGCCGTACAGCCACGTCCCTGACATGTTTCGTTTAACCAACTTAGTCATAGGGTAGGCTGTGTCTGGCACAGCAATCACTTCTTTTAAATCCTTCTATTCCCGCCCTCACCAGAATATCCGTACTGCACATGTGCACACCTCATGTCCCCGCTGAGCAAATATTCCGGATCTCTGAGCACCATATCAGCATTACATTAAACATTAAGCTGTCTATTTACCATAGACTGAGTTCTAAATTGGATTCTCAACATTGCAATCTACAGCATTTATTACATGTGCACTATTTATAACCTTAAATGCATCTGAATGTTTACAATCCCGCTCATCCATCCTTGTTCTGAGTTGGCACCCAGGATACAATAATAGCAATTAATCCATTGCATACCACACAATTTGTGATTGTATGTACTGATTTATCTCCAGCTTCCACACATCACAAATGTGTGGTCTATTGAGTTGCCTCAGCCAATTCTAATTGCGATGGCACTCATACACTAACCAATTCATATGAGAGATCAGGTGCAATCCTCATCATTAGTCCTACAGCTTCATTAAGCAATATTACAAACTATAAAAGCTGAATTTTAATTAAATATAGGAGTGGTTGGAACTCACTTATAGAACAAGATTCAAACATTAATGATCTAAAGGACAGAATAAGATAAAAAAAAAAATACATAAATATATATATTCAATAACAATATATTATATATTGAGCACATTAATGATTGTAAGATTATAACTCATATATCAGAGTACATCTCGGGAGTTCCTCTCTGCTTTATGCAATGTCCCCAGTGGAAAATAGAGAGAATGACAGCCCTCGCATGGTTTTTAAATCGCTTTTTGTCGGTGAGTGCATTTCTTAAAGGGAAGTCACCTGTCACTGTGGTGTGGTGGAAGGAACAAGAAGATATTTTACAGATTATTTCAACATACATTGTGGACACTATATGGACTTTTGATTTATTTATTTATGTATTTTGTCTTATATATAATTTGACACTTTATTTTGTCACGTATCACTGGGTGATATAGTTTTTGTATATATTCGTTTATCACATGCACAGTTTAATTTTTAATTAATATTTTTTTATTACATATTCATTTTTGTGTGTGAGTTGAAATATTCACTATTTTTAGTTTTAAACGGTCACCATTGTGTGATTGTCAGAGCGCCATTATTTTTTCCTTGGATTGAGCACATTTTAAGGTTAAAAATACATTTTCATTTTCATATATTTCAAGTGGCAGCTGTAGTTTAAACAGATTACTGATCAAGGCACAGCGGTGTGTATTTAAATAAGGGCGGATTCATTTAAATACCATTTCTTTTTCAATCCACAACGTGTGGCAGGTGATGTGGCAAGTGACAATCCATAATGTGTGGCAAGTGACAACCCGGGACGTGGCTAGTGACAATCCGTAATGTGTGGCAAGTGACGTGGCAAGTGACAACCCGGGACATGGCAAGTGACAATCCATATTGTGTGGCAAATGACGTGGCAAGTGACAATCCGTAATGTGTGGCAGGTGACGTGGCATGTGACGATCCGTAATGTGTGGCAGGTGACGTGGCAAGTGAAAATCCGTGACGTGGCAGGTGACAATCCGTAATGTGTGGCAGGTGACGTGGCAAGTGACAATCTGGGATGTGGCAAGTGACAATCCATAATGTGTGGCAGGTGACGTGGCAGGTGACATTCTGCAACGTGTGACAAGTGACAATCTGCATCTGGTGGCAGGTGACATGGCAAGTGACAATCCGGGACGTGGCAAGTGGACAATCTGCAACATGTGGCAGGTGACATTCTGCAACATGTGACAATCTGCATCTGGTGGCAGGCAACGTGGCAGGTGACAATCCATAATGTGTGGCAAGTGACAATCCGGGATGTGGCAAGTGGAAATTCCGCAACGTGTGACAAGTGACAATCTGCATCTGGTGGCAGGCGAGGGTGGCAAGTCACACTCTCTGGGCTCCCACTGATTCTGCATTATGGTGAGTTGAACTATTTCATATTATATAACAGAACAGAAATTGGTTAGAAGGCATGGAGGTCAGCAATGTGTGTTCAGGGGCTGCATACAGTATATTGCATACTTTGTTGTTCAAAATTAATATAAGCTGTTGCCTGGGTACTATGCCACATGAGTGTGGTAATCTGTTGTTCAATGGCATTAGTTAATTTTGTGTGTATGTGGGGGGGGGGGGGCTGTTTGCAGGGGGCCCATACAACATTTTGCTATGGGGCCCTGTGATTTCTAGTTACGCCCCTGGTATATCGCTATATCTCCTCTGAAGCATCTCTTCTCCACAGATAATATGTTTAATGTTTATACTTGTTCTTTGTAACTGGGGTCCTCCAGTCCACTTATTAGCTTTTTTGCCCTTCTTTGGACTCTTTCCAGTTCTACTGCATCCTTCCTGGGGACTGGTGACCAGAACTGGAAGACATACTCAAGATGTGGCCAAGTTATGTAAATTGGAAGAACAATAGTCTTATCTCTCAAGTAAATCCCCTTTTTAATGCATGCTAACATTCTGCTAGCTTTGCTTGTTGCAGCTTGACATTGCATGCTATTGCTCTACTAGAACTTCCAAATACTTTTCCATCCTGAATTTCCCCCCCTAGCAAATAACTTGTGTTAATTTTTTTAGCGACCCCCCCCCCCCCCCCCCATTACATTGCTTTACATTTTTCAACATTCAGGCTGGGTTTACGCTATTGCCAGTATCCAATTCACATGTCAGGAGCCTGTGACTATCTCTCAATGAAGCCAGTTCACACATCTGCAGGATTCCTGTGCATGTTCTGGTCCGTTTCAATCAGACCCCTGCTGTGAGTCGCTCTGCATGGAGATGTGAACCCAGCCTAATCCTCATTTACCACGTAGTTGCCCACCCCTTTATTTTATTGAGGTGGTCTTATAAAATTTCTAGATCCTGATGTGAAGTTATTACCCTGCTTACAGTGTCTTGAAAAAGTATTCACACCCCTTGAAATTTTCCACATTTTTTCATGTTACAACCAAAAGCGTAAATGTATTTTATTGGGATTTTATATGATAGACCAACACAAAGTGGCACATAATTGTGAAGTGGAAGGAAAATGATAAATGGTTTTCAAAATTTTTTACAAATAAAATATCTTAAAAGTGTGGCGTGCATTTCTGTTCAGCCCCCTTTACTGACACACCTAACTAAAATTAAGTGGAACTAATTGCCTTCCGAAGTCACCTAATTAGTAAACAGAGTCCTCCTGTGTCCTAATTTAATCTCAGTATAAATACAGCTGTTCTGTGAAGCCCTCAGAGGTTTGTTAGAGAACCTTAGTGAACAAACCGCATCATGAAAGCCAAGGAACACACCAGACAGGTCAGGGATAAAGTTTTGGAAGCAGGGTTAGGTTATAAAAAAATACTAAGCTTTGAATATCTCACAGAGAACTGTTCAATCCATCATCCGAAAATGGAAAGAGTATGGCACAACTGCAACCTACCAAGACATGTCCACCAAAACTGACAGTCCAGGCAAGGAGAGCATTAATCAATCAGCCAAGAGGCCCATGGTAACTCTGGTGGAGCTGCAGAGAGCCACAGCTCAGGTGAGAGAATCTGTGCACAAGACAACTATTAGTCGTGCACTCCACGAATCTGGCCTTTATGGAAGAGTGGCAGAAGAAAGCCATACGAAGTCCCATTAGCAGTTTGCAAGAAGCCATGTGGGAGACACAGAAAACATGTGGAAGAAGGTGCTCTGGTCAGATGAGACCAAAATGAACCTTTTTGGCCTAAAAGCAAAACGCTGTGTGGCAGAAAACTAACGCTGCTCATCACCCTGAACACACCATTCCCACCGTAAAACATGGTGGTGGCACCATCATGTTGTGGGGATGCTTTTCTTCAGCAGGGACAGGGAAACTGGTCAGAGTTGATGGGAAGATGGATGAGCCAAATACAGGGCAATCTTAGAAGAATACCTGTTAAAGTCTGCAAAAGACTTAAGACTGGGGCAGAGGTTTACCTTACAGCAGGACAACAAACCTAAACATACAGCCAGAGTTACAATGGAATGGTTTCGATCAAAGCATATTCATATGTTAGAATGGCCCAGTCAAAGTCCAGACCTACAGTAAATCCAATTGAGAATCTGTGGCAAGACTTGAAAAATGGCTGTTTACAGACGCTCTCCATCCAATCTGACAGAGCTTGAGCTATTTTGCAAAGAAGAATGGGCAAAAATGTCACTCTATATGTGCAAAGCTGGTAGAGACATACCCAAAAAGACGTGCAGCTGTAATTGCAGTGAAAGGTGAGTCTACAAAGTATTGACTCAGGGGGGCTGAATACAAATGCACACCACACACTTCAGATATTTATTTGTAAAAAAAAAAATGTGGAAGAAGGTCCTCTGGTCAGATGAGACCAAAATTAAACTTTTTGGCCTAAAAGCAAAACGCTGTGTGTGGCAGAAAACTAACATTGCACATCACCCTGAACACACCATCCACACCGTGAAACATGGTGGTGGCAGCATCATGTTGTGGGGATGCTTTTCTTCAGCAGGGATGCTTGTCAGAGTTGATGGGAAAATGGATGAGCCAAATACAGGGCAATCTTAGAAGAAAACCTGTAATGCCCTGTACACACAATCGGACATCCCGACAACAAAATCCATTGGATTTTTTCCGACGGATGTTGGCTCACACTTGTCTTGCATACACACGGTCACACAAAGGTGGTCGGAAATTCCAAACGTCAAGAACGCGGTGACGTACAACACGTACAAAGAGCCGAGAAAAATTAAGTTCAATGGCCAGTGCTGCTCTTCTGCTTGATTCCAAGCATGCGTGGCACTTTGTGTGTCGGAATTGTCTACACGCGATCGGAATTTACGCAAACTGATTTTGTTGTCGGAAAATTTTAGATCCAGCTCTCAAACTTTGTGTGTCGGAAATTTCGATGGAAAAAGTCAGATGGAGCCTACACATGGTCAGAATTTCCGACAACAAGCTCCGATTGCACATTTTTTATTGGAAAGTCCGATCGTGTGTACAGGGCATAAGAGTCTGCAAAAGACTTAAGACTGGGGCGTTGGTTCAGCTTGCAGCAGGAAAACGGCCCTAAACATACAGCCAGAGTTACAATGGAATTGTTTAGCTCAAAGCATATTCATGTGTTAGAATGGCCCAGTCAAAGTCCAGACCTAATACCAATTGAGAATCTGTGGCAAGACTTGAAAATTGCTGTTTACAGACGCTCTCCATCCAATCTGAGAGAGCTTGAGCTATTTTGCAAAGAAGAATGGGCAAACATGTCACTCTCTAGATGTGCAAAGCTGGTAGAGACATACCCAAAAAGACATGCAGCTGTAATTGCAGTGAAAGGTGATTCTACAAAGTATTGACTCAGGGGGGCTGAATCAATGCACACTGCACTTTTCAGAAAGTTAAAAAACACTTATCATTTTCCTTCTACTTCACAATTATGTGCCACTTTGTGTTGGTCTATCAAATAATATCCCAATAAATTACATTTACGTTTTTAGTTGGAATATGACAAATCATATCCCAACTCCAGACCACTCTGAGTACATGCTATTAAGCACCATCCTTTGGATGTGCCCATGTAACCAGTTTTCAATCCAGGCACATACACACCGTCCATGCCAACAGACCTCAATTTGTAAATTAGATGTTTATGAGGAAATGTATTGAATGATTTTGAAAAATCCAGATACACCACGTCCATAGGCCTTTCACTTCCTCATAGAATGTTAACAAATTGGTTTGGCAAGAACGATCTTTCATTAATCCATGCTGATTACTACTAATGATACTGTTTCAAGCAAATTCTTGGATATACTCCCTTATCTTCTGCAATAGTTTACACACTTTTGACTTAGGCTGACTGGTCTGTAGTTTCCAGGTATATATCTTGGCCCTTGATGCCACATTGGCTTTTTGCTAAACAACCGGTACAATTCCAGTCAGTAAACTCTTCTTAAAAATTAGGAATATTGGTCTGGCTATAACCTGGCTAAGTTCTTTGAGGACTCTCAGGTCTAAGTTTTTCAAGCCTTTTTTGGACACTGGTTTTCTGTTGGCCACAAGCAGACATTCTGTATTGTATTACTAACCCTACGATCTTGATTATGATACCCCTCCTTTTCCTCTGTGAAATCGGAGGTGAAGAATGCCATTAATACAGTTGCCTTCTCCTTGTTATTTGTAACCAACTTCCCCTGATCATCCTTTATGGGGCCAATACGTTCTGAACTCACTTGCTTACTATTAATATATTTTAACAAATTTGGGGGATTTTTTTTATGTGTGTTTTCTTCCGATACTTGTCTCTCATGGTCTATTTTAGCTGCCCCGATTGTGCTCTTGCATTTCTTATTGCATTCCTTGTATTTAAAAACAAAACAAAAAACAAGGTTTGATTAATCAATTTGTTTCTGTTTTGTTAACACTAGCTCATTTTGGTATGCAATTTAAAAAGCCACAGATGTGGGAACCTTTAATTGCCATTTTTACCTGTGTGTCACCTTGTTTGTCTGTACCAATACCAAACAATCCAAGGTATGTAAACCTTTGATCAGGGTCATTTGGGTAATTTCTGTTATATTTATGATTTAAAAAGGAGCCAAACAACTATGTAATAATATATGGCTTCATATGATCACTATCCTTAAATATTCAATATAAATGCCAAATTTTCAATATCAATGCTCGAATATAGGTGATGACACTGATCTCTATACACTAAGTGCCAGTATATAAATATCTGTACACTGACTGACACACAGATATCAGTGTTATATATAGATTATAGCACTCAGTGTATAGAAATCAGTGTTATATATAGGGAATAGCACTATATAACCCTGTTCTCTATATCTTATTATTATTATATACTGTATAACACTGATCTCTGTACACAGTGTTATTCCCTATATAAAACTGATCTCTGCACACTGAGTGCTATCACCAATATGACACTGATCTCTATATTGACCAGTACTAGTCCACTTGTGGCACAGGACAGGGGACTGATGGAGCTCATCATAGTGCGGGAATCTCTTATGCCCCGTACACACGGTTGGAAAATCCGATCATTCTGAACGTGATGAAGTTCGTCCGTTACGATGGGACTACGTTCACGTTAGTAGCCAATAGCTTTGGTCTCATAATTTGATCTGAGCATGCGTGGTACTTTGTCCGTCGGAAATTCTCGACACACGATCGGAAAAAGTCAGATAGGATTTTAGGATTTGAGATCCAGCTCCGACGGAAAAAGTTTGATGGAGCCCACACACGGGCGGATTTTCCAACAACATGGTCCGATCGGACATTTTCCGTCGGAATTTCCGACCGTGTGTATGGGGCATAAGAATTGTTCTTGCTTACAGTAATGTATTGCAAGCCTTTTTCTCTGCAATTATATTTAATGTACACCTTGTGTATTCAACCAGAGACCTGGGATGGTTTTAATAAAAAAAAAAGTATGTCTTGCTACATCCAGAGGGTCTGTGCTGCCCACCTGGATCTGAAGACGGGGCAATTTGAGCATGATCTCTGGGTGAATCAAATCCATATCCAAACACTCCTAGACTCTGGTATACCAGTTTGGTGATTCTGGTATATACTAGTGGAGTGGGTCCTGTGGCAAAAAAAACCTGAGGATGGTATGCATACATGGGGACACTAAGGAGTACCTACTGATGCCAGTAACCATCTCCACAGCATGTGGCACAGTTAACCAGGAATTTGAGGTGGTGCCCAACCTCATACATGACATTATTGTGGACAGGGACTGCCCTTCGTTCATTGAACTCTGAGACTATGTACTGTAAATTAAAGACTACCTGAACAGAGTGACCGACCTGCTCTCTTTAAAAGGTTTGAACAATGTGACTTGAAAGGTCTGATGAAAGTATACCTGTGGCAGACTATCTACAGGCTAAGGAATCTCCCCTCATGCAGGTCATGGTTGGGGGAAACAGAGGAAACCTCTCTACTACAGGTTATGTCTGAAGAGGACGAGGGGGAAGGTTCCTCTAATCCTGAGCCGGAAGTAGCACAAGAGGCATTCGTGCCACCCAAACGTAGCTAGCTATATGTCGTGCGAAGGGGGCGCGCGTTGTCGCAATGATCGGATTTGATCCAGAACCGATCAATCTCCATGCCAATGAAATCTGGCCTGGACCTGGTGATCGGTCCTGGTGAATGAGATCCTTCCCCTGGCTGTGTAACTGTAAACAGTGACCAGGGAAATTATGTCATCTCTCCTTGTGTCGGTCTTTTCTATTCTAGACCGAGGAGAGAGAACATCTAAAGCCTCATACACACGATCGGACTTTGTACCAACTTTCCCGTGGATTTTTGTACAAAGGGCGTTGGCCCCAAGTTTGTATTGCATACACACGATCTGACTTTTTAGGCAACAAACATGAACGTAGTGACGTTTCAACGTACTGACGACACTTCAAAAGAGGACGTTCAAATACTCCAGCGCCACCTTTGGTCAACTTCTGTATTGTTGTCTGATCTTTTGCATTGGTTCTGAGCATGCGTGCTTGTACTTTGTGCAAAAGTCCGATGGTTTTGTGTACACACGGTCGGACTTTGCTCCATCAGACTTTTGTTGGCAGAAAGTTGGTCCGTTCGCACAGCAAAAGTCTGATGAAAACTGAAAAAGTTGGTCCGATGGAGCGTACACACGGTTGGATGTTGGTCCAAAACAGCTAATTTGCATGTTTGTTGTCAACAAGTCTGATCGTGTGTACGGCCCTTTACAGTAAGTGCACCAACACTACACTGACACCAGTCCACATAGGTACACTTAACCCCAGTTAACCCCTTCATCCCCTGTCACTGTGTGACCCAGTGCAGCATTCAGATTTTTTTTTGATCGCAGTACTAGTGTCATTAGTGACAAATAGATAGGCCTAGGGACCCCTCCAAGCCCCCCTAATAAATGCTTAACCCCTTGATCACCCCGTCACCAGTGTTCACTGTATAAGTGTCACGGGTGACGCAGGTTAGCTAGTTTATTTTTTATAGCGTCAGGGCACCCGCTGTATTTTACCTAAATAAAGGTTTAAACCCCTGATCACCCAGCGGGTAATCAAAGTTAGGTTTTAGCATCAGATAGGGTCTGCGTCACCCCAGGCAGCGTCAGATTAGTGCCAGTAGTGCTAACACCCACGCACGCACCATACACCTCCCTTAGTAGTATAGTGTCTGAACGAATCGATATCTGATCAGATCTATACTAGCGTCCCCAGCAGTTTAGGGTTCCCAAAAACGCAGTGTTAGCTGGATTAGCCTAGATACCTGCTAGCACCTGCATTTATCCCCTCCGTCCAGCCCAGCCCAGCCCACCCCACCCATGTGCAGTATCAATCAATCACTGTCACATACAAAAACACATAACTGCAGCGTTCGCAGAGTCAGGCCTGATCCCTGCAAAGGCTAACATTTTTTTTTGGAGCGTTTGAAGCAGTCGCTGTCAGTCAGGTGTTTTTTTTCTCTTGTGAGTCTAACTAGTGTACCAGTAAATTGAGAGACCAAAATGTCAAATCGAAGGTACACTAGTGAAGAGGCCTACACGTTTCTGAGCATGACAGATATTGAAGAGGAAGTCACTCATCTGTCAGATTCAGGCTCAGAATACGAACCTGTAGACGGCAGCGGCACCGGCACCCTGACAGATAGCTCTGACGACGAGTTGTGGTCACTGCCAAGGTCAGGCGTACCAGATCCCGTTCTTCTGCTGTCGTTGAGGTGCAAGAACCGCATCGCTCTCGTATGGAGCAGAGAGCCAGTACTAGCGCTGCTCATCCTTCAGGTGAACTGGCAAATACCAGCGGCCTAGTACATCCTGGTTGTACATCCAGCACTGCAGTAACACTTGGTGACGTGGCGAGTCCCATAAGTGCAGTTCAAGCTGGCGAGGTGGCTAGCACGAGTAGTGTCCCGCTGCCACCAAGAAGACAAACACAGGCCCGTCGAGCCAATAGTGGCCTTCCTGCTGCATTCGCCAATCCTAATTGGGAACCCACCACTTCTGCAGCATACTTCCCCCATTCACTGCCCAACCCGGATTTTAGGTGGAAAGTTTATTTTACGTCACTTGATTTTTATTCGCTGTTTTTAACCGAAGATCTCTATAGATCTATTGTGGACCAAAGGAATTTGTATTCTCGTCAATTCATCACCGCTAATCCCCAGCTGACCCTTGCCAGAGATTGGAAACCAATTACAGTTTCTGAATTTAAGACCTTCCTGGGCCTGTCCCTTCTCATGGGGATAACTAAAAAGAGTGAGTTGCGGTCATATTGGTCCACTGACCCAATTCACTATATGCCTGGGTTCTCTGCCACCATGACCAGGACACGATACGAGCAGATCTTGCGGTTCATGCACTTCAGCGACAATGAACGCTGTCGTCCTTGGGGTGACCCAGGATTTGATCGACTCTACAAAATACGGCCCCTCGTAAACCACTTCAACCAACAGTTTGCAGCCTTGTTTACTCCCGATTAAGTTGTCTGCGTTGAGTCCCTGAATAAGTTTTCTGGCCGCTTGTCTATCAAACAGTATCTTCCCAGCAATCGTGCCAAATATGGGGTCAAGATGTATAAGCTCTGTGACAGGGCAACAGGCTATAAATATAGTTTTATGGTTTACGAGGGAAAAGATAGTCACATAGAGCCGGAGAACTGCCCAGACTACATAGGGAGCACTGGTAAGACTGTGTGGGACTTGGTCTCACCCTTATTTGGAAAGGGATACCACTTGTACGTGGACAATTATTACACGAGCGTGCCACTTTTTAGTCACCTTTCTGATTATGGAATTGGCGCATGTAGCACTGCGATCTAATCCCTGCTGCTTCCCCCAACGGCTTGTAAAATTCAGACTGAGATGGGGGAGAGAGCCTGCTTGAAGTGTAATAATTTGTTAGCAGTGAAGTAGAGGGATTCACAGAACGTTTTTGTTCTGTCCTCGCTTCACGCAGACACGACGGTCCAAATTCCTACGGCGACTGGTGTTGTGGAGCAACCCCTCTGTGTCCATGAATACAACCTTAATATGGGAGGGGTGGACCTCCACAACAAGTTGTTGGCGCCGTACCGAATTGCCCGTAAGGCTAGACGCTGATACAAAAAAAGTGTCTGTAGATTTATTTCAATTGGCTCTGCTGAACGCTTTTGTGCTATACAAAGCTTCAGGATGGACAGGATCCTTCCTTAAAAATTCTAGGAAGAAATCGTCACAGCCCTTCTGTTTTCAGACGGTGCTTTGGCCCACCTTCCCAGTGCAAATGCAGTGAGCCAGCTGCTTGAGAGGCATTTTCTTTATGTCCTCCCTGGTACCCCTACCCAAAAAACACCCCAAAGAAGATGTCTGTCTGCAAAAAACTTGGATTTATGCGTGACACCCGCTTTTATTGTCCCTCCTGTCTTGACAAACCTGGTCTCTGCATCAGTGATTGTTTCAAACACTACCACACACTAGTTGAGTATTAGCGTAGGGTACAGCACCACACAGTCCTAGGTATACGTACACAGGGTCTCGAAAGATGTGATGGCCATCACATTTTGAGAGACCCTAATCTGCAACATTGTTTACATTTAATTTAGTTTTTATAAAAGTGAAAATAAATAAAATAAAAAAAATCCAAAAATACAGTAGGTGCCAGCGATATTGTGTCAATCTCGCCGCTTTTATCAGCATGAATTTTAATAGATAGACGCAAAGCATTACACAGCAAGATTGACACCCAGCGAGCCCCGTCACAGGAGCCATCGCCGAGCCTGCTCGTATCGGGAAAGGAAAAATTTTCCTTTTCCTTTCCCGATAAGCGACAAGCATCACTGACATTGAGGCCGGGTTCACACTGGTGAGGGGATCCGAATTGGATTCCCGCCAATACCAGGCAGTGTATTTGGTATGAATCTTAAGGGAGAACTCCACACCAAATTTTAAATAAAAAAAAAATGACATGGGTTCCCCCTCCGGAAGCATTCTAGGCCCTTAGGTCTGGTAGGGATTTTAAGGGGTACCCCCTACACCGAAAAAAACGTTGCCCCAGAAATCCATACCAAACCCCTAATCCAAGCACGCAGCCCAGCCGGTCAGGAAAGGAGGTGGGGACGAGCGAGCGCCCCCCTCCTGAGCCGTACCAGGCCGCGTGTCCTCAACATGGGGGGTGGGTACTTTGGGGGAAGGGGCACTTGGTTGTCAGGGTCTGCGGGGGGGCTTATCGGAATCCAGGAGCCCCCTTTGATAAGGGGGCCCCCAGATACCGGCCCCTCCACCCTATGTGAATGAGTATGGGGTACCCCTACCCATTCACCTGGTGAAAAAAAGTGTAAATAAAAAAACACAAGTTTTTAAAATACTTTATTAGACAGCTCCGGGGGACTTCTACCGTCTTGGAGGGTCATCTCACCGGACTCCTCCGCTATCTTCTGCTAGCTCTTTTACTAGCGGAGGAGCCTGGCTTTCTTCTTCGTCCTCCGAGGGTCTTCTTCCGACTTCGGGGTCTTGTCCCGCTCTTCAGTTCTTCTTGCCAGGCCTCCACTATCTTCTTATAGCTCTTTTACTAGAGTTGGCCCAGACTTCTGTCGCTGTCGTCTACTTCCTTCCGATGTTGACACGACGCTCTCTCTGGCCGCAATGGCAGGGACGCGTTGTGCGCCGACTTATATAGGTATAAGGGGTGGGGTCACCGGGTGATGTCACATGGTGGCCCCGCCCCTTACGATGTAACAGTCCCAGCATCCTCCTTAAACCTATATAAGTCGCTGCACAACGCATCCCTGCAGGAGGAGGAGCTACAAGAAGGTAGCAGAGGAGTCCGGCGAGAAAACCAACCAATGGCCAGGGTTGTCGGGAAGAGGCCCTTGTCCTCATCAACATGGGGACAAGGTGCTTTGGGGTGGGGGGGTGCAGGGCACCCACCCCCCATGTTGAGGACACGCGGCCTGGTACGGCTCAGGAGGGGGGGGCGCTTGCTCGTCCCCACCCCCTTTCCTGACCGGCCGGGCTGCGTGCTTAGATAGGGGTCTTGTATGGATTTTGGAGGGACCCCCCACATCGTTTTTTCAGCGTAGAGGGGTTCCCCTTAAAATCTCTACCAGACCTAAGGGCCTGGTATGCCCCTGAAGGCATGCAGGTCTCATTGTCGCTGATCTCTCTCGCTTGCTACTATAGGAAAATTCAACATTTTCCTATTGCAGCCAGCGCTGGTTAGAGAAGCCTGTCGCCGGGAACCAGCACGTCAGGATCACGCTGGAAACACAATATCAGAGGCACCTACTGTAGTTGTGGTTGTATTTTTCTTCTCTCTATTGTTGTCTCATGTTCGCTCTCTACTGTCTGCTTACTATTGTTATCTCTCTGTTTTATTTTTACTGTTTTATTGTATTTGCTTCGCAGGTATGGTATGTTATACTGTAATGTTTGTTTTATTGTTAACCATCATTTGCTTAGCAGGTATGCTATTCAGCTGCAGCACTGGTTTATTTATCTTGACAGCAACAGAGTTTGCTCCCACTATACGTAAAGCCGTGACTCTAGCGCTGTCGGAGCTGATTTCACCACCACAGTTTAAAAAAAAAAAAAAAAAGAGCATATATGTCGAACATTAGAAGTGGGTGGATGAAGGGTGGTATTCTAATGGTGGGCATACCGACAGATCAATCTTTTTTTTTTTTTTGTGCAAGGCTGCATGAAAAAAAAAAAAAAAGAACATTACAATATATGCCCAACAAGGACCAGCAACGTACTGGTATGTTGCTGGACTTTGAGTGGTTATACCAGAATGATGCCTGCAGGTTTAGGTATCATTCTTTTCAGCCAGCGGTCGGCTTTCATGTAAAAGCAATCCTAGCGGATAATTAGCCTCTAGACTGCTTTTATAAGCAGTGGGAGGGAACATGCCCCCCCCCCCCCCCTCCCACCATCTTCCATGGTTTTCTCGGGCTCTTCTGTCCCAACAGGGAACCCAAAATCGCATCCTGTGGTTTCCGCCAGCTGACCATAGCGCTGATCAGAGACCAGAACGGCTCCAATTATCTCAATGGCCTAAGAAACTGGACGCTACGAGCATTTCATGACTTAGGTTTCGCCGGATTTAAACAGCGCCATTGGGAAATTGGCAAAGCATTTTATCACACCGATCTTGGTGTGGTCAGTTGCTTTGAGGGCAGAGGAGAGATCTAGGGTCTAATAGACCCCAATTAAAAAAAAAAAAAGAAGGAGTACCTGTCATTACCTATTGCTATCATAGGGGATATTTACATTGCCTGAGATAATAACATTTAAAGTAACAGTATAAAAATATAAAAAAAAAGCAAACTAAATAAGAATAAAAAAAAAAAGCACCCCTGACCCCCCCGCACTCACGCTCAAAGGTGAACGCAAGCGTCGGTCTGATGTCATATGTAAACAGCAATTGCACCATGCATGTGAGGTATCACCGCGAAGGTCAGATCGGGGGCAGTAATTTTAGCAGTAGACCTCTGTAAATATAAAATAGTAACCTGTAAAGGAATTTAAAAATGTATGTAGTTTGTCGCCGCTGCACATTTGTGTGCAATTTTAAAGCATGACGTGTTTGGTATCCATGTACTCGGCCTAAGCTCATCTTTTTTATTTCATCAAATATTTGGGCAATATAGTATAGTATAGTTTTAGTGCATTAAAATGTAAAAAAAAAAAGTGTTTTTCCTAAAAAAAAAAAAAAAAAAAATTGCATTTGAAAAATCGCTGCGCAAATACTGTGAAAAAAATTGCAACACCCACCATTTTAATCAGTAGGGCCTTTGCTTTAAAAAAAAATATATAATGTTTTGGGGGTTCAAAGTATTTTTTTTGCAAAAATAATATATTTTTTTTATGTAAACAAAGTGTCAGAAAGGGCTTGGTCTTCAAGTGGTTAGAAGAGTGGGTGTTGTGTGACATAAGCTTCTAAATGTTGTGCATAAAATGCCAGGACAGTTCAACCCCCCACCCCCATCACCCCCCCCCCAAATGACCCCTTTTTGGAAAGTAGACACCCCAAGCTATTTGCTGATAGGCATGTTGTATCCATGGAATATTTTGCCACAAGTTTTGTGAAAAAAAAATTGTATTTTGTTTTGCACAAATTTGTCACTAAATGATATATTGTTCAAACACTGCATGGTTATATGTGGAATTACACCCCAAAATACATTCTGCTGCTTCTCCCGAGTACAGGGATACCTCATGTGTGAGACTTTTTGGGAGCCTAGCCATGTACAGGACCCCAAAAACCAATCACCGCCTTCAGGATTTCTAAGGGTGTAAATTTTTGATTTCACTCCTCACTACCTATCACAGTCTTGAAGGCCATAAAATGCCAAGATAGCACAACCCCCCCCCCCCCCCACCACCACCACCAAATGACCCCATTTTGGAAAGTAGACACCACGAGCCATTTGATGAGAGGCATGGTGAGTCCATGGAATATTTTATATTTTGCCACAAGTTGGAAAATTAAACCTTTTATTTTTTTGCACAAAGTTGTCACTAAATGATCTATTGCGCAAACATGCCGTGGGCATATGTGAAATTACACCCCAAAATACATTCTGCTGCTTCTCTTGAGTACGGGGATACCACGGTGAGACTTTTTTGGAGCCTAGCCATGTACAGGACCCTGAAAACAAATCACCGCCTTCAGGCTAAGGGCGTAAAATGGCGATTTCCCTTCCTCATTACCCATCAGAGTTTCAGAGGCCCTGAAATGTCAAGATAGCACAAAACCCCAACAAATTACCCCATTTTGGAAAGAAGACACTTCAAGCTTTTTGCTGAGAGGCATGTTGTGTCCATGGAATATTTGATATTTTGCCACAAGTTTTGGGAAAATTATTTATTTAATTTTTTTACAAATAAAAAAATTGTTCAAATGTGGCATGGTTATATGTGGAATTACACCCAAAAATACATTCTGCTGCTTCTCCTGTGTACGGGGATATCACATGTGAGACTTTTTGGGAGTCTAGCCATGTACAGGACCCCAAAAACCAAGCACCACCCACATATAACCATGGCATGCGTGAGCAATATATATCATTTATTGTCAACTTTGTGTTACTTTTTTTTTTTAATTTTTAATTTTTCAATCACTATTCAATAGGCTCAACATGCCTCTCAGCAATTTGGTTGGGGCGTCTACTTTCCAAATTGGGGTCATGGGGGGGGGGGGGATTGTACTGCCCTGCCATTTTAGCACCTCAAGAAATGAGATGCAGTCATAAACCAAAAGCTGCGTAAATTCCAGAAAATGTACCCTAGCTTGTAGACGCTATAACTTTTGCGCAAACCACTAATATACGCTTTTTGACCATCTTTTTACCAAAGACATGTGGCTGTATACATTTTGGCCTAAATGTATGACTAAAAATGTAGTTATATTTTCTTTGTTAAAAAAATGTAATATTTTTTTCTAAATTTTCTGTATTTTCCATTTATATCGCAAAAAATTAAAATCGCAGAGGCAATTAAGTACCTTGAAAAGAAATCTCTATTTGTGGGGAAAAAAGGGCGCAAATTATGTTTGGGTACAACATTGCATGACCGCGCAATTACCAGTTAAAGCAGCGCAGTGCCAAATTGTAAAAAGTGCTCCGGTCATTGAGCAGCCAAATCCTCCGGGGCTGAAGTGGTTAATATCATTGAGAAATCACAGAGTAAGTGTTTAAGCCCAATGAGACACTGCGGTTTTGCAATAATTTCAGAAAACTCAATGAGGTATGGAAGTTCAATGCATATCCGATGCCCCTAATAGATGAACTGATCGAGAGGTTGAGGCCAGCTTGGTATATTACGACCCTAGATTTTACCAAGGGTGACTAATACCTTTAACCAAGGAAGAGAAAAAAGTCGGCATTTTGGATTAAATTTTCAATAAAAAAAAAAAGAATATTGTTCTGCTTGCATTCTGCCCTGGCTACTTTCCAGAGAGTGACAAATAAAACCTTACACCCACATTGAAAATACACTTTAGTGTACTTGGACAACATTGTCATGACTGGGAGTCCCATCTTCCATGAGTGCAAGCTATCTTGGACTCTCTAAAGGAGGGATTTACTGTAAATACAGATAAATGTGCCATTGCTATGGAAGAAACCAAGTACTTGGGGTACATTGTAGGTAGGGGTTTTGGTGAAACTTCAGATAAATAAGGTAGAGGCTATTCAGGCTTGGCCCCGACCAGTCACAAAGAAACAGGTGCAAGCTTTTTTTTTTGGCATTGTGGGGGTACTACCAGGTTCGCCACTATTGCTGCATCTTTTCGGGGGCTTAAAACAGCCATTATCCAATGCCCGGCTTCTCCGGACTTTTCAAAAGAACTTGTTGTCCAAACAGATGCTCCAGCGAAGATTCCGTCTATGCTAATATGCCTTCCCAACTAGCCTTATATAAAAGGTACATTGACGACTTGATTATAATTTGGAACGGAAGTCAGGAGACTCTAGAAGAGTTTTTAAACAATCTTAATAAAAATGACAAAAATATTAAGCTTGTGTGGAATATTAATGCCACCACTATCGACTTCCTTGATCTTAATATTTCCATTAAATCGAACAGGATTATTACTAAGACACATTTCAAAAACGTTGACACAAACAGCTATATATCACTACATAGCTGTCATTTCAAACCTTGGTTATTCAACATCCCGAAGGGACAATTAGTACGTATCCGACGAAACTGTACCAGAGATGAAGACTTCAATATACAAGCTAAGCTGATTGGGGCCAGGTTCAAAGAAAAAGGATATGAGGAATCCTGGATTCAACAACAAATTATGGAGGTAGAATAAATGAGTAGAGTAAATATGCTGGAGGATAAACCTAAGAATAAATCTGGCACCTGGAGTGAGGCTCCATGTTTGATTTTGGATTTTAATGCTCAACATAAGGATGTAGCCAAAATTATTCAGAAACACTGGCACATACTAACTAGTGATAAAGACCTCAAAACAATTCTCCCAACAAAACCCAAGATTATATACAAACGGGCACCGACAGTTAGAGACCTAGTGGTCAAGACCGTAGTGGATCCACCCCCTAAAAGAGGTTTTTCCTTTTTTTCGGGAAAAGGCTTCTTTCCTTGTAGAGGCTGTTATGCCTGCCGGAAGGCCCAGAAATTTCAAGGTAAAAGAACCGAGTTCATGGCCACGACCACAGGAGAAAAGTATTTTATTAAAGACTTTATCAGCTGTCGGACAGAAGGAGTCGTGTACTGCTTACAATGTAGTTGCAACCTACAATATATAGGGCGAACGAAAAGGGAATTAAAAGTTCGCATTAAGGAGCACATTCAGAAAATCATTAAAGGCTGCCCCAAACATAATGTTTCACGACATTTCGCCCTTGTTCACAATAAAGATCCAAATCAGTTGCGTTTCTGGGGGATAGAATGCTACAACCCCTCTTGGCGAGGAAGCCACAAAATAAGGGCGATTAGCCAGAAGGAATCAATGTGGATTTATTCTATGCGCACATTGGTTCCAGAAGGGTTAAATGTAGAGTTCGATCTAAATTGCTTTTTAAGCAATTTTTAAAGATATTGACATTCACACCCAGAGACTACAAGGTCACCTACATTTGAGGGGCACTGTTAACTGCTCCAAAATACATTAGTGCAATATACACATTAGTACACTTTTTAAATAGTGCAGAGTATTATGTTTGGTATATTTTATATATATTTATAGATTTTAGAGATATATATGGAGATATATAGATTTTATATATTTTATTTGTTTATACAGTGTTGGTATATGGATTTTTCCACTATGTTTGTGTTTAATATATCTGTATGGTTCTACACACTGTATATATATTGAGTAGCCCTGTAGGACATTTTCGGTATCCAAAACCATACCTAATAGGAAGACGTGGGTATAAGACTACTTCTTATATATGGACAATACAGATGTCCCACATACAATTTTATATAATTTTATGTTTGGGGAAGATCCTACAATATTTATATGAATTTTTAATCCATTTTTTATTATTTATATTTCCTTATTTTTAATATTGACATAGTAGTATATTCTTTGCTCATCCCATATTAATGGGTTTTGGGGACTTCTGAGAAACTATATGTTTTCAAAGTCTTTACTGTTCAATTTTATTTATTTATTTTTTTCGATGCCCCCTTATATGTTATTAACTAGCGATTCTATAGCCATTATGGACATCGGATTGCTGTTAATGCATTAATTAGCATGGGACAGGACTCTTTGCTTAAATTAGAGGGATTCTCACCTCGATATATGTATTGATCTTTTTGTCAAATATATATATAGACTTATTTTTAGGTGTCTTTGTTGTCGTCAATTTACTGATTGTCAGGTTGACTGACATATTCATAGGTCTAATTTAGCTTCTATTATGCATATTGGGTTAAATTATCTATTGCCCGACTACATATGCATAGATTGGGATGTACTAGATCACTGCTTTAAGAGGCTACATTAGGGTTACATCGTGACAATCTATTAATTGTCAGGGATCGTTCCCCGATGGACCAGTGTAATAGTATTATATTATCCCTAAGTACATCTAGTGTTATGGCCGCCCTCTGCACCATTACTCTGTGCCACTTATGAATGGTTCTGGTACTGGTTCGAGGTGTTTGATGGAACTAAGCCACATTCTAGGAATGGCGCAGAGCGCTGATTGAGCCTTGTGTGTCGGCATGTACACATGAGACAACTTCCTAGTATAGAACATGATAGACATCACTGTGAAGAGAACAAATAGTGGACTCCAATTAGAACCGCTGTATAAAGCGCAGTAAGACCACAGCAAAATGGCCGCGCTTTGTTTACATGTGCGGACTACGGCAAAATGGCCGCCACGCTACATCCGGTTGTCACATATAAAAGACAATCTGAGGCAACCAATCAGCATCCCCTGATGAAGTCACGAGGTCACGTGACGCAACGCGTAGGGATTGGTCGGGATACCGGAAGTGTTTGACACGGAGACCGCGCGTACACTCATCCAGCTGCTTTTATCAATGTAAGCATTTACTTTTTTATAAATAAATTTGGTTTGATATACTTCACGATCGGGGTCCCTCTCTCCACTTTTTCTCATTTTGGCAATCAATACACCACCCACGGAGGGTGAGCCATCACTGCAGGATTGCGGTACACCCTGTATACATACAAGTGGAGGGCCATTTCTGGTGATACGTCTATGGGGAAGTGGAGATCTGGATTGTGGACCTTGTTGCTGTGAGACAGATTGCACAGGGAATGGAGAGCTGGAAACTGCTACAGTTGGTCTTGTAGATGCCCATTTTGACCTTAAGAGAGGTGAGAGGCTAGAGAGCACTATTGACGAGCAGGCCCTCACTACCCAGCACCCCCCACATTTGGAGAAAGAAAGAACCTTTGTATATCTGCGTTATAGAGACTAATAGAGCTGCTTTTTTGGGTGTCACGTCTATCACACTATCTCTTTTATGAACCACCTTGTGGACTCGGTTTCACCCACCGAATAATATATTTATTGATCCATTTATATACGCTTATGGTTTTTATATATATGATTGGAGATTTTAGTGTTTTTATACCACATTTATTCACTTGTATTATGTTTTTTAATTGATTATTGATTGTTATTTATGAAGTGTTTATATATATTTATTTATTTTTCACTTATATATTTTCTTTGATGATTGATTCATTTCACTCAGTGTAGTACCAGCCTTTGAGTCACGACGCAGTGACCATTGATTGGCATATTACACATTTATATAGCACTTTTATATTTGATGCATTTATAGAGCACTTTAACATTTTGATGCACTTTAGCGCAAAAACACTGTTTATATATTTTGATTCACGGGTTAGCGTTTACTCTTAGTTTTTGCAGCTTGTTGTAGGATTTGTTCCACTTTTAGCATCATAACGCTCACATTTTTTGATCACTTTGATTGATCATTTACTTTTATTCATCTACTTTAATATCTAGTTCATACATCAGCGCAAAGGACACCCATATATATTCCCTTCCTCATTACCCATCAGAGTTTCAGAGGCCCTGAAATGTCAAGATAGCACAAAACCCCAACAAATTACCCCATTTTGGAAAGAAGACACTTCAAGCTTTTTGCTGAGAGGCATGTTGTGTCCATGGAATATTTGATATTTTGCCACAAGTTTTGGGAAAATTATTTATTTAATTTTTTTACAAATAAAAAAATTGTTCAAATGTGGCATGGTTATATGTGGAATTACACCCAAAAATACATTCTGCTGCTTCTCCTGTGTACGGGGATATCACATGTGAGACTTTTTGGGAGTCTAGCCATGTACAGGACCCCAAAAACCAAGCACCACCCACATATAACCATGGCATGCGTGAGCAATATATATCATTTATTGTCAACTTTGTGTTACTTTTTTTTTTTAATTTTTAATTTTTCAATCACTATTCAATAGGCTCAACATGCCTCTCAGCAATTTGGTTGGGGCGTCTACTTTCCAAATTGGGGTCATGGGGGGGGGGGGGGATTGTACTGCCCTGCCATTTTAGCACCTCAAGAAATGAGATGCAGTCATAAACCAAAAGCTGCGTAAATTCCAGAAAATGTACCCTAGCTTGTAGACGCTATAACTTTTGCGCAAACCACTAAATATACGCTTATTGACCATCTTTTTACCAAAGACATGTGGCTGTATACATTTTGGCCTAAATGTATGACTAAAAATGTAGTTATATTTTCTTTGTTAAAAAAAATGTAATATTTTTTTCTAAATTTTCTGTATTTTCCATTTATATCGCAAAAAATTAAAATCGCAGAGGCAATCAAGTACCTTGAAAATAAATCTCTATTTGTGGGGAAAAAAGGGCGCAAATTATGTTTGGGTACAACATTGCATGACCGCGCAATTACCAGTTAAAGCAGCGCAGTGCCAAATTGTAAAAAGTGCTCCGGTCATTGAGCAGCCAAATCCTCCGGGGCTGAAGTGGTTAATATCATTGAGAAATCACAGAGTAAGTGTTTAAGCCCAATGACACACTGCGGTTTTGCAATAATTTCAGAAAACTCAATGAGGTATGGAAGTTCAATGCATATCCGATGCCCCTAATAGATGAACTGATCGAGAGGTTGAGGCCAGCTTGGTATATTACGACCCTAGATTTTACCAAGGGTGACTAATACCTTTAACCAAGGAAGAGAAAAAAGTCGGCATTTTGGATTAAATTTTCAATAAAAAAAAAAGAATATTGTTCTGCTTGCATTCTGCCCTGGCTACTTTCCAGAGAGTGACAAATAAAACCTTACACCCACATTGAAAATACACTTTAGTGTACTTGGACAACATTGTCATGACTGGGAGTCCCATCTTCCATGAGTGCAAGCTATCTTGGACTCTCTAAAGGAGGGATTTACTGTAAATACAGATAAATGTGCCATTGCTATGGAAGAAACCAAGTACTTGGGGTACATTGTAGGTAGGGGTTTTGGTGAAACTTCAGATAAATAAGGTAGAGGCTATTCAGGCTTGGCCCCGACCAGTCACAAAGAAACAGGTGCAAGCTTTTTTTTTTGGCATTGTGGGGGTACTACCAGGTTCGCCACTATTGCTGCATCTTTTCGGGGGCTTAAAACAGCCATTATCCAATGCCCGGCTTCTCCGGACTTTTCAAAAGAACTTGTTGTCCAAACAGATGCTCCAGCGAGGGTTTAGGAACTGTTCTGTACCAAAAGGTGAGTGGGGAGGAACACCTATTGTCTTTCTTAGTAAAAAATTGACAGCCACCGAAAGAAATTGCGCCGTAGTGGAGCAGGAGTGCCTGACCGTTAAGTGGGCTCTGGACTCACTTGACTATTTTAGCCTTGGCAGCAAGTTTCTTCTGGCGTTTGAACATGCCCCACTGACCTGGATGAGACAGAACAGACACAAATATGCCAGGGTAACCAGATGGTCCCCGGCATTACAAGAGGTGTTCCGAGGTAGCCCAGATAGAGGAGAGGACTGACTTTCAGTCCTCTCCTGATTGCTAAATCTGTATTACCTGGACTTATAAACCCTGATTATAGGGACTTGGTACTGAAGGGGGTTAACCCAGATGCTTTAAAGTCTAGAAAAAGAAGAGGAAACAGTCAGAACCCGGCAATGTGAGAGAGTTAATGAGCATGGTGAACTAAGCCTGGGACTAAGCCATGGCTGTTGACTAAAATCCTCCTCTTTGGTTATGTAAAAAAATAAAAGACGTTACGCTCTAGTCCCAGTTCATCAAGCTCACTGGTGCTAGGGTTAACCCAGAAAGCAAACAGGCACCCTGGTACTGTAAAATAACACACTTCTGCTATGGAATGGAGGAGAAATTAGGTTCTTGACCCAATCAACGCATTTCATGTATACTGTCCACCCTGAAGCAGGAGTAGTAAACCTGTAATCAAGAAAACAAAGATTAGGTTTCCAATGTAGGTTTCCAATGAGGTAATAAGAACAGATTTAACAGTCTCAGGCATAAGCAAGTACATAGATGCGAATTTGGAAAATCAATTGCTATTATATCAGCATATTTGGAAGCAATATTGCCAATACCGAAAAACTGAATTTGGCCATAAATGATCGAATCTCAGCTGGTCACTGCTGAACCAGCTAAGACTCGATCCATCTATTGGCAGCCTGATTGTACCAAAGCTGATCCATCGATCAACTTGGGTACAGCCATGTTGGACTTTTAGCTAGCAATTATTGCTATAGCTCCCTGTCCCCCCCCCCCCCCCCCCCCCTCACCAGGAGAACGCCATAGCTTCACAGGAAGGATTCCCAATCAGCACTGTGTTGATGGGGGAATCAAGCTATTTTCTTTCCTGCAACCCATGGCTGCAGGAAAGAAAATCACATAATCTATGGCAAGCTTTAGTGTAGGCATCTTCTGCCTTCTACTGTTAGCTGCTAATATCAGTGTTATGTATAATTATGTATATATAAGTGCAGCGCTGAAATAGATAAACAGGTGTCCCTGATTATCACATAAGGTCCCACTGGGGTGGAAACAGCCTGTGGGAACTATAGTGAGCCAGGAGTATAATAATTAACCCTGTAAGTGAAGGTGCCAGCTAGATTTGCTCTGCTGGTGTGTGTTCAAAATAAGAATGTTTAAAAATTGCTTTAAAAAGGCACATCTAATTATACCACAATAGTAAATGTATAGATTATATCATGTGAAAGAGAGAATGGGGAGGGGGGAGGGGAGGGGAAATAATGCTGGGTATTAGCACCCCTATTCCCCGTCAGAGGATAAATCCACCCCAAATCGCAGCAAGTTCCTATTCGGTCTCCTTCAGGAGTCGCAGCTATGTATGACACAGGCTGTTTAGGAAATGTAGCCACAGTTCTCTAGAGGATATAAAAGGTGTATAACAAAAAATAGAAAAAGGGAACAAACTGGCGCTGACCCTTAGGCAAATGAAAAATACACTCACGTAGGTGGGGGCATACACCACTAGACAGTGGGCAGCCCGGCTAGACCAAACAAATGATATATAGTATGTCTAACCATGTAATCGCAATAGTGAACAAGATAAAAGATATATAGTCCACAGTACTGACGTGGGAGTAGGCCCCTTCAGCACATACTCCTATCTGTCATCTATTCAGGACACAATCTAACCATATAACAATATACAGAAAGTCCTGTTGGTGGATAGGATGACAGAAAGAAGGTGACAGAAAACAGTTCAATCAGCAATATCTTCACTGGGTATAGATGTATCACTGGAGGTGCTCAAGATGTATAATCGGTTAAACAAGCTCTAAAGAAAGACGGTAAAGGTGGGTACTCTTACCAGAGCTGATGGACTCACCCCTCTCGGAGTGAGTCAGCAAGGCTTGTACTGGATATACCAGATGAGTGGTGGATATGTGGCGGTCTGCTGGATCTCGCTGGACTATTCCTCCAGAGGTCAATACAGTCGCTTACCTGTAGCTTTGGCCAGATTTTAAACGGTAAGCAGTGGTAATAGCTTCTCTGGGGGATCCTTGTCAGCAGCAGCTCAAATGGAGGAGGAAACAGAGATAGAGAGGCAACTCCTCATAGTGTGAAACCAATTTCCCAATTGGTATTTATTGGATAAAACGGTAATAAAAAACATTTGCGCAAAAAGATTAAAATGTGGCTTCGGTAGACATTTAACCCTACATGTTTCGCCTACTGAAGGCTTCAACTGGGGTATATGTCTACCAGCCACCTGTCTACAATATATATACCTTTATGCAGGATTTCAAAATGACAACAGCTGAGTTTTTGGAGCACGGATCCTCACTTCCGGTATCAACGGCGTGCGTTCCACGCTCAAACTCATCTAGGGCCGGAATGATGTCATCTAGAAACATCCGAGGACCAAGCCTCATTCTCAGATTGTTGCCTAGCCAATCAGCAACAAGTAGTAATAGTCTGCCTATGGGTGTCTGAATATGGTTGGGAGTGGCTTGCAACACTAAACCAATACATAGAGAACATGCCATGAGGGGAGGGGGAGTCACTAACCTATCAGCGTCACTAAGAGGGAATGTCCGGTCGTCAGTCCAAACAGCGCATGCGCGCCCGCACACCAAGTAGAGGCGGCCGGGAGGAGTGACGTAGACGAACTCGACGCGACGCCCGATCGCGCATGCGCGGGTATCAGGGACAGATAGTGATAGGAATTCAATGTAATGGGGAATAGACACGCCCCTATGGGAGGTGTCTCTGTGTCTCAATCGTCTAGCCTATTGCGCTTGCGTGCTCACTCCGTAGAGAAGAACCGCAGGGCTTAGAGAAAACATGGGAGAGGGGAGGAGTGTTGTCATAGCCTGTCATATCAGGTAACTTCCTCAACTCTTAGCGCTAATGGCTAGCATAATGACCTCCTAGTCTAGAAATATGTAGTTTGAGTGGATGTAAACTAGTGGGTATTAATCATTATACAAATCAGAGAAATACAAATTGAACAATATAAATTGAACTCAAAAAGGTTAGAAAAGAAGATAGATACAGTTAGTCCCAACCACACAATCACATAGTGGCTAAGAGGAAGAGAGGTCATAGTGTCATGGTATATAGGGGCCACCAAATAAAAAAGATTCCCGGGATGTCCTATTCTCTATTGACAGAAAGTGAAGATCCGGGGACCAGTACACTTCATAACACATTTTCATATTTTATATAGATTTGGTGTAGCTTGCTATACAGAAATGGTAGATATTCTAAGTATGGCATTTTCAATATATCAGTAAGTCATACGGCTCTTGTATTAGCGTCATCTATTTATTTCAGAGCATAATTAACTGAGGGTGTTCAGATCAGGATTTGTTTATGAATGCGTTGATATCCCATTCTATATTGAGACCATGGGGCGAATAACTCTTCAAAGAGTATATCCAAAAGGTCTCTAGTTTGGATACGCCCCTAATGTTTGACTCGCCCCTCCAGTTGGGGACAAATCTGTCAATGGTTTGAAACTTCGTCCCTGTCAGGTTCCTGTTGTGATATAGCCGAAAATGTTTGGGAACATTATGATCAGTGCGGCCCTTTTTGATACCTGCAATGTGTTCATTGCACCTCACGGCAAACGTACGGATGGTTCTACCAACGTATTGTTTGCCGCAAGGGCAAGTGATGAGGTACACAACGTGTCGAGTTTGGCAGGTTAAAAAATGTTTCATCTTAAATTCTTGGCCGGTAACACTTGATACAAATGTTTCAGTTTTTTTCTTCCCATAAACATTATGTAAACACACGCTACACTTACGGCAGGGGAAGAACCCCTTCATGTTATGAAAAAAAGAGGGGACAATAGGTGGGTCGGATACACTGGGAGCTATCCGACCACCTAGCGAGGGGGCCCCTCTATAGATAACTCCTGCTTTCTCTGGGAGGAGGGGGCCTAGGACTCTATCGTTTTTAAGGACACTCCAGTGTTTTGAAATGATTCCTTTTACCTGTCTATGTTGGACAGAGAATGAGGTCAAAAGTGACCAATTGTGTTGTGATTCTTGTGTTTTTTTAGGAGCATCCTTGATCAGTTCTTCTCTATTAAGTGAAGCCACTATCTCAATGTCCCTGTTTATACCCTGTGCGTCGTATCCTTTATCCAAGAATCTATTTTTTATGGTCTCGGCTTGTGAGAAGAAGTCTGTTAAATTAGAACAGTTCCTCCTAATTCTGGTGAGCTGGCTTCGAGGTATGGACTTGAGCCAGGACGAATGATGGCAACTGTCTATTGGGATATACCCATTGCGATCTGTCGCTTTAAAAAATGTTTTGGTGACCAAATGGCCGTCCAGAACCGATATTTCCAGGTCCAGGAAATGAATTGTCGAAGTACTAACTTCGTGAGTTAATTTGATGCCCCGCTGGTTGTCATTCAGAAAAAGCATGAACTTATCCAAAGAGTCCTTGTCTCCCTTCCATAGGAGGAGGATGTCGTCTATATATCTTGCCCAGAGGGCTATCTGAGGCAGCCCCTGGGCATAGACGACATCCTCCTCCCATTTGGCCATGAAGATATTTGCCAAACTGGGGGCAAATTTTGCCCCCATGGCTACACCCTTTTCTTGGAGATAAAAATCTCCATTGAACCAGAAGTAGTTAGACCTGGTGGCGAACCGCAACAAGTCCATAATGAACCTCTTTTGTGTCCCTGGGATTGCTCCATTCCTCGCTAGAAAGAGGTCGACTGCGGCCAAACCCAATGAATGGGGTATACTGGTGTATAGTGCTGTGACATCAGCCGTTACAAGTAGGAGATCTTCACTATATTGTACTTGTTGGAGCCTCGCGATAGTGTCTTTGGTATCTCTCAAGTACGACGGTATAGTTTTCACCATCGGCTGGAGGTGATGATCAATATATTTACCTATGCGGGCAGTGATAGAATCTATCCCGCTAATGATCGGGCGGCCAGGGGGATTCGTGATACTTTTATGGACCTTAGGGAGATAGTAAATCACCGGTATCCTCGGGACAGTAGGGATTAGGAATTGTTTCTCTTTCCTATCTAATATACCCATATTGTACCCAGTGTCTATCAAGTCCACAAGTGTTTTTTTGTAAGATGTGGTGGGATTTCTCGGAATAAGAGAATAAGTTTCTCTATCGCTTAGGATCCTCATCATCTCCGAGTTATAGTCTACCTTATCTAGGACGACTATCCCTCCACCCTTATCCGCAGGGCGGATGATGAGGTCCTTCCTTTCACAGAGGAGCTTAAGGCCCATTTTCAAATTGGGGTCAGTGAACACTTTTTTAGGGGGTAATTTATCTAAGTCATTCAGGACCAGGTCTCTGAATACTTTTATTGATGGGGCGACTGGAACGGGGGGGTTAAACAGAGAGGGGTTAGAGAGACCTGTATGGACAGTATGGCTCCGGGACTCACCTCTGTATACCCCACAGGGGTTTGACGCAAAATACCTTTTTATGTTCATCTTCCTAATAAACTTTTGAACGTCTATAAAGGTGGCAAATTTATTAAATTTTTTAGGAGGTGCATATTTCAGACCTTTATTTAGCACAAGTTGTTCTGATGAAGATAGCGTGGTTTTACTTAGGTTAAATATACCCGTGTTGGTCAAACTCGCTTTCTTTTTCCTGGCATGCCGCCCCCCTCTGGTGCCCCGTTTGTTTCTTGGTTTGGTTTGCGGATTTCCTGTGTTCTGGGAAAACCCCCCGCATAGGGAGGCCTTGATTGGTTATAGTTAAACGGTGATCTGTTATAATAGTGCTCATCCCTTTCAGGATGGGCATATTGTGAGTAGTAGTTATCACCATGTCTATTTTCTTTGAGTGGCGAAAATCTGTTCTGGATACGTACAGGGGTTCTTGGTGTATAATGATCATAGTATTCATTTTGGCTGTATCTATTTCTCTGAGGTGACAAGTCTTGTCTATATTGTTGGTGGTAATAAGTATTATCTCTATTATCCCGATTTCCCTTACCTCTCCCCCTATTCCCCTTACCCCTGCCTCCATTGTTGGTGGCTTCCCTTCTAGATTCAGTTGGGTAGGGGCTCTTAAACCTAGTGGTTGGTGTTTGAGGGTTGGGGGGGTAGTAGGGTTGTTGTACAGCATGAGGGTATTGTACATTTCTGGGGTTCTGATATTGAGAACCCGATGTTCTCTGAGTAGTCTGCCCTGAACTTTCCATAGAGGTTTCTACTACTTCTAGAGGGATGGGGGGAGTGTCCTTATTTTGCCAGCTAAATACATTGCCGTTCTTATAATCGTTTACATCTCTGGTGTATTTCTTCTGTTTCTTGATTCTTTGTTCTCTTTCTTCCTTTTCTAAATGATTTTTTAGATTCGATGATAGTGTGGTATACTCTGGGGTGGGTTTATGGGGTGCAAGTTTATCCTTAATTTCTCTGATTTCCTTATCTATATTGGTTTTTCTGATCTTTTTCTTTTCGGTGAGGAACCTCAAAAAGGCGATCCCTGCTTCATTGAAGTAGTGGAACCATATTTCGGGTTCCGAATCCCCTTGTTGTGGATGTATGTTCCACCTTAGTCCTCTAGGTACCATGTTGTCTTTAGCATATTGCTCTAGGAAGGCTATGTCCCATTCAAGATGTAACTCTGATACCATAAGGTTTTTGAGACGCATAAATAGGCCCCCTATTTCAGTGTCTGTGTTTAGCATAGTAAACACACCCTCTATATTGAAAGAGCGACTAGAGCGGTACTCAAAGACGTCCATCCTGGGGTGGAACTCAAAATTCAAGTAAAGAGATCCCAGCTACAGGTTGTAACAAAATGTGGGTAACTAACACACCAAGTGTCACTAAAAAAGTGCTCAAGTGTTGAAACAAGTAGGAATTGCGGTGATGCAAATAAGGAGGGGAGTGGTAAAACTCCTGTTTACTCTAGTGTTCCATTTATATTACTTAATGAAAAATAGTATAAGAAAATTAATAAACAATACAGTAGTATAAAAGGGGGGGGGGCAAAAGCCCAAAACAAGTGAAAGATATGAAAGAAAGGGGGGGGGATATTAGAACTGTGTAGTTATACACAGTTCTAATATCCCCCCCCCCTTTCTTTCATATCTTTCACTTGTTTTGGGCTTTTGCCCCCCCCCTTTTATACTACTGTATTGTTTATTAATTTTCTTATACTATTTTTCATTAAGTAATATAAATGGAACACTAGAGTAAACAGGAGTTTTACCACTCCCCTCCTTATTTGCATCACCGCAATTCCTACTTGTTTCAACACTTGAGCACTTTTTTAGTGACACTTGGTGTGTTAGTTACCCACATTTTGTTACAACCTGTAGCTGGGATCTCTTTACTTGAATTTTGAGTTCCACCCCAGGATGGACGTCTTTGAGTACCGCTCTAGTCGCTCTTTCAATATAGAGGGTGTGTTTACTATGCTAAACACAGACACTGAAATAGGGGGCCTATTTATGCGTCTCAAAAACCTTATGGTATCAGAGTTACATCTTGAATGGGACATAGCCTTCCTAGAGCAATATGCTAAAGACAACATGGTACCTAGAGGACTAAGGTGGAACATACATCCACAACAAGGGGATTCGGAACCCGAAATATGGTTCCACTACTTCAATGAAGCAGGGATCGCCTTTTTGAGGTTCCTCACCGAAAAGAAAAAGATCAGAAAAACCAATATAGATAAGGAAATCAGAGAAATTAAGGATAAACTTGCACCCCATAAACCCACCCCAGAGTATACCACACTATCATCGAATCTAAAAAATCATTTAGAAAAGGAAGAAAGAGAACAAAGAATCAAGAAACAGAAGAAATACACCAGAGATGTAAACGATTATAAGAACGGCAATGTATTTAGCTGGCAAAATAAGGACACTCCCCCCATCCCTCTAGAAGTAGTAGAAACCTCTATGGAAAGTTCAGGGCAGACTACTCAGAGAACATCGGGTTCTCAATATCAGAACCCCAGAAATGTACAATACCCTCATGCTGTACAACAACCCTACTACCCCCCCAACCCTCAAACACCAACCACTAGGTTTAAGAGCCCCTACCCAACTGAATCTAGAAGGGAAGCCACCAACAATGGAGGCAGGGGTAAGGGGAATAGGGGGAGAGGTAAGGGAAATCGGGATAATAGAGATAATACTTATTACCACCAACAATATAGACAAGACTTGTCACCTCAGAGAAATAGATACAGCCAAAATGAATACTATGATCATTATACACCAAGAACCCCTGTACGTATCCAGAACAGATTTTCGCCACTCAAAGAAAATAGACATGGTGATAACTACTACTCACAATATGCCCATCCTGAAAGGGATGAGCACTATTATAACAGATCACCGTTTAACTATAACCAATCAAGGCCTCCCTATGCGGGGGGTTTTCCCAGAACACAGGAAATCCGCAAACCAAACCAAGAAACAAACGGGGCACCAGAGGGGGGCGGCATGCCAGGAAAAAGAAAGCGAGTTTGACCAACACGGGTATATTTAACCTAAGTAAAACCACGCTATCTTCATCAGAACAACTTGTGCTAAATAAAGGTCTGAAATATGCACCTCCTAAAAAATTTAATAAATTTGCCACCTTTATAGACGTTCAAAAGTTTATTAGGAAGATGAACATAAAAAGGTATTTTGCGTCAAACCCCTGTGGGGTATACAGAGGTGAGTCCCGGAGCCATACTGTCCATACAGGTCTCTCTAACCCCTCTCTGTTTAACCCCCCCGTTCCAGTCGCCCCATCAATAAAAGTATTCAGAGACCTGGTCCTGAATGACTTAGATAAATTACCCCCTAAAAAAGTGTTCACTGACCCCAATTTGAAAATGGGCCTTAAGCTCCTCTGTGAAAGGAAGGACCTCATCATCCGCCCTGCGGATAAGGGTGGAGGGATAGTCGTCCTAGATAAGGTAGACTATAACTCGGAGATGATGAGGATCCTAAGCGATAGAGAAACTTATTCTCTTATTCCGAGAAATCCCACCACATCTTACAAAAAAACACTTGTGGACTTGATAGACACTGGGTACAATATGGGTATATTAGATAGGAAAGAGAAACAATTCCTAATCCCTACTGTCCCGAGGATACCGGTGATTTACTATCTCCCTAAGGTCCATAAAAGTATCACGAATCCCCCTGGCCGCCCGATCATTAGCGGGATAGATTCTATCACTGCCCGCATAGGTAAATATATTGATCATCACCTCCAGCCGATGGTGAAAACTATACCGTCGTACTTGAGAGATACCAAAGACACTATCGCGAGGCTCCAACAAGTACAATATAGTGAAGATCTCCTACTTGTAACGGCTGATGTCACAGCACTATACACCAGTATACCCCATTCATTGGGTTTGGCCGCAGTCGACCTCTTTCTAGCGAGGAATGGAGCAATCCCAGGGACACAAAAGAGGTTCATTATGGACTTGTTGCGGTTCGCCACCAGGTCTAACTACTTCTGGTTCAATGGAGATTTTTATCTCCAAGAAAAGGGTGTAGCCATGGGGGCAAAATTTGCCCCCAGTTTGGCAAATATCTTCATGGCCAAATGGGAGGAGGATGTCGTCTATGCCCAGGGGCTGCCTCAGATAGCCCTCTGGGCAAGATATATAGACGACATCCTCCTCCTATGGAAGGGAGACAAGGACTCTTTGGATAAGTTCATGCTTTTTCTGAATGACAACCAGCGGGGCATCAAATTAACTCACGAAGTTAGTACTTCGACAATTCATTTCCTGGACCTGGAAATATCGGTTCTGGACGGCCATTTGGTCACCAAAACATTTTTTAAAGCGACAGATCGCAATGGGTATATCCCAATAGACAGTTGCCATCATTCGTCCTGGCTCAAGTCCATACCTCGAAGCCAGCTCACCAGAATTAGGAGGAACTGTTCTAATTTAACAGACTTCTTCTCACAAGCCGAGACCATAAAAAATAGATTCTTGGATAAAGGATACGACGCACAGGGTATAAACAGGGACATTGAGATAGTGGCTTCACTTAATAGAGAAGAACTGATCAAGGATGCTCCTAAAAAAACACAAGAATCACAACACAATTGGTCACTTTTGACCTCATTCTCTGTCCAACATAGACAGGTAAAAGGAATCATTTCAAAACACTGGAGTGTCCTTAAAAACGATAGAGTCCTAGGCCCCCTCCTCCCAGAGAAAGCAGGAGTTATCTATAGAGGGGCCCCCTCGCTAGGTGGTCGGATAGCTCCCAGTGTATCCGACCCACCTATTGTCCCCTCTTTTTTTCATAACATGAAGGGGTTCTTCCCCTGCCGTAAGTGTAGCGTGTGTTTACATAATGTTTATGGGAAGAAAAAAACTGAAACATTTGTATCAAGTGTTACCGGCCAAGAATTTAAGATGAAACATTTTTTAACCTGCCAAACTCGACACGTTGTGTACCTCATCACTTGCCCTTGCGGCAAACAATACGTTGGTAGAACCATCCGTACGTTTGCCGTGAGGTGCAATGAACACATTGCAGGTATCAAAAAGGGCCGCACTGATCATAATGTTCCCAAACATTTTCGGCTATATCACAACAGGAACCTGACAGGGACGAAGTTTCAAACCATTGACAGATTTGTCCCCAACTGGAGGGGCGAGTCAAACATTAGGGGCGTATCCAAACTAGAGACCTTTTGGATATACTCTTTGAAGAGTTATTCGCCCCATGGTCTCAATATAGAATGGGATATCAACGCATTCATAAACAAATCCTGATCTGAACACCCTCAGTTAATTATGCTCTGAAATAAATAGATGACGCTAATACAAGAGCCGTATGACTTACTGATATATTGAAAATGCCATACTTAGAATATCTACCATTTCTGTATAGCAAGCTACACCAAATCTATATAAAATATGAAAATGTGTTATGAAGTGTACTGGTCCCCGGATCTTCACTTTCTGTCAATAGAGAATAGGACATCCCGGGAATCTTTTTTATTTGGTGGCCCCTATATACCATGACACTATGACCTCTCTTCCTCTTAGCCACTATGTGATTGTGTGGTTGGGACTAACTGTATCTATCTTCTTTTCTAACCTTTTTGAGTTCAATTTATATTGTTCAATTTGTATTTCTCTGATTTGTATAATGATTAATACCCACTAGTTTACATCCACTCAAACTACATATTTCTAGACTAGGAGGTCATTATGCTAGCCATTAGCGCTAAGAGTTGAGGAAGTTACCTGATATGACAGGCTATGACAACACTCCTCCCCTCTCCCATGTTTTCTCTAAGCCCTGCGGTTCTTCTCTACGGAGTGAGCACGCAAGCGCAATAGGCTAGACGATTGAGACACAGAGACACCTCCCATAGGGGCGTGTCTATTCCCCATTACATTGAATTCCTATCACTATCTGTCCCTGATACCCGCGCATGCGCGATCGGGCGTCGCGTCGAGTTCGTCTACGTCACTCCTCCCGGCCGCCTCTACTTGGTGTGCGGGCGCGCATGCGCTGTTTGGACTGACGACCGGACATTCCCTCTTAGTGACGCTGATAGGTTAGTGACTCCCCCTCCCCTCATGGCATGTTCTCTATGTATTGGTTTAGTGTTGCAAGCCACTCCCAACCATATTCAGACACCCATAGGCAGACTATTACTACTTGTTGCTGATTGGCTAGGCAACAATCTGAGAATGAGGCTTGGTCCTCGGATGTTTCTAGATGACATCATTCCGGCCCTAGATGAGTTTGAGCGTGGAACGCACGCCGTTGATACCGGAAGTGAGGATCCGTGCTCCAAAAACTCAGCTGTTGTCATTTTGAAATCCTGCATAAAGGTATATATATTGTAGACAGGTGGCTGGTAGACATATACCCCAGTTGAAGCCTTCAGTAGGCGAAACATGTAGGGTTAAATGTCTACCGAAGCCACATTTTAATCTTTTTGCGCAAATGTTTTTTATTACCGTTTTATCCAATAAATACCAATTGGGAAATTGGTTTCACACTATGAGGAGTTGCCTCTCTATCTCTGTTTCCTCCTCCATTTGAGCTGCTGCTGACAAGGATCCCCCAGAGAAGCTATTACCACTGCTTACCGTTTAAAATCTGGCCAAAGCTACAGGTAAGCGACTGTATTGACCTCTGGAGGAATAGTCCAGCGAGATCCAGCAGACCGCCACAGATCCACCACTCATCTGGTATATCCAGTACAAGCCTTGCTGACTCACACGGAGAGGGGTGAGTCCATCAGCTCTGGTAAGAGTACCCACCTTTACCGTCTTTCTTTAGAGCTTGTTTAACCGATTATACATCTTGAGCACCTCCAGTGATACATCTATACCCAGTGAAGATATTGCTGATTGAACTGTTTTCTGTCACCTTCTTTCTGTCATCCTATCCACCAACAGGACTTTCTGTATATTGTTATATGGTTAGATTGTGTCCTGAATAGATGACAGATAGGAGTATGTGCTGAAGGGGCCTACTCCCACGTCAGTACTGTGGACTATATATCTTTTATCTTGTTCACTATTGCGATTACATGGTTAGACATACTATATATCATTTGTTTGGTCTAGCCGGGCTGCCCACTGTCTAGTGGTGTATGCCCCCACCTACGTGAGTGTATTTTTCATTTGCCTAAGGGTCAGCGCCAGTTTGTTCCCTTTTTCTATTTTTTGTTATACACCTTTTATATCCTCTAGAGAACTGTGGCTACATTTCCTAAACAGCCTGTGTCATACATAGCTGCGACTCCTGAAGGAGACCGAATAGGAACTTGCTGCGATTTGGGGTGGATTTATCCTCTGACGGGGAATAGGGGTGCTAATACCCAGCATTATTTCCCCTCCCCTCCCCCCTCCCCATTCTCTCTTTCACATGATATAATCTATACATTTACTATTGTGGTATAATTAGATGTGCCTTTTTAAAGCAATTTTTAAACATTCTTATTTTGAACACACACCAGCAGAGCAAATCTAGCTGGCACCTTCACTTACAGGGTTAATTATTATACTCCTGGCTCACTATAGTTCCCACAGGCTGTTTCCACCCCAGTGGGACCTTATGTGATAATCAGGGACACCTGTTTATCTATTTCAGCGCTGCACTTATATATACATATTCTCCTTGCAATTTACGTCTGATTGTTGTGCTAGCAGCTATTATTTTCATGTCCGTTTGGCGCAATATTACCCCACCATTTTTTATGTATAATTATGTTCTAGCACTTCCTTTCTGATGGAGGGGCTTTGAAAACCCCAGCAGGAAGTGTGAATCACACAGCTTTAAGTCTAGTTTTACACTATTGCGATGCAGGAACCAGCGTGATTCCAGTACGCTTCGCATGTGTCAGGCAGTTCACACTACCCTATACGAACCGCTGCAGGTGTCAATACAAAGTTAATGACACCTTCACAGATCGGTTCGCAGATCGCGGTGCGAACTGTCAAATGGTGCAGGAATCGGATCGCATAGGTGTGAACACCCATCTGATCCGATTCCAGTGCGGATCAATAGAAATGGTCTGAATGTGATGAAAATTCAACCAATCTGTATGGCTGAATTTGTTTTGAATCTTTTTATTATTTTCATTCAATTAAAATACATAAATACATTTACACAGCTTCCTAGAATATTTCAGATTAATCTGACAATGTTCAAGCTATATATTAAAGTTTCATCTTCTATTCTCTTACACAGGGTCCCTTAATATTATCTTCCTCGCATTTATTCTAGACACCAACTTCTCCACTACATTAAAAAAAAAACAAAAAAACATTCCCACCCTCCCCCCAACACTGTAGATTAGGGTGGTTAATTTTCTTCATAAATAGTTAAGTATTTTAGTAGTTTTTCCCCATATTTAGATTTTTGGGTATACATTTTCTCTTCAGTCATTATCTCTATTCGCTGTATTTCACTCATCTCACAAATCCATTCTGCTAGTGTGGGACTAATGCGGCCACTTTTGGGCTATTATTGTCTTGGCTGCTGTTATCATATAGTGAAGGATATTTGTCTTAATTGCTTTTCTAGCTCCTGGAATAACATTCAATATTGAGATGTTTACATTCGAATGTACCACATGGCTCGATATTTTCCGATAAATTTTAAAAATATTGTCCCAGAAATCCTTCACCATAGAGCAATTGTGCCATATATGTGTCATAGTCCCCCTTTCTATCAGGCATCTCCAACACATTTCTGAATTATTTCCGTTTATTTTATGTAATTCCACTGGAGTTCTATACTATCTCATGAGGATTTTATAGTTCCTCCTCGATCCCCATTTCCTTCTCCCACTTCTTCATATATATTAGGTCATTAAGAGGTTCCGTAGGAAGTAGGGGCTTATATATAGTAGATAGATTATGAGTCAGTGTTTGTTCTTTTATTAATAATTGTTCAAAAATAGTGAGTTGTCTATCAAGTAAGGAGGGATGTATGCTAGTCCTAATATATGTATCGAACTGTTGATATTGCATCCATTTATGTTCATGTTCAGGCCCCAGTTTGGACAATCGTGGAAGCTTACCATCCACTAGGGTCTGAGCTATCTTTACATTTTCAGTCCTTTTGCATTTAAGAAAGTTTTTAACCCTTAATGCTGGAGGGAACTCTGGATTCGAAAATAATGGGGTCAATGGACCCATCAATGTGGCTAGACCTCCCTTTTTCAAGATTTTATCCCATATCTTTAAAGTTGATAGCGTAAATAAAGTTAAACCTTCTTTTTCCAGGTCTAAACTGAGGCTTAATCCATGGAAGAGATTTAAGCTGCAATCCATCAATGTCATCTTCCAAATTTACCCTTTGTTTATATTCCATATTATGATACCAATCTATAATCCTATTTAACAATGCAGCTTGTAGATATTTTGTAAAATCTGGTAGAGCAAGGCCTCCATCCTTTTTTGTCCTAATTAATATAGTGTTTCTTGTTGGTGGAGTTTTATGAGCCTGGATAAAGCTTCCTACAGCCTTACATAGCTGCTCCATTAAATTAATTGGGGCATCAAAGATATAGCTTGGAATACAGCAATTTTGGTAAAATATCAATTTTACTGTATTGATTCTCCCTATCCATGAGTGGACCAGTTTATCATATTTTGGAAGCAATTTCAAAATCTTATGCATCATTGGGGAATCAATTCCTGCAATTTAGTCAAGTCAGTTGGGATATACAGTGGGGACGGAAAGTACTCAAACCCCCTTAAATGTTTCACTCTTTGTTATATTGCAGTCATTTGCTAAAATCATTTAAGTTCATTTTTTTCCTCAATGTACACACAACACCCCATATTGACAGAAAAACACAGAATTTACATTTTTGCAGATTTATTAAAAAATAAAAACTGAAATATCACATGGTTTTAAGTATTCAGACCCTTTGCTGTGACACTCATATTTAACTCAGGTGCTGTCCATTTCTTCTGATCATCCTTGAGATGGTTCCACACCTTTGAGTCCAGCTGTGTTTGATTATACTGATTGGACTTGTTTAGGAAAGCCACACACCTGTCTATATAAGACCTTACAGCTCACAGTGAATGTCAGAGCAAATGAGAATCATGAGGTCAAATTAACTACCTTAAGAGCTCAGAGACAGAATTGTGGCAAAGCACAGATCTGGCCATGGTTACAAAAAAAATTCTGCTGCACTTAAGGTTCCCAAGAGCACAGTGGCCACCATAATCCTTAAATGGAAGACGTTTGCGACGACCAGAACCCTTCCTAGAGCTGGCCGTCTGGTAAAACTGAGCTATCGAGGGAGAAGAGTCTTGGTGAGAGAGGTAAAGAAGAACCCAAAGATCACTGTGGCTGAGCTCCAGCGATGGGAGAAAGTTGTAGAAAGTCAACCATCACTGCAGCCCTACACCAGCCGGGGCTTTATGGCAGAGTGGCCCGACGGAAGCCTCTCCTCAGTGCAAGACACATGAAAGCCTGCATGGAGTTCGCTTAAAAAAAACAACCAAAGGACTCCAAGATGGTGAGAAATAAGATTCTCTGGTCTCATGAGACCAAGATGGAACTTTTTGGCCTTAATTCTAAGCAGTATGTGTGGAGAAAACCAGGCACTGCTCATCACCTGTCCAATACAGTCCCAACAGTGAAGTATGGTGGTGGCAGCATCATGCTGTGGGGGTGTTTTTCAGCTGCAGGGACAGGACGACTGGTTACAATTGAGGGAAAGATGAATGCGGGCAAGTACAGGGATATCCTGGACGAAAACCTTCTCCAGAGTGCACAGGACCTCAGACTGGGCCGAAGGTTTACCATCCAACAAGACAATGACCCTAAGCACACAGCTAAAATAACGAAGGAGTGGCTTCACAACAACTTTGGAACTGTTCTTGAATGGCCCAGCCAGAGCCCCGACTTAAACCCAATTGAGCATCTCTGGAGAGACCTAAAAATGGCTGTCCACCAACGTTTACCATCCAACCTGACAGAACTGGAGAGGAGCTGCAAGGAGGAATGGCAGAGTATCCCCAAATCCAGGTGTGAAAAGCTTGTTGCATCTTTCCCAAAAAGACTCATGGCTGTATTAGATCAAAAGGGTGCTTCTACTAAATACTGAGCAAACAGTCTGAATACTTGGGACCATGTGATATTTCAGTTTTTCTTTTTTAACAAATCTGCAAAAATGTCAACAATGTGTTTTTCTGTCAATATGGGGTGCTGTGTGTACATTAATGAGGAAAAATAATGAACTTAAATGATTTTAGCAAATGGCTGTAATATAACAAAGAGTGAAAATTTTAAGGGGGTCTGAATACTTTCCGTCACCACTGTATAACCCAAGATATTTAATTGCCACTTTTTGCCATTTAAAAAAAGGGAAATTTACCTGAAGAATTTCCTGATCTTTATTTGGCAATGATATATTTAACATCTCCGACTTATCGTAATTGACTTTAAAATTACTTAGATTCCCAAATCTCCTAAATTCTTTCACAAGATTTGGTATAGTCATTATTGGATTGGTAACATATATTAATAAATCGTCCGCATATACTGGACATTTTATACTCCTTTCCCTTAACTCCTATTCCTTGAATATCCCTATTGTTTCAGATAGCTGTTGCCAAATGTTCCAGAACTATCGTATACAACAAGGGAGATGGGGGGCATCCTTGTCTGGTACCATTTGATAGATGGCTGAATTTGCATCGCATGTGATCTGCACAGCAATGCAGTGCAAAACACATGCAGTGTCTGACATTGCTATTATGTGAACCCAGCCCTACATACAGGGGCTGCTACTGCTTCTGTATTTTTACCCAGATCAGAATCAGAGACTATTATGCAAGTAATCTATGTTCCAGCTGCCCATAGCTGCTTGAGACGTAATGCTGTCCTATTATTTCTCACATGCACAGTGCCAGATACCAAGGTTTGTGCTACTGTATGTGTGTTGTGGTTTCCTTCCAGTATATTAGCCCGAGTACCTGTTTATTGCAATATAGTTGTATACAGCTCCTGTTATTCTAGTTAACCCTGTCCCATTTGGTGTAGGATTCTATAGCTAGTTTTAGCTTGGGGCTCAATAACCAGCATAGGTTTGTGCCAGGTTAGGCATCGGATGGCCACTTATGATAGTTACAGGTCCAGTTGCAAGTCAAGTTACTAGGGACTAAAGCGTAGCGTAGATAGGTTGACTGAGTTCCAGTGGCACACCACAGTTACTGCCAGTGAGAAGCTGCGTTTGCTGGGACAACACCTGGGAGGATCCCCATGACCACTGATCTTGTCTTCAGGTCTCCGACAGGAAGGCAGATGCCACATCATCCTCAGGGGCCCCTCCAACTAGACTTTGCTGTAACATTCATCTGTAGTTATCTCTATTAATAACTATATACAGCGGGTAAAATAAATATTGAACAAGTCACCATTTTTCTAGGTAAATACATTTCTAAAGATACTATTGACATGAAATTTTCACCACATGTCGGTAACAACCCATGCAATCCATACATACAAAGAAACCAAAAAAATAAGTTCAGAAATTAAGTTATGCGTAATAAAATGAAATGACACAGGTAAAAAGTATTTTACACGCTAACTGAAATTTAATACTTCGTACAAAAAACGTTATTGGTCATGACAGAATCAAGACGCCTCCTGTATGGAGAAACTAGTTGCATGCATTGCAGCACAGCACATTCTTCCACACAGTCTTCAAATCTTGAAGGTCCCGTGGGCCTCTTCCATGAACTCTGATCTTTAGTTCTTTCCATAGATTTTCTATTGGATTCAAGTCAGGTGATTGGCTGGGCCATTCTAGCAGCTTTATTTTCACTTTGAAAGCATTTGAGAGCTTTCTCAGCTTTGTGTTTAGGATCACTGTCTTGATGAAATGTCCACACTCGTTTCATCTTCATCATCCTGGTAGATGTCAGCAGATTTTTTTTTATCAAGAATGTCTTGGTACATTTTTCTATTCATCCTTGACATGAAATTTGCCAGTACTGTATGCTGAAAAACAGCTTCACACCAGGATGTTCCCACCTCCAAACTTCACTGTTGGTATGGTGTTTTTGGGGTTATGTGCAGTGTATTATGATGCACTGCTCTAGTTGTGGTAATTGCGTGAAAAAGTGGTGTATTCCCACTGTGGTGTGAAAGACAATCCTAGTAAAAGTGTGAAAATATAAAACACAAAAGTAAATCCTCTAAAGTGGAAATAAAACTATAAAGCACATAAATTATAGCCAACAATGAGTCCAAAAACATAAGCACCGATAATGATATCCAATGTTCAATAAAAATCTACTCACTGTGTGCAAATACAGTGAGGAGAACAAGTATTTAATACACTGCCGCTTTTGCAGGTTTCCTCCTTAAAGCGGTTCTACACCCATTTCATTTAGTAAATCTCTTTGCCTTCCAAATCAGGCAAAGAGTACTAAATGAAATGTTTTTTTTTTTTTTTTTTTTTTACTTACCTTGTAATTGAAGACTTCCGGTCTTCTCCCTCTGCGGCGGCGGGCGGGGTCTTGCGTCGATCGTCGTCACGCCGCACTGTCTCCTGGGATCTGGTGTCATTGATCCCAGGAGCCAGTGCGGGCATCTTCCGAAATCTCGCGAGATTTCGGCCACATCTTCCGAAATCTCCCGAGATTTCGGCCGCATCTGCCGAAATCTCGTGAGATCTCGGCAGATGAGCCGTTACTGCGCACGCGCGAGTAACGGCAGTGCATGGTGGGCCATCTAAAGTCCCTGTGGGTGTTTCACATGCCCACAGGCAAGATGGCCCCCAGCACTAAAGAAGAAGACGAGGAACTTCATCGGACGAAAACCGGCGGCGATCGAGATGGAAGATGGAACAGGTGAGTCCCCTAATAAAGGTAAGCACACTTTATATTACATCCTTAAAAAAAAAAATTTTTTTCAGAGTGCAGAACCGCTTTAAAAAGCATGTAGAGGTCTGTCATTTTTATCATAGGTACTCTTCAACTCAGAGACGGCATCTAAAACAAAAATCCAGAAAAATCACATTGTATGATTTTTAAATAATTAATTTGACTTTTATTGCATGACATAAGTATTTGATCACCTACCAACCAGTAAGAATTCAGGCTCTCACAGACCTGCTATTTTAGAAGCCCTCCCATTCTCCACTCAGCACCTGTTTGAACTTGTTACCTGTATAAAAGACACCTGTCCACAAACTCAGACTCCAACCTCTCCACAATGGCCAAGACCAGAGAGCTGTGTAAAGACATCAGGGATAAAATTGCAGACCTGCACAAGGCTGGGATGCGCTACAGGACAATAGGCAAGCAGCTTGGTTTGAAGGCAACAACTGTTGCCGCAATTATTAGAAAATGGAAGAAGTTCAAGATGACGGTCAATCTCCCTTGGTCTGGGGTGCCATGCAAGATCTTACCTCGTAAGGCATCAATGATCATGAGGAAGGTGAGGGATCAGAACTACACGGCAGGACCTGGTCAATGACCTGAAGAGAGCTAGGACCAGTCTCAAAGAAAACCATTAGTAACACACTACGCCGTCATGGATTAAAATCCTGCAGCGCACGCAAGGTCCCCCTGCTCAAGCCAGCGCATGTCCAGGCCCGTCTGAAGTTTGCCCATGACCATCTGGATGAACCAGAGGAGTAATGGGAGAATGTCATGTGGTCTGATGAGACAAAAATAGAGATTTTTGGTCTAAACTCCACTCGCCGTGTTTGGAGGAAGGAGGATGAGTACAACCCCAAGAACACCATCCCAACTGTGAACCATGGAAGTGGAAACAACATTCTTTGGGTCTGCTTTTCTGCAAAGGGGACAGGGCGACTGCACCGCATTGAGGGGAGGGTGGATGGGGCCATGTAGCGCAAGATCTTGGCCAACAACCTCCTTCCCTCAGTAAGAGCATTGAAGATGGGTCGTTGCTGGGTCTTCAAGCACGACAATGACCAGAAACACACAGCCAGGCCAACTAAGGAGTGGCTCCGTAAGAAGAATCTCAAGGTTCTGGAGTGGCCTAGCCAGTTTCCATACCTGAACCCAATAGAAATTCTTTGAAGGGAGCTGAAAGTCCTATTGCCCAGTGACAGCCTCGAAACCTGAAGGATCTGGAGAGGGTCTGTATGGAGGAGTGGGCCAAAATCCCTGCTGCAGTGTGCGCAAACCTGGTCAAGAACTACAGGAAATGTATGATCTCTGTAACTGCAAACAAAGGTTTCTGTACCAAATATTCAAGTTCTGCTTTTCTGATGTATCAAATACTTATGTCATGCAATAAAATGCAAATTGATTACTTAAAAATCATACAATGATTTTCAGGATTTTGGTTTTAGATTCCGTCTCTCACAGTTAAAGAGTACCTATGATAAAAATGACAGATCTCTACATGCTTTGCAAGTAGGAAAACCTGCAAAATCAGCAGTGTATCAAATACTTGTTCTCCCCACTGTAGCAGTTATAAGTGCCATTGGAGAAAAGAATACACACAGTCATTTACCTCAAACATAAGAAAATGGGAAAAATTAAAGAGTTGCCGGGCAACTCCAGTGTACATTGAACTTGTACTAATTTCCAAGGGTTACAGAGATATTTGAGGAATTATCGATTCCCTAAAACAGCAACATGCAGTTTTGTAGAAGGCGTATTATTATCTTGTGATGTCAAGTGGATTCAGGAAATGTATGATCTCTGCAATTGCAAACAAAGGTTTCTGTACCAAATATTAAGTTGTGCTTTTCTGATGTATCAACTACTTATGTCATGCAATAAAATGCAAGTTAAAGCGGAGTTCCACCCTAAAATGGAACTTCCGCTCATCGGAACCCCCCCCCCCTCTGGTGTCACATCTGGCACCTTTCAGGGGGGAGGGGGGTGCAGATACCTGTCTAAGACAGGTATTTGCAGCCACTTCTGGGCATAGACTCCCACGGGAGTCTATGCCTCTTCCTGTCCCGCCGCGCTGTCTGCTGGGACACACATGAGTCCCAGCAGACAGCGTGGAGCATTTTCATTGCGCTGCGCGACTCGCGCATGCGCAGTAGGGAACCGGGAAGTGAAGCCGCAATGCTTCACTTCCTGATTCCCTCAACGAGAAGGGCGGCGGCAGCAGCCGAGAACCGAGCGATTTCTCGGCTTCAGCTGCCGACATCGCTGGACCCTGGAAGAGGTAAGTGTCCATTTATTAAAAAAGTCAGCAGCTGCAGTATCTGTAAAAGCTGCTGGCTTTTAATATTTTTTTTTTTTTTGGTGCAATCCCGCTTTAATTATTTAAAAATCATACAATGTGATTTTCTGAATTTTCGTTTTAGATTCTCTCATAGTTGAAGAGTACCCATGATAAAAAATTACAGACCTCTACATGCTTTGTGCTTTGTGCTTATAGCCAAAAAAATAAATTGTTTAATCTCCAGTGCATTCAGATTTAACAATCATGACGACTCCAATACTTTGAGCAGACAGTAGACAGAACAAGATAATTAATTTTGTTTCACAGTATCATTCCCATTCTGCACAGATTTATTCAGTGATTAAAATACACTGGAGAATCCTTAGAGAGGCTTTTCCTAACATTGAGGAATTCAAATTCCCTCCTCTATTATCCTATAGGAGGGGTAGAACTATTAGGGACATGATTATTAAATCTGAATTTCAGAGTGAGAAAGTGAAGGGAGTACCAACATTTTTAGGTCCACAAAGTCCTGTGTTCAGTGCTCCAGTTTGATGAAGGGCACCTCATATACACATCCCCATACAGGAAAAACTATTGACCTTGAGCCTAGGTTCACATTGCATCGATTTGACATGTCTAATCGCATGCCAAATCGATGGCTATTGCCGGCAATGGCACCATCCGAATCGGCAATGGCACCATCCGCACGGATTGCCAAAAGTAGTTTCTGTACTACTTTTGGCGACTTCGAGGTGTGATTTGTATAGACATCTGTGCAGGAACAACACAACACAGAGGTTTTGAAATCGCCCCCCAAAGTTGGGACTGAAATGCGGGTATAAAATTGTGCAAGTTCAGGTGAACTTGCACGATTTCAATCCCGCTGTCAGTGTGAACCTGGGCGAAAGGATTCTATACATGTCATATGTGAGTGAGTGCATATGTGATTTCTATCCTTAAATGTCCGTGTACATTATATTATGGGGGGAGACCACTCAAAAAATTCTGGATAGGAGATCTCAACACAAATCCTCTATTTGTTCCCCACAGTCTGAGTTACCAGCTGCTAAGCCACACTGTAGCCCAGTTGAGATTTATGGTAACTGACCGCATATCACAACTGAAGAGAGGGGGGAACAGGGAGTTAAAGTTACAACAGAGGGAAGTAAGATGGATTTCATAACTTGATACCATTTATCCCAGAGGTTTGAAGAAAGATTAGGATTTACAGCTTTTTTTTGGGATGTACTAAACTGCATATTGGGATGATTGGATTATTGGCTGCAATACTCAGTACGTTCACTAGATGGTAGTGTAATTTATACACATATATATGGTAATGACTGTTTCTCAAATCAGGTTATTCTTTTCTGCAGTGCTTGATACAAAGTTGCAAGAAGCAGTTGCTAATGTTTTACTGTTCACTTGCTGATGTATATGCAGCTGTACAACAGGATCATAATAAATTATATAGAAGTAATGGAAAAATTACATTTGACCTGTTTTTGATGGGAATATGGGTAGAATTATTTTTCATGGTGATTATGGGAATAATATCATGTGAACACCATCAATCAACATATTTAAACTATTACTGATAGTACTATGCATATAATTATTTTTCTACATGGGGATTATTGGTGGAATATTGTAGTAACACACCTAGTGACATATTAAACCCATTTCTGATAAGAATATACACAATTATTTTTCTACATGGGGATTATGGGCGAAATATCATGGTTACACATGCCAAGGACCACATTTGACCTGCGTCTGATAAGAATATTGCTATAATTATTTTTCTACAAGGGGATTAGGAGGTTAATATCATACATCCTACATAACATATTTGACCTGTTTAAGATAGGAATATGGCTATAATTATTGTTCTACATGGGGATTATGGATGAAATATCATGGATACATTTAAAATAGAGTTCCACCCAAAAATGAAACTTATGCTTATCCGGTTCCTTCCTATGTTTCCCCCCTCCGGTGTCACATTTGGCTTTTCAGGGGGGAGAGGGGAGCAGATACCTCTCTAATTCAGGTATTTGCTCCCACTTCTGGCGATAGATGGCCATGGATTCTGTGGCGATCTACGTTAAGTCCAGCCCCTCCTCCCTCCCCCTGCGGTCTTCTGGGAGACACACAGGTCCCAGAAGACAGGGACCAGTCAGGATGTGCAGCGCAACTCGCGCAGTAGGGAACCAGGCTGTGAAGCCGCAAGGCTTCACTTCCTCATACCCTTACTGAAGATGCCGGTGCCTGCACCTGCACCCAGGAGCTGAGGGACAGGTAGGCTTCAGGTGAGGCGGACGCAGCTGCAGTACAAGTAGCTGCTGACTTAAAAAAAAAAAACAAAAAAAAAAAAAACCTCTGCTTTAACAACAAACAGATTTAATTTCTGAAACAAATATTGTTTACATTGGTATTATGGGTGGAATATCATGCTTTCACATTTCAAGTAACATTTAAACTGTTTCTGATAAGAATATTGGAATAGATATTTTTATACATTGTTATGTATTAAGGGGGAATGTCATGGTTATGCTTAACAAGGAACATATTTAACCTTTATCTGAAAAGATTAATTGGTATAATTTTTTTCTACATGGGGATTATGGATGGAAAATCATGGTTACACTTTACAAGAAACATATTGAACATGTTCTTGATAAGAAAATGGATCAGAAATAGGTTAAATATGTTCCTAGGTATGTTTAGACTACAAAATTCCACCCATAATCCCCATGTAGAAAAAAATATGCATATTCTTATCAGAATTAGGATGAATATGTTCCCATGTATGCTTAAAGTGGTTGTAAACCCTTTACAACCACTTTAACCTACAGGTAAGCCTAGATTAACTTCTTGCTGACCGCCCACTGTCAAAAGACGGCGGAGCGGTGCAGCTCTTGTGGCGGGCCGCCGTCATATGACGGCGCTACCATTTTGGCCACTAGGGGGCGCGGGCATGCCTGCCGCGTCGCTGGGGACCCGATGCGCGTGTCCGGCGGCCGCAATGTCCGCCGGGCACCCGTGAGTGCCCAGTAACTAAGCAGGACGTGGATCTGTGTATGTAAACACACAGATCCACGTCCTGTCACTGGAGAGGAGACCGATGGTGTGTCCCTTGTACATAGGGACACCGATCGGTCCCCTCCCCCCCCAGTCAGTCCCCTCCCCCCCCCCCAGTTAGAATCACTAATATAGGGAACATATTAACCCCTGCAGCGCCCCCTAGTGTTAACCCCTTCCCTGCCAGTCACATTTATACAGTAATCAATGCATTTTTATAGCACGGATCGCTGTATAAATGTGAATGGTCCCAAAAATGTGTCAAAAGTGTCCGATATGTCCGTCGCAGTCACGAAAAAAAAATGGCAGATCGCCGGCATTACTAGTAAAAAAAAAAATAATAAAAATGTCATGAATCTATGCCCTATTTTGTAGACGCTATAACTTTTGCGCAAACCAATCAATATACGCTTATTGTGATTTTTTTCACCAAAAATATGTAGAAGAAAACGTATCGGCCTAAACTGAATAAAAAAAAGAAAAAAAAAAAAAAAAATTGGATATTTATTATAATAAAAAGTAAAAAATATTATGTTGTTTTTTTCAAACTTGTCCCTCTTCTTTTGTTTATAGCGCAAGAAATAAATACAGCAGAGGTGATCAAATACCACCAAAATAAAGCTCTGTGGGGTAAAAAATGATAAAAATTTTATTTGGGTACAGCGTTGCATGACCGTGCAATTGTCATTCAAAATGCGCCAGCGCTGAAAGCTGAAAAATGGCTTGGTCAGGAAGGAGGTGTTCGTGCCTGGTAGGCAAGTGGTTAAGGCTTACCTGTAGGTGCTTGAAATATCTCCCAGACCTGCATGGTCTAGGAGATATTTGCAAATCGCTGTAGGGCGATTTCTTCTGCGCATGCGCCGGAGTTAGCTAGCTCGGGTCACGCCATCAAAGGCGACTCCGGCCAGTCACAGAGACGGCGTTCGCGGCCCCAGAAAGAAGAGGGGTGAAGAATGGACGCTCACTACTCACTGCGAGGAAGACGGGGACACCGCGGGCTTCTCCTGCAGGTAAGTGTCACATAATGGGCTACTATGCAATGCATAGTAGCCCATTATACTTTACCTTTGCAGCTAAACAGAGGAAGTAATACCCATCAGGGTTTACTACCTCTTTAACTACAATATTCCACCCATAATACCTTGGAATGTCTACTTTCCAACAAGGGGGCATTTGTACTTTCCTGGCTTGTTAGTGTCTCAAGAAATGAGATAGGCCGCCAGTACATCAGGTGTGATCAGTTTTCAGTGATTGGCACCATAGCTTGTAGATGCTATGACTTTCACATAGACCAAATAATATACACGGATTTTGGTTATTTTTACCAAAGATATTTAGCAGTATAACTTTTGGCCAAAATTTATGAAGTAACATTACTAATATGCTAAATTTTAATAACAAATTTTGCATTTTCTTTTTACAAATTTACGGTCTTTCATTTCATTAGTGCAAAAAATAAACTCATTGGTGAATAAATACCACCAACAGAAAGCTCCATTTGTGTGAAAAAAGGACACAAATTTCATATGGGTATAGTGTTGCATGACTGAGTAATTGTCATTCAAATAGTGAGAGCACTGAAAGCTGAAAATTGGTCTGGTTAAGAAGGGGGTTTAAGGGCCCAGTGGACAAGTGGTTAAGTGAAGACTATCCAGGTGTTGCTCATTTACAGTTGATGAGAGAATTTGCTATATAGTGAATGTGATTAGAACCTGATTTTGATGCTTGCTATACCTAATGAAGAATCTTGATAGATCTGAAATGTTATTTTGAGGTCTCCTTGATGATTTTTTTTTTTTTTTACTCTTAATATAAAAGGTATTGCAGATTGGACTTTTTTGTTTTTCTATATACCAAGGTTTGGGTGATCTCCACTGCCGCCTCATCACATGAAGGATTGAGTTACATGCTGGGTGTGTGCAGTCCTGGTGTGTGTTGCAGGGAGTATAACAATTTTTTTTGCAGATTCCTTTTGTTATTCTGAAGAATTAATCTGTATGGGAGTGATTTTAGAATAATCAGCTCTTGCACTTAAATGGCTTTAATGAGGTAAGTGGCAAGGTCTGCATTCCTTTGGACGCGATATTCCCTTGTGAGTAATAATTTGAAGTCATTGTCTTGTGTACCTTTAAATATGATTTTTTTATTCCAGCTCTTTTTCCTTTTCCACTGTACAAGGAGTCTGGTTCCAATCCTTTTTTCCCCAGCAGACGTTTTTACTCTTTCGTTCCTCCAGGATATTAATGAATTACCACAAAACAGAGAACTACATAGTTCTTTATCTTCTAAAGAAAAAAATAACAATTACTACTTGTAAACAGCCACACGCTAATGTTGCCCGTAATCGGCTGATTCTAGATACTGCACATCCAGGTTCCTTACTACGTGCTGACATCATCCAAAATCTCCATTGGCATGTCTTTGACCTCCTAAGAAAGAAGCTATGTCAGAGCAGTGTAAAGGCCCATTAATCTTTCTGGGATTCTTGGAAAGTCTGACAGCATAAGCAGGCTGGAGGCAGAGACTGAAATTTCAGCTTGCAGTCGCCAGCCACCACGTTTTGGAATCATACATCAAACTATATCTTGGGACAATGTGGCTTAGTAAAATATATACATAAAACAATTTTTCAGAAATAAAAAAATGATAATTGGCATGTGCGTATGTATTCACCCACTTTGTTATGAAGCCCATAAAAAGCTCTGGTGCAACCATTTACCTTCAGAAGTCACATAATTAGTGAAATGATGTCCATCTGTCATTACATATACACACCTTTTTTTTTTTTTTTTTTTTTTTTAACAAGAAAACATATACACACACCTTTTTTAACCACCTTGCGACCGCCGGCTGTCAAATGACGGCCAGGTGGCGCAGCTCTCAGCGCGGGAGGGCATCATATGACGTCCTCCCCTTCAGTGCACTCCAGGGAGCGCGTGCGATCTCGCCGTGTCACTGTATAAACACACAGATCAACGGTCCTGTCAGAGGAGAGGAGCCAAGGGTGTGTTCTCTGTACAGAGAAACACCGATCGGTCTCCTCCCTACAGTAAGAATCACTCCCAGGGAACATAATTAACCCCTCCCCGCCCCCTAGTGGTTAACCCCTTCACTGCCAGTGTCATTTATACAGGAATCAATGCATTTAAATAGCATTGATTGCTGTATAAATGACAATGGTGCCAAAAATGTGTCAAAAATGTCCGATGTGTCCGCCATAATGTCGCAGTCACAATAAAAATCGCAGATCGCCGCCATTACTAGTAAAAAAAAATAATAATAAAAATGCTATAAAACTATCCCCTATTTTGTAAACGCTATAACTTTTGCGCAAACTAATCAATAATGGCTAATTGCGATTTTTTTTACCAAAAATATGTAGAAGAATACGTATCGGCCTAAACTGAGGAAAAAAAATGTTTTTTTTATATATTTTTTGGGGATATTTAGTATAGCAAAAAGTAAAAAAATAGTTTTTTTTTTAAATCTGTCGCTCTTCTTTTGTTTATTGTGCAAAAAATAAAAAACGCAGAGGTGATCAAATACCACCAAAAGAAAGCTCTATTTGTGGGAAAAAAATGATAACAATTTCATTTGGGTACAGAGTTGCATGACCGCGCAATTGTCATTCAAAGTGCGACAGCGCTGAAAGCTGAAAAATGGCTTGGTCAGGAAGGGGGTGAAAATGCACTGTACTGAGGTGGTTAAAGACCCCAGAGGCTGCAGTACCTAAGAGGCACCACTAACCAAACACTGCCATGAACACCAAGGAACTCTCCAAACAAGTAAGGGACAATGTTGTTGAGAAGTACAAGTCAGGGTTAGGTTATAAAAAATAAAAAAATAAATACCCAAATCTTGGATGATCCCTAGGAGCTCCGTCAAATTATCATAACCAAATGGAAAGAACATGGCACAACAGCAATCCTGCCAAGAGACAGCTGCACACCAAAACCCACGGGCCAGGCAAGGACGGCATTAATCAGAGAGGCAGCACAGAGACCTATGGTAACCATGGAGGAGCTGCATAGTTCCACAGCAGAGACTAGACTATCTGTACATAGGACGACAATAAGCCGTACACTACATAGAGTTGGGCTTTATGGCAGAGTGGCCAGAAGAAAGCCATTACGTTTCAGCAAAAATCAAAATGGCACGTTTTGAGTTTGCGAAAAGGCAAGTAGGAGACTCCCAAAATGTATGGAGGAAGGTTCTCTGGTCTGATGAGACTAAAATTTAACTTTTTGGCCAAAGCAAACACTATGTCTGGTGCAAACCCAACACATCACCCAAAGAACACCATACCCCCGGTGCAACATGGTGGTGTCAGCATCATGCTGTGGGGATGTTTTTCAGCAGTTGAGCAAAACCTGTACAACTCTGTGTGTGATTTGAGGCTAGGAAGGAGGTTCACCTTCCAGCAGGACAATTACCCCAAACACACTGCTAAAGCAACACCTGAGTGATTTAAGGGATACATGTAAATGTGTTGGAATGGCCTAGTCAAAGCCCAGACCTCAATAGAAAATCTGTGGTCAGACTTAAAGATTGCTGTTCACAAGCGCAAACCATCCAACTTGAAGGAGCTGGAGCAGTTTTGCAAGGAGGAATAGGCAAAAAATCCCAGTGGTAAGATGTGCAAGCTCATAGAGACTTATCCAAAGTGACTTTGAGCTGTGATAGCCGCAAAAGGTGGCTCTACAAAGTATTGACTTTAGGGGGTGAATAGTTATGCACGTTGACTTTTTCTGTTATTTTGTCCTATTTGTTTGCTACACAATAAAAAATTAATAAAAAACACATCTTCAAAGTTGTGGGCATGTTCTGTAAATTAAATGATGCAAATCCTTAAACAATCCATGTTAATTCCATGTTGTGAGGCAAAAAAAAAAAAAAAAAATGCCAAGGGGGTGAATACTTTTGCAAGGCACTGTAGAGCAGGCCACGGGCATGAGCTCTAGAAAGATTGGTTAAGGTCTGGTAGATAGACGCTGCGCTACGACCTGCCACTCTAGGAGAGAAAAAGGCTAATAGGAATGGCTTCCTTTTAGCCACTGGGTCTCAAATTATGGGGATAAAACCAACAGGGAAAATAAGAGTCCAGTTACGACAGGAAGTGTCTGAATCACCCACAGGGACAAACCCATTTTTTTCCCCCTCTATATGTGTTTGGTCAAGTGCTATATAGGACTAAGTGCAGTAGGGAATGCACTGGAAAAGTCTTTACTGGTTGAAGGCGCTACAGAGAAACCAGGCTAGTCATTTTAGGAGTAGCCAACACAGGCAGCTCTATATCTAGGCATCAAGGAGTATTGAAATTGTATCCCTATTCTTGGGAACATTGTCAGAAGACTGAAGTTTCCTTGGTGCAATGTCCTTTTAAATAGGACAGGTTGCAATTCTCTTCATCCTCCCCTGAAGGCACAGAGCTGGCTGCAGGAACATCAGAGTCTGAATGAAAATGCAAGAAACCATGCTTGTGACCCCTGCGCTGAGAGTCAGGAATCGTGGAAGGATGTATGCCATAAAAATCTGAAACACGGCATGGAATGCAGAATCCTACAGGGAACAAGGGTCTAAGTGATGGAAAAGCAGGCCCTTCTTGCTCCTGTGCCACCTGTTCGTGGGACTGTCTCTGATCAAACTATGATCCAGCATACCAAATTGTATGTGCAAGTCCCAGAAGGAGTACTTATGACCAACTGGAGGAGCAGGTAATATCCCTCATCTGTCTGCTACTGCATCACTATCTGACTCACTTTTGGGGAGTGTGGGTGGTGTAGTTTTCAGAGAAGGTAGGAAAATAGAGTGCTTGTGCATATAAGGAAGCAATGGGCACATAGGCAGAAATACCCACATGTAGAGTGGGTGTCTGGCACCATTTTTTAAACTAGCCAGCCCAGTCACAGTAGAGTGCCCCAAGTTTAAAAGTGGCCATTACACCACTAGTACATGGCCTTAGAGGCATTGTGGCCAGGGGCTCTGGTGTTACTCCTGCAGCATGAAAGGTTATACTGGACTGTCCATACAACTCTTGCCATTGCCCAATTCTCCTGAATGTGGCAGCATAACCAAGTTTTTCTGAACACTACCTTGTGTCTTGTAATGTATGACAAAGTAGTTAATGAATTTACAGAGAAGACAAAATTCACATCTTGGAGTACAATACAGTACAGGACGCAGGATCTTTAGACAGACTGGGAGTTATATTATGGCTTCCTTCAGGTGATCTGACACTGGAAAAACTGCCATCCAATCTGTGGGACTCCAGTTTTGTAGCAAGCAATAACAGGAGGTCTGGCCTTGGAAGACCGAAATGCTCGCCTGCCAGGAGTCTCAATGTCTGTGTACCAAGTTCTCCTGGGCCAATTTGGGGCGATAAGGTATCCATTCCCCCTCTATCTTGCAGGGCAGTCGAGGGAGAAGCTTCGCTGGAGGGAATACATACATCATACTGAACAGAGTCCAAGGAATCACAAGGGCATCCATCACGGAGGTTAGAGGATCTTTGGATCTGTCCACAATGCTGTCCAGTTTGTTCCTGTGCTCCCAACTTCTGACAGAGCATCAAGAAAATCTGGGGGGTGAAGGGACCACTCCTCTAAATCCAGGCATTAGTGACTGAAAAGTCTGCCTGCCAATTTTCCACGCGATGCAGGTTTTCGTGGGCAATTTGTCGTGCCAATGGCTGGTGTTGGCACTTCAATCATCACGACACCATGGTTGATATGGTGTCAGGATGATTGAAGCGCATTATTTCTATTATAACATTGTAGTATAAAATGAAAAATAGTTCAACTCACCATAATTAAGGATCAGTGGCAGCCCTGAGCGTGTCACTTGCCACCAAATGCAGCTCGTCACCTGCCACTAGATTCAGCTTATCACTTGCCACCAGATGCAGATTGTGACATGTGTCACCAGATGCAGATCATCACTTGCCACCGAATGCAGCTCGTCTTTTGCCACGTCACCTGCCACCAGATGCAGCACATGTGCATTGACTGAGATCCAGAGAGAGGGTGGGCAGTGAGATGATGTAATCCTTTGCTGTCCGCAGCTGCACAGGGAGGGGGGGGGCAGCGGTGATGCAAGGCAGGCAGTGAGAGATGTCATCTCTCTCTCGCTTGCCCGCCATCTCTCATTCTGGCTCTGTCATGCTGCGCATTCGCCGGTTAGCCAGCTCTATTATGGTGCTCGCCCGTCCGCCGGCTCTGCCATGTTGCGCGCCCACCGGCTCCCTCATGCTGCCCGCCGCACTCACGGCCTGGTACTGGGCCGCGCACTTTCCCTCCCAATCACCCCTCCTAGTCCTCCCTCTCTCCCCCCCAGCACACATCTTCTCCCTCCAAATCATCCCACCCCCAATTTCCCCTCAGCACAACCCCCTCTATCCTCCAAGACAAATTCTTTCCTCTAAATAACCCCTTCTAGCACAAATCCTCTCATTCCAGCACACGTTTATTACCTCACCACCCCATTGTGTTTCCAGTAAAAAATCAACTTTTCCACCCTCAAACTTACAAACCTCAGATGCAACATGGCAGATGGCCATGGAATATCCTTCCTCTAAGGCTCATCATCTTAACATGTTATATATAAGAAGGGGGCTAGGGAAAGCTTCAAACAGCTCTGACGTACTACTTTTGACAGGCAGATGGCAGAGAGATGCCGGCTCCTGCAGTGGTGGGCGATTTTGTTTTTTAGGGACCCGGGGTACCCTGCAGGATGTGCTGAGCACATGCCCTGGGTGCCTGCTCCCAGTGATGCCACTGAATGACAGATCAGGACATTGAAGGGTTTGCTTACCTGCTCCATACCTACATTTTCTGTTACAGGTAATAGGTGGTGGGTAAGCAAACCTTGTCCAGTGCCAATCTGACAGCATTCCTGTGTCAACTCCTGCATGTAGTAGCACCGCACTGGCAGGAGTGAGAAAGCAGGGGGAATGAGCACAACCCACAATTCCAGCTCTCGCCTCCTCTCCAGATTTGGCTTGCAACTTCTATAGCACCAAGCTGACAAGAGTAGTAATACAGCACCTTAAAATTGCATGAGTAGAGGAAAGGTCTTTTTAGATTTTGCCAGTCATCTAGTGCCCATAGGAGCTGGTTTTGGCTGTGGAGATTCCAGAGCTGTTAGACAAAGGCTAGCATGCACAACATCAAAAGGTGAGCTCATTGTAGAAAGCATATGGCATTAAGCTTTAGCTTGTACCTTAAAATGCAGAAGTTAGATTGGATCAGAGTCATACGCCCAAATAGATTCAGGCGGTAGAGAGGCAGGGGAGCACTTTTGGGTTCTGAAGACAAAGGTTCCAGAAAGGCAGTTTCCAACAGCAATGAGACATAGTTGCAGTGAAATCAGCAAATAGGCAATTTGTTGTTCGCCAGAGAGGCAGCTAGAATTAGAGGAAGGAACCAGTGTTAATATGGGACCTTGTTCTGATGCAGTGGGAACAAGCAATCACCGTGTTTTTCCTGGTTTTCATCTGTGCCGTCCATTGCCAGAGTGCTATTATGCCCCTTTTTCCCAGCTCCTCTGTGCCTTTTCTACATGATCGTGTTGCTTTTTTCATTGCCCTAGCTCCATTTTGACAGAAATCGCAGCGAAAGGTGGTTGCAGAGCTGGGCTTGCAAGTGTAAAAAAAGCCGTTGAGAGCAGCTCAAAATTCCTATCTGCCAAATCTTTGAAGAAAGAAACGTCTTCAATTGGTAAAGTGAGATGTTTAAGCCTGAGACAGTAGGATCAACTATCAGAACAGACCATTTATTAATATTAAACTCTTTTTCCACTCTATAGAATTCTGCAAATTTTGGACTAAAAATATTTTCTAACTTGACCCAATGGTCATAGATTACCCATTCTATTTGTTCATTAAAGGGAATGTATAAATATAGCAGCTCTTTGTACCCAAAGGTGCATGGCGAGATGGTGGAGATTTAAGTGCGAGCAATACTGAAAGTAAAGAAAAAGGAAGGGAGAAAAGGAAGGGAGAAGTTGAGTAGATGACAACAGCAACCAACCAGGTTGTTTCATGTGAAAGCAAGAATTCAGATTAGTTGCCATGGTCGAACCCCCCACTTTTGGGCCCATAATCCACCCCAAACTATGTGGATATTCAACAAGTAACTAGAACTATATTTTAACTAAGGATTAAAAAAGGGCAACTGTACATCACGCACAGCGAGTTTGCACAGTATTCCTTGCACCTTCTGGGGTTCTGGGTGATCTGTAATTCTCCCACAACCTCAAAACGTACAAAGGTTTGTTAGTTGATGTTCTTAAGAAATTAGCCCGTCCAAATGTATGAATATGCATCTATGACTGTGGTAGGGAAACTAGAGTGTAAGCATCTCAAGAGATAAAGCTGCTTTGAAGGTTTATAGTTTTCACATGATATCTAATTTTTATATAATGATGACTCTAAGTTAAAAGCCTTACATCATATAAACTTTTTTTAAATTTGCTTTAAAAAAAGCAAAAAAAAAAAAAAAAAAAAACACGTGCCAGTGATAACCGTTACAAAGTCAGTTCCAAATTAATCGTTTTGTTTTCTACAAAACAGCAAGATAACTCACCTATTTTGATTCTTTTACAGCAGCCTCTTAACCTTTTTACCCTGCAGGAAAGGAACCCTTGATATAATTTGGATGTCTCAGGGAACCACTGCTAAAAAATATATATATCCAGGTTTCATAGTTATATAGCATTAACAAACAGCTAAAAGTTTTAAATATATTGGAATAACATCAAAAATTGCCCTAAGACATTAAAGGAACAAAATAGGATATGCAGATAATGCTAATAATAATAAGAAGGCGGCATACCTGGACTATTTAATAACAGAGCAAATTTTACAACACTGTCAGTAATAATCATGAAAGTGAACAATATTGACCAGAAAAGAAACAGACTCAAAACTTGTGTCCTCTTAAACTAGCCATTGGTAACGTGTGCCCTTACCTTTGTGGTCAGTGAAGAAATGTCTATTAGATCAGTAATCATTGTAGGTGGGAGAGCCTACCATTGCTCAAGGAACCCCTAGAAACCTCTGGAAGAATCCTAGGGTTCCATGGAACCTTGGTTGAAAAAGCCTGTTCTACCATATAGGAACCACATCATCAAGATCTCTACAACTCAGATCTGCCCAGCTTCTGTAACAATTTTTTACTGAAAATCCTGAAGAAAAATAAGCCATGTGGGTGATATTGGCCAGTGTCTACTAAAGATGAGAAAATGAAAAGCCGCTGTACTGCTAAGCGGGCGCAATCAGGTTTTTAAAAATCTGTGCAAGGAAATGTATATGTATATGTATATATATATATATATATATATATATATATATATATATATATATATATATATATATGGGCTGGTATCTTTAAAGGAAAAGGATTTTGAACTTGCAGATTTCCTGGTAAAGGAGGCCACTGCTGTCACCTGTTCACTCATTCCGTGTGCCCAAAGGGGAAAAAATATTTTGACCTGCTGCCCCCCCGGGGCACCTCTTCTGGCTCGCAAGTCCTCAGTTTTGTAGCAAGCAATGCGGAGTAAAGCTGTCCATAGCTGGATAGAATTTTGAATTAAAATTGCTTGGAAAACAACAGTACATTAGTTTGCTTTTAAAATTTGAAAACCACCATAAACTGCTAGAAATGAGTTTTCCTTCTACTTATAGTTTTCCCATCACTGCGGTTGAAAATTAATGTCAATTTGACCCACTTATGATTAGAAAAACAAAAACTTTGAGAACCTTCTTTTTATAAGAATTTCATTCCAAATTCTACCCACCTATGGCCAAGCATTACAAGGCAAGTTTAGGGCTGGAGGCCTGTGTCCACTGTACGCCAAGATATGCAATTTACAGGCAAGTCAAAATTCCTTTTATCTTAATTGCACAGGACACTGCGCCAACAGGCCTAAAAACAGGTAGAAACCCCAGGTTTAGAGTGCTGCTGCACAAACCCTGCAGCCAAAAGCTTCATCAGCCAAATATTAAACATGTGCCTGGTTAAAAGTATTAATAGAAGACCAGGCGGTGGCCTTACAGAGTTGGGTGACAGATACAGGCTTAGTGCCTAAAAGCCCAGGATGCTTCTACAGATCTGGTGGTGTGTGTGAGCATAACAGTGCAGGAGGAGGGGTTTTAGAGCATATGCTCCGGCAATCAGGTTCCTTATCCAACTAGCAGTGGTGGACTTTAAAAGTATAAGTTCACCTATTGGATCATATTTCATGTTCCACCCATATTCACGCTGTCAATTCAAAACAGTGTCAATCTATGAACGAACTACAAGTACTGTCAGCCACCACGGCTAATGGCTTGTAGTTCTGAATGAACTGAGAGAGCACTGATGAAGGCCCTTTTAGTTCATTCAAAAGCTTTGCAACTTTCAAACTGACAGCCAGTGTTGAGGTATTGGCTGAAAGCTGGAGGGCTTGTCTGCAGAAGCCTGACACTGCACCCCTGATCCACTGATCACAAGTGTAATGCCTTCCAAGCTCCTGCAGGAAAAAATAATAAATGCACATTTTTTTCAGCAAAACAGATGTGCATTTATTATTTTTTGTAAAAAGGTGAACTTATTCTTTAAAGCAAGTAGATGACAAACCAGGAATCCATCCAATGGAAGCAGTACCTTTTAGGAACACTAACTTCTCTGACAATGTCAAGGCATTGCAGATAGACTTCCTTTGGATGCTTAAAGTGGAAGTAAACCCCCCTATCGTTTTCAGCCAAGGAAGCTGCCATCTTGGCCTCTGTTTAATCTTCAACTGCCACAGTGCTGCACATGTGATCCGTTATGACACCAGCCATTGGATGGTTTGACTGTTTGGTTGAGAGCACAGCCAATGTGCAGGTAGCATTCCCGGCATGCCTTTTTTTTTTAAACTGTTAAATCGATGGGTTTACTTCCGCTTTAAGAGCAGGGCACAATGATAGCAGAACGGTGCTCTTTTAGATGGAATGCTCAAACCACCTTTGGACGGAAGAATGTTCTAGCATGCAATATCACCTTGTTGTGAAGTTAGTAAGGACTCTTCACAGGAGACACTAGTTCTTAGATGCATCTGACACAGACACAAAAGGCCACCAGAAAAGCTACTTTTGTGATAAGAGGCTCCAAGTGAAAATCCCTGATGGGTTCAGATGGTGGTTTTTACAACAGTGACCTAATACAAGACACACCTTGAATAAAGGTTTTAATGAGGGAATGTGAACCCAGAGGCTCTAGAAAAAGGATAAAGCAAAAACATGACCTTTTAGGGTGCCGAGAGCTAAATTCTAGTGACAACTTGTTTGTAGGAAGGCCAGAATGCGGGATACAGAGTACCCTCTGAGTTGCAATAAACTGCGCTCACACCAGGGGAAAGATTTCCAGGTATGATAATAAATCTTCCTGAATGTAGATTTGTTTTTGTCTAACAAGGTAGAAACCACAGACCTCGCTATCCTTTAAGACTGGTTTTCAACAGCCATGGTGTTAGATCCAGAGACTGTGAAGCAACAGACTAGAAGACCTTGAGGAAGAAGATTCATCTGTTGGGAAAGAGGCCAGGGGTCTTCCGCAAGAAGCCGGAGTGTCTGTACCAGGTTCTTCTGGACCAGTTTGGTACCATCACATGTGATTTGCACCGCACTGCTGTGCAAATCACATGCAATGTCTGTGCGATGCAAATTCAGCCATACAAATTGTATGGTTGAATTCGCTTCGCAGTTGGACCAAAGTCATGCAGGACCCTTTTTTTGATCTCCACCAGAATCAAATCGCATGGGTGTTCACACCCATGTGATCTGGTTCCTGTCCGAATTTAGTTTGCACTGCGATATGCGAACCGATCTGGGGGTGTCATTAACTTGACATTGACAAGTATTGACACTCTCTGCAGTTCGCATAAGGCAGTGCGATGCGGGAATCCGCAGGGTTTCCCGCATTGCACCAATGTGAAACGAGCCTTAAGGCTTTGAAGTTGAAACCTGGGAAGAGCTTGGAGGTGCTCTGTATTGTTTAGAGGAACTATGAGCACCTGAAGAGGTGTATTTTGTTACCTTGTCTGAGAAAGCAAAACTTTTACACCTGTGCCATCAAACAAGCATCGGACCTGAAAAGATTTTAGCGATAGAATCCTGCACATATGAATAGAGATAAGAATTCTAGATATTTGTATCATGATGTATTGCAGGGCAATGTTCCAGGGTTCCATCAACATACTTACCCCTAAGCATAGCATTTCCTTAGGTTAAAATTCTCTCCCAAACAAAAATGCAAAAATTCCCCATCCTTACAGTCCAAATCCCCTTCCCAGCACATATCTTTGCCCCCCACCCTAATAACCTACAAATTGGTAGTCCTAGCACACATCCACTTTCCTTCTAAATCCTCCCTCCTAGCATAAATTCTCCCCCCCAAATCCCCACTCCTAGAGTGAAATCTCCCCCCAAATCTGCTCCCTCAAAAACCCCCTCCTAGCTTAAATTCTCCCCCCCAAATACAAATCCCCTCAAATTAGCACATACGTCCCCCCCACCCCATTCCTCCTAGCACAAATCCACCCCCCAGCACAAACAGCCCCCCTCCAATCTTAGCACCACCCTAGATCCGGCCATGTACAGACAGGTGCCTCTCTAAGAAGGCTGCTTGTAAGCATATGCCTACAGTGCCTAATGGGAAATCCAGCCCTGGTTGCATGGACGTTTAAAGTAAAAAAAATATCAAGAGTTTCAATTATTTTTCTGTCCATAAAATCTTTAAAAGAAAGCACATCATCTTTAATGGGTACAGCTTGTTTAGGACAAAAACAGGCAGGACCAACTGGAATAGCCCACTCTTTTGTAAACTCTTTCAACTTAAGTTCAGGAAAGGGGAGAGTGAAAATCCTTTCAGGAGTGACCCAGTCATAGACCACACATTCTGCTCATGAAAAGGGAAAGCTTTGCAAGGCCTAAAAATGGTTTCTTTGTGCCCAAAGGGGTGTGGCAAGACTAGGAGAGTCCCACCTGTACAATGTCAATGCTTTTGCATACAGAACCAATGAGCTTTTCAACATTAGCAAGCATATTGAGGGAATCGCCCTCTTGAATGTGGTGACTGTCCTCTAGGACCGGCATATCCGGGTCTGACTGAGAAACAGAAGTAGAAGAGGCAGGGTGTTTTTTCATCTCTGGACAAAGCTAGCTGAATTAAGGCTGTACACTGAGAAAATATGACAGATACAGAAAACTATTTTTATCAAATAGGCTGCTTGCCTGAAATACAGGGAGAATAGAATGCTGAGACAAGTGTTAAGACTGGTTCCTGCTCTGGTGCAAGGGACACATCGTCACTCTGAGGCTGACTGGTGCATGGGCCTTCGGCAAAGCGAAAGCGCCCCTCTGATTTAAAGTTGGCTCCCTTTCACTTGGTCTTCTCCATAACAAGTGAAGGAATTTCCCTGTGGTATACTCACAGTAAAATGAGTAAACGTGTCCTGTAGGATTATGTGGCATCTCAGATGTAGACTGACCTGCAATGAATCCTTGTGGCAAAAGGAAGCACCTAAATACCTTATAAGGACTATAGGGGAAAGTGGTGTCAAAGTGTGTGACCAATGGTGTGATTTAAACCTTGGTGATCCCCCTAAGATGTAGATACATTTTAGTACCAAGTTTGGAAAGTTTGCACTTAAAAGTGACTACATTTTAAACATAGCCCTGATTTACACAGTAAATGGTCAAGTATACAGCCATGGCCAAAAGTTTTGAGAATGACACAAATAGAACATTTTCAAAGTCTGTTGCTTACGTTTTTATGATGGCAATTTGCATATACTCCAGAATGTTATGAAGAGTGATTAAATGAATTGCAATTAATTGCAAAGTCCCTGTTTGCGATGAAAATGAACTTAATCCCATAAAAAAAAATTTCCACTGCATTTGTGAAGAAGGCTTCAGGGCGCCTAAGAAAGTGCCAGGACCGTCTCCTACAGTTGGATTCAGCTGCGGGTTCAGGGAACCACCAGTGCAGAGCTTACTCAGGAATGGCAGCAGGCAGTTGAAAATGCATTTGCACGCACAACGATAAGACTTTTGGAGGATGGCCTGGGGTCAAGAAGGGCAGCACTGAAGCCACTTCTTTCCAGGAAAATCATCAGGGACAGACTGATATTCTGCCAAATTTACAGGGATTGGACTGCTGAGTACCTTGGTAAAGTAATTTTCTCTGATTAATCTCCTTTCCGATTGTTTGGGGCATCCCAAAAAAACCTTGTTCAGAGAAGAAAAGGTGAGCGCTACAAATCGGGCCTGTGTCATGCCAACAGTAAAGCATTGAGACCATTCATGTGTGGGGTTGCTTCTCAGCCAAGGGAGAGGGCTCACTTACAATTTTGCCTAGGAACACAGCCATGAAGAATGGTACAAAAGCATCCTCCAACTTCTCCCAACCATGCAACAGTTTGTTGATGAACAATCCCTTACCAGCATGATGGAACACCTTGCCATGAGACAAAAGTGATAACCAAGTGGCTTGGGGAACAAAACATCAAAAATTTGGGTCCATGGCTGGGAAACTCCCCAGACCCCAATCCCATTGAGAACTTGTGGTCAATCCTCAAGAGGTGGGTGAACAAAAACCCCACCACAAATTCTGACTAACGCCAAGCATTGATTATGCAACAATGGGCTGCCATCAGTCAGGATGTGGCCCAGAAGGCGAATTGCAGAGGTCTTGAAAAGAATGGTTCAACACTGCAAACATTGACGCTTTGCATAAACTTAAGGTAATTGTCAAGAAAAACCTTTGACACTTACGAATTGCTTTTAAATTATACTTCAGTATACCATAGTAACACCTGACAAAAAGTATCTAAAAAACACTGAAAAAGCAGACTTTGTGAAAATGAATACATGTCATTTTCAAAACCTTTGGCCACGGCTGTACAGGGTGACCCTGTCTTAACCGTTTATGACACTGGACTGTAATTAGAGACCCGGCTTCGCCTATCACATTGGCATACCTCCAAAGGGGTCTTAAGGGACTGTAATTGACCATGGCCCTGGACACCCTGCAGCTAACTCAACATGTCACACCAAGTGCCAAGTTGAGTACCCAATCCAGGATCCAGTGGCCGAGGCAACATTACAGGCTGTCCCCACAACATTTGGTCTGGATATGGCTCCCACAGCATTACCGAGGTGGCACTGATTGGGATACACTTCTGTAGACAGTGAGGTTAATTGAAGACTTTTTTAATGTCCACCTTATTATTGCAGGTAATCACTGCTTGTGTGAACCACCATGAAAAGCCGCAGTCGCCGACAGCCTGTCAAAGTGCACAGGCTCAATGGCTGCAGCTAGCCACTGGCAGTGGTCAAACCCCAGCAACAGGAATCCGTAGATTCCTGCCGCTGTGATTTGCATCGTGGCAAAACACCCATGCGAATGTAACCCAATATCTTTTAAAAAAGTAAACAGCAGCAACACTTGTTTTTGTACCCTCCCCTTTCATGAGGCTCAGGTTTTGGAGTAGCAGATGTCAATTATTCATTTTGCCTGACTGATGAGTCTTTTCTCTAGTACCATCATTTTATTAGATGACCTTTTTATTCTTAAAATTAAGCCAAAAAATATGCAACACATTTTGCTGGTGCCAGTCTGTGACCAGCTATAGCTTTTGGCCTTCTGATAGAAAAATATGAATGCATCTCTTCGTCTGGCAAATCCAATATGAACATGGGGAGCATAACTGGACACAGATTGTAGTTTTAGTCAAAATATTTTCTTTTACTGTAGAGAATCTGGATGTTACATTAGTCACAGATAATGCTGGCTTGTTCCTGACCATTTCTATAGGACTATGACCATCTGTGAAGTCAAAATCATAAGTCTTGGATACATGTTTTGACCACACCCCCATTAACAAGAATAATGTAGATTATGCTTTTCATAACAGATCTACTGTGCAGTCATGAAGTTATTATTCACTCACATAAGGCAATCTACTTTCTACCCACACCATTGATACATTTCACTAAGAGGAATTAATAAACCAGTCCTTAAATTTACAAAAGCACTGCTCAAGTTATAACAAATGCAAAATTACACTTTATTTTATTTTATCAACATCACAGTTCTTGTGATAGACTGCTGAATGTTTTTGGACCAACTGTCTTCTTGAATGTGGACAGAAAAGTTTTTCCCTTCTGTTGCATATCATTTTGTTGCTGTCTATTCTCTAAATGCATTACTAGCAATTCTACTGTAAATGTAAAGCTTTTAGAAACCGGAGAGCTTATGTATTGTGTATCTGGTAGCAGCAGTGAAAAGGTGATATACAGTGCTATTGTAACACATAGAAAGCATTGCAGCTAAAGTATTAGGTCTAAACAAATACAAAAAAAAATACATATATCTTAAGCTAGCCTATAGGAATAATTAACATATATAATTTATTTTACTAGTGTGTGCAACTGGAGGTTTATGACACATGAAATATACCAGCACCAAATAAAATCAAGGCAGAAATTAATTTTGTTCAAGCCATACTGACTGCAGCAAAAGACAAAATCAAGTCTTAGGGGTCCAATTTATCAAAACTTGAAGAAAGAAGAGGGCCCATGTTGCTCTTGGCAATCTGATTTCACTTTCAGTGATCACTGTGAGCCATTACTACAGTACTTCTTTCCTTTAGTTTATATAAACCAGCTTCCTGTGCTCATGAACACATTTGGTTTAATTTATGAAAACTGGTATAAGTGTAACTGCAATAACCTAAAGCAACCAATAAAGTGTCTGCTTTCAATTTACACATTTTTTAAACGCTAGGAGATTAACTATTGTGCAATAAGTCCCCATTTACAATCGTCAGAGCACCATTGTTCCTGCAGATGCCCAAACAAGTGGAGGGAGATTAACATTGGAAAAACAGGGCAGTATAAAATAATTGCTCGTCAAATCTGAATTCGGTCACATGTAGATATATCTATACACATGTTCAATAGCTTGGGACAAAATCTATTTGCACATATTTGAAAAACAGTAAAATATACACCATAAAAAAAAAAAAACTTTTGCTTTTGAAAAGATTACCCAAACTGTGTATATATTATTGCAACAAGTAGAATCCAGATTTATGTAGGTACATACACTATACTAACCTATACATAGGCGTTTAAATATAAGCAGATTAATCTAGTGCCAGTTATGGTGTAGGGGTCATAAGTATGAAAAAATATATATATAAATAAATAGCAAACATAATAAATTGGCCTTCAACTATTATACAGGTATTCATGCAATAAGAAAAACAACAGGACAATTCAGTTCTTCTTAAATCAAATTCTATTTGTGAATTCAGCAAAATAATTTCTATAAAATAAAACAGCAAAATATTTAAATATTATAGAAGGGGCTGTATCTGTTTCTGTAGGGAGTATTTGGTTTTTAGACATGTCCAAAAATACACACATTCAAGTTACCAATTATTTTTTTCATTTAAATACAGTATTTACTAATGCTTTCCTTGAAATTCATAAAACATCTTTTGCCAGGAATCATGCGACCTTCAAACTGTCTGCAACTAACCAGTAGTTCTTAATTTTCAGTCCCTGCTTATTAAATGTTAAATATTTTCTTTTTTTTTTTTTCTTTTCTTTTTTGTACACAGTTGATTAAGGACTACAAGACAAATCTAATTTCAAGTAGATCTGTTGTACACTGAGCAAATACCACCAGTTTTTACCCAGGCAGTGGTACTCACAGGTGTAATAAAACTGTCACAGGCCTTCACGTTATTGAGATGCAGTAGAAGAGAAGGAAGTATCAGACCAAATGCCTAGAATAAGCTTACCAAAAAGGAACAAAACAAGCACACAATACCATCTATTATGTTTCCAAGATCCTGGCATAGCAATTGTTGCATATTTGTTTGTCGTATTCCTCCATCTTGTGTTAATTATTGAAACCCAAGCATCATTTATCATACAGGCAATTTTCAAATATTACAAATGGGCACATGTGCAACTCAATTCTATATCCCCACTGCCCAAGTTTGTCCCCCATTTTAAACTTAAGGTCTATATAAAAAAACAAAAACAAACAAAAAAAGAAAGAAAAACCTCAACAGTGCAACTGTTTTTAGATCATGGCATTTTGTCCTCATTAACCCTCCCACAACCCCTATGTCTGGCTACACTCTCCTGGCGTGAAGCCATGCTATATGTTACAGCAGAACAAGAGTAAATCTAGTATGAGAAGGCAATAAAAGAAATTTTAAAAACAAATGATACATTATCACTTGTCCACATTGACCAGAAAGTGAATAGGTTACCAGCTGTCAAAGTTGTTCAGAGAAAATTGTGGTTGTAGATAGTTCACAGCAACTATTTTTGCGGTTGGCTTGGCAACTGCTGTAAAGATTGCCTTGGCAAAAAAAAAAAAAAAAAAAAATGTAGAGCCGAAGGTATAGTTCAGGAAACTAAAGGTTGTTTTTTTTTCTGGAAATTTTGTTTGTTTTTTAATTTTTTTTGTAAATACGTGAACTTCATCAAGCCCCAAATAAAAAAAAAAAAAAAAAAAAAAAAAAAGGTCTTGCTTAAGAATTAACAGTCAAACATTAATATACTATGTACACCTTTGCCATTTACACAGTAGCATCAGGCCGTTTATTACAAAACACTATACACTTTCCACTGCAGGCGGGTTATATATTGACAGCAAGTTTCTGCAGATAAGACAGTGAATAGACTCTCCACTCCAAGTTGATTAGGAATAGTTTTTTTTTTTCGTTTTCTAGTTTTAAATATTAGCCAGACACAAAGGAAAGTTGGACTGTAAGGCCTGGGTGCACAGTCTCGGAGGAGTTAAGTAAAAGAATATCGAGTTTCACTAATCTTTAGTTTGAATTAGGGGGACATCTTCACTGCCTTCAAATTCTTCTGGTGCTCGCTGGCCCGCTCGCTGAGGATTGGGATTGGGATTGGGATTTGGATTTGGATTGTTCATGTGGTGTGCTGCTGGGCCTGTATATGGTTGTCCATGCAAATGGTTATTCTGTAAAGCATAACAAAAATATTTTATACCACATTAGTTGCAAAAACAAAAAAAAATAGATTAATACATTTGTATGTTTTCCAAGGTATAAAGTGGAAGGCTTGCTTTAAATTAACTCCATGCAATCAGTTTCACCATACTAGTACACTTATATATGTAATATGTGTAAAAGATGTGCGTCACTCCTGCAAGCCAAAGCAAGGCTAGGAGGAGCTGAAGCACATTGCTGAATGAAGATGACCTCACAGATGGTGCTGGACTGGCCGAGCAGAGATGGGGGTAGGGCTGGTTAGATCTGTGCTGCGATTCATACCCAGACACAGACGATGGCTCCATGAAGTGCCGCTGAGCAGACACATTTAGCTGTACTGGCACGCCATGTTATGTTATTATTACAATAATGCATACTGTAAAAGTTTTAGTTATACATACTAACCAAGGGCAGGTTTTAATATTTACCTGGAATACCACTTTAATAGATAAATACACCTGGGTTGTATGAATGTGGAAGATCTGTATGCACACAGTGGTGAAGGGAGTTTCTAAGAACAGCTAATGTATTAACTAGTTTTAATATTGCTTAGTAGATCTGGCCATTCATTTGTGGATGTTGTAGTATCAAAAAATAAAACATATTTGCGTGACAATTGAGGTAAAAATATGAAATAAGGCCAAGCAACACTCAATTTCAACAGGATAGTTCTCAAAGATATCTGAAGAACCATACACTGCTATATTTAACCACTTGCGGACCCGCCCACCGGTACCCGTCGATGCTTCAGTACAACAGACAGAACAGACAGAACAGCAGTCTGCCTAAACAAGGCAGATTGCCGTTCTGCGAGTACAAAAGGCATGGATCCTGTGCTCCTGTAAAGCAGGAACACCGTTCCATGCCTTTCCCTAGTAAAAGCACCTCCCCTACTAAACTGAATCACAGGCTAGGCACACAGTTAACCCTTTGATCGCCCCTGATGTTAACCCCTTCTCAGTCAGTGTTTTAAGAGGAAGAATAGCAAGGCTACAAATTCTGAGCATTCGGCTCCTTCTACAGGCCTGTAGGAGTCGTCGAATGCTCTGAGCGCGTAGTCTTGCTATTCTTTCACTTGTCTGTGATCTCCTGACTCCTCTGGTGACGTCATATCCGCGGGGTGTTCCACGCTGTCACAGTGAGACTTCCTGATTCCTCGAGGCTCCAGGACCTGCCTTTCTCCCCCGAGTGGCTGGAACCAACTTGCCAACCGACGGCACGCACCATGACGACCCTGGGAACCCCATACAGATGAGCCCGCTACTCATGTAGATATTGAATAACTTGGTGATCACAGAGCGCCGTACATGGCACACAGGCAGCTCATGCATGGGAGGACGTCATATGACGGCCTCCCGGCAATAAAGGTCCACGCTGTAGCCGTCATTTGGCTATAGCACAGACGAGAGGTGGTTAAGTAATGCATTACCGTATCGCAAAAAATTGCCTGATCATGAAGGGGTGAAATAAAGTGAGTCTACACATTTGAGAATTCAAGACTAAATATTCTGAGCTTTGCATAAACCCAACCATAATTGGTTCTCTTAAAGTATGTTCTTTGAGTTTTTTGCACAAGCAGGGTAAATTTCAGGACTTCGCAGATGCCAGGGCCCTTCAATGTGGACCCTCTTGATTTTTCTTTAAACCGTTAGTTTACCTTTATTAAAAAACTGCCAAGGCAGATAAAGGGTGTCAGTAGATAAAACAAAAAATAAATAAAAAACTGTGCACCGAAGTTAAATAAAGCCTTTGCAATTTATGTAGCTCAAGAAGCCTGACCGGAAAACGTTGCTAAAAAAAAAAGCCTAAGGCCCCTTTCACACGAGGCGGACTCCGCTTGCACGGAGCCCGCCTCTGTCCGTCGGCTCAGCGGGAGATCTCTCCGTTGATCTCCGCTGAGCCAGCGGATGACAAGCCTCTCTCCGCTCACTGAGCGGGGAGGGGCTTGCGAGCGTCGCTGGTCTCTATGGAGAGATCGGATGAAAACGGACAGTGTGTCCGTTTTCATCAGATCTCACCCGATCCGATAGCGACGGATCTGGACGTGGGGCCATACGTCTGCTTTTGGCGGATCGGACCGGGTCGGATGTCAGTGGACATGTCTCGGCTGACATCCGACGCTCCATAGACTAACATGGAGCGCCCGTTCAGATCCGCCGTCAAAACTGACAGGCGGATCTGAACGGTCCGTCCATGTGAAAGGGGCCTTATGTTCCTGCACCCCTTCACCATCACAGGAGGGAGCTCTCAAATGCTGAGCTCAGAGCTTCCTCGTCGAGGAAGAGAAAGCGCATGGGAGGGAGTTTAAATCAGAGAAAGCTCACTCTGGCAATTTTATTATGTTTTGCATAACTAGTATAGTTCATTTTCTATGCCTTGTTGTAATTGTAAGAACTAAATCTTAAAAGCCAGACAGTTTTTACCTACATTGTGTTGGGTTTGAAAAAAGGGGAAGTATTGAAAGCATATTAAAAAAAGATGCAGGTGGCCAGCTTATCCCAAGGAAGAATTGGAGCAATCATCAGGTATAGCTACCCCTTTGACCACTTGCCTACTGGGCACTTCTACCCCCTTTCTGCCCAGGCCAATTTTCAGCGTTGTCACACTTCGAATGACAAATGCGCGGTCATCCAACACTGTACCTAAACATTTTTTTTTTTTTCTCACGCAAATAGAGCTTTCTTTTGGTGGTATTTAATCACCACTGCGTATTTTATATTTTGATAAACAAAGACCACAAAATTTAAAAAAAAAAAAAAAAAAAAACACTTTCATATAACATATATGCAAACAGGTACATTTTCTCTTTCACCGACGTGCGCATTGATGAGGCTACACTGATGGACACGAATATGTGGCAATGATAGGCGACACTGGTGGGACTGTACTGATAATTAGTGCCCTAATTATCAGTGTACATGTCCCTTTTAGAGATGTCGGTTATAGGCTCTCTAATCTGATATTCATGCTGTCAGCAAGAGGAAAGGAGTGTGGAAAACCGGCCTCTGTTTCCATTCGTGATCAGCTGTGACTGGACACTGCTGATCACATGGTAAAGAGCCGTTGATCGGCTCATTACCTCAATCTGTGATCAGCAGTGTCCAGAGGACACTACAATCACAGAGCGCGCCTCCATAGTCACAGAAGAAAACCTTGCTGCAGCCGTCATTTGGCTATAGCATGGTCGACAAGTGGTTAAAGCTGATCTCCAGGTTCACTGTCCTATTTTATTGGGCCAAGCAGGTGGCTAGAAGATGCCACAATCTCTGACTCAGTCAGAGGCAGCCTTGTATTTATTCAGAGAATACACAGCAGCTTATGAATGCCTCTGAGCCTCTCAAACCTGTTACCGATGTGGGACGAGATGTTCTCGTCTCAACGCCGGAACAGGTGGCTATGTACACTGTATGTAGCTGAGGCTGCATGCCATTTACATAGCACGACCAGTGAGCATACTTCATAGTGTAGAAAATTGTTTGTTTGGGACAGTAAATCAGAAATCTGCTTTAAAGTGTTGGTTCACAAAAAATGAAAAGGTGAACACCCTGCACCCTTTCCCGCTCCCTGCCTTGCTTACATCCATGGGTGATAAGCTGTTTCTGACAGATTAGAGCGATTCTGATTGGTCAAAGTGGTTACGTGCCTGCACATGACCAATCACAATGGCTCTGGACTGCTGCAACTAATCACTCGCAGAGTAGGGACAAGGGAGGGTGTAAGCTTACCTTTCTTTTCATGTTTTGGGAAAAGGTGAGCATACACATTAAATGTAATCCTAATTGTAATTTAGACTTTCACAACCTCATAAAAGGCAGTTTATTAAGACATTGCTGAAAGTATGCCTATGAAATAATTAAACAGTTTTGGGGAACACTAAAGACAAAGTAATGAGAATTTATAGCCTTAATGAGACAGCAAGAAATACTTGATTTTTACAAAAATTGTTCTATCTGCATCCTAGCTAAATTCAAGCTATTCACTACATTCATTATTTCTTCTACTAAGACCCAACTGAGCTTATGAGAAAACAAAGTAGGAACTAATGTGATACAACATGGGATCATGCTTTTAGAAAAATAAATAGCAGTAAACTTCTGTTTTTTTTTGGTCTATAATCTATTTACAAAATGAGATAGACACAAAAGCACAAATATATCTAAAAATCTGAACTCTTTGAATGAGCAACTACATAGTTAGACACTATCTGTAATTTGGTTCCAAAACCCTAATTTATGCAACATAGTGTTCAAGAGCAGCACTGAGTTATTGTTTTTTTCACAGTATCATAATTATCGTCACACAGTTAGGATTGTTGATTAAACAGTATGCCAAAACCATAGCACAAACACATACATTTGCAAGATTGGAAAGCAGGTAAATGCTCTTACTATTATGAAAGCTTAAAAGTTTGATTTTTTTTTTTAACACCTTAGTAGAGGTTAGGGGCAGTCAATTGGCTGCAGCTAGAGCATAATACAGAATGCTTTTCACACACTGTAAACATTAATGGAAAGCTCAGAGCAAATGTTAATCATGTGCACCAATAGCATACAATTGAAAGACCAAAATGCACTCAACCTTATTCTTTAACAAATATTTTAATAGCTTGACTAAAGTAAACTGCTTAAAGCTGATTTATGATAAGTTGCAGATTACTACTGCACATTATGGAAATTTTAAAATTATTCCAGGATACTGGCATTTGATGCTTAGTTTTGTTCTCTGCACTGTAAAATGCTACACTCGTTAATTGCTGGTAGATTAGAAAAGCAAACACAAAAGATGGCTATAAAAGGGATTTTTTTAACTGATATAAAACGACCACTACAGTTTTGCTAAATATTTAAAAATCATAGCAAAACCTCAGTGGATCCGATTCATTAAAGGCTAAGTTCACCTTTAGGCACATGTTACAAGTTACACCCATAAGTAGTGTATAACCTGTTTCTAAGCATCTGCTTTCCACCGTTCAGAGCAGCTGCTGTCACACAGATCTGTGAATGAATAAACAAAATAAAAGTCCTGTCTGCCAACATGGCAGTGTGGTAATTGGCGTACTCAGTTATCGACACTTGCTCTAGCTTTCCAACTGAAAGCCCATACGGTGGTATGGGCAGAAAGCTGGAGGGAGTGTCTGCAGAATGCTTTTGCAGGCTCCTGTGGAAAAAAATTAAATGCACATTCTCCTCCCCTGCAAAAATGTGTGCACTTTTAATTGGAGGTGAACTTGGCCTTTAAGGGACTAAAATATAATGAAATTACAAGAAAATATGTACACAAAAAAACATGTTATACCTGCTGATACTGAGAACCAGGTGAATGGGGATACAATGGGGCATCTTCAGGTGGGGAGGATTCATGTTCCTCAGGGGCATCTGGGTCATCTGGCTCCTATAAAGTTTGCAAAAGTCGAATTTTGTCACATGCAGGTTTAGTAATTCAGATGCATCTCAAGATTGCCAGAAGAAAATCTCCATATCTGTTAAAGAATTAAACCTCTATTGCTCACACACTATTTCTGCCCCAGCCATTTCTAATCATATGACGACACTTTAAAAGCATTTTTTTTTTTAAAGATCAGTAAATAAAAAGAAAACCTAAAACACACCTTCTGTCTGCAATGATACCCCAGACTTTAGACCAGGGATGATGCTTGTGGGTGAACACAGGTAAAGCTGCCCAGTAACATGGATTGATAGTAACCTGATCGGCATTTTTGCTGGATCAAGTAATAAGCTCATGTTGTCGTGACTGCTAGACAATTTCCGGCTAATCGATGAGGGATGGGTAATGTCTATGTTACAGTATAGAAGGCTACTCTTTCCCAAAGATAATTAGAACTGCCATGGTCTCCCCTGTACACCTATCTTCCTAGCCCTTCCCTACCCTTTACACAGGTTCTGGTTAAAAAAAAATAAAAAAAAAATAAAAACAACAACATGTCTTTCAGTCAGGCAAATACTGGCCGACTGAATTATCTAAGGAATTGGGGGGGGGAGGAATTCATGTAAATTTTAGAGTTTAGAAAACTTTGTGAAGGATACTGTCCCCATCTCCCCAAAATAATTCACACAAGCAGGGTCTCTTTCATTGTGATCTTACTACCCTTTTCTTTATACAAGAATAAATGCTTAGTTGGGCACATGAAGGGCAACTGGGCATGTTTAGATGCTATGGGCATATTCAGTGCCCTGGGAAATTATCCCCTCCCGCCCCCTGTGTTTTTACTGTTGTGTTGCCTGGAATTAAAATGGAACATGGAGTTTAAATGGATTTTATACCATGAGATGTACACATGCCTATAACGTTGAAGGTGTAAAATTTATTTTATTGTGACAAACAAAAATTGGGACTAAAATAAAAAAATAAGGAAATCAGAAAAATTTATCTTGAGTGCGTATAAGTATTCACCCCCTCTGCTATGAAACCCTTACATAATATGTGGTTAAACCAATAAACTTCTGAAGTCACATAATTAGATGTTAACATAATCTTTACATGTGTGTAAGCAAAATGTCACATGAGCTGCCACATGTAAGTATAAATACTATACACCTGTTCTGAAGGACTCCCAAGTAAGCAACGTGAAGACCAAGGAGCTCTCCAAACAGGTCAGAGACAGGTGGAGAAGTATATAGATCAGGGTTGGGTTATTAAAAATAATTCTCAAACTTTTTACATCCCATGGAGCCCAATCAAATCCATTATAAAAACAATATGGCACCACTGCAAACCTGACAAGTCAAGATAGCCCACCAATACTCACAGACCCAGCAAGAAAGGTAATAATCAGAGATGAAACAAAATACCAAAGAGAAGACTTCAGGAGCTACTAAAATCTGCAGCGGAGATGGAAAGATTTGTTCATAGGATCATTTTAAGTCATACACCACAGAGCGGGGGAATATGGAAGAGTGGCCAGAAAAAAAAAAGCCATTGCCTTTTCCCCCACACCACAAGTAAGATTCTCTGGTCAGATAGGAATAAACCTGAATTTTTTTTTAGCCATAATGGGGAAATGCTATGCGACACAGACCCAACACTTTCTATTACCATAAGAACACCATCCTCAAAGTGAAGCACGGTGGTGGCAGAATCAGGATGCTTTTCATAAGCAGGGACTAAAAAAACTAGTAAGGTTTGAAGGAAAGATGGATGGTAATAAATATAGGGGTATTCTTGTAGGAAACCTGTTTCAGTCAGGCAGAGATTTGAGACTGGGAAGGGGGGTTCACCTTCCAGCAGGACCATGACCCTAAACAAGCTGGCAAAGCTATATTTGAGTGGTAAAAAAGGAAAACATTTACAGTAAATGTCTTGTAATGGCCTAGTCAAAGCCAAGTTTGATACTATTGGGAATCTGTAGCATGACTTAAAGATTGCTGTACACCAACGCAAGGTGTTGATGCAGTTTTTTTCCTGAAAAAAAAGGCAAAAATCTCAGTGGCTAGATGTGTCACGTTAATAGAGGCTTACCCCAGGAGACCTGCGGTTATAATTGCAGCAAATGGTGACTTCTACATAGTACTGACTATGGAAAGGGATGTGGGGGGTGAATACTTATGCACACGCAAGATTTTTTTTATTGTTTTTGCTCTAATTATTGTTTGTGTCACAGTAAAAAAAATAAAAATCAAAGTCACAGGGATGTTGTGTACATCACATTTTACAAAGCCCCCAAAAACATTTTATTTCCAGGTTGTAATCCAACAAAATGGGAAAGACACCAAGAGGGGTGACAAGTTGCACAAGGCACTGCACTGGCGTGTGAACTATGATTTGTGCTGAATGTGATCAACTGAAAAAAATCCAATTAGACCAGGGTTGGCCTTGTCCCTGCCTTGCCGAACCGGTCTCTGAATGGTTCCTCCCAAACTTGCAGAGAACACAGGGAAACGATATGCCCAGCATTCAGTGTGGATCCGATGGCCTCCCCTTCTCCAGCCCGCTTGTATGTGACAATACATGGGATGGACAGCAGAGGAGGACTGGCAAACAGAATTTCACAGTCACTTTCCTGCTCTGCATATGAGGAAAAATCTCCACCCTACTGATCACGGTTCTCGGGCCAGGGGACAGGGGTCAGCAAGGCAGTATTACAGGGGTCAGTAAGGTTTTCATATGTCCTGTTAATCTCTTGTCCTGCTGCCCCCTAAATCTGCCCTACATATTACTTACACTAGACAGAACTCAGCACAGCCAGTTGGGGTACAGCGCAGAACAGACAGCCAGACCAGAATGGGGGCCAGCCAGCCTGGCCTGAAACTAGTGATGTGCAGTAGGAGTTCTGCCTTTATGATGGGACTCCTACATTAGACCAACTACTCTCCAAACATGGAAGAAATAGTGAACTCCTATTTTCTCACTGAAGCTTATTTTTAAAGGTAGGCCAAAACTATATTGCTTTGTTTTATTATATTTTTCCAAGTTTTGTTCATGCTGTCCTAATTTTTATTGGGGCCAGGCTAGTTAAAGCGGAGTTCCACACTAAAGTTGAACTTCAGCTCATCAGAACCTTCCCTCCCCCTCCGGTGTCACATTTGGCACCTTTCAGGGGGGAGGACTGTGCAGATACCTGTATAAGACAGGTATTTACACCCACTTCCGGGCATAGACTCCCACGGGGTGTCTGCTGGGACACACACGGGTCCCAGAGACAGCGTGGAGCATTCTCATTGCGCTGCGCGACTCGTGCATGCGCAGTAGGGAACCGGGAAGTGAAGCCGCAACGCTTCACTTCCCAAATCCCTCAACGAGAATGGCAGCGGCAGCAGCCGGGAACCGAGCGATTTCTTGGCTTCGGTTGCAGACATCGCTGGACCCTGGAACAGGTAAGTGTCCATTTATTAAAAGTCAGCAGCTGCAGTATTTGTAGCTGCTGGCTTTTCATTTTTTTTTTTTCTTTAGGTGCAATTCCTCTTTAATACCTTGGAAAAAAAACAAACAATAAAATATTAAAATTTTATTAAAATAAAAAAAAATTCCCAAACCCTGCTGATCTTTGATCTCTCATGTAGACTTGCACCTTTCAAACTTGAACTACCCTTAAACTAAAACTCAAAGATTGTTGGACAATTTATGTCTAGTTTGGTGTCCCAAAGTCAGCTGCTGTATTCTTAAAGTTGACCTGAACTCAAAAAAGGGAAAAATTGCCATGTTACAAGGAAATGTTAATGGCTACCTCATGACCACTAAATCATTATCCTTTGCAGTGGGGATGTGCAAGGCTTTATTACTCGTTTTGGTTTTGGGAGGGGGGGGGGCACAGTGACACTTAACAGCTCCTATTCTCAGCCACGCTGATCCCTGCAGCTTCTCCTCCCTGACACTCCAAATGTCTGGACTTTAGATATGATGAGGACCAGGGACAGTCCACTACCAGAATGTGGGGAAATGCCATCAGAGGACCAGGCAAGTAAGTCTGTTAAACCTACTACTATCCCCTAGACACAACTGAGCTATTAACCCTTGCAGTGAGAAGCATAGCCCCATTGCAAGGGATAGTTTTACATCTTCTTTGAGTTCGGCTTCAAATGAAAACTTATGTTTTTAATTTAAAAAAAACTTTGTACCCAGAAAAATAAGTGTCTTGAGTTCCTCAAGAAAAATAACAGGGGACTTTCTGGTATGTGAGGGTGCCTGTGCCTACAAGCTGTATAGCTGTATATCTACTGTTTTAGATCTAAAGTACTGTGCCTCCACCTGCTAGTCTGAAACGATTTAGAGTGAGATTTGGCAAGGTTACTACTATGCTGAACTGCATACATCTTGCAGCTACTGCTTCATCCATTTTGTTTATTTTATCTTTCTGAACCTCTCCTGTTCGTTCACTCATTCTGCTGATCTATTCTTTGTGAAACTCTCCTGCTCTCTTGCTTACTACTCTACCAGTCATTAGGGAGCAACTCTGACATGCTGGAACAAAACCCTGCTCCTCTATTAAGATGGCTGCCCCCAAACAGAAACAGTGTTGAACAAGGTATGGTAAGTCCTTAACAGGGAAGATTCGCTAAAGAAACACTAATGACTTGTCCCCTGCCTGTCTTTTTGGGCACAGCTGAAAGTATTTCAGAGATTTCCCTTTACTTCCTGTCCCATAGCTAAACAGGAATTGAGAGGAAATCCCTGCAAATTAAGGGAATCCCTTGGATATCCCCAGGTCACCAGAACTAGCATCCCCATTGGAAGACTTACCCTCTATTACTTTTATGGGGACAACCCAAAATGTGGGATTTTCTTTATTTTCAAAGAAATTATGAAAAGCACAAAAAAAAAAAAAAAAAAAAAAAGGAGTGGGAATCTCCCTAAGTGGCACAGGCAACAATAACAACTTTTATCAAAATCCTGTCCTAGAAGGGGCTCAAGCGAGCGTTTTAAAACAAAATCACAAAACGAAAAAACAGCTGCACACACTACTACCCACTACTAACACAGGAATATATAAAAAGTGTTACACTGTCACCAATAGATGTGTTTTTTACTGTTAAACTATGAGTGTTCTCCTTTCCTCTTTCATATAGTATTTTGGCCATGTCAGAGAGGGATTGTCTTGATTTAGTCTGCTGTGGAGGGCGGTTCCAAGTGGCAAATTGCGTTAGTGGAGACATACACCCATTCAAGCATCAGGCTGCAGGAGTGGAGGCATAAAATTATTCATCCAGTTAATAAAAAAAAAAAAAAAAAAAAAGATTTCCCCTTGCAAGGTAAAGGCATATTGTGCTAGTATGCATCATTATGAAAAATACTTGAAAAGATGCCCTCCAGCGGCGCGCTGTCACTGCTGCAGAGACTTCTATTTTTACCTGGTCTTCCTTCCAGGTTCACGGGCAGCGGCCACTTGAATGGCCGAGCAGCGATGACATCAATCTTGCCCATGTGCACAGGAGTCATGGCCACGGCACAGAGCTCTGAAGAAATGACATTGCAATGCCGTTCCTTTAGCGCTCATGCGCCAGTGACGTCACTGAATGCTGCTCACCGCAATATCTCCTAAGCGGTGCAGATTTAGAAGATAATTTTACCTACAGGTAAGGTTTATTACAAGTTAAAAGTGAAATACAGGAGTTTACTACCACTTAATAGGCGGTGTGATTGGAGGCTGATGACTTTGTCCAGCTACCATTGTTTTTTTTTTTTTTTTCTCTTGCAAGCATTGTTAGACCTCTTATTTTTTGGTCCAACATTCTACTAAGCAAAACTGGTGTCACATGTTTGGGTGCACAGCAGTGATTGTGAAGAGGAATTCAATTAGACAAGTTTTGGTCACACTGTTCTATTTTGATGCAGTTTTCTATTTAGAGACTTTGCTGATACACTGGACTCATTTATCAAATTTTTTGAGCATTTATATATGTTCACGGTTGATATATTCACTTCATTGATTCTCATATAGATGATCCATTTATGACAGCACAACACTTATTATATATTCCCGAGCAAAAACTGCCAGGGGTTCAAAATCCCTCTTCACTATACAAAACTACAAAAAAGTTTAGTGCTTAGTTGTACTAGAAGGTCATCTTTAATATCTTATACACAAAAAAAAAAAAATGATATTTAATTATTTTAAAAACCGCAACTTTTGCACCATGGACTAATGTCCATGGTGAATGCAGGCTAAAATCGGTTTGCTTTAAAAAGCTATTTTTTTAAGCATTATTACACAATTGTAAGCTTGTGAACACAAATGTTATTAGTAAAGAATTAGTCGATTTAGTACAGCTACATAAAAACAGTGTTTATAAAAACATAAATTTTCATCAAAATACAACAGGATCATAGCTCAAAATAAAAAGAAAGCATTCAACAAAACTGAGCACCACACTACAGCAAAACCTTGGTTTGAGAGCGTTTTGCAAGACAAGCAACATGTTTAAATACATTTTGACTTGATATCCAAGCAATATCTTGATATACAAATAGAGTCATGTCACAACTGAGTATAAAAAAAAAAAAAAAAAAAGGAGAGGCACCTCTAAGTGTAGCAATATGGTTACATTTAGCAACTCACATGGCTGATGATTAAAACAGAAACATCCAAGTATGCAGGCATCCGGGGTAAAGCTGTCCATATAGACCGTCCTCCACACAGCCATCAACGTAATTTCTTCCACACTGCGCTCCGCGAGCGCTTCAAGCCTCCCTTTCAGATCGCACAATACTGCAAAGTAGTCTTCCCGGTCACGATTGCAGGATGACAGCGGTGAGACCAAGAAAAAAGGAACTCCAGATCGTCTCATAGGACCTATTTACTGGGTGAGTGCACAGCCCAGTATAATGGGAGGTACCGACTCGCCATACAGGTGGTGCCCTTTTCTTACACCCGAACACACAAGAATATAGTCAATGAAAAAGGGTGGAGAAAAACCAGAGGAGTTCTCTGGGGGAGGGAATAGGGCAATCAGCAGTCTCCTAAAGTTGCAAAGATTCTTTATTGGCATCAAAAATTAAATAACAAATGGTCAGCAGGCTACATGTACAATAAAAACATTAAAAGGACAACGTTGCCACTATGCACAAACACACCTCGGTCCAGTCGCGCGCTGCATGTACAAAGCCATCAATGGTCATAACTACATGGAGAAATTTAAATAGCATATATAGGCTTGGGATCAGGCGAAAGCAATTGACAGGGAACTACTGTGGTAGTCTGGTTGTCTTTTGTGACCCTTACCTACTAACCGTAACACTTAACATCTCCTGTGACGGGGAGCCGCCTCAAGAAGGAATACTTTTGATCCCACTCCACGGAGCAGATATATGGCCAATTTTTGAAGGCTCCCTGATCCCGCAGCCCCCACTGCTCTCTCCGCTCACACCGCTCATTAAAGACTTCCATTATCGTCAAGAGACTGTTTCATCCCCCATTCACACTCAGTACATCTCTAGAGGAGGACGCTGATGTGTTCATAACCCATACACTGCACTTCCATGTATGCTTGGTAGATATTGGTACATAGAGCTGACAGAAGTCTAAAGTGTGAGTGTTGTATAGTCATTCTGGGGCTGACACCACAGTAGTTCCCTGTCAATTGCTCTCACCTGATCCGAAGCCTATATATGCCATTTAAATTTCACCATGTAGTTATGACCAATAATGGCTTTATACATGCAGAGTGCGACTGGACCTGGGTTTGTTTGTGCATAGTGGCAACGTTGTTCTTTTAATGTTTGTATTGTACATTTAGCCTGCAGACCATTGTATAACATTTTTTAAACCAATGAAGATTTTTTGCAACTTTTGGAGGAGAATGCTGCTTGCCCTATTCCCTCCCCTATAGAACTCCTCAGGTTCTTCTCCCCCCTTTTCCATTCACTACATGATAGCGGTGAGAGCCAGCGGTGTGGAGTAGGGGCAATGTGGACAGCTTTACTCCTGATGCTTGCATACTTAGATGTGCCTGTGTTACTCATCAACCACGTGAGTTGTTAAATGTTGTACCTTCATTAAATAGAACCATATTGCTAAAATTAGAGGCGCCTCTCCTCTATTATACCCGGTAGCTCCTGCTGGATTTCATCACATTGCTATAATCTTTTTATATGGACTATAAACTGAAAGACCTATGAATAAAAGGTTGTGGAATGAATCTTCCATTATTTCTTATGGGGAAATTCGCTTTGATATACAAGTGCTTTGGATTACAAGCAGGTTTCCGGAAGTAATTATGCTCGCAATCCAAGGTTTTACTGTATTCTGATTCATTTATTTTCAAAGGATTTTGTTACATCATAGCATTATATATTGAACCTTTCAATGTTCTGATATTTAACAAATCAATATAGGTCCACAGACCTTCCATACAAAATGTTCTGCTTTGTCAAAAATGGTTCCTTTGAGACTACAGCAAAAAACATTTTGAATCCCTTCTGAGAACAAACAAGATTACAATAAGTGCATTAAATCCTAGGTGCCCAAGCTGTAAGAACCCCCCATCCAAAAAAAAAAACGTGAGACAAATTGTAAAAAATGGCCAATGGTCCCAGAGCTAATGAACCAAGCAATACAAATATTTTTTTTTAATGCATTTAGCTTCTTGAAAAGATATTGGAGCCTTTCAGTAGTTAACAAGATAAAACCATAACATAGAAAAGAAAATTAGGGGAACAAAAAATGCAGCCAAATAATCCCAAAATGTAAAATAATGGGATTTTTGGTTTACATGCAACCCCTTTTTCTGGAGTATCTCATGGGACACAGAACAACTTCATATCCATTGCAACTGGGTTATACTGCCACCTTCAGGTGATTGGACAAAGAAAAAAAAAAGTTCCGTCCCAGGTATAACCTCTCACGGTTAGACAGGGCTTTCGTTTTATGTAGCAAGCTATGAACACAAAAGAAGAGGGGTGGATACACGTGCAGCAAAGAATTTTATAAGTAAAATATCCCATTTTCTTCATCGTATCTCACAGGACACATTGCATCCTCTTATGCATTAGTATAGGCATACCCCAAAGCACTGCAGTATAAGGGGAAGCAACACGGCAACAAGACAACTGACCTCAAAATCACAAACTAAAACTGGTTAGGATTCTCAAAACAGCAGCCTGCCAAACGTGTTGAATGAATGTAGCACACTCAGCATCTCTAACATCCACTTGGTAAAAATCAAAAGGAAGAACTCCGGACAGCCGCACACCGGGAAAATAAAATCAAAGGGTTTATTTAAAAGCAAAAAGACACTACAATCCAAACACGGCAAAAAGGGGGTACAGAGCTGACGCGTTTCGCACTGTATTTCAGTGCTTACTCATAGCTCCACTTGGTAAAACAAAGTATAAACTGTAAACCAGATAGCAGCTTTACAAAACTGAGCTACCGAAGCCTGATGTTGAACAGCCCAGGAAACATCCACACTCAGCTACAGTTCCTTGGGCCTTCAGGAAGAACCAAGAGAAACTCTGACCGACAATTAGCAGTAGATGACTTCAGGTTAACTCCTAATAGCACCGAACAACATCCAGAATGTGAAGAGCGCTGTCCCCCTGCATCTGCAGCTCTGGACAGAAGACAGCAACATAATGTCCTGGTTCAGATGATGGCCAAGGCCTGTAGAATCACCTTTTTTTACAGCAGATTACCAGGAATGGTTCAGGAAAGTGCAGCTAATTCATACTCTGCGAGTTAAAGCAATAGCAAACCGAAAACTAACGAGTCAAAGGGACTAAAGTAATATCCCGAATGGGTTCAAACTGATTTCTGCAATAAAGGAAGTGTCAAGTTGAGGTCCCGAGGTGTCTTTAGCGGTGGAGCAATACATGTAAAGCCCTGCCCAAAGGTCCACACCAAGGTATGTGAGGCAATCGGTCTCTAAAAAAAAGAACGGTCAAGGCTGAAATCTGATCTGTCTCAGATCAACTCCAGATTGAAAAAAGGCCAAAATACGACCCACTACATATTTGAGAGGATAAAATCCCATAGCCTCACACCAAGCAAAATAAGAGATTCCAAGTTCTGTGGTAAAGCTTCCTTAAAGCTGTCATCTAAGCGTTCAGCAAGCTAGGAATGACTGAATCAGAGACTTTCCTGTCTCTCAAGACCCTGTTTTCACAACCCTTTCTGTCAGGACAGACTGTAGAGATGGATGGCAGATTGGATGTTCACAATGTCAGAGTACCAAGTTCTCCTGGGCTAGGCCAATCAGAATTACTGGAATTCCTTCTACTCGAACCCTGCAAAGCAGACAAGATAGAAGCTTGTAGCTGTGGAAAGGGAAAAATTTGGAAAAACTGGCCTTGTGGTGTTACCTGAGCATCCACTGAATGCTCGAGGATCTTTGGCACTGGAGATAAACCTATCTCAGCTTTGGATTAAACTGGAAGCCAGAAGATCCACATTTGGGGTGCATCGCTGGTGACAAAGTTCCTTGAACTCCTCTGTGTGACGAGTCCACTCCCCCAGAGACAATTGTTGATCGCTGAGAAAATTTGCCTGCTACAAACTGGAAGTGGCAGACCTCAGGAAACAGAAACCATTTGGTAAGGTGGAAAGATCAGAAAATTCAGGCAAGCATCTTTACTATCCACTGATGCTAGGAAATCTCAGTGCCACATTGACTGCACTGAATTCATCATCCAAAGCTTCTACACTTGTAGAAACCTTTCTACTGGAACAATCTCATCTTCCTCTACCTTGTCCTCCATTGGTTCCTACTTTGTTAGCAGGGAAGGGGGAAGAAAAGGGGAAGAAAAGAGGAACACCTCCATGCTTGAGGGCAGGGACAGAATGTACAATGTATATGTAAAAGCGATGCCTAAATTGACGGCACAATATAAGTACCTAAAATATATAAATACATTTGTGACCAAGGCGGTCCAAGCCAGTAGGAATTCTAGAAAGCTGCCGTTTATCCAGCAACAGCAGATGAGAACTGCTCCCTGTCATAGGAATTGGAGGAGGGTGCACCGGAAGTAGCGGATATAGGAGGAGGGATTCAGATCTGAAAGGAACAAACTGATCCCCAGGGGTACACTGAGGGGGGTAGGGCTGTGTCCCGGTTGCTCTATAACTGAAGACGTTATTTGGGACCCCTCAACTCCTTCATCCCCTCCTCTCTGTAATCTGTGAGACATTGCCTGCCAAGTATATAGGGACCCTTGCTGGGAACAGTGGTTCAAGACAGTCAAGATGGCACTGGGCCAATAATCATCAGTGCACAGATTGGGCCAGACCATCTCTAAGTTCCGCTACAGCTATGTAAGGCTCAGAGCGGCATAGACAGCTACACAAAAAACACAAAACTGAAGCATTAGAACCAATATTAAAGTACACACTCCTGAGGCCAACACTTCTGCCCTACTTTGGGGCAGGGGTCACCAGCAGGGTTACTGCCAGAGCACTGACCATTCCTGACAAGGGCCCCCCTAGGGAGTCTAATCTTCACACATCATGGCAGGCAATGCTTCAAGAGTATTCAAGGACTCTGCTCCCCAGCTGGGGATCACTGCCCGGAACCTGTACAGCACCCTCTGTCTGCAAGGCAGTATATCATTGTGCATGGTCCTGTCCCACAGAGTCCAGTGCTGCCTGGCAACCTTACATTCCACCCCTGTGTATCCAGTGCAGAGTCTGGGTACCATTCCTCTGAGCGCTAAAAAGCAATAGGTAATGGACCCTGAACAGCCAGTCCCAATCCCAGATGGAATCTCTGAGAAGCTATTCTTTTGTGCAGAGACTGCACAGACATGACCCTCACCTAAGATTCTTGCAAAAAAAAAAAAACTGAGGCATTGCCTAATAGAGAGGGGTTAGACCTGGGAGGGGACTTTGTTTTTTTTTTTTGAGTGTCCAATCACCTAGAGGTGGCAGCATAACCCGGAATGGAAAGGAAGATACTCGGTGTCCCATGATAAAGAAAAGAAGAATTTTTATAAAACACAATGTATTATCGTCCTTATATTGAAGGTTATTCATCTTTACATATTCATTTTACAATTTTATATACTATAAATTATACTCTATTATAAAGTTCTTTACCTCTTCTGGGCACAGCTCACAAGCCTTTGCAAGAGTCATCCTAGCACTGTGTGACCGCTCTAAAAAGTAGCCATTTGAAGTTTCATTGCTTTGCACTGGCGGGGACCAGTTGTTATATGTGTATTGAGGATTGCCAGTGTAAGGTCTGCGCTCCAACTCATCCCCCAACCATTCCACTGCCCACGTCCATTTCCTTTTTAAGTCTCCATTGCTCTATAGGTGAAAGAGAAGGAGAAAAAGTCACTGCAATATTTTGAAATGTCTGTGTATCAAACCATGTACCAAACATGCCATCTAGAGGTTTAGACTTGTGCAGAACTCCACTCAATGCATTTGAGTGAGATTAGGTGCACCTCCCTGCAGCACTGAATTTTAGAGATTAAATTCGAAAAATGCAACCCACAATACTTGCCATTAGGTTCAAATACTGAAAAGAAAAAAGGTCTGCCTGTTGATCACACGCACACATTTACACTTGTACAAAAGTGCAAAAGGAGTCTTCACATTACCTGCAATATTTGGTATGCGACGGAACAGTTGCTAAAGAGAGCCACCATACATTTTATGCACTGATAAGCCCTCTTCTGATAGTGGTTCTTGGAGCGTTGGATGGTATCGAACAAACCATCTCGGTCATCTGGTATTCCTTTAAGTGCATTATGAATCCTAAATACAGAAGTGCAATATTACATGTAACAAAAAACTTGCACAGCACCAAAAATGCTGAAACTTGACAATGCTGAAAGCAACCTGATGCTAGGGTAAAAGCAGTAAAAATTAAGTACCCTGTAAAAACCATCTGTTAATACTTATCAGTATTATTCCAGTGGGTAGCAAACGCAGTCTTTGCACTGCAAAGCTATGGCTGTCCTTGCAAACCAACAGTATGCAAATGTACTGCATTGCATATTGCCTGCTGTGTGATATGGTTTCACCTGCTAGATAGTACATCATTCTACCCTGCAATGATATAGCTTCTGGTGGGTGGAACCACAGTGCACAGCAGGTGCATGCGCTATCCAACATACCGGTGGAAGCTGTATTTCTGCAAGTAAAAAATATAAAATTGGAGTCATCGCTTGGACAGGTAATTATTAGACACAGTCTTATACAGGGCACTTCAATTTCAGGGAATTTCTCCAACTGACAGAATGGCCAACATTTAAAATAATACATGGTTTGTAAAGTGTTACAGATACTGTATATATTTACTTCTGACATTGCCTTCCTTTCAAACGCCATTGTTCCAACACATTTTTTAGTTTTTCTTCCTTAACCACTATAGACCCGCGCTATAGCCAAATGACGGCTACAGCGCGGATCTATTGTGCCGGGACGACGTCTATTGACGTCGTCCCGGGCAAGAGCTGCCTGCGCGCCCCCTGAAGGGGGCGCGCGGCGCGCACTGTGATCAGCGAGTCTGAGACTCGCTGGATCACAGATCCGAGTAAGGGGTCGATCCCGACCCCTTACCACGTGATCAGCTGTCAGCCAATGACAGCTGATCATGTGATACTAACAGAGCTGGTAATCGGCTTTTTTCCTCCTCGCGCTGACAGCGCGAGGAGAAAAAAAAAAAAAAGCCGATCACCGGCGGCAGTGAGAGGGACATCAGTCCCTCTCACTGCAATGTGCCCAGCGATGTGCCCTATATATTGTGCCCACCTTTGGTCCATTAAAGTGCCCCTACCAGTGCCCACAGTGCCATCTCTCAGTGCCCACAGTGCAAGTGCTGCACATCAGTGTCACCTACCAGTGCCCCCCATCAGTGCACCCCATCAGTGCCCCCCAGTGCCATCTTTGCTGTCCCCACCAGTGCAGCCTATCAGTGCCCACCAGTGCAGCCTATCAGTGCAGCCTATCAGTGCCCACCAGTGCAGCCTATCAGTGCCCACCAGTGCCGCCTCATCAGCGCATATCAATGAAGCAGAAAAATTACCTGTTTTCAAAATTTTATAACAAACTATTAACCACTTCAGCCCCGGACCAATTGTCAGCTTAAGGACCAGAGGTCTTTTTTCAATTTCGCACTGCACTACTTTAACTGGTAATTGTGCGGTCATGCAATTTTGTAACGAAACGAAATTTGCGTCCTTTTCTTCCCACAAATAGAGCTTTCTTTTGATGGTATTTGATTGCCTCTGTGATTTTTATTTTTTGCGATATAAACGGAAAAAGAGCGAAAATTTTGAAAAAAAAAGAGATTTTCTACTTTTTGTTATAAAAAAAATCTAATAAACTCAATTTTAGTCAAACATTTGGGCCAAAATGTATTCAGCCACATGTCTTTAGTAAAAAAAATGCCAATAAGCGTATATTTATTGGTTTGCGCAAAAGTTATAGCGTCTACAAACTAGAGTACATTTTCTGGAATTTACACCGCTTTTAATTTATGACTGCCTATTTCATTTCTTGAGGTGCTAAAATGGCAGAGAAGTACAAAACCCCCCCAAATGACCCCATTTTGGAAAGTAGACACCCCAAGCTATTTGCTGAGAGGCATGTTGAGCCCATTGAATATTTTTTTTTTTAGTCCCAAGTGATTGAATAAAGACAAAAATAAAAAATAATTTTTTTTTCTTCAAAAAGTTGTCACTAAATGATATATTGCTCACACATGCCATAGTTATATGTGGAATTGCACCCCAAAATACATTTTGCTGCTTCTCCTGAGTATGGGGATACCACATGTGTGGGACTTTTTGGGAGCCTAGCCGCGTACGGGGCCCCGAAACCCAAGCACCGCCTTCAGGATTTCTAAGGGTGCAAATTTTTGATTTCACTCCTCACTACCTATCACAGTTTCGAAGGCCATAAAATGCCAAAATAGCACAAAACCCCCCCAAATGACCCCATTTTGGAAAGTAGACACCCCAAGCTATTTGTTGAGAGGCATGGTGAGTATTTTACAGCTCTCATTTGTTTTTGAAAATGAAGAAAGTAAAGAAAAAAAATTTTTTTTTTTTTTTTTTTTCAATTTTCAAAACTTTGTGACAAAAAGCGACATCTCCAAAATACTCAAAATACCTCTAAGCAAATAGCTTGGGGTGTCTACTTTCCAAAATGGGGTCATTTTGGGGGGTTTTATGCCATCTGGGCATTCCATGGCCTCCGAAACTGTGATTGGCAGTGAGAAGTGAAATAAAAAAATTACTCCCTTAGAAAGCCTGAAGGCGGTGCTTGGTTTTTGGGGTTCCGTACGCAGCTAGGCTCCCAAAAAGTCCCACACATGTGGTATCCCCGTACTCAGGAGAAGCAACAGAATGTATTTTGGGGTGTATTTCCACATATGCCCATGACATGTTTGAGCAATATATCATTTAGTGACAACTTTTTGTAAAAAAAATATATATATATTTTTTTTTTTTTTTCATTATTCAATCTCTTGGGACAAAAAAAAAAAATATTTAATGGGCTCAACATTGCTCTCAGCAAATAGCTTGGGGTGTCTACTTTCCAAAATGGGGTCATTTGGGGGGGGTTTGAACTGTCCTGGCATTTTATGCACAACATTTAGAAGCCTATGTCACACGTCACCCACTCTTCTAACCACTTGTAGACAAAGCCCTTTCTGACACTTTTTGTTTACATGAAAACATATTTTTTTTTTGCAAGAAAATTACGTTGAACCCCCAAACACTATATATATTGTTAAAGCAAAGGCCCTACAGATTAAAATGGTGGGTGTTGCATTTTTTTTTTCCACACAGTATTTGCGCAGCGATTTTTCAAACGCATTTTTTGTGGAAAAAATACACTTTTTTTTATTTTAATGCACTAAAACACACTATATTGCTCAAATTTTTGATGAAATAAAAAATATGATCTTAGGCCGAGTACATGGATACCAAACACGACATGCTTTAAAATTGCGCACAAACACGCAGTGGCGACAAACTACATACATTTTTAAAAGCCTTTAAAAGCCTTTACATGATACCACATTAGATTCACGGAGGAGGTCTACTGCTAAAATTACTGCCCTCGATCTGACCTTCGCGGTGATACCTCACATGCATGCTGCAATTGCTGTTTACATATGACGCCAGACCAACGCTTGTGTACGCCTTTGCGCAAGAGAAGGGGGGGCAGGGGTGCTTTTTTTTTTTTTTTTTTTAGTTTTTTTTTTATTTATTTAGCTTTTTTATTCTATTTTTAAACTGTTCCTTCCATTTTTTTTCTTTGTTATGATTTTTATTGTTATCTCAGGGAATGTAAATATCCCCTATGATAGCAATAGGCAGTGACAGGTACTCTTTTTTTGAAAAAATTGGGGTCTATTAGACCCTAGATCTTTCCTCTGCCCTCAAAGCATCTGACCACACCAAGATTGGTGTGATAAAATGCTTTCCCAATTTCCCAATGGCGCGGTTTATATCCGGGAGGGGGGACATTCCCTCCTACTGCTTGTAAAAGCAGTCTAGAGGCTAATTACCCGCTAGAATTGCTTTTACATGAAAGCCGATCACTGGCTGAAAAGAATGATACCAAGATGATACCTAAACCTGCAGGCATCATTCTGGTATAACCATTCAAAGTCCAGCAACATACTGGACATATATTGTAATCTTTTTTTTTTTCATGCAGCCTCTTGGCTGAACGAAAAAAAGAGATTGATTGGTGGGTATGCCCACCATTAGAATACCTCCCTTCATCCACCCACTTCTAATGATGGGCATACATGCACCATTTATATATGCCGATGCATGGGGGCATCCTCCCGCAAAAGTTATGCCGTGTACACACGGTCGGAATTTCGACCGTATGTACGTGGCATTAGGAGCCAATCGCTCCTCCCCGCCCCCTGCTGCCCCCATGCTTCGGCATATATGCTCTTTTTTTTAACTGTGGTGGTGAAATCACCTCCTACAGCGTTGGAGTCGCGGCTTTATGTATCGTGGGAGCAAACGCTGTTGCTGTCAAGATAAATAAATCCGCGCTGCAACTGAATGGCGCACCTGAAAACAAAAAAAATGCTTAACACTAAAACACAGTAAACAAAATTACATACCTGAAAAGCAAGCATGATAAAACATGATAAAACATAATAAAACATTGCAGAATAGAATGGAGTAAAAAAAGAGCAACAATAGAGAGAGAGAGAGAACAATAAAACGACAACTATTTTTGTTTTTTTTATTTTTTTGAGATTCACAGGTAAAAAAGCTCCTGACTGTTAGCGACTGAATCAAAACGCTACCACAAAAAAAATGTTAGCGATCGCAGGGATCAGGCCTGACTCTGCGAACACTGCAGTTATGTGTGCTTAGTGTTTTGTAAGTGACAGTGATCGATCGATACTGCACTTGGGTGGGCTGGGCTGGGCGGAGGGGGAAAACGCAGGTGCTAGCAGGTATCTGGGCTGATGCCGCTAACACTGCGTTTTTTTGGAACCCTAAACTGCTGGGACGCTAGTATAGATCTGATCAGATCAGATATTGATCTGTTCAGATACTATACCACTAAGGGAGGTGTATGCTTTGCGCGTGGGTGTTTGCGGTACTGGCACTAACCTGGGGCGACGCAGACCTTATTTGACCCTAAAACCTAATTGATATCACCCGCCGGGCGATCAGGGGGTTAAACCGTTATTGGGTAATAAATGGCGGGTGCCCTGACAGTATAAAAAAACAAGCTAACTAACCAGCGTCACCCGTAACAGTAATACAAAAAAAAACTGGTTACCTAGCGACACTAATGCAGCGATCAGAAAAACGATCGCTTAGTGACACTGGCAAAAGGGGGTGAAAGGGTTAACTAGGGGCAATCAGGGGGTTAAACCTTTATTAGGTAATATATGGGGGTACCTGACGCTATATAAAAACCTGACGGGGAACCTAAATAACGAAATAACTAACTGGCTAACCAGCGTCACCAGTGACAGTTATACAGTGATCACTGGTGAAAGGGTTAACTCTAGGGGCAATCAGGGGGTTAAAACCTTTATTTAGGTTGTAATATGGGGGTACCTGACCTATAAACCTATTTATGAACCTATATAAACATGGCGGTTAACCTAAAAAAAAAATGGTTACCTAGCGACACTAATGCAGCGATCAGAAAAACGATCGCTTAGTGACACTGGCAAAAGGGGGTGAAAGGGTTAACTAGGGGCAATCAGGGGGTTAAACCTTTATTAGGTAATATATGGGGGTACCTGACGCTATATAAAAACCTGACGGGGAACCTAAATAACGAAATAACTAACTGGCTAACCAGCGTCACCAGTGACAGTTATACGGTGATTACTGGTGAAAGGGTTAACTCTAGGGGCAATCAGGGGGTTAAAACCTTTATTTAGGTTGTAATATGGGGGTACCTGACCTATAAAACTATTTATGAACCTATATAAAACATGGCGGTTAAAATAAAAAAAAAATGGTTACCTAGCGACACAATGCAGCGATCAGAAAAACGATCGCTTAGTGACACTGGCAAAAGGGGGTGAAGGGGTTAACTAGGGGCAATCAGGGGGTTAAACCTTTATTAGGGGGGGGTAGGGGGCTACCTAGGACCTAAAACTAACTGCCCTGACAGTTATTACAGTCACACTGACACTAAATGCAGTGATCAGTAAATAAATGATCACTGCAATTAGTGACACTGTGACTGGGGGGGGGAGGGGGTGATCTGGGGGGTGATCAGGGGGTGACAGGGGGGTGTTTTGTGTGCCTAACTGTACTGGTGTCAGTGTAGTGTTGTGCACTAACCTTAACGTGTTCGCCGCTCGGCGTCCCGGTCACATAGACCGGCGCACCGAGCGTGACATCACTTCCGCCTTCCTGTCTATACAATAGACAGGAAGGGGAAGCTTTTCATTCGCCAGGAGCGATCGCGAGGGGGTGGCCAGAAACCACTGGCCGTCCCCTCGTCCCGGATCGCTCCTGAAGCGATGCCGACCGTCCCCGCCGGCGGAGGGGGGTCCGATCGGACCCCCCAACCGCCTAAAGAATGGCACGTACAGGTACGTGGTTCTGCCTGTACGTGCCATTCTGCCGACGTATATCTACATGGGGCGGTCGGCAAGTGGTTAAACATGATTTTTTTTTTTTTTTTTTACATTTTCCATCTTTTTTTGTTTGTTTAGCAAAAAATAAAAACCCCAGCTGTGTTTAAAAAAAAATGGTAAAAATTTCATTTGGGTACAGTGTTGTATGACCGCTCAATTGTCATTCCAAGTGCGTCAGCGCCAAAAGCTGAAAATTGGTCTGGACACGAGGGGGGTTTAAGTACAAAGTAATCAGGTGGCATGCGCTCTGAAGAAACAAAACACCCGTGCTGTTCCTTCAAAGCCCCGCGCCGCAACAGTTATGTCATCACTGCTCGACCATTCAAGCGGCTGCAGCCCGCGAACCCAGAAGGTAGACCGGGTGAAGATGAAACCCACTGCAGCGGTGACAGCGCGCCGCTGGAGGTCTTTGTTTCAAGGCAACTCTTTCATAATGTGCTAGTATGTGATGCAAAACTAAAAATTTTATTTGGGTACAGTGTTGCATGATTAAGTAATGGTCAAAGTGCAACACTGTTGAGAGCTGAAAAATGGCCTGGACTGGAAGGGGGTGAAGGTGTCTAGACAAAGTGTTTAACCACTTCAGCTCTGGTAGGTTTTACCCACTTCCTGACCAGGACATTTTTTGCAATATGGCACCGCGTTGCTTTAACTGACAAATGTGTGGTTGTGCAACGCTGTACCCAAATAAGATTTTAGTCATTTTTTTCCCCACAAATAGAGCTTTCTTTTGGTGGTATTTGATCGCCTCTGCGCTTTTTTGCACTATAAACAAACAAAAAAAACCATCCATTTTACTTTCAGCTATAAATACATATCCAAAAAAATAAAAAAAAACTAAATTTCTACATATTCTACATATTTTTGGTTAAAAATAAATAAATAAATAAGCGTATATTGATTGGTTTGCGCAAAAGTTATAGCGTCTACAAACTACGGTATAGATTTAGGGACTTTTTATTTATTTTTTTACTGGTAATGCCAGCAATTTGCGGTTTTTAGTGAGACTGTGGTGGACAAATCTGACACTGAGTGACACTTTTGGGACCAGTGCTATAAAAATGCACTGATTACTGTATAAATGGCACTGGCAGGGAAGGGGCTAACACCAGGGGTGATCAAAGGGTTAAATGTTTCCTAGGGAGATGCTAACTGTGTGGGGCAGAATCTCCTTAACGGGGGCACAGAGAGCAATAAAAACAGACAAGTGTTCTTTGCCTTTAACTAGTAGCTGACCGCCCACTGTCAAATGACGGCGGGACGGTGCAGCTCTTGTGGCGGGCCGCCGTCATATGACGGCGCTCGCTTTTTGGCCACTACGCGCGCGTGCCCGCCGCGTAGCTGGGGACCCGATGCGCGTGCCCGGCGGTCGCGATGACCACCAGGCACCCACGATTGCCCGGTAACTGAGCAGGACGTGGATCTGTGTGTGTAAACACACAGATCCACGTCCTGTCAGAGGAGAGGAGACCGATAGTGTGTCCCTTGTACATAGGGACACCGATCGGTCCCCTTCCCCAGTTAGTCCCCTCCCCCCACAGTTAGAATCACTAAGATAGAGTACATATTAACCCCTGCAGCGCCCCCTAGTGTTAACCCCTTCCCTGCCAGTCACATTTATACAGTAATCAATGCATTTTTATAGCACGGATCGCTGTATAAATGTGAATGGCCCCAAAAATGTGTCAAAAGTGTCCGAAGTGTCCGCCGCAATGTCGCAGTCACGATAAAAATCGCAAATCGCCACCATTACTAGTAAAAAAAAAAAAAATAATAAAAATGCTATAAATCTATCCCCTATTTTGTAGACGCTATAACTTTTGCGCAAACCAATCAATAGACGCTTATTGCGATTTTTTTTTACCAAAAATATGTAGAATACATATCTGTCTAAACTGAGGAAAATTTTTTTTAAAAATAAATAAAAAATTGGATATTTATTATAATAAAAAGTAAAAAATATTGTGTTTTTTCAAACTTGTCCCTCTTAATTTGTTTATAGCGCAAGAAATAAAAACCGCAGAGGTGATCAAATACCACCAAAATAAAGCTCTATCTGTGGGGAAAAATGATAAAAGTTTTATTTGGGTACATCCTTGCATGACCGCGCAATTGTCATTCAAAATGCGACAGCGCTGAAAGCTGAAAAATGGCTTGGTCAGGAAGGAGGTGTTCGTACCTGGTAGGCAAGTGGTTAATTATACCTGAATTGCCTATTTACCCCCAAGCATTGTGGTAACACACTCTACATGTGTTGCCATTCATTTTAAATAACACCCCATCACACAAAGGCAACAAAATATGGGTCACATGTGATTTTCGGCATGTCAGAGTGTGTTCGCATTCATTTCAATAGCCTATTTTAACATAATGCATGTTAACCCACGCCATAACGAGTGTTAACACATCACAAAAAAGTAAATGGGCCCCAACACATATGGGTGTTGTCAAGACAAAAATAGATCTCATTGTTAAAAATTTGCTATTTAGTAAATATATATAAATGTACTTACCTATGGGTCTGCCAAGAATCCTCAATCAACAAGATTTGGAGCAGAAGGTCCAAATAGGGCCTAAGCTCATAAGTGTAAGAATATGCCACCTACATTGAAAATTAGAAGGACTGAATCAAATTGTGAATTTTGAAACCGATATGACAATTTTTAAACATTAGTAGAAAATTGAACTATAAAGAAAATCACCTCAAGTTTTAATGCTGATATTTTCTGATCAACACCACTAACAAAATACCCCTATACATTTAGTTTTATAGAGGTTTATCACTGTTTAAATTACACCTGTCTGAAGGGAAATATTGTCAGCTGTTGTCAGCCTCCTGAAAAAGCTGGATGCCTGGTTATGTCTTGGCTTCAAACTTTTGAGTCACAGACTCAGAACAAACCTGCAGGATAGAATTGCCAGTAGTGTCAGAATAATTTTTCTCTATGATTCAGGCGTGCGACTTAGAAAAGGCTAGAGCCAAAATGTTACAAGTATTCTCAAAAGCGGAAGTCAGCAATAGAAGCTACTAAAATTTTCTCTAGGCAGGTGCTAGACGCCTTCCCGTCCATCTCCCACGGGGAGGGGGTTGCTAGGGTGGCGTTGGTTTGCCGCCTCTGCCCAAAATATTGAGCACCAGCTGCCACTGGCGGGAAACCAGTATCTTGTTTGCGTTTCCGGCACCACATTCAAAATGCATTGCACTCGTGATAGGCAGTGGGTCAATGCAATGCCAACGACAACCCAAACTCAGGTTTCAAATGTTGTGTGTTCGCCTGCACCAGATTGCAGATTGCATGGTACAAAAGCACCATGCGATCTGGTTGCAGTGCAATATTTTATAAATTTTCAACAGGGAATGTGAACTAGATCTGAGCTCCTGGACGACCCCAAAGTAAGGGTTAATTCTGCATCTCACAGTATGTATGTGTAACTAATATGTATATGCCGTGAGTCCATAAAAATCTGTCCCCTTTTTGTAATTAAATGGGCTCATTTAGTGGCATCATGGGATTAGGGGGACTATGTCCCCTTTTTTCAGGGGGGCATCAGGGTATGGGCCTCTTCCTATAGGAGATTACACATATGGTTTCAGCCATTCACCATCCAGCAATACCTAGTTTTTATTTTAATAAATGTGACCACACAGGGAATGTATCACATTAGATTTTGTGAGATTTTTCCTGCTCTCCCTAAATTTTACAAAAAAAATTTATATTTTCATGCATATTTTCAAAATTATGTTATTTCAGTTACCAGTATATATATATTTTCTCTTTTAAGTGCATATAGTGGAACCTTGATATTCCATTCATTGCAATTTTTTTCATATTTTCTTTATTCATTTACTTTTCATTATATTGCAGCATTAATGTCATGACACTCTCGACCAGTAGAGGCCGTAAGGTGGATGCCTTACAGATAAGGTGATATTAATAATCACTTTGATGTATTGACATTGCCTTTTAGTGCAAGATTGAATACAGTTTTCAATATAGGTTAGCAAATAATTTTTTTTTGTTTATATTATAATTTAAGTTAATTTTTTATATTACAAATAAAAATTATTCATTTTATTTCAAATTCTTAGCTTACCATGCCCTGACGTTAGGACGCAGGGAGACATGGCTATTTGGTCACACACATCAAGCCAGGTCTGTAGCATGACCACACTAAAGATATCCGATTAAGTGAATCCACATTATGTGTGGGAATGCGGATGCTGATGGCTGTAAGCTGATACTTCTAAAGTGGGTATATCTGGTATTCCTTCATGTAAGGGCAGTAGCCCTATTCCAAGATGGAGTTTTTATGCTCGGAGCTCAGAACTGGGTGTTCATTTTTTGAAGTAGGGTATAATTGGCGGTGAGTCAGCATGCCGCCCGTGCCCCTGGACGACGTCATCTGTGACGAAATGGTGTGCTGACATCACCGCAAACAAACGCAAGGTCCTGGAAGGAACAGGCTGTATCTCGAGAGCTGGCCGACTCGATTTGATTTTAAAAACACAACGCCTTTTATTTTTCTAATTTTCAAATGTAAACTCTGCCTTTTTTTATTGTTAAATTGAAATCGAGTTACGCTATGGAAGCCTTCTCTTTTTATGTTTAATATGAGAAAAAAAACTGACTACGGCCAATTCCAAGAAATATCTGGCTGAGAAGTGGGGATATCTTGCAGGCAAGCATAGAGACCCAGGCTGGGGAATAAGCCACAGGGGATTTCTGATCTCCTTAAAAAGAGATCAATCTAGCTGGTAAGTAGCAGTTATATCTCAGGTTGAGGAACCTTTTCTATCCCAATTAAATCCCTATTTCTTGGGTGTTTTTCTGCTTGAAGTCACCATTGACCAAAGAATGGAGGATTTTCTGTTTGAACTTTTTCTGGAAATATTTTCCATATAGAATCTTTGGATCTTTTCTGGACTTTTGGAAGAACTATGATTTTGGTTTTATGCTTCTAGGGCAATTGTTTTTGCTTTATGCTCTCAAGTGGCAGCAACATTGTACAGCAAGTAGTTTGTGAGCCAGCATAGTCTCCTTAGTCATTGAAGTCACCTTAAACATCTCTTAAATATACACAGGTGAATACATGTCACTATAATCTATTCACCGTAATCATTTTTTCAGCACAGCTTATACCTTTGCAAATGTCTACCATGGTGTGTGTCTCACATTTTAAGTTGCAGCAGCAATTACACGTCTATCACATATACAGTAGAGTGGTGACAGCGCAGTATTTTAAATTTTTCACAAAAATTATCAGTCTAATTTTAATGATAGGTTTATTTTACGAGTGAGCGATAGAACAAAAAAAATATATATAGAAAAACGCATTTCATAAAAAGTTATCAATTTGCCTTTTAATGAGTAAAATAAGTATTTGATCCCCTATCAATAAGCAAGATTTCTGGCTCCCAGGTGTCTACTACAGGTAACGAGCCAAGATTAAGAGCACTCTCTTAGGCTCGATTCACATCTATGCATTTTGCTTTTGAGCGTTTTTGCAGTGCTTTTTGCAGTGCTTGCCGCGTTTTTGGACACGCGTTTTTACCACGATTTGCGTTTTTGTATTTTTTATACATTTTTTTTTTTTACACTGTGGTTGCTTGGCAACCAGCTATATACAGTGTGAAGGAAAAAAAAAAAAAAACGCAAAACGCAACAAAAACGCGGTACTTGCGTTTTGGATGCGGGTCCATTGACTTCCATTACATGCAAAACGCTGCATTTTGCATGAAAAAAAGTCCCCGACCCTTTCCAAAAACGCAGAGGCAGAAAAATGCATTGTTGTGAACAAGGAACCCATGTTAAAAAATTTCCCTGCATTTCTGCAAAATGGATCAAAAAACGCGCTAGTGTGAATGGAGCCTTAAAGGGAGTGCACTAAACCTCAGCTTGTTACCTGTATAAAAGACACCTGTTCACAGAAGCCATCAGATTCCAATATCTCCACCATGGCCAGGACCAAAGAGCTGTCCAAGGATGTCAGGGACAAGATTGTAGACCTACACAAGGCTGGAATAGGCTACAAGACCACCGCCAAGCAGCTCGTGAGAGGGTGACAATGGTTGGTGCGATTATTCGCAAATTGAAAAAACACAAAATAACTGTCAATCTCCCTCGGTCTGGGGCTCCATGCAAGATCTCACCTCGTGGTGTTTCAATGATCATGAGAATGGTGAGGAATCAGCCCAGAACTACATGGGATTATCTTGTCAATGAGCTCAAGGCAGCTGGGACCATAGTCACCAAGAAAACAATTGGTAACGCACTAAGCCGCGAAGGACTGAAATCCTGCAGCGCCCGCAAGGTCCCCCTGTTTAAGAAAGCATGTGTACAGGTCTGTCTGAAGTTTGCTAATGAACATCTGAATGATTCAGAGGAGAACTTGGTGAAAGTGTTGTGGTCAGATGAGACCAAAACCAAGCTCTTTGGCATCAACTCATTTTGCCATCAACTCATTTTGCCGTGTTTGAAGGAGAGATTCTGCCCCAAGGACACCGTCCCCACTGTCAAACATGGAGGTGGAAACATTTTGCTTTGAGGGCGTTTTTCTGCTAAGGGGACAGGACAACTTCACCGCATCAAAGGGACGATAGACGGGGCCATGTACTGTCAAATCTTGGGTGAGAACCTTCTTCCCTCAGCCAGGGCATTGAAAATGGGTCGTATATTTCAGCATGACAATGACCCAAAACACACGGCCAAGGCAACAAAGGAGTGGCTCAAGAAGAAGCACATTAAGGTCCTGGAGTGGCCTGGCCAGTCTCCAGACCTTAATCCCGTAAAAAAAGATGTGGAGGGAGCTGAAGGTTCAAGTTACCAAACGTCAGTCTCAAAACCTTAATGACTTGGAGAGGATCTACAAAGAGGAGTGTAAACACAGTTCCTCCCACTGACCCCTACAACAGGGAATATTTCCTTGCACCAACGATGAACTATTCCTTCCACTGATGCCAAAAAAGGAGCACTAGTCCTTCTACTGATACCAATAATGGGGAACTATTACTTCCACTTACGGTATGTTCACAGTGGGGCACGATGTCTCTCACTGATTGAAAACAATTGGGCACTATTCCTCCCACTGACACCAACAATGGGACACTCCTCCAACTGACCACAGGCAGCATGTAATTGTTTTACTCTTACTGAACACCAAGTACGAGATATTGTGATGCTGGGACATTTTCTACTCCCACTGGCCACAGTCCGGCTCCCCTATATTTGGAAAGATAGTAAACTGGCACTATGTTTATAAAGTTTAAAAGAGTTTTTTTTGCTTATTCATACTTACCTAAGTCTGATGCTGCATCTGTCACCAGCCACCTTTTCACCGAGAGCCACCAAACATCACGATAGCTCGGTTCTATGACCTCACCGAGTGGAGAGCTGCTGCCTATCAGCAGCTCTGCTCCTCCATGCTCACTGGAGCTCTGAGCTGTGGAGGGGCAGGGAGCGGCTGTCTCAGCGGCTCGTTGAGAGGCTGAGACTGCCATCAGTTCAGGCACCTGGCAGATCCAGACTTCCGAAGTCGGGATGACGCGCTGCCTGGACCAATTCTAGTGGCGCCAGCGGAGAGCGGACTTCAGACCGTTCACCGCTGAAAACGGGTCACAGTAGTGCAAAACAAATTGCAGTCCTGTGACCCATAGGAGAAGCCCAGCCTAAAAAGCTCAGGCTGAACTTCTATTTTAACATACCAGGCCCTGCATATACTCTAACAAGATATTTTTTTTAAAGGGAGTTTCTTTACTTCCAAAAGACAACTTAAAACTAAATCATAGTAAATACAGAGATGGTCAGCTTCAGGTAAAGCCTTGTATTTTTTTTCTTAAAACATTTCATGCTTACCTGCTCTGTGCAGAAAGCAGCCTCAATGTTTTTTTGTTTTTTGTTCTGGGTTCCTTACTGGTGCGCCTGGCTTGACCCCACCCGCCAAGTGTCTCCATAACAAACCACTTGCAGTGGGAGGCACCCCGGCGTGCTTGCTCCCAAGTTCTGCTCTGAGTGTCCATAAGACACACACAAAGGCCTCAGTACGCCCCCCCCCCCCCCACCCCATTGTCACTGGCTCTAAATGACAGCAGCGGAAACCAATGGCCCCTGCATCTCAGCCAATGAGGTGCAAGAGACACGGGAGAGCTCTCATCTCGGCTCTCGAGCACATGGCTGGATCAAGATCGGGCTTGAGTATTTAGGGGTGGCTGCAGGGAAAGATGCATGCAGAAGGTTTTTTACCTTATTGCATATAATGCAGTAAGGTAAAAATCTTCTGCCTTTACAAACACTAACAACCTTTGAAAATTAATACACAGTTTCAACATAAGATTTCTACATTTTGCACATGAAAGCTTGACTCCGGGATCAGGCAAAGAAAGCATAAAACTGTACACTTGGGAAAGCCAGATCAAATGATTTACCTGCATCCAATTTAAAATCCACTGTGGTTTGAGACTACGTTACCATCAGCTTACGTCAGCATGGTCAGGCACACGTTCTGTTATAAGCAGTTTGGGTGGTTTAACAAATGCAATATTCAGTGATGGCTCACCTGCCACAGCAGTTCACTGAGAACTGTAGAAGAGAACTGGGGATTCTCCCAGCAACAAAATCGAAGCAATTTGATAGTCTCTTCTGAGTTGCTGCAGTCCTCAATAATTTTTTTCACATAACTGGTTTTCACAAACAACAACTCTGCCACATTTTGCTGCAGTGGCATAATAGGCTGAGAAAGGTTGGGGTCTCCATAGGGGTTAGACAGTGGTGGATTACCTGTAAATTGAAATTATATTTTTAACCACAATAGGGGAAAAAAAAGTAATTCAGTGAAAAAACACGGTTTACATAGATACTGAACAGTGTGTTGATTTTCAATAAAAAAATTTTACTACTTCTTATGGAAAAAATGAAAACAGAGAATTTTCCACTTTCAAAGAACCGTGTGCAAGGAAATAAAACAAACAAACAAAAAAAAACAAACAGAATTTTTGCTGTCACATGATGGGAAAAAGTCAGAAAAAATTTAGATCATTCATCAAACTTAGTAACTTTTCTCTTTCAAATGGAACGTAACTTGGTGAATGAGATGAAGTCAGGTTGAAACAAAACCCCCATAGAATTTACCCCTAATAAAATAGGATTTTTTTAAAAAAATTTAAAAATCCTTTAGATGGAGAGCAATATGGACACAGGAAGCCTTTTACCTTCAGGTTTATACTATTGCCTATGGCAGGGGTCCCCTCAACCCCTGGTTGCAGCTGGGCCGCCGACAAGGCTGCACTTTCAGAGGTTCGGCGGCAGCGGGCAAGCAGAGAGATGATGTCATCTCTCACCGCCTGCCCCACCACCGGCAAGTCCTCACAGCTGGCGTGAACACTAGACTGAATTTCAGCGGTTCCACCTGCACCTGGCAGTTGGCCAGCTGCATCTGTTGGCAGGTGGAAAGCTGCATCTGTTGGCAGGCAATGGTGGCAAGCTGCATCTGTTGGCAGGCGACGTGGCAAGTGACACTCAGGGTCCCCACTGATTCTGCATTATGGTGAGTTGAAATATTTATTTTTTTATTACAATGTAATAATAGAAATTATGAGCTGCAATCATCCTGACACCACATCAACCATGGTGCGGGGATGATTTAAGCGCAAACACCAGCCATTGCCTCAACAAATTGCCCCCGAAAAATATCGCTTAGACCCTGCGGGCCTTGGCATAATTTTCATTCACGCAGGGGACTGCTGGCCTGCGGGACTGGCACTGGCAAAAAAAAAAAAAAAGGTATTCCAGCACATGGTAACAGCTCCTAAGAATAGCACGCATAATTGTTTTTTTAGCAAGCAGTGCCAAGATCATGATCATTTAGGCAGGAACCAATTACCCTACTTGCATGTCTTTGGGGTCTGGCAGAAAACCCACACAAGCACAAAGAGAACACATACAATGTTCATGCAGATTGTGTCCTGGCCAAAATTCAAATTGAGGATTCCAGTTCGGCTTGATAGAAGTGCAAGCAGGGGTGCTAATCAGCATACAGTTGACCCAAGGTAACATGAGGGCACATCCAATGCCCCTCACCTACACGGTACAGTTCCCCACAAACGTTTACAATACAAGCTAGGGTCTGTCGGCAATTACCAAAGGGTAAGTACCTGGATTGAAAACTGGCTACAAGGGAAAGTTCAGAGGGTAGCAAAAAATGGGGAGTACTCGGAATGGTCCAATGTGCAAAATGGGGTCCCTCAGGGTTCTGTCCTAGGACCAATCCTATTTAATTTTGTCATAAATGACCTGGAGGATGGGATAAACGGCTCAATCCCAGTATTTGTGGGATAATACTATGCTAAGCCGGGCAATAGCTTCTCCGCAGGATGTGGAAACCTTGCAAGAAGATCTGAACAAATTAATGGTGTGGGGAACTACATGGCAAATGAGGTTTAATGTGGAATGCATTTAGGTGGCAAAAACATGAATCCAATCTACTCACTAGGGGTGAGAACCTCTGCGGGTCCTAGTAGATGACAGGCTCAGCAACAGCATGCAATGCCAAGCTGCTGCAAGCAAAGCCAACCGAATATTGGCATACATTAAAAAGGGAATTAACTCCAGAGATAAAATGATAATTCCCCAACTCTACAAGACTCTAGTCCAGCCGAACATGGAAAACAATGTATGGGAAAGAGGCTTGATTATATACCAGACTGGATATACGCTATGCTGGTGCTTACTGTTCAACCCCAAAAACTGTATTGAAAAGACATCTCAAACAGATGGAGATAAAGAAAAGTAGGGCTCATGGAACAGTAGTGTGTATCAATAAATTCCAAAATATATGTATAAAAAAATATATATTTATTATAGAACGTATACAATGTCAGGTAATAAAAAAAAATATCTACAAACTACCAAATGTGGAACTAGACTTGATGTGGGTTGCCTGCTGGTTCAAATGAACCAATGCTAGGCAACCACAGACTATGGGGGGACAGGACAACATAAAACAAACAAAAAGGAAAATCGATTTAAACCGGAAACAGTGTAGAGGGTTCTTTACGTTAAGAATGTGGAACTCTCTTCCACAAGCTGTGGTTTCAGCAGGGAGCATAGATAATTAAAAAAAAAACTATTAGACCCCTTTCACACTGTGCTGCCACTGGTGTCAGCGGTAAAGTGGTGCTATTTTATCGTCATTTTAGTGGCGCTATTCGGCCGCTAGTAGCGTTTTTTACCCCCGCGCTAGCGGTCGAAAAGGGGTTAAATCCGCCCGCAAAACACAGCCGCAGCAGTATAGCAGTGCTGCCCCATTGTTTTTAATGGAGAGGAGCGGTGAGTTCACCGCTTCTTCACCGCTCCAAAGAAGCTGCTGGCAGTACTTTTTCTGACGCCCTGCCAGTGCACCGCTCCAGTGTGAAAGCCCGAGGGCTTTCACACGGGAGTGAATGGATTAGCTGTTTTTTGTTTGCAAGTGCTATTTTTAATGCTATAGCGCCTGCAAAATGCCCCCAGTGTGAAAGGGGTCTTAGATAGGCACCTAAACGACCACAACATACAGGGATATACACAATGCAATAAGGCATAAAAGCGCATACACACAGGTTGGACTTGAGTCTTTTTTCAACCTTACAAAATGTGTAACAGCGTCAACTGGATATAAATGGCTATTTTCATGATGCTATGGGAATTGGAGCTGCGCATAGGTGTGAATGTGGGCGTGACTTGTGGGTGAGTATTTGGCATACAGCAGGCATGGGTAAGGGGAGACCGGCCAGGAGTTTTTGGCCTGCTAGTCAAATATGATATACTTGTGGGTTGAGAGATTACAATTTTCCAGGTGTGTCAATCATAGGGTACAAAGCAAGTGGGCAGGTAAGACCGAGAGATTGAGGCTGCCTAGTCCTCACATCACCGCAAGCGGCAATGCTCACTGAAGCAAACTACTGCAAATTGTTGACATGAAAGCAATTACATTTGCGCAAATTAGATATTCAGTTTAGCTTATAATTTAGATCTCTATGAGGACTTACCATTAATAGAAGACTGCATACGCGATGATACATCGCAACAACGAATTAGCTGTGACACTACAGTGTACAATTTGCCCAATTCAGCATACTGGTATTTGATTGGAGGACCAGGCCCTTCATCCATTGCTACTAGCATAAATGTTGCAGGCACATTGAGTTTCAAAAGCTGGGTCTTTTCTTGCATGCCTGAAAACGAAAGCAAAACATGCAGATTGCTAGTGATGTCATTTACACATCTAATCATTATAATGGGATTTAAAGCTATTATAGGTTAACTTCTAAAACAAAAATCACCAATAAGCTAAACATAGTCTGCTAAATGTACACGGGGCACAAGCATTTGTAAATTTCAGTGCCAAGTACAATCCTCTTAGGAGGAACATATTACTTTAAAATTACTATTGTAAAGTAACACCTGAAAAAGTAGGTAAAGCAGTATTAAACCCAAAACAAAAATGTAATAAATTGCTGTTGACCAATTTTTCGATGTGGTGGCTGCATTGGTCCTTTAAGGCTTTTTTTTTAATTTTGATCTGGTGATACAACCAACAATTCTGTTAATTTTTTCAACTTACTTTAAACCAAAACAGTTCGATAACAAACTGGTTCTAAAAAAGCAGGTGTTTTTTTTTGTTGTTTGTTTTTTTTACCTTAAAGTTTAACTTTACCCATTGCAACTTGATAAAACCTAATGTTCTTTAGCAAGGAATATACATTGCATGTTAATTATGCTACTAAAGTTAATGTGTGCTATAAATTGCCTCCAGTGTTGTTCCTAGCTCTACTTGCTGGAGGCTGCCATTTTGCTGAAGCTCAAAGACCCCGCTGTAGTAAATCTTTGGGCTGTCAGCAGATTGGTCTCTACATTTTCGAGACAGTGCTGGAAAATGGAGAGCAACTGAGCATATGCAGAGCAGGGTGAGAGTAAATTACTTTTTTTAACAAGAAAGAGTATATTACTTGATTTTAAACAGTCTACACACTTATTTTTAAAGTTTTACATAGCTATACCTGCAAAGGGGCCAGCCTGAAGTAATCTAAAAGGATTTAATTTTCTGACTAAAGTTCCACTTTAACCAACTGCAGACAAAGTAGCAGAGGATTGCGACAAACCATTTAACATTGACAAGGGGGGTTACAATGGTCAGCTTTTATGCATGTAAAACCTTTATCCCAAAAGAAAAAAAAAAAAGTTTGCTGTAACAGACTATAAAGTGTTATCTGGAGTTCAGGTTTGTTAGGGATTGGTTCACACTAGTGCAACCAGACATGGTTGATGGAAATTATTTCGTTATGTGCCTGTTCACATCCACGCAGCACAGCACTTTTTGGAAAAGTTGCTACTTTCGTGCAGTTGCAGCACAATTTTGGCACTATGGTATTTTATAGAAACACAACAAAAATGCATGTATGTGCGTTTTGTTTTAGGAGCTGGCATCCTAACCAGTGACTCATCCCTACTGTCAGCTGAGGATATCCAGTTGACAACATTTTTTTTTTTTTTTAACAAAGCAAGGGATGGGATGGGTTGTGTGTCAGACGTTATTTTTACCATGTGGGTCAGTGGCTGTCATATCGTAAATGATGTGGATCTGCATACTTTTATTGTGAATGAATAAAGTGATTTTATCTGATGGCCCCCTTATAGTTAAAGGGGGCTTCCAGATTGCAATGAGCCTCCCACCCACACAACCAACAGGCCAGGGTTGTGGGGAAGAGGCACTCGTCCTCATCAACATGGGGACATAATGCTTTGCCAGCCCCCCCCTTCCCTCGCACACCCACGTTGAGAGCATGGGCCTGGTATAGATCAGGAAGGGGGATGCAGTGTCCCCCCCCCCCCCCATATTTCCTGGTCTCTTCGGCTGTATGCTTGGTAAAGGGTCTGGTATGGATTTGTGTCCGTTTTTCTCAATCATTTCTTAGCGTGGGGTCCCCCTTAAAATCCACACCAGATCCATAGAGCCTGACATTAATTGTGGGGGGATCCCCATGTGTTTTTTTTTTCTTTTTTTATGATGGGCTAATTGGCTTGCATTCTAAAAATCAACACTGAACCCCTACCTAATAGCAGGGATGAGTCACTGTTATTTTAGCGCAGGCGCATGCTAGCTTCTTAATCAGCATCTTTGTATTGAGCCATCTCCTTTCCCTACAGAAAAATGCACCAAAGTCGCACTACAAATATCGAACTGAAAAATCGGGAAAACATTGCAGCTGCACCAATGTAAACCTAGCCTAAGGCCCCATGCACACGAGACGCAGATGCAAACTCTGCTGAACGCATGTTTTAAAAAGCAGAAACTTGCGTTTAACCACTTGACCACTGGGCACTTAAACACCCTTAATAACCAGACCAATTTTCAGCTTTCGGTGCTCTCACATTTTGAATGACAATTACTCAGTCATACAACACTGTACCCATATGAAATTTTTGTCCTTTTTTTCACACAAATAGAGCTTTCTTTTGGTGGTATTTAATCACCGTTGGGTTTTTTATTTTTTGCGCTATAAAAGAAAAAAGACTAAAAATTCGGTAAAAAAAATGAATTTTTCTTCGTTTCTGTTATAAAATTTAGCAAATTTTGTCATTTTTCTTGATAAATTTTGGCCAAAATTTATACTGCTACATATCCTTGGTAAAAATAAGTACAAATTGGGGTATATTATTTGGTCTTTGTGAAAGTTATAGAGTCCACAAGCTATGGTGCCAATATCTGAAAATTGATCACACCTGAAGTACTGACGGCCTATCTCATTTCTTGAGACCCTAACATGCCAGAAAAGTACAAATACCCCCCAAATGACCCCTTTTTGGAAAGAAGACATTCCAAGGTATTTGGAAAGAGGCATGGTGAGTTTTTTGAAGTTGTAATTTTTTCCCACAATTCTTTGCAAAATCAAGATTTTTTTTTCTTTTTTTCACAAAATTGTCATATTAGCAGGTTATTTCTCACACACAGCATATGCATACCACAAATTACACCCCAAAACACATTCTGCTATTACTCCTGAGTACGGCGATACCACATATGTGAGACTTTTACACAGCGTGGCCACATACAGAGGCCTAACATGCAGGGAGCGCCATCAGGTGTTCTGGAGCACCCAGGCCAATTCTGACATTTCTCTCCTACATGTAAAAATCATAATTTATTTGCTAGAAAATTACATAGAACCCCAAAACATTATATATGTTTTTTTAGAAAAGACCCTAGAGAATACAATGGCGGTCGTTGCAACTATTTATCTAGCACGGTACTTGCGCAGCAATTTTTCGAACGCGTTTTTTTGGGGAAAAAAAAGTTTTGTGCTTTACAAAAAACAAAACTGTAAATATAGCCCAATGTTTTTGCATAATGTGAAAGATGAAGTTACGCCGAGTAAATAGATACCCAACATGTCACCCTTCAAAATTGCACACGCTCGTGGAATGGCGCCAAACTTCGCTACTTAAAAATCCCCATAGGCGGCGCTTTAAAACTTTTTACTGGTTACATGTTTTGAGTTACAGAGGAGGTCTAGGGCCAAAATTATTGTTCTCACTATAACGTTCGCAGTGATACCTCACATGTGTGGTTTGAACATCGTTTTCATATGTGGGCGGGACTTACGTATGCATTCGCTTCTGCATGCGAGCGCACGGGGACAGGGGCGCTTTAAATTATTTTTATTTTTTTTATTGTTCATTTTACTTTATTTATTTTAGTTTGACACTTTTTCCCCCCAAAAATTTTTTTGATCACTTTTATTCCTATTACAAGGAATGTAAACATCCCTTGTAATAGGAATATGGCATTACAGGTCCTCTTTACAGTGAGATATGGGGTCAAAGGGACCCCACATCTCACCTCTAGGCTGGAAAGCCTGAAATAAAATAAAAAAACGATCCTGGCTTTGATCGTAGCGAGTACTGCAGGGTATGGATGGGTATGGCAAGGTATGGCAGGGTATGGCAGGGTATGGCAGAGTATGGCAGGGTATGGCAGGGTATGGCAGGGTATGGCAGGGTATGGCAGGGTATGGCAGGGTATGGCAGGGTATGGCAGAGTATGGCAGGGTATGGCAGAGTATGGCAGGGTATGGCAGAGTATGGCAGGGTATGGCAGAGTATCGCAGGGTATGGCAGAGTATGGCAGGGTATGGCAGAGTATCGCAGGGTATGGCAGAGTATCGCAGGGTATGGCAGAGTATCGCAGGGTATGGCAGAGTATCGCAGGGTATGGCAGAGTATCGCAGGGTATGGCAGAGTATCGCAGGGTATGGCAGAGTATGGCAGGGTATGGCAGAGTATGGCAGGGTATGGCAGAGTATCGCAGGGTATGGCAGAGTATCGCAGGGTATGGCAGAGTATCGCAGGGTATGGCAGAGTATCGCAGGGTATGGCAGAGTATCGCAGGGTATGGCAGAGTATCGCAGGGTATGGCAGAGTATCGCAGGGTATGGCAGAGTATCGCAGGGTATGGCAGAGTATCGCAGGGTATGGCAGAGTATCGCAGGGTATGGCAGAGTATCGCAGGTAATGGCAGAGTATCGCAGGTAATGGCAGAGTATGGCAGAGTATCGCAGGGAATGGCAGAGTATGGCAGAGTATGGCAGGGTATGGCAGAGTATCGCAGGGTATGGCAGAGTATCGCAGGGTATGGCAGAGTATAGTATCGCAGGGTATGGCAGAGTATCGCAGGGTATGGCAGAGTATCGCAGGGTATGGCAGAGTATCGCAGGGTATGGCAGAGTATCGCAGGGTATGGCAGAGTATCGCAGGGTATGGCAGAGTATCGCAGGGTATGGCAGAGTATCGCAGGGTATGGCAGAGTATCGCAGGGTATGGCAGAGTATCGCAGGGTATGGCAGAGTATCGCAGGGTATGGCAGGGTATCGCAGGGTATCGCAGAGTATCGCAGGGTATCGCAGAGTATCGCAGGGTATGGCAGAGTATCGCAGGGTATGGCAGAGTATCGCAGGGTATGGCAGAGTATCGCAGGGTATGGCAGAGTATCGCAGGGTATGGCAGAGTATCGCAGGGTATGGCAGAGTATCGCAGGGTATGGCAGGGTATGGCAGGGTATGGCAGAGTATGGCAGGGTATGGCAGAGTATCGCAGGGTATGGCAGAGTATCGCAGGGTATGGCAGAGTATAGTATCGCAGGGTATGGCAGAGTATGGCAGAGTATCGCAGGGTATGGCAGAGTATCGCAGGGTATGGCAGAGTATCGCAGAGTATGGCAGAGTATCGCAGGGTATGGCAGGGTATCGCAGGGTATGGCAGGGTATGGCAGAGTATGGCAGAGTATCGCAGGGCATGGCAGAGTATCGCAGGGTATGGCAGAGTATCGCAGGGTATGGCAGGGTATGGCAGAGTATCGCAGGGTATGGCAGAGTATCGGCAGAGTATCGCAGGGTATGGCAGGTAATGGCAGGGTATCGCAGGTAATGGCAGAGTATCGCAGGTAATGGCAGAGTATCGCAGGTAATGGCAGAGTATCTCAGGTAATGGCAGAGTATCGCAGGTAATGGCAGAGTATCGCAGGTAATGGCAGAGTATCGCAGGTAATGGCAGAGTATCGCAGGGTATCGCAGGGAATGGCAGAGTATCGCAGGGAATGGCAGAGTATCGCAGGGAATGGCAGAGTATCGCAGGGAATGGCAGAGTATCGCAGGGAATGGCAGAGTATCGCAGGGAATGGCAGATTACTGCTGGGTATCCATCCATCCATGCTCAGCCATCCCTCCATACCCTGCAATACCCAGCAATACACTGCAGGCTATTGCTGTGTATTGCAGGGTAAGGAGGGATGGCTGAGCATGGATGGATGGATCGGTGGTGGCAGAGCAGGCTGTGGGCACTACAGATCCCGCCCACAGCACTGCTGCCACCGATCCCTCCCCCTCTCCTCTCACACTGTACCGATCGGTACAGAGAGAGGAGGGGAGAGGAACCGGCGTCATCAAATGACGCCGGTTTGCTTACATGTGATCGCTCCGTCATTTGACGGAGCGATCACGTGGTAAACGGCCGCGATGAGCGGCCGTTTACCGTGATCCGTGATCCGCCGGGTCCTCTGGACCCGGCGATCACAGATGTTCTCGAGTGAGGGGGGAATTCCGGGAGGACGTCATATGACGCCCTCCCAGAGTTAAGCAACCGCCCTGTAGCCGTCATTCGGCTATGGGCCGGGTGTAAAGTGGTTAAAAACTGGCGTTTTGCTGTGTTTTCATGCCACGTTTGCATTTGTAAAGATAACATCATATAGACCCTCCCCAAGCTCAGAAAGCATGTATTATTAACCATTTCTGCCATTTTGATCAGAGTGAGCAGCAGCAGAGAGAGCAGTTGTACACTTGCATTTGCCTCTCTTTCTGTATTTTTTTTTGGAAATGGATCCCATATTAAATATATGTCAGGAAATTCTCCTGTTGCTCTTGATGAGGCAGCAACGTTGTCGCAAATTTGCATGAGAGGTCCAGAATCAGAGCTTGTCGATATTGGACCCATCCGTTGATGGCACAGTGAATGTCCTTTGGATATTTCACAAACATGTATGCATTTCACAAACATGTGTGCATTAATGAGTATATATGCTCTATGAACTATCTAAACTAATTACGACATTTTAAACCAAATTTTCTAGTATTTTTTTATGGTTTACCATCATATTTCTGAGTTTTCTGGTCCAAAAAATTGGGTTCCTTTAAAAAGGCTTATAAAATGCAAACGCGGCTAAACGCAGGTGCCTGCGTTTAGCTGCGTTTTGCGTCTGAAACGCGGAAAAACAAAGTGTCTGAAAGCATTTTTTTGCTTCTGGAAAAACGAGGTTAAACGCAACTGCATAAAAAAGGGAAAAAACAAGCCTGTGTACATGGACACATAGGATAACACTGCGTGCGTTCAGGTGCAGTTGAAAAAAGTGTCCAACTGCCTCTGAACACGCGTTTAACAGCGTCTCGTGTGCATGAGGCCTAAATCTGCCAGTCCAACACTACCATTTCCCTGGACTAATAATGCTGCTTTCAAAAGGTGCATTTTATCCAGAATGCAGACACCCTAAGACTAAAGTGCCTGAAAAAAAAAAAAAAAAAAAGTGCAACCACATCATTTAAAAAATTGGTAAGCTGCAATATATTAGGTTTGTTTTTGAGTTTACTACCCCTTCAAATAAACATTTTTGTTTGTACTTTCACAATTGTATTTTTCTGTCAGACATTGCGATCAACATCCTGGCTAAAGGACTACACAGTCAGCTGTATTGCCCTGCACATCAGCAGATAGGAAGGAGCTGTAAACTAGTCGGGCTTTATTGCATTTGACACTGCTGTGAATCTAACAAATGGCGATGCAGATTGAAGGAAAGATTACCATATCAAGATAAACTACTCAATGAGACATAGTCCTTTAATTATTCAACAAATATCAAATGTGAAACAAATTCTATTGGAAAGTCATGATAGGGGGCATTAGTGAGGCTATAGTATCAAAGGTTCATTCAAAGGCCAAAATAAACAGTTAACTCTAAACTGATAGTTGTGATAGTCGTCAGTTGTGAAAAATTTTAGGTACCGTAACTACTGACAATTTAACATGCACACACAATTTTGAATAAGGAAAAATTAGGGTATTATATTGTGTGCGCGCACTGGATTTCATTTTAGTGCATTTTTTCCTTAACCACTTCCCGCCCAAGGTACGTCGTATGACGTCATGCCCGGCCTCTTCACTCAAACAAATGGCGCCACCTCGGAAGCCGAGATAGGTTTTTTTTTTTTTTATTATTTCAGGCTTCCCAGCCTAGAGGTGAGATGTGGGGTCTTACTGACCCCATATCCCACTGTAAAGCGGACCGATCATGCCATATTCCTATTACAGGGAAGGTTTCCTTTCTTTGTAATAGGAATAAAAGTGATCAAAATTATAATATTTTTTTTTTTTTTTAAAGTGTCAAACTAAAAAAAGAAAAGTAAAATTAACAATAAAAAAAATAAAAAGAGAAAATGTAAAGCGCCCCTGTCCCGTGTGCTTGCACGCAGAAGCGAACGCATACAAGTCCCGACCACATATGAAAAAGATGTTCAAACCACACACGTGAGGTATCGATGTGAACGTTAGAGCAAGAGCATTAATTCTAACCCAAGACCGCTTCTGTAACTCAAAACATATAACCAGTAAAAAAAATTTTAAAGCGTCGCCTATGGGGATTTTTAAGTAACGAAATTAGACGCCATTCCATGAGCATGTGCAATTTTGAAGTGTGACATGTTCGGTATCCATTTACTCTGCGTAACTTCATCTTTCATTTTATGCAAAATAATTGTGCTAACTTTAATTTTCCCAAAAAAAAAAAAAAAAGTGTTCGAAAAATTGCTGCGCAAATACCGTGCAAGATAAAAAGTGGCAACGATCGCCATTGTATTCTCTAGGGTCTTTACTAAAAAAAACATATATAATGTTTGGGGGTTCTATGTAATTTTCTAGCAAAAAAAAAAAAAAATTAATTTTACATGTAGGAATGAAATGTCAGAATTGGCCTGGATGGCAAGTTGTTAAAATATGGTTTTAATAAACCCCTGCACAAATATTATGCAGTTGAAAAAAATTGTAGCTGCCACCATTTTCTTCTCCAGGGCCTTAACTTCGGAAAATATACTGTATAATGTTTGGGGGGTTTAATTAATATTTTAGCAAAAAATGCTGATTTTACTGTGTGAAAAATTAGGAAATTTCCCTGGACAAGGGTTAAACGTGTTTCATCACTTTCTTGTAAACCCACTACACCCAGCTGGAAAATCACATATGCAGTAATACAGAGATATACAGTGGATATAAAGTCTACACACCAGTTAAAATGTCAGGTTTCTGTGATGTAAAAAAATGAGAAAAAGATAAATCATTTAAACTTTTTCCACCTTTAATGTAACCTATAAACTGTACAACTCAGTCGAACAACAAACTGAAATATTGTAGTTGGAAGGAAGTAAAAATAAAAAAATAAAATAATACGGTTGCATAAGTGTGCACACCCTTAAACTAATACTTTGTTGAAGCACATTTTTATTTTCATTGCAGCACTTTTGGGGTATGAGTCTATCAGCATGGCACATCTAGACTTGGCAATATTTGCCCACTCCTTGCAAAGACACTAAATCTGTCAGATTGCAAGAGCAACTCCTGTGTGCACAGCCCTCTTCAGATTACCCCGCAGATTTTCAAACCGGATTCAGGTCTGGGCTCTAGCTGGGCCATTCAAAAACTTTAATCTTCTTCTGGTGAAGCCATTCCTTTGTTGATTTGGATGTATGCTTTGGGTCATTGTCATGCTGAAAGATGAAGTTCCCTTTCATGTTCAGCTTTCTAGCAGAAGCCTGAAGGTTTTGTGCCAATATTGACTGTTTATAATTCCCTCTACCTTGACTAAGGCCCCTGTTCTAGCTGAAGAAAAACAAACACAAAGCATGATGTTGTCACCACCATGTTTCACTGTGGGTATGGTGTTCTTTTGGTGATGTGCAGTGTTGTTTTTGCACCAAACATATCTTTTGGAATCATGGCCAAAAAGTTCAACCTCGCTTTCATCAGACCAGAGAAGACTTTTGTCTTGCCACACTACCCCATAGCACAAACATAGGAAGAATACGGGAGATTGTTGTCACATGTACCAAACAGCCAGTACTTGCCAGATATTCCTGCAGCTCCTTTATTGTTGCTGTAGGCCTCTTGGCAACCTCCCTGACCAGTTTTCGTCTTGTCTTTTCATCAATTTCGGGACGTCCAGTTCTTGGTAATGTCACTGTTATGCCATTATTTCTCCACTTGATGACTATCTTCACTGTGTTCCATCATATAGCTAATGCCTTGGAAATTATTTTTTACCCTTCTCCTGACTAATACCTTTTAACAATGAGATCCCTCTGATGCTTTGGAAGCCCTCTGCAAACCATGCCTTTTGCTGTAGGATGTGACTAAGAAAAAGTCAGGGAAGACCTACTAGAACATCTGAACTTTATTTGGTGGTTGGTGTGTACTGACTCATATTTAACAAGAGTCTGAATGTGATTGGATTCATTCTGAACACAGCTACATCCCCAGTTATACGAGGATGTGTGCACACTTATGCAACCACATTATTTTAGATTATATTTTTACTTCTCCCCCCTAAAAGATTTATTTTTCAATTCAGTTGTACAGTTTATAGGTCACATTAAAAGGTGGAAAAAATTCCGAAATGATTTATCTTTGTCTTATTTTTTTACATCACAGAAACCTGACATTTTAACAGGGGTGTGTAGACTTTTTATATCCACTAACATCTACTGAAGTACCCCATTTGACACAAGAACCCACAATTCCTAAAAATAAATGCTACTCTGGCTTGTGCATTTTATACAGTTCTGCTATATAATAAAAAAAAATATATATTTTTTGTTAGCAAGCCATGCTTTAAGAGGGATATAAGCATCGTTTCTCACCAAGGTTGGCATACATGACGAAAAGGTTGAAGTACTGCTGTAGATGACGACCATGCTCAGACACTTCTCTTCTGAGAAGGTTAAGTACAGCTCTCAGCAACTGGTCACTCAGACTCAAATTATCATAAGCCTAGAAGAGAAACCATCATAGCATTTTTGGGGATACAACAAAATTTTGTTTTAGGCGGCATTATGAAAACGTAAAACCGATAATTGTACATTTAAAAGCAATAAATGTACCTGACTTGATGGTCCAGGAGAAGTAAAGGGTAAGGTGCAAGGACCATCTTGTAAAGAAAAGTGTGCAATAAATACTACAAGTTTTGCAAATGCTCCTCTGACTTCAGCACTAGGGCACTCCAAAAGATACTCAGAGAAACGATTTGGATAAGCAAAAAGGACACCATGTGCAAACCAGTAGCGGACATTCTTACTATGGCGGAGTAGGATGCATAACGCATCATACCTATGATAAAAGTAAAAAAACAATTAATATAAATATTAGCATTTTGTATTTCGACAAAACATTTTAAACCTGCAATCCTACAATCAATGCAACTAAATTGTTAGTACTGCAAAAACATTAAATTAGCAAGCTGTAATGACCATAAATATATATATATATAACTGAATTATGTTCTCCATATAGTTTGCTATACTGCCTTTTGCTAAGCCCAGAAGCATAATTTTTGTTCTTTTATAGCAAAGAAGCAATTTAACACTATCATCTTACAGAATATACCTCACATGTACCAACACAAAGTTTAACAGCTTGCCGACCACCAGTTTGACCACGGCAGAATGGCTCCCCTGCGAGTGCCCGCCGCGGTACTGAGGCGCTTATGCGCATGCCGGTCGATCCAGACAAAGCCAGAACGAGGATCTTTGTGTGTAAACACACAAATCCACATCCTGTCAGGGGAGAGGAGACAGATTGTGTGTGCCTAGTATATAGGAACACTGATCGGTCTCCTCCCCCAGGCAGTCCCATGCCCCCTACAGTTAGAATACACTGAGGGAACACATTTAACCCCTTGATCGCCCCATAGTGTTAACCCCTTCCCTGCCAGTGACATTTATACAGTAATCAGTGGCTATTTTTAGCACTGATCGCTGTACAAGTGTCAGTGGTCGCAAAAAAAGTGTCAAAAGTGTTCCATCCGTCTGCCGCAATGTCCCAGTTCCGATAAAAATTGCAGATCGCCACCATTACTAGTAAAAAATAAAAATGCCATAAATCTATCCCCTATTTTGTAGACGCTATAACTTTTGCGCAGACCAATCAATATACGCCTATTGCGATTTTTTTTACCAAAAATATGTAGAAGACTATATAATCGACCTAAACTAAGAATTTTTTTTTTATATATTTTTTTTTATTTGGAGATATAGCAAAAAATTATGTTTTTTTTCAAAATTGTAGCTCTTTTTTGTTTATAGTGCAAAAAATAAAAATCACAGAGGTGGTCAAATACCACTAAAAGAATGCTCTATTTGTGGGGAAAAAAAATGACACCAATTTTGTTTGGGTAAAGCGTGGCACGACCGCACAATTGTCAGTTAAAGCGATGCAGTGCAGTAGCGCAAAAAATGGGCCGGTCAAGAAGGGGGTAAATCATTCTGGTGCTGAAATGGTTAAGAAAAATTTGACCATCCGCCAGCACTCAGGTTAACAAAACATTAAGCTTAAAGCTCCTGTGTTTTCCAAACATATGTCCAAAATTTTTTTTTACAATTTTAGGACAAGTTCACCATTGTAATAAAATTCACTACTACCTGTGATCTTGGATGCCCAGTGCTTCTAGCATCACAAACAAGCGCACTGCCTCGGCAGCGCTAAAATCAGCCACTGTGGCAACAGGTGGAACACTGTGCATGTGATGCCTTTCTCCCCCTCTATTTCCCACCTATTTTGTCCTTCGGGTGCCTCACTCTTCTTCCTCCTGGGAGTGAACCCAATGTACAAGGCATCTCAGATCATATGCAGAATTAAAAGCTAAATAATAATAATAATATTACAAAAGATAAATTAGTCTTTAAATTTAAAGTTTACCAGTGCTATGTACATGAAGGTCAAAGCAAGTTTATGTAATACATTCTATCCCCAAGTAAACATACTCTTTTGCTGTTCTATTGAACGGGTGTGAGCAAAGTGGGCAAGTTCCCTCCACAGTATTAAGTAGTCTTTCCCCACTCCCATGAGACAGCACTAGGCTGGAGAAACCTATGAACAAACACTAGCTGTGTCCCACATGATGAAGGCAGAAGGAATCATATACTCCTCTATACCCAGACTTTAAGGCCAGGTATTACTTTTACGTTGCACGTTTTTTTTTTTCTAAACCAGTGCAGTCTGGCTCCCAATGGAATGTACCATACTGTATATACATTTTTAGTGTGTTCCCCAGAGTGGGGTTTTTCTCCTGCATTACATGTACAGTGCATGTTTAATACATAATACATGTGCTCAGATTCTTTTCTATGGTAGATATGTTGCTGTAGACACGCTACTTGCATGATGTAAAGAGAACTGAATAAAAATGACAAGCTAATGAACAGTGGTATTGACTAGAATGGCAAATATCAGATCAGAAATGTGTGTCCGATTACTGCATTCAACTATCAAAAAAACACAAAATGTATGAAGCAGCCCTTGTAACATAAAAGGAACAGATAGGTTCGCTTTAAAGCAAAATTTTACCAGTCACTAGCAGGACCACGAACAACTTTCTTTGTATGAAATCCTGTGGTAAACAAGAATTTAGCAGCAAGCTGTATACTAATCATGGTTATTTCTTCTGGCTCAGGCATCAAATGTTCTTGTCCTGCACAAAAACAGAGAGAGAAGGTATTTTCTAAGTACAACCTTTCACCAGATATGTAAACAAGGTTACCCTCAATTAAGTTCTTAAAAAAGTGCATATTCATCTTTGCAATACAAAAAGAGGGGACAAAGGGGTGGCAAGGTGGGCTTAGAACTACAGAGCCTTGAAAAAGTATTCATAACCCTTGAAATTTTCTACATTTTGTCATATTCCAACCAAAAACGTAAATTTATTTTATTGGGATTTTATGCGATAGACCAACACAAAGTGGCACACAAATGTGAAGTGGAAGGAAAATGAAAACTTATTTTCAATTTTTTTTTTACAAATAAATATGCAAAAAGTGTGGCGTGCATTTATATTTGAGTATATGTCTACCAGCTTTGCACATCCAGAGAGTGACATTTTTGCCCATTCTTCTTTACAAAAAAGTTAAAGATTGGATGAAGAGCATCTGTAAACAGCAATTTTCAATTCTTGCCACAGATTCTCAATTGGATTTAGGTCTGGACTTTGACTGGGCCATTCTAACACAAATATTCTTTGATCTAAACCATTCCATTGTAGCTCTGGCTGTATGTTTAGGGTCGTTGTCCTGCTTGAGGGTGAACCTCTGCCCCAGTCTCAAGTCTTTTGCAGACTAACAGGTTTTCTTTTAACCGCTTCCCGACCAGCCACTGCATATATACGTCAGCAGAATGGCACGGGCAGGCAGAATCACGTACCTGTACGTGATCGTGCATGTGCCTGCCCGTGGGTCGCGCGCGCGCGCCGCTAGCGACCCGGTCGGGAGCTCCGTGACCCCGGCCGCGGGACCAGCGGACCCGATCGCCGCTGGTATCCCGTGATCGGGTTACGGAGCTGAAGAACGGGGAGAGGTCTATGTAAACAAACCTCTCCCCGCGCTTCCTACACTGACTGTCAGTGATCGGCGGTTCCCTGTCATCGGGAACGCCGATCAATGACGTCAGACGTACAGCCACGCCCACCTACTGTAAAAAAAAAACAACACGTCACACTGACTCCTCCCCGCCCCCTAGTGGTTAACCCCCTAACTACAACTGTCATTTACATAGGAATCAGTGCTATTTAAATAGCACTGATTTCTGTATAAATGACAAATGTCCCAAAAATGTCCGATGTGTCCGCCAAAATGTCGCAGTCACAATAAAAATCGCTGATCGCCGCCATTACTAATAAAAAAAAAATATTAATAAAAATGCTATAAAACTATCCCCTATTTTGTAAACGCTATAACTTTTGCGCAAACTAATCAATAATCGCTAATTGCGATTTTTTTTACCAAAAATATGTAGAAGAATACGTATCGGCCTAAACTGAGGAAAAAAAATGTTTTTTTATATATTTTTTTGGGATATTTATTATAGCAAAAAGTAAAAAATATTGCATTTTTTTCAAAATTGTCGCTCTATTTTTGTTTATAGCACAAAAAATAAAAACCGCAGGGGCGATCAAATACCACCAAAAGAAAGCTCTATTGTGGGGAAAAAAAGGACGCCAATTTTGTTTTGGAGCCACGTCGCATGACCGCGCAATTGTTAGTTAAAGCGACGCAGTGCCGAATTGCAAAAAGGGGCCTGGTCCTTTGGCTGCCAATTGGTCCGGGGGTGAAGTGGTTAAGATTGCCCTGTATTTGGCTCCAGCCATCTTCCCATCAACTCTGACCAGCTTCACTGTCCCTGCTGAAAAAAAGCATCCCCACAACATGATGCTGCCACCATCCCCACTGTGAAACATGGTGGTGTGTTCAGGGTGATGTGCAGTGTTAGTTTTCTGCCACATAGCGTTTTTCTTTTAGGCCAAAAACTTCAATTTTGGTCTCATCTGACCAGAACACCTTCTTCCACATGTTTGCTGTGTCCCCCACAAGGCTTCTTGCAAACAAAACTTCTTATGGCTTTCTTTCAACAATGGCTTTCTTCTTGTCACACTTCCATAAAGGCCAGATTTGTGGAGTGCACGACTAATAATTGTCCTGTGGACAGATTCTCACACCTGAGCTGTGGGTCTCTGCAGCTCCTCCAGAGTTACCATGGGCCCCTTGGCTGCTTCTCTGGAGAATGCTCTCCTTGCCCGGCCTGTCAGTTTAGGTGGACGGCCATGTCTTGGTAGGTTTGCAGTTGTGCAATACTCTTTCCATTTTCGGATGATGGATTGAACAGTGCTCGTAGATGTTCAAAGCTTGGGAATTTTTTATTTTTTTTTAAATAACCTAACCCCGCTTTAAACTTGACCACAATTTTATCCCTGACCTGTCTGGTGTGTTCCTTGGCCTTCATGATGCAGTTTGTTCACTAAGATTCTCTAACAAACCTCTGAGGGCTTCACAGAAAAGCTGTGTTTATACCCAGATTAAATTACACACAGGTAAACGCCATTTACTAATTAAGTGACTTCTGAAGGCAATTGGTTCTACAATATTTTACTTGGGGGTATCAGAGTAAAGGGGGCTGAATAAAAATGCTCATCACACTTTTCACATATTTGTAAAACATTTTGAAAACCATTTATCATTTTGCTTCCACCTCACAATTATATGCCACTTTGTGTTGTTCTATCACATAAAATCCCAATAAAATATATTTACATTTTTGGTTGTAACATGACAAAATGTGGGAAAGTTTCAAGGAGTATGACGTTTTAAAGTACTGTACATTTAAGTTTTTTTCTTGGTAAAAACAAAAACCTTTACTACATTTAGTTCACAATAAAAAAAAAAAAAAAAAAAAACATTTTTATAATATATATATATATATATATATATATATATATATATATATATATATATATATATATATATATATAAAAATATAAATATAACACACACACACATATACATACATACATACACACACACAACTATATTAATATATCATTTTACGGTGAGCCCCAAAATTATTTTTTGTTTCAGATAGAGTGGAGAAGGGTTAGAGTGGTCTTATTTTGTTTTTTAAACTGTGGCATACTGACAATGGTTTCATCAGAAAGAAATGGGGGAAAGATGCAAGAGGGACACAAAAACAGTAATAGAAAGAACGTGCAGAAGCAGTTCCCCAACTTACGGTAGATTTGCCCAGTAGTGTAGCTTTAGAAGTTTTGTTTATAATGTACATCTTTATTCCTTATTGTGCCTGCTCTACAGCTAGTATGTATTACTTTGTTTATTTAGCCCTGATTATAGTCACTTTAAAAGGGCATAGCTCAACCTTTAGGGAAAAAAATAAATGAAAAAATAAACCCACAACTACAGTATCTCACAAAAGTGAGTACACCCCTCAAATTTTTGTTAATATTTTATTATATCTTTTCACGTGACAACACTGAAGAAATTACACTTTGCTACACTGTAAAGTAGTGAGTGTACAGCTTGTATAACAGTGTAAATCTGCTGTCCCCTCAAAATAACTCACACAGCCATTAATGTCTAAACCGCTAGCAACTCCTCATCCACTCCTCCATGACGACATCACGGAACTGGTGGATGTTGGAGACTTTGCGCTCCTTCACCTTCTGTTTGAGGATGCCTCACAGATGCTCAATAGGGTTTAGATCTGGAGACATACTTGGCCAGTCGATCACCTTTACCCTCAGCTTCTTCACAAAGGCAGTGGTCATTATGTTGGAATACTGCACTGTGGCCTAGTCTCCGAAGGGAGGGGATCAAGCTCTGCTTCAGTATGTCACAGTACATGTTGGCATTCATGGTTCCATCAATGAACTGTAGCTCCAGACCATGACACTCCCACCACCATGCTTGACTGTAGGCAAGACACACTTGTCTTTGTACTGCTCACCTGGTTGTCGCCACATATGCTTGACACCATCTGAACCAAATAAGTTTACCTAGGTCTCGTCAGACCATAGGATATGGTTCCAGTAATCCATATTCTTAGTCTGCTTGTTTTCAGCAAACTGTTTGTGGGCTTTCTTATGCATCATCTTTAGAAGAGGCTTCCATCTGGGGATGACAGCCATGCAGACTAATTTGATGCAGTGAGTGGTGTATGATCTGAGCACTGACAGGCTGACCCCCACACCCCTTCAACCTCTGCAGCAATGCTGGCAGCACTCATGCGTCTATTTCCCAAAGACAACCTCTGGCTATGACGCTGAGCACGTGTACTCAACTTCTTTGGTCGACCATGGCGAGGCCTGAGTGGAGCCTGTCCTGTTAAACCGCTGTATGGTCTTGGCCACCATGCTGCAGCTCAGTTTCAGGGTCTTGGCAATATTCTTATAGCCTAGGCCCTCTTTATGTAGAGCAACAATTTTTCAGATCTGCAGAGTTCTTTGCCATGAGGTGCCATGTTGAAATTCCAGTGACCAGTATGACAGAGTGAGAGCGATCACACCAAATTTAAAAACACACCTGCTCCCCATTCACACCAGATACCTTGCAACACTAACGAGTCACACGACACCGGGAAGGGAAAATGGCTAACTGAGCCAAATTTGGACATTTTAACTTAGGGGTGTACTCACTATTGTTGCCAGCAGTTTAGACATTAATGGCTGTGTGTTGTTATTTTGAGGAGACAGCAAATTTACACTGTTATACAAGCTGTACACTCACTACTTTACATTGTAGCAAAGTGTTATTTCTTTAGTGTTCACACATGAAAATATATAATTAAATATTTACAAAAATGTGAGGGGTGTACTCACTTTTGTGAGATACTGTACATTGTTTTTATGTTTAAATTTGTTGCATTTGGGCCTGCAGAGCATTGCAACCTCAGTGCATAGTGGGTGCACAGGTTAATGCAGACTCTTCCCCTAGCTCTAGGTCTATATGGAAGTACGTACCTACTGTTACGGAGCTGAAGGAAGTAAAACTAAAGAAAAAAAAAAACACCCACAATAGGGGTAAATAGGGGGCTGACTGAGGGTAGAGTTTGGGGAATGTGATCATGTTTCATACCAAACATCAGTGTAACATGAAAAAAAGGGGTCACAAAGGTGGCTTAAAATCCTTATTTGTGTGCTTTCCTAATATAGGAAGCACAGCCATGGTCCCAGTATTGGAAGTGCTATAATTACTGTTTCCTTAGGCGCATGTGCCCAAGATGCCAATTTGTGAGACTCCAGAACCGCAACTGCATATAAATATTGCTCTGTCAGGGCAAGGAAAATCTATAGTCTGCATCAAGGTTTGTGAAAAACTTAAAAATGTGGGGGGGAGGGAAAAAATTCACCAAAAATTGCAATCTAACCCTAGGGCTCCATTTGAATACCCTTAAAAATAAGATATTTGTACTCATCCTAAAATTTCTTGGGAGTCCATTAAGGCCCCTTTCACACTTGTACTACTTGTCCTGCGACTTGGGACTGCAAAGTCGCATGACAAGTCGTACCCCATGATTTCAAATGAGTACCATTCAAATCTGTGCGACTTCAAGATGCACCGACTTCAAAGTAGTCCCCGTACTACTTTGAATAGACTTTGATGCGAGTTGAGGTCCATAGACCAAGTTTACACAGGCATTCCCTGAAATCGTGGCAAAATCGTGTCAAAATTGCAGCTGTAAAATAGCGGCAAAATCAGGCGACTTTCAAGTCACGGCAGTGTGAAAGAGGCCTTAGGGACACAGGAGAACAGCAAGAAACACAACACTGAGTGAGGGGAAAGGCGAATATTTCTTTTAAGTTCAAAAATTAAATTTTTTAGTCATACTTCCCTGTAAAATCCTTTTTTTTGAGTACATCATCTGACACAGAGTTAGGCCAATATTCATTACCTGCTGGGTTATACTTGAGCTCCAGGTGAATGGACACTGGTAGACCAAAAGGTCTTTAGACAGGAAGTGATCCCTATATAACCCCTCCCATACAGGAATTACTTAAGTTTTGTAACGAGAGGAGAAAAAAAAAAAGAAAGAAAGAGGGACCTCTGTGTCCCATGATGTACTCAAAGAAAAGGATTTTACAGGTAAATATGATGAAAAAATTGGCAATGGAAGCTACCTGACCCTTGTTGGGTCCTTTTGGTAAAACAAAAAAGGAGCCTGATCCTCAGATCTCTGCAGATCTAGACAAACCTTGACTGCCCGGACAACGTCCAAAGAATGCAGTAGTCTCTTCCGCTGAACGAGGCTGAGAGGAAAAAAAGGCAAAAAAATGTCCTGATTTAAATGAAAGGCTGACACCACTTTGGCAAAAAGGATGAAACAGGTCGCGGTGAAGGATCAAGTATGGTTCCCTGCAAGCGAGTTGCCCCCTGCATAAAGGTTCGGACCAGTGATTGGGAGGCTAAAGGCCTTTGGAAGAATACCGATAGGGCTGAAACTTGACCTCCGATTGTACTCAAAGCCAATTTGATTTCCACAGCTGACTGTAGAAAAGAGAATTCTCCCAATAAAGTATTTCCGAGGATGCCATTTTTTGGCTTCACACCAAGCAACCAGACCTTATGATAGATCTTCCTAGTGACAGCTTTTCTAGCATTCACTAGGGTAGACCACTGGTCCCAAGATGCAACGGTCCTTTAACACCCTGGCTTCAATAGCCATGCCGTCAAATTTATAGACTGTAAATTGGGGTGGAATATAGGACCTAGAGACAGTAGATGGGGGCAACGTGAAATCGTCCATGGCCCATCTATTCTCAGTCTCACAATCTCCGGGAACCAGGGCCTTCTGGGCCAGGCTGGTCCCACCAGAATGACTGGAACTTCCTCTCTCTGAATCCTGCGCAACAAATGTGGAAGGAGAGGGATCGGAGGGAAAGCATAAACCAGAGTGTGTATATTGGAGTAACAGCGCTGTCTGACTCATAAAATGTGTGAATACTCTAAAAGTGTTACCCAATTGATGTGTGTATACACAAAAAAACTAAACCCATAAAAAAATGAAATAAAGTAAAAATAAAAATAAAATAAAGTAAACTTCCTGTCGCAACTTGAGGTGAGATACACACACAAAAAATACAATGCAAAGAAATAGCTGCGCTGGAAATTTACACACATTGAAATCAATCGTGAAAAAGATAAGTGAAATTGGGTTCAACCTTGAACTACTGATTAGTGCGTAATGTTGCACATATTGGACAACCACTAGATGCAATCTGATTGACCCAGAAAGCAGCTTCAGAGATTGCGCCACCCAAATATTATATAATCAAACAATTACAGTGTTTATAAACATGTGACCGTGAACAAAACTTCATGCAATATCATCTAAGAAAATTTTCTTTAAAAGATATGTGAAAAAAATATATTGGTATAAAAAATAATAGAAAATTTTTTTTTTATATAAAATAAAATAAAATATCATGCAAGGAAGTCCACACGGGGTATTGTAATCCTGTTGCTAGTGTTTTCGTGGTGTTCCTATACTTGACACCCTCGGAAAGGAGTGATTAAAAAGAAGAGAAGGATCCTCCACCAAATAAAAAGACTGCCGCTTACCAGCTACTTTGATCTCTGTGTTAGAGAGATCAAAAGGGCCTGTGGCATATCCCCCTGCCAGGGTCTCTATCCGGGGTCTTCCAAGTATCTCTCACAGAATATGGGTACACTTAAAGGTCCTGTCTAGGTATTCCTTGCTCTCTTCCACAAGCGTTCACATGGAAAACAAACGGGTATCCATAGCGCAATATTGCTTTAAAAATTTTTATTCATATATAAAAAAAACATATCGCACTTACATTTGGAATGCAGTCAATAGGCAAGTGTTAAAAGCAATGTCGAGCCGTATGTCGTTTCGTCACAAGATGACTTCTTCCTGGGGCCCCAGGAAGAAGTCATCTTGTGACGAAACGACATAGGGTGAGCGGCGTGCTGACGTCACCTCCATTCCCCGTCCATCCAGGAAGCGACGGGCAGCGAGAGAGAGAGAGAGCCGGCCGGCTCGACATTGCTTTTAACACTTGCCTATTGACTGCATTCCAAATGTAAGTGCGATATGTTTTTTTTATATATGAATAAAATTTTTTAAAGCAATATTGCGCTATGGATACCCGTTTGTTTTCCATGTAAACGCTTGTGGAAGAGAGCAAGGAATACCTAGACAGGACCTTTAAGTGTACCCATATTCTGTGAGAGATACTTGGAAGACCCCGGATAGAGACCCTGGCAGGGGGATATGCCACAGGCCCTTTTGATCTCTCTAACACAGAGATCAAAGTAGCTGGTAAGCGGCAGTCTTTTTATTTGGTGGAGGATCCTTCTCTTCTTTTTAATCACTCCTTTCCGAGGGTGTCAAGTATAGGAACACCACGAAAACACTAGCAACAGGATTACAATACCCCGTGTGGACTTCCTTGCATGATATTTTATTTTATTTTATATAAAAAAAAATTTTTCTATTATTTTTTATACCAATATATTTTTTTCACACATCTTTTAAAGAAAATTTTCTTAGATGATATTGCATGAAGTTTTGTTCACGGTCACATGTTTATAAACACTGTAATTGTTTAATTATATAATATTTGGGTGGCGCAATCTCTGAAGCTGCTTTCTGGGTCAATCAGATTGCATCTAGTGGTTGTCCAATATGTGCAACATTACGCACTAATCAGTAGTTCAAGGTTGAACCCAATTTCACTTATCTTTTTCACGATTGATTTCAATGTGTGTAAATTTCCAGCGCAGCTATTTCTTTGCATAAACCAGAGTGTACTGGCTCCATGGAACTACCAGATTATCTGCTCCAAATGCCAGAGGATCTTTTGATGTTCGGGACATAAACTGCTGTAGCTTGAACATGGATGCCCGTAGGTCGACATCTGGCCATCCCCAACATTGGCAAATTTCCTGGGTCACCCCTGGGTGTAGGGACCATTCCCCTGGGCAGATCTGATGGCAGCTGAGATCTGCTTTCCAGTTCTCTACTCCCGGGATATGGACTGCCAATAGAAGAGGCACATGTTCCTCTGCCCAGGCTAGTATGTGGTTCACCTCCTTCAGAGCTGAACGACTCCTGTTACTGCCTTGGTGGTTTATATAGGCCACTGCAGTGGCACTGTGAGAATGAACCCCGATAGGGTAGTCCTGAAGCTCCACTGTCTAGGACTGTAGGGCCAGTCGTACTGCCCGTAATTCCAGGACGTTGATGGACAGGATCTGTTCTGTCCTTGACCATTTCCCCTGAGCTGTGAGCCCTTCTAGGGTTGATCCCCAGTCTGAGAGACTGGCATCTGTAGTACTTTCCAAGTTACTGGCAGGAAGCATCTTCCCTTTCGCAGGTTCTGATCCTGCAACCACCAGTTTAAGCTTAAGCATGCCCGAGGTGATAACATTGGATAATACAGGGCTTGTCCTCTCCTGTTCCAAGCCAACAAGATGTCTTGTTGCAGAGGCCTGAAATGGAACTGGGCATAGGGCACCACCTCGGAGGATACAATCCTCCCTAGAAGACTCTGAGCCGAATGGAGAGTTGTCTGGTGCCCCTTATCTAACGCACCTGATCCTTCAGGTCACAGATCCTTGTGGGTGGCAAGAATACTCTTGCTTGGACCACATCAAGGATAAGACCTAATTACTTTAGACTTTGTGCTGGTCTCAAGGTTGACTTTTTGGTATTTATGATTCAGCCTAAGCTTTCCAAAATAAATACCGCACTGTGCATGTTATGCTCTATTCTAGAGCCTGTAGCGAGTGATCTCTGAGCAGGCGGTCGTCCATATACCCAAGCACCAGGATACCTTGGGCTCTTAAATGACCCAGTACTGGTGTCAAGACCTTTGTGAACATCCGAGCTGTAGCAAGCCCGAAGGGTAGAGCCGCAAACTGAAAATGACATTCCTCTACTACAAATCGCAGAAACTCTGATGAGGCTGAAAGATAGGTACGTGTAAATACGCATCCTTTTTATCGATGGAGGCTAGAAAGTCTCCCATCTGGAGTGAGGCTACTACTGAGCGGACAGACTCCACCCGAAAGGACTGGATTAGAGGATACTGTACAGACAAGAGAGACAAACGAGAAACCTGCTGTATTAAATCCTTTAAAGGAGTCAACAGAAAAACACAGCGCTCGAGGAATATATGCCTTATTTTCAGGCAGATCATCCTCCTGGTTAGGCCTGTCAGATACCAATTGCTGCAACAGCTGACTGAATAGCTTAACTGACCAAAGAAAATGAAGCCTTTAACCACTTCACATCCCGGCTTTTGTCAAATGACATCCACAGCAGGAATCTCCCATCCTGGGCAGGCATCATATGATGTCCTGGGCTTCCCACCACGTCACTCGGGAGCCGATGCACATGCCCGGCAGCTGCGATGTCCGCTGGGCACCCGCGATTGCCGGTAACAGAGCCGGGACGTAGATCTGTGTGTGTAAACACGCAGATTCACGTCCTGTCAGGTGAGAGGAGACCGATCATGTGTTCCCAGTACAGAGGTCTCTTGCCCTTGTGAGTCCCCTCCCCTTACAGTTAGAATCACTCCCTAGAGAACACATTTAACCCCTTGATCGCCCCCTAGTGTTAACCCCTTCCTTGCCAGTGACATTTATACAGTAAGCAGTGCATTTTTAAAGAACTGATCGCTGTATAAATGTGAATGGTCCCAAAATAGTGTCAAAAGTGTCCCGATGTGTCCGCCGCAATGTCAGTCACGATAAAAATGGCTGATCACCACCATTACTAATAAAAAAAAAAAATGCCATAAATCTATCCCCTATTTTGTAGACACTTTAACGTTTGCGCAAACCAATCAATATACGCTTATTTTAACAAAAATAAGTAGAATTTATATCGGCCTAAACTGAGGAAACTTTTTTTTTTTTTGAAATTGGGCTATTACAGCAAAAAATAGTGTTTTTTCAAACTTGTCACTCTTTTGTTCATAGCGCAAAGAGTAAAAAAAACGCTATTTGTGGGGGAAAAAAATAACAATTTCATTTGGGTACAGTGTTGCATGACCGCGCAATTGTCATTCACATCTTTCTTTTCTTTTTTTTATCTGGTGATCCAGCCAGTAAGTCTTGTTTTTCCATTAGAAACCTTAAAGCATTTGTTACCCCAACACTTCATATTCCTGATTTGTGCCTTCTGTACCATGTACTTGTATGAGAAAGTATCCTGTTCTTTGTATTCTTCCTTTATGTGAAATGCTAGACCCCTTGCTTTCCTATTAAAAACTGACCACACTAAGCAGTTGAGCACAGCGTGGTCAGTTCTCTAGCTATGCTGGGGACTCCGTGTACTCTCCTCCAATGATCAGACTTGTCCCAACACGCCCTCACTGCACAGCTATTCACTGGGAAGCTCAGTGTGTGGGTGCTTCTATATATATCTCCCCATCTCACTCACCTACATATATTATTCACATACACAGTGGGTATAATAAGTCTACACATCCCTGTTAAAATGTCAGGTTTGTGATGTAAAACAAAAATGACAAAGAAATCATTTCAGAACTTTTTCCACCTTTAATGTGACCTATAAACTGTAAAACTCAACTGAAAAACAAATATTTGAGAGCCGGTTCACACAGGGGCAACGCGACTTTTGGAGGCAACTTGGACATGACTGGATTATGAATAACAACGCGACTTGTGGCAACTTCAACATGACTTGGGGCGACTTACAACACAACTTTAAGTCCCCCCGGGCCAGACAACTTTGGCCGTGGCCAATCAGAGAATAATCAGCTCTCGAGGGGGAACTCCACGCCACATTTTAAATAAAAAACTGGCATGGGTTCCCCCTCCAAGAACATACCAGGCCTTTAGGTCTGGTATGAATTTTAAGGGGAACCCCCTACGCTGAAAAAAACCCGGCGTGGGGGTCCCCCAAAATCCATACCAGACCCTTATCCGAGCATGCAGCTCGGCCGGACAGGAAAGGGGGTGGGGACGAGCGCGCGCCCCCCTCCGGAACTGTACCAGGCCGCATGCCCTCAACATGGGGGGGGTGAGTGCTTTGGGTGAGGGGGTGCCCTGCGCCCCCCACCCCAAAGCACCTTGTCCCCATGTTGATGAGGACAAGGGCCTCTTCCCGACAACCCTGGCTGTTGGTTGTTGGGGTCTTATCGGAATCCGGGAGCCCCCTTTAATAAAGGGGGCCCCCAGCCTATATGAATCGTACCCCTAACCATTCACCTGGGGAAAAAAGTCAATACCAAAAACACACACTACACAGGTTTTTAAAGTAATTTATTAGACAGCCCTGGTGGTCTTCTTCCGACTTCGGTGGTCTCTTCCGACTCCTTCGCACTCTCCGTCCTCTTTTCCGCTCTCTCCGGTTCTTCTCCCGGGCTCCTCTGCTATCTTCTTCAAGCTCTTTTACTAGCGGTGGCCCGTTCTCCATCCTCCTTCCCTCTTCTTCCGATGTTGACACGACAGTCTCTCCCGCTGTAATGGCTTGTGTGACGTGTGCAGCGACTTATATAGGCATGGGGTGTGGTCACCGGGTGATGTCACACTGTGACCCCGCTCCTTATGACGTCATATCCCGGGGCATGCTGGGACTGACATCATATGGGGCGCGTCACCGTGTGACATGACCCGGTGACCACACCCCATACCTATAAGTCGCCGCGCACATCGCACAAGCCATTACAGCAGGAGAGAGCGTCGTGTCAACATTGGAAGAAGAGAGAAGAGGGAAGAAGGACGGAGGAGACCGGGCCACCGCTAGTAAAAGAGCTGGAAGAAGATAGCGGAGGAGCCTGGAAGAAGAGCCGGAGAGCGCAAAGGAATCAGAAGAGCCCACGAAGTCGGAAGACCACCGGAGCTGCCCAATAAATTACTTTAAAAACCTGTGTAGTGTGCTTTTTTTATTGACTCTTTTCCCAAGGTGAATGGGTAGGGGTACGATGTACCCCATACACATTCACATAGGGTGGGGGGCCCCCATATTTTTACTTCCCTCTACCTTAAAAAGATATCAGTATGTTCAACTGAGTTGTACAGTTTATAGGTTACATTAAAAGGTGGTAAAAGTTCTGAAAAGATTTAGCTTTGTCTCATTTTTTTTTTACAAGACAGAAAAGAAGTCTACCTCAGAAATACTTCAAACTAGCTCAAGATGTCTTAGGCTGGCTATACAATTCTAATTCAGAATAGTTCACTCTGCCTGTGCTGATAATACTCATACCTAGGTTCAGAAATACTGGGGACTGACTATATATTTAAGCATTAAAGGGATTGTACAGATTTTTTAATTTGACGCATTAAGATAAAAAGTCTTCTGTGTGTAGCAGCTCCCCTAACACTTAACTGAGGGACCTCAGTTCAGTGATGTCGAGTGTCTCAGCCATCTGAGATTCTCCCTCCTGTTCGGCTGAGACACAGCAGCGGCGCCATTCGCTCTGGCTGCTGTCAAAGTCAGATAGCCAATCAGGAGAGAGAGGGGATGGGGCTAGGTCAGGGATCCTTGTCTGAATGGACACAGGGAGCTGTGACACGGCTCATGTGCCCCCATAGCATGTAGCTTGCTGTGGGGGCACTCAATATGAGGGAGGGACCTGGGAAGAGGAGGATCCAGGCTGCTCTGTGCAAATCCACTGCAACAGAGCAGGCAAGTATAACATGTTTGTTATTTTTATAAGGGGAAAAAAAAGACTTAATCACTTTAAGGTCACACTATCTGTGTTAGATAGTACTGGCTGGCTCCAAAACTCAAATTCAAAGTGGTCATACGTCTTGTGCAGATAGTTCTATCTAGTTTAGAATACTACATGGTAAATGAGGTCACACTGCCTATAACTTGTACTTACTGGCCACTGTTTTACTTCTCAAATCGCCACAAAAACACCAAGCAACACCCAAAATACAATTTTTATCGGGGTGTAACACGCACTTTTTTACCCTGAAAATAAAGTGAAAATGATGTGTGCATGTTAAACGCTGATATTGGGCTGCTCCGGAGGGGGTGGGCAAGGGGGGAGCGAGCACCGCCAGATTACACAGAGCAGGGATCCTCCGTTTACTCGGCAGCCGCTGTAATACGAGGTCCCGCTTCCTTTCCTGGACCAGCTCCTATGACAGACGTCACATGGCACTGGACCAGTGTTCTGTCTATCATAAAAGCCGGTCCAGGAGACGGGACTTCGTGTTAAAGCAGCTGCTGAGTAAACGGGAGATCCCCACTCTAACCTGGCATCTCTAATCTTCATGCAATGGTAAGACAGTAGATGGGCACTGATCAGGCTGCAATGGTGGGCACTGATCAGGCTGCAATGGTGAGGCTGCATTGATGGGCACTGGTGAGGCTGCATTGATGGGCACTGGTGAGGCTGCATTGATGGGCACTGATCGTTATTATATACTATATTATATACAATCTCACCAACAATAGGGAGATCTCATATCCCATATTTTTGGGAATAAAATAAAATTCCTAGTCTTCTTGAAGCCATTTAGTATTATATCACATACTATACATGTTATCTGCCAGCTAAGGTATACATTTTTTCTCATATATTAAGACATTTAGCGTGGAGCCGGCAATGAGTTTCATGAAACTAATGCAGTTTTATATACAGTATTGATTTGTTTAAAGGTGAGTGACATCCTTTTTACGGCAATGCTACACTATGGATATATTTATTTAATCCGAGTACTGCAATGTCCTGGAGAGCAGCGTAGACCTCTTAAATTGGTATACACCTGAAGTTGCCAATAGGTGTTGAACCTCTTGCCGACCAGCCGTCGTCATTATATGGCAGCAGGTCAGCTTGTTCCCACGAATTGCCATACCTGTACGTCGGCTCCGTTAAAGAGACATAGGAGGAGCATGCGCCCACTGCACGGCGGGGGACCCGATGCGCGTCTTTGCGATGTAAGACGGCCACCCGTGATCATGGGCACGAGAGCCAGAATGGGGATCTGTGTATGTAAATGCACAAATCCCTGTTTCCTAGTTAGTAAGGTTGAATAAAGACAAAAGTCCATCCAGTGCAACCTGAGCGAGTGTCTACAACTGTCCCTATCCCTGTACATTGCACACTCACATCGGTCCCTACGCTCAAGAATCCCACAATCCCCATTCATATACTAGGGCCATTTTTTGGACAGAAGCCAATTAACCTACCTGCATGTCTTTGTTCTGACAGGGGAAAAGAGAGATCTGCTGTTCCTAGTAATTAGGAACCTCGATCTGTCTCCTACAGTCAGTCCCATCCCCCCATAGTTGGAAATACACGCAGGAACAGTTAACCCCTTCCCTGCCAGAGACATTTACACAGTAATCAATGCATTTTTATAGCACTGATCGCAGTATAAATGTCAATGGTCCCAAAAAAAAATGTCATAAAGGTCAGATCTCTGTCCACCGCAATGTCATAGTGCCGCTAAAAATCGCAGATCGCCGCCATTACTAGTAAAAAGAAAAACAAATTATAAAAAAAAATGCCATAAATCTATTCCCTATTTTGTAGACGCAATAACTTTTGTGCAACCCAAGCAATACACGGTTATTGTGATTTTTTTTTAACCAAAAATATGTAGAATACATATTGGCCTAAACTGATGAAAAAAAATTTGTTTTAAAAAAAAAAAAAATTGGGATATTTATTATAGTAAAAAGTATATAATTTTTTTAAAAAGTCGCTTTTTTGTTTATAAAAATAAAAACCGCAGAGGTGATAAAATATCACCAAAAGAAATCTCTATTTGTGTGAAAAAAAAATACGTAAATTTTGTTAGGGTACAGCGCAATTGTCACTTAAAGGGACGCAGTGCCGTATTACAAAAAAAAGGCCTGGTCATTAAGGGGGCAAATCCTTCCGATCCTTAAGTGGTTAGAGACACCCTGTATTCTCCCCTATGTGCCTCTGGTGATTTAAGATAAAGGCACATTTTATACACTGAGGTGGTCAAAACTGAATGCAGCACTGGAGTTCTAGTATCACACTGATTGTAGGAGCCTAATTTTTCCTGTGTATTGTTGAATCACGAAGATTTATTTTGTGTTGTGATTTATTCGCATATATGATCAGATATACTGGGTGATTTACTTAATATACTTCAATGATAATTTGGTATATTCTCAGCAGTTTTAAAGTGGTGCCTATCGAAACAATAGCAGTCTTCTAGTTGAGCAATAATAGCAGAACACTGACTCCTTAGATGCAGGTTCATCTGTTAAGGACTGGAGAGACTCTGCATCAAATTTTGTGGCTGAAGGTGCAGAGAGTGCTAAGGCTGCTGGCAATTCAGATAGGGATTCTGCAAGGGAAGGTGCAGGAGCACACTTAAGGCATCTGCAGTCACAGACAGTAAACATCAGAGCCATTTCTTCCATTAAGGGAGGATTTCACTGCAGTGATGCAGGATTTTATGGGCCAGAGGAGGCAGCCACACCAAACAGAGCCAGGAAAGACTCAAAGGTTGGCATAAACTACCCAGTATATGACATCAGCGCTTAATCCCTGAGCATTATTCCCTTTCCAATGTAAGACTAATGGAAAGCGATAAACTTAAAAGGGTCGTTGGCCTATTTACGAGTTTATGAATGGTGCTGAGTTTGAACAACCAAATCACAAAGTGAGTCTTCAGGGACAGGGTAAGTGCTGCAGCAATGCCATGTGTCTGGCCCTGGAAAAGTACATGAAGGTCTGAAAAGTGTCACAAGTGGAACATTACAGGCTAGTCGCACAATCTCCAGTCTAGTAAAGCACTCCAAAGTCAAGCTGAGGAAAGGCCAATCCACATAGCTGCATACAGAGACCAGCTCATCAGTGATGTAGCTGGAATCGTGGTTGAAAATAAATAAAAAATCACCTCTGAGTTTGCACAGTCATTCTATAAGGTGCATTTACACCTGTCCCCCAAGAGCCACTTGCATACATAGCACTACTGTATGTCCTGTAGGATAAGGATGTAATCTAGAGCTGGGAGATTTTCTCCCCAAAAAAAAAAAAAAAATCAGCGATTTTCTTTAAAAGAAACTCGATTCACGATTCAAGTTTTTTTTTTTTTTGATGGACACCGCGTTTTTAGGCAAGGCCGCAGCTTCGGCGTAGTCCGCGAGGCCGGACACTGCGGACTAGGCCGAAGCTGTGGCCTCGCCTAAAAACCCCTGCCCACAGCACCTCAGGCCTGGTGTGGTGTCAGTCCTGGTAAAAAAAAAAAAAAAAAAAAAAAAAAAAATCGATTTGCTTAAATTTTGAATCCATTTGACCTGTCAACTCGATTCAAGATTTAAATCGTATTTTTTTTCCCCAGTCCTAATGGAATCTACAGTATACTTGCTACCATCAGGACATGCAAGTCAGCAACAGATACATAAAAGGAGTACAGGAAACCTATCCAGGGTTTAGGCTTCACCCATAGATTTAGCTAAAAGGTTTCCTCACTTTAACTAGTACTGAGGTGAATGGATGAGTGGGTCCAAAAATGGTCTCATAAGCGCACAGGGCAAAACCTGTCAAGCAGCTTTTGGAACTACTCTGAAAAAGATGGGCAAAGGGTCCACAAAATATGAGCCCATATGCCTGATGCAGGCATTAGTGCACACATTTGTATGCGGTTTTCAAGCTTTTACCTATGAACAACATGGTTCATAGGTAAAAGCGAAGTTCATGAAAGGTTATAATAAAATCTAATTCTTACAATGGAGTCTTTATTTTAAAGCTGAAAGGCAACATTACTTATTAGTACTAAATCTATGTCCCATGCAGGCAGCTGGATTCTGAAGAAATTTTTCACTGCAGAGATGCCCTGTCCTCTGTCTGGCATTTCAATGGTTGATTGCTTTGGGCGAAGCTGCTAAAAAAAGCTGGGGACCCTCCCATCATTGACAAGTTCTTTCATTGTTAACAGTGCCTGTTAAAGTTTACCACAGATGGATCCAAATTCAGTCAGTTCTGCAAGGACTGCATGGCCATCTCCGATTGACTTCTGTTGAACAGGAATGTTGGAAAACTTGTCGATCAGCAGCTGCAGCAAATTCAGAGGATCATATTGGCTGCACAAAGAATGTCTCAGTGAAAAGGATTCCGTTTTACATCTCACTTGTGTAAATGTAGGAATTCTTTATTTTTTTAAACCCTACTGGCTGATGGGGGGGGGGGGGGGGGGGGAAGCCACCTTTACAGCATCCATAAATAGGATAGATCCTAATGAGTCATAGGGTCCTTGCCACCATTCAGAAATCCTGTTAAAAGGTAGTAAAAACTTCCCTTTAATGGCTGCAAGGAGGAAGAGGGGGGGGGGGGTCCCTCCTGGCTGCAAGGAGGAAGAGGGGGGGGTCCCTCGCTGCAAGGAGGAAGAGAGGGGGGGGGGGTCCCTGGCTGCAAGGAGGAAGAGAGGGGGGGGGGGTCCCTGGCTGCAAGGAGGAAGAGAAGGGGGGGGGTCCCTGGCTGCAAGGAGGAAGAGAGGGGGGGGGTCCCTGGCTGCAAGGAGGAAGAGAAGGGGGGGGGTCCCTGGCTGCAAGGAGGAAGAGAAGGGGGGGGGTCCCTGGCTGCAAGGAGGAAGAGAGGGGGGGGGTCCCTGGCTGCAAGGAGGAAGAGAAGGGGGGTCCCTGGCTGCAAGGAGGAAGAGAAGGGGGTCCCTGGCTGCAAGGAGGAAGAGAAGGGGGGTCCCTGGCTGCAAGGAGGAAGAGAAGGGGGGTCCCTGGCTGCAAGGAGGAAGAGAAGGGGGGTCCCTGGCTGCAAGGAGGAAGAGAAGGGGGGTCCCTGGCTGCAAGGCGGAAGAGAAGGGGGTCCCTGGCTGCAAGGCGGAAGAGAAGGGGGTCCCTGGCTGCAAGGCGGAAGAGAAGGGGGTCCCTGGCTGCAAGGAGGAAGAGAAGGGGGGTCCCTGGCTGCAAGGAGGAAGAGAAGGGGGGTCCCTGGCTGCGAGGCGGAAGAGAAGGGGGGGTCCCTGGCTGCAAGGAGGAAGAGAAGGGGGTCCCTGGCTGCAAGGCGGAAGAGAAGGGGGTCCCTGACTGCGAGGAAGAGAAGGGGGTCCCTGGCTGCAAGGAGGAAGAGATGGGGGGTCCCTGACTGCAAGGAGGAAGAGAAGGGGGGTCCCTGACTGCAAGGAGGAAGAGAAGGGGGGTCCCTGACTGCAGGAGGAAGAGAAGGGGGGTCCCTTGATGCAGGAGGAAGAGAAGGGGGTTCCATTGGCTGCAGGAGGAAGAGAAGGGGGTCCCCTGGCTGCAAGGAGGAAGAGAAGGGGGGGGGTCCCTGGCTGCAGGAGGAAGAGAAGGGGGGGTCCCTCCTAATTATAGGCTTGCCTGTAGTTTAAAGTGGTTGTAAAGGGGGTCCCTGGCTGCAAGGAGGAAGAGAAGGGGGGTCCCTGGCTGCAAGGAGGAAGAGAAGGGGGTCCCTGGCTGCAAGGAGGAAGAGAAGGGGGGTCCCTGGCTGCAAGGAGGAAGAGAAGGGGGGGGGTCCCTGGCTGCAAGGAGGAAGAGAAGGGGGGTCCCTGGCTGCAAGGAGGAAGAGAAGGGGGGTCCCTGGCTGCAAGGAGGAAGAGAAGGGGGTCCCTGGCTGCAAGGAGGAAGAGAAGGGGGGTCCCTGGCTGCAAGGAGGAAGAGAAGGGGGGTCCCTGGCTGCAAGGAGGAAGAGAAGGGGGGTCCCTGGCTGCAAGGAGGAAGAGAAGGGGGGTCCCTGGCTGCAGGAGGAAGAGAAGGGGGGTCCCTGGCTGCAAGGAGGAAGAGAAGGGGGTCCCTGGCTGCAGGAGGAAGAGAATGGGGGTCCCTGGCTGCAAGGAGGAAGAGAAGGGGGTCCCTGGCTGCAAGGCGGAAGAGAAGGGGGTCCCTGGCTGCAAGGAGGAAGAGAAGGGGGGTCCCTGGCTGCAAGGAGGAAGAGAAGGGGGTCCCTGGCTGCAAGGAGGAAGAGAAGGGGGTCCCTGGCTGCAAGGAGGAAGAGAAGGGGGGTCCCTGGCTGCAAGGAGGAAGAGAAGGGGGGTCCCTGGCTGCAAGGAGGAAGAGAAGGGGGGTCCCTGGCTGCAAGGAGGAAGAGAAGGGGGGTCCCTGGCTGCAAGGAGGAAGAGAAGGGGGGTCCCTGGCTGCAAGGAGGAAGAGAAGGGGGGTCCCTGACTGCGAGGCGGAAGAGAAGGGGGTCCCTGACTGCGAGGAGGAAGAGAAGGGGGGTCCCTGGCTGCAAGGAGGAAGAGAAGGGGGGTCCCTGGCTGCAAGGAGGAAGAGAAGGGGGGTCCCTGACTGCGAGGAAGAGAAGGGGGTCCCTGGCTGCAAGGAGGAAGAGAAGGGTGGTCCCTGACTGCAAGGAGGAAGAGAAGGGGGGTCCCTGACTGCAGGAGGAAGAGAAGGGGGGTCCCTGACTGCAGGAGGAAGAGAAGGGGGGTCCCTGACTGCAAGGAGGAAGAGAAGGGGGGTCCCTTGATGCAGGAGGAAGAGAAGGGGGTTCCATTGGCTGCAGGAGGAAGAGAAGGAGGGGGGGGGGTCCCTGGCTGCAGGAGGAAGAGAAGGGGGGGTCCCTGGCTGCAGGAGGAAGAGAAGGGGGGGGGGTCCCTCCTAATTATAGGCTTGCCTGTAGTTTAAAGTGGTTGTAAAGGGTTTACAACCACTTTAACCACTTGACCACTGGATACTTAATAACCAGACCAATTTTCAGCTTTCGGTGCTCTCACATTTTGAATAACAATTACGCAGTCATACAACACTGTACCCATATGAAATTTTTGTCCTTTTTTTTCACACAAATAGAGCTTTCTTTTGGTGGTATTTAATCACGGTTGGGTTTTTTATTTTTTGCACTATAAAAGAAAAAAATTTGGTAAAAAAAATGTATTTTTCTTAGTTTCAGTAATAAAATTTAGCGAATTGTAATTTTTGGCCAAAATTTATACTGCTACATATCTTTGGTAAAAATAAGTACAAATTAGGGTATATTATTTGGTCTTTGTGAAAGTTAGAGAGTCCACAAGCTATGGTGCCAATATCTGAAAATTGATCACACCTGAAGTACTGACGGCCTATCTCATTTCTTGTGACCCTAACAAGCCAGAAAAGTACAAATACCCCACAAATGACCCCTTTTTGGAAATAAGACATCCCAAGGTATTTAGAAAGAGGCATGGTGATTTTTTTTTTAAAGTTGTCATTTTTTCCCACAATTCTTTGCACTAAATTGTCATATTAGCAGGTTATTTCTCACACACAGCATATGCATACCACAAATTACACCCCAAAACACATTTTGCTATTACTCCCGAGTATGGCAATACCACATGTGTGAGACTTTTACACAGCGTGGCCACATACAGAGGCCCAACATGCAGGGAGCACCATCAGGCATTCTGGAGCATCCAGGACAATTCTGACATTTCTCTCCTACATGTAAAAATCATAATGTATTCGCTAGAAAATTACATAGAACCCCAAAACATTATATATGTTTTTTTAGCAAAGACCCTAGAGAATACAATAGCGGTCGTTGCAACTTTTTATCTAGCACGGTACTTGCGCAGCAATTTTTCGAACGCATTTTTTTTGGGAAAAAAAATGTTTTGTGCTTTACAAAAAACAAAAAACTGTAAATTTAGCCGAATGTTTTTGCATAACGTGGAATGGCGCCAAACTTTGCTATTTAAAAATCCCCATAGGTGACGCTTTAACATTTTTTACTGGTTACATGTTGAGTTACAGAGGAGGTCTAGGGCCAAAATTATTGTTCTCGCTATAAAGTTTGCAGCGATACCTCACATGTGTGGTTTGAACACCGTTTTCATATGCGTTCGCTTCTGCATGCGAGCACACGGGGACAGGGGCGCTTAAAAAAAAAAAAAAAATTTATTGTTAGTTTTACTTTATTTTAGTTTGACACTTTTTTTCCCCCAAAAAGTTTTTTAGATCACTTTTATTCCTATTACAAGGAATGTAAACATCCCTTGTAATAGGAATATGGCATGACAGGTCCTCTTTACAGTGAGATATGGGGTCAATAAGACCCCACATCTCACCTCTAGGCTGGAAAGCCTGAAATTAAAAAGAAAAAATGATCCTGGTTTTGATCGTAGCAAGTATTGCAGAGTATCGCAGAGTATTGCAAAGTATTGCTGGGTATTGCAGAGTGCAGAGTATTGCAGGGTACCGCTGGGTATTGCAGGGTACTGCTGGTATTCATCCATCCATGCTCAGCCATCCCTCCATACCCTGCAATACCCAGCAATACACTGCAGGCTATTGCTGTGTATTGCAGGGTATGGAGGCATGGCTGAGCATGGATCGGTGGTGACTGCAGAGCAGTGCTGTGGGCACTACAGATCCCGCCCACAGCACTGCTGCCACCGATCCCTCCCCCTCTCCTCTCACACTGTAGCGATCGGTACAGAGAGAGGAGAGAGGAAACGGCGTCATGAAATTACACCGGTTTGCTTACATGTGATCACTCAGTCATTTGACGGAGCGATCACGTGGTAAACTGCTGCCATGAGCCCAGCGGGACCTCCGGCGATCACGCATGTTCTCGAGTGGGAACTGGGAGGAGTCCGTTAATGTACGCCCTCTCAGAGTTAAGCAACCGCCCTGTAGCCGTTTTTCAGCTATGGGCCGGTTGTTAAGCGGTTAAAGGCAAGTAATATCATTTGAAATTCTCATTATGCGTTTTACACACACACACTAAAAACACACACGCACACACACGCACACACACACACTAAAAACACACACATTAAAAACACTCCATGTAACATGACATTTTAAAAATGTGACAGATACTGGTCTAATATAAAATATATAAACTATACAGCTGAAGGAATATAAAAACAAACCTGGGGGAGGATTCAGGTAGACACTGTTACACGTTAGTAACTTCTTTATAAACTGAAAATATTCTAAGCTGAATTGCATTCTGTTATGCATGAATTGCACATTTTGCTTTCGTACACTTCGCTCAATGGCTGATGGCATCTTGATCTGGTGGGGTTTTGATGTGATTGTAAGCTCATTTATATATTTGATCAGCTCGTTGTCTTTATCTAGAGTGTCCATACGTTCATAAAAAAGAATATAGGCATTCCACCACCTTTTCTGACGCCGGTATGACATTCTTTTCATCATGTGGTCAAACACTTCACCCATGTACTCTCCGCCAAAGCACTGGTTCTTCATTTCCTCATCATCATCCATTTTGCAGTCTGTGACATCCCCATCATCAAACTTATACCAGCGATTCTTTTCGCCATCTCCTCCATTTCTTTGGATGATGTAAGAATAGTAATGACCTCCACTGGCCTGCCCACTGTGCACCAACACCCCAACCAATCTGTATTTAGTGCTTCCAGCAGGTTCATTTTCAGTCTGTTCATTGGGGATGACCTGATTTTCAGGGTGCACATCATCTCCTTCTAACTTTGCTACACCTGCCACTGTATATGGCTCCATATCTAGCTCTCGTGGAAACTCAAAATAGTCATTGAATTTAATTGCACATTCCCTTTCCCAGTCATAGTCAAAGCGTTTCAGCTGGATGGCTAGAACAGGAGGCAGCTTCTTGATCAGCAAACGCTTCACTGTATCAACCTAAGACACATTCGAGAATTAGTATTATGCTAATAAATTCATAGTTGACTTAGTATTTTATGATTAAAAAGCAATGTTTCATTACATGGACCATATAAAAGCACAGTAATAACTTTAACAGCCATTGAAAAAAAAAGCTTCCATAAAATGTAACTGCCCAATTTTGAAAATACACTGCTTTACAGTTTACATCCAGCTTTTCCTCCCCAAAACAGAGGTTATTATGAAGGTGTTTCCATCATATGTAAATTAATCACTTCACAGAGAGCAGGTTCTGAGGAGTGGGACTCTCCCCGTTTACACTGGTTGGCATATTGAACTCTAATTGTGATCCATTCAATCCTGTTTAGCAGCAGCACAGCTAGCTTTCAGAACAGGCTGTGTGTGAAGGAGTTTCCTTCTTGAATAATGCTGTGATCTGTGAGGTGGGACATATGCGTGGTTTGGACTCTGGTAGTGACTGGGTGGGATTGAATGCGAATTAGGACATATTCAGTCCCACCCACCATCAGAAATGTGAAGGAAGTTACATCAATTTGCAGAGTCTGAAAGAGTGTTACAGACTTTAGCTGCTGCAGGGAATGACTGTGAAAGGGACAGAGTCAGCAGGATATACAGAGTGTCACATGATACAAAGCCACAACTAAATCCAGAATATCAGGGGATCTGCAGACAATAGAGCAACATGGTACAGAGTTATGATCCATGCTGGGATCATTCCATTCAGTTCTAGTAAAAAGAAAGTTAGAATTCACCTTGAAGCCCAACTCTGTTCAAATTAGTCTACCTACCTTACCAACTACCACCTCAACAACCACTCAGTGTCTGCCACCTCTCCCTGCCAATCCCTCTGTTGGCTTCTGATTTCCCAGTGAACCAAATTTAAAATACTAACATACAAAGCCATTCACAACTCTGCCCCAAGCTACATGACCAATCTTGTCTCCAAATATCACCCAAACCGTCCTCCCTAGACCTCCTGCGCTCTAGATCTTGCATCTCCTACTCCCATGCTCATCTCTAGGACTTCTCCAGAGCCCCACACATCTTCTGAAACTATCTTAATCTGTTCGGCTTTCTCCTTCTCTAGCCACCTTTAGGCGATCCCTGAAAACTCAATTCTTCAAGACTATCACTAACTGAAGTTTTCACACTCCAATCAGCTCACCCAACCCATTATTACCCTTTGTAACCATCTCCCCACTCTATTGGATTGAAAGCTTTTATGAGCAGGAGCCACTTAACCCTCTTGTATTATAACTGTACTGTCTCCAGTTAGATTGCTGCACAAACTGTCTAAATCCCAAAAAATTCTATACTATTTTTTTGGAGTGGGAGAAGGAAAAGAGCCAGTATCACTTTTAAAGCCTTTATTTCCATTAGGAAGATTACTTCCTGTTAGGAAAGGAAAGGGTTCTAACCTCTGTCAGGTAATTTTTACAGTTTTCCTGTCCAACTGATGACCTTTCCTCTTATTTCTTGCTCTGCTGTCAAAGGGACAGAATGTGTGCTAAAATCTCAATGGGGTTACAAACCTTAAAAGAAAACTTGATAGAACCTCTCTAAGTCTATCCCAAAAAACATAGACTGTAGGAAGGTTTTAAAATCCATTAACAGCTTAGATCATATTTCATGAATTTAACACACAGGTTTCTAAAAAGAAGGAGAACTTCTTACCTTTTTGTTGCATTTTTCACAGTGATATGCATTTGCACCTTCCAGTAGGTCTCCTTTGACATACTGTTCCATTGAGTCAAGGAGGTTTTGGTGGTTCCTAATATCTACATTCAGGGTTGTAAAGGATTCTTCACATTCGTACCTTAAGAATACAAAAACATAGATTTTCGGGATTTGTGCAAACATTTAAGCTACTTTCAGACTGGGGCGTTGGGCGTCAACGGTAAAGTGCTGCTATTTTAGCAGCGCTTTACCGTTGTTTTTGTGGCCCTTTTCGGCCGCATTTAACCCACAATAACGGCCAAAAAAAAGGTTAAATGCGCCCTGCCGGCACTGCCCATTGATTTCAATGGGCAGGGGCGCTGTAGGAGTGGTGTTTACACTGCTCCTACAGCGCTTCAAAGATACGGCTTGCAGGACTTTTATTCGCGTCCTGCCAGTGCACGCTCCAGTGTGAAAGCCCTCGGGCTTTCACACTGGAGTGACAGGAGAGGCTCTTTACAGGCGCCATTTTTAGCGCTGTAGTGCCTCTGTGTGAAAGCAGCCTTACAGAGGCAGAAAACCGCAGTAAAACAAATGAAAGACTGTACCAATTACAAAAATTACCACCTGTCACCGTGGCTTCTTTTCCATCCCTGGGCAGAACAAACAAAGACAGGCATTACATTTTTGCAGATTCCAGCCTAGTTAATACCACTTACCTATGGGGGCACCCTTGACAAATTTTTTGATCAGCAAAGGATCCTCCTAAAACTTTACTTAACATGGTTGGATGCCCTAAAGCTTTCAATGCTTCATCTAAACTATCGACAAGCGAATTAAAAAATTCTAAAGCATCGTGTTGCTCCCTCAGGTTAACAGGTTCACCCCAAAGCCTAAGAAGAAAAGAGAAATAAAATAGTAAATTTTAATTTTTTTTAATATAAACCCCTCTTCTATAACATTAACAATCACAACTAGTACATTGTATTTAAGAAGAAGGTGGTAAGCACATTGGCAGTTGTATTTGCAAGGTTAGAAATAAAAAAGGTATTTATTTTTTCTATTAGATATGCTGTGTGGTCTTCTCAAGATTGACTGCAAAAGTGGAAATATCCTTAAAGTCTAATGTGTTAATTCGGACCATTAGATAGTTGTTTACCTCAACCACAGATACACAGAAAGCCACTAGAGGTGTGTGCAAATTTGAATATGAAATAAAGTAACAAGTAGGTAAACTGTGAATGTTAAGTCACAATTTTCTGACTCCTTTTTGGAAAGTAGACAGTCTAAGATATTTAGTAAGATGGGCATAGGACTTTTTTGAAGTTGTAATTTTTTGTACATTTTTGGGAAAATTAGGACTTATTTTTAGTTGTATTTTAAACACTGTTACCAGTGCAGTACAGCGTCATCATGTAACCATTGTGGAAGTAATCAGGAACACTGACTGGTGATCCTATGCATTTAAAAAATAAATAAAAATTATAGTTCTTAAAAAAATAAATATATATAACATACCATACCATGACCAGAGCAACACAGTATGTTATTCATGGTAAAACTAGGCAAGGTGAACAGGAATTATTATTTATTTTTTTAAACACACCAATTGCTATAAGCAGGCATTTTTACTGAAAAAAATGTGTATTGTGATTAGTCGGGGCTGTGATTGGCCCTGTCTGTACTATGTGATCACTGTGACCAATCACAGCTAGAAACACAATGAATGGCATGGCCATTCATTGTTTATAATGGTCATGTGATCTGCTGTGATTAGTCACAGTGATCACATGTACTGGCTGCAGGCCAGTACACTGAACAGTCATCCCGCTGTGTTTACCGGATACAGCGGGTGACAGATCAAGCCGAAGCGCAGCCCGCAGGGCCCGTGCAAGATGTGTTCTAGGAAGAACATCATATGACGTCCTCCCAGAATAGGGCTCCCACTTGGGCATCATTTTACAATGGGCCCAGTAGAAAGTCAGCCACTGACAGCATTTCTACATTTTCTATTCCTTCAAGTTTGCGCTGAGAGTTAGAAACTAATAGCACCAATTTTTAACACCTACATGGGGGGGGGGGGTGCTATTCCTCCAATTGATGGGGGGGGGGGGGGTGTGCATTCCTGACATTCCTGAATTTTTAACACCTGACAATGATGGGGGGCTGCATTCCTGACAATTCTGACAATGATGGGGGGCTGCATTCCTGACAATGATGGGGGGGCTGCATTCCTGACAATGATGGGGGGGCTGCATTCCTGACAATGATGGGGGGCTGCATTCCTGACAATGATGGGGGGCTGCATTCCTGACAATGATGGGGGGCTGCATTCCTGCCTATTGACCATTGCATTGCCACTGAATAAATATTTGATTTTTATAAAGCTTGAAAGAGGGGGGGAGGGTGGGACTATAGATATAGTCCCCATAGATAGACATATATATCTGGCTGACCTCTGGCAGGTGGTATCGCATGACCCAGTATCGGCTCTTATGTGAGTACTTTCAGTTATGGCCGTTTATCTGTTCATCATCATCCTTAATCCCTCTACCCCTCCAGTCTGTGGCTATATCAAACTATAATGGTGATTCTTTTTATCCCCTTTTTAGTATATGGATGCACTTGCTCCTGATGAGTGGATAGAAGTCCACGAAACGTCGTCAAGCTTATTTTGATGCATCCATCTCATATGTATTCTAGATGTTTTTTATTGCTCTACCACCCTGATATAATGTAATGCCTACTCCATTTGAAGGACTGTGATGTACAATATTTACTTTCTGTGTCATATTGGTGACTATCCTCAATATATATGTTGATACTTTGTATTTTATATGCCAATGCGTTGTGTTTATGGGTTGATCTATGCCCTATCTTTGGTCTAATAAAGAATATAATTTTTTACACATGTACCGTATTTATCAGCGTATAAACACCCTTAAAATCGGGGGAAAGTCGTGGGTGCGTGTTATACGCCGATACCCCGAAAAAAAAATAGCGAGCGGCGGCGAAAAAGACCGAAGCGCAGCTGAAAAAGACAGAGCCGACTGTTCGGCTCCGCTCGTAGTCCCGCCTCCCTCGAAACAGCAGGGAGGCTGGACCGCGAGCAGAGCCAAACAGTCGGCTCGGTCTTTTTCGGCGGTCTGTCTCGGCGGCGGGAAATTTTAAACGTGGGCAAGGCTGCAAATGACGCTTAAATTGTAAGTTTTTTTTTTCCCCCTAAACTTCCCTCCTAAAACTTTTTTTCCTTAAAATGCCCTCCTAAACTTGGGGTGCGTGTTATACACTGATAAATACGGTATATGGTTGTGTCTGGCTCTACCTCATCTAAAGTCCCACCCTCCCCCCCTCTTTCAAGCAACTAGGGATGGAGGCGTAATATTCCCTGTTGCGTCTCATTTAAAGTCCCAAATATTTCCTTTTTTCTTTGATACTGATTTTTATAAAGCATCGACAATTTACACAGCACTTTACATACATCAGTCATTAGGGCCAATTTACACCGGATCCAATTAACCTAACAAAAGGTCTATGGAATGTGGAAGGAAACCAGAGCACCCTAAGGAATCCTACAAAAGCACAGGGAAAAAATGCAAACTCCATGCAGGTAGTTGTCCTGGCTGGGATTTAAACTGTGGTGCCTTGTGCTGCAAGGCAGGAGTACAAATAACCAAGTCACTGCGCAATTATATTGCTTTTCGTATTAAATATATTTATCCGATTTTTTTTCTCAAGAACAGTTTTTGTATACGAGCAGGTCAGGTATAGTAAATTCCCCAAAACACGGCAAACTGCTCCATAACTCTTATAACTGAACCAAATAATCCTGACTTTTAACCATTCTTGCCTAGACTGAGTTTATTTGGTTACGTTATCATGCAATAATAGAATTTTTGCATCCACCCTAAAACACATTTTTTCCCCATCTATTGGGGGACACAGCTGGGGTGAAAGGAACCTAGAGAAAACAAAAAAACCTCAAATGGCTAGCCCAACAGGAAAAACAACAAAGAAGGGGGGGAGGTATCGAGGTTGGAGAAATTTGATTCAGTGTACTTACTATTCCAGCTGAGAAGACTGTGGTTAGCATTCCTCTTATCACTGGGGGTCCAATTTTGCACTTTGGTCACTTACGAATTTTTAATAGCCATTTGCTTCACATTATTTTTGAGTTTATTTCTGAGTTCTTATGTTTGACTTAACATTTGAATTTGTTAGTAATGTGAAATTATTTGTTTAACCACTTCGCATCCGGAGGCCGTCATATGACGGCCTCTACTTTGCGGGGGTATATCTGAATGATGCCTGTAGCTACAGACATCATTCAGATATTGCCGTTTTCAGCCGGCGATTCCCTGCACCATAAGAACAATCATAGCGGCTGTTCCGCCGCTTGATCGTTCTTATGGGCGGCGGGAGGGGACGCCCCCAGGTGCTTCTACCGACTCACCGCTTCCATCGGTGAGTCGGACACAGGATCCGCCGGCCCCCGGATGATGACCAAAGAGATTTCCGGCGGACCAGATGGTCGCAGGAGTCTCTATGATCGTTCGGAGGCCGGGTGCGATGTTGTGACGTCACGCCCGGCCTCTGCATTCAAATAACGGCGCCGCCTCCGCTGGGAAGCGGTGATCGTTTTTTTATTTTATTTTAGGCTTCCCAGCCTAGAGGCGAGATGTGGGGTCTTATTGACCCCCCCCCCCATATCTCACTGTAAATAGGTCCGATCATGTAATATTCCTATTACAAGGGATGTTTACATTCCTTGTAATAGGAATAAAAGTAATCAATTTTTTTTTTTTTTTTTTTAAACTGTCAAATGTAAAAAATAAAAGTCAAATTAACAATAATAAAAAAAATAATAATTTTTAAAGCGCCCCTGTCCCCGTGAGCTCGTACGCATAAGTGAACGCATAAGTGAACGCAGAAGTGAACGCATATGAAAACGGTGTTCAAACCACACATGTGAGCTATCGCCGCGAACGTTAGAGCGAGAGCAATAATTCTAGCCCTAGACCTCCTCTGTAACTCAAAACATGTAACCAGTAAAAAAAATTTAAGCGTCGCCTATGGGGATTTTTAAATGCCAAAGTTTGGCGCCATTCCACGAGCGCGTGCAATTTTGAAGCGTGACATGTTGGGTATCTATTTACTCGGCGTATCTTCATCTTTCACATTATGCAAAAAAAATTGGGCTAACTTTACTGTTTTGTTTTTTTTTAAAGCATGAAATTGTTTTTTTTTTTTCTGAAAAAAACGTGTTCGAAAAATTGCTGCGCAAATACCGTGCGAGTTAAAGAGTTGCAACGACCGTCATTGTATTCTCTAGGGTCTTTGCTAAAAAAAAAAAAAAACATATATAATGTTTGGGGGTTCTATGTAATTTTTGAGCAAAAGAATTATGAATTTTACATGTAGGAGAGAAATGTCAGAATTGGGCTGGATGCGAAGTGGTTAAAAAAGGAACAGACAGGGCCACTTTGTATTTACTGTTATCTTCTATTCAGAAATATTTACTGAGTACTGCTGTCTTGACATTTATATTCATTTTTATATGTAGGTTTTTGCACTTCATAAAGATTTTTTTTATATAGGGGTTTTGGGATATTTCTGATCCTTGTAGATCAAAACACTGAAAAAAAAAATAATAAGGTAAACACCTTGGAAGCATCCAACTATTAAATTCCTGGATGCAATACTGTACCAGGAGTGAGCGGTGGAGTCACAAATGTGGCCAGGGAGCTACATTTGCTTCTGTCCAAAACTCTGCAAGAAATCCCAAGATGATTGGCTTGAACTTAGATAACTTGAATACAGATGGGGAAGTTTTTGCTTACTGCAACACGGTCACAGAGACCACCAGTATACTTTTAGAACTGGGAAAAACTGTATTCATTGGCTAACTGAAGACACATCCGTCATTTCCCACATCCATGCTAAAGTTTCCAGTAGCTGATGATAGAAGAAATATTTTTAGAGTCAAATGGAAAATATGGCAGAGAGGAAAAAAAAAACCTCTATTCTACCAAGGACACTAAAATAAAATATGGTGTGAGGTGAGGGGTTAGAGCCTCAAGGGAGGTGGCCTTCAGTTCTTGTGTGCCTACTCTCCATTTCTCCTGTAGGCAGACTAACTCTAGGTTGCTCATCCTCAAGCTGTGTCCCTCAATAGATGTTAAGGAAATTAAAGAACACATTTTTACTGGATGCAACCTACCTGAATTGTTTCCAAAATCCTCTAGGAACATAATACTGCAATCTGGATGCAGCCAAATGCCCAAAGATGACCTGCAGATGCCTTAATACACCAATATTGTATTCTTTTCTGTCCTCTGTTTTACTTAGTGAAGGTTTATCTTCATATTGGTGAGGGTAACCAAAAACATCATCCCGCGGGTCTACGTTGCTCTGTAAGATAAAATAAACAATCACCAACAAAAAAGGTAATAGATTACAATATCAACAGCAGCTAAATAAAGATAAACATTTCACTACAAGTATGGCATGTCACAAGATAGTCTATTTTCAGTTCTATCCTAGGCATGCAAAAATGAAGCAAAGCAGTCCTGTATCATAGATGGTATTCCTGATTGATTCACTATTTTAAGTTTCTCTGAGTTCACTGACAGACACAGCGCTTCCTTATTCAGAACCATAGGGTTATATCGCCCCCTACAGGAGTAGGACACTAGGCAGAAAAAAGACTTGGCTACGCCCATGGGTAGTCCTAGGTGAACTACACCCCCCCGCCATAGGCCTTCAGTTTTGTCACAAGCAGTGTCAGAAGTATATGTCAGAAGTATTTAAAACTCCATAGAGGGGTGGGTGCTGTGTCTGTCAATGAACTCAGAGAAATGGGTTTTACGGTAAGTCAAAAACACCATTTTATCATTCGTTCATTGACAGACACAGTGCTTCCTTATTCAGAACCATAGGGATGTCCCAAAGCAGTGCCGAACATGATGAGAGGGACAGCCCAAAAAAAAAAAAAAAAACACAGGTCAACCAGACAACCTGGAGCGCAACGAGAACAACTGGAGCCCAACCTGAACAGCAAGAAAAACCCTTCATGAGGGAAAAACCCTCTAGACCGCAGCCTGCAGAACCTTGCGTATATTTGTGTAAGTGTGCACCGACGACCAGGTCGCTGCCTTGCACACTTGCGTCACTGAAGCTTGATGACGGAAGGCCCAGGAGGCACTCAGCACCTGAGTAGAGTGCACCTTCACCGGGAAGGGAGGAATCAGACCCCTGACAGAATAGGCCTGAGTCACCGTCTGTCTGATCCATCTAGAAATGGTCACAGAGGAAGCAGACAGTCCCTTCTTTGGCCCGTCCGCGATCACAAACAGGGAGTCTGACCTCCGAAAAGGACTCAGGCAGCCAAATACATCCTGGATTGCCTGAACCACATCCAAGGTGTGCAAGGCAAATTCCCTCAGATGTTGTGGCCTGCGACACAGGGAAGGCAACACAATGTCTTAATTTAAATGGAAATCAGAAACAAATTTGTTCCTTCCAAAAAGAACAAGGATGAAGAACCACCTTGTCCTTATAAATCACCAGATAGGGTGTGCGACAAGATAGCGCCACCAATTCTGACACCCTGCGAGCAGAAGTGATAGCCATCAAGGCGGCCATCTTCTGTGACAGTGAGCAGGGGAATTTCTCAAATATTTTTAAACAGAGGCTTCTGTACAACCGAAAGCACCAGATGCAAGCCCCACGGTGGCAAGGGAGAGCGCACTGGTGGAACCACATGTCGCACCCGGGAATGCAAAGCCAGGGGGCGTTGAAAGAAAACCGCCAAAGCCGACACCATTGTTTGTCACCTATTCACTATAAACGACCCCATGCCGAGATAGGTAATGAAGTGGGACCATTCAAGTATATTTTGCATCACTGGGAGTTTTGCCTGTAAGGGGGCTGGCCGCGCTAAGCCAGCCAATGAGAGATCGGGCTGGTTTTTGATACTCTGAGGAAAGGAGGCAGACGGTCTCTTTTCCAGGGAACCAGCCAGCCAGCAGGTAGGATGGCATGTAGCAGGGGAAGGTATGCCCTGCTACTTGTAACTAAACATGCTTGTAGATCACGGTCTGAAGGAATATAATCTATATGCCTTCATATATATATTTTATTTCAACCTAGCAGTTTATGCCTTGATGTAAGACCATAGCTAGAGATGTGTGTATTAGCTTGACTTTTAACTACCTGTAATAAATGTTATTATATTCAAAGCCTTTCCTCCTGGTCAATAGAACTCTAATTTAACCCATATCATATTTTGGGATTGATAAATCAGAAATAGAGATTTTAGAGGTTACAAAATGTACGCTTTTTACGTCCGATGATATACCTTCCTGGAAGTAGGCTTCCTAGCTTTGAGTAGTGTAGAAATCACAGACACAGGTAAGCCTCTATCCTTCAACACCTGGCTTTCAACAGCGAGGCCGTTAAAGCCAGCGACGGTAAAGCAGGGTAGAAGATCAGCCCTTGGGATAGCAAATCTTCCCTGTGAGGCAGCAGCCAGGGGGTGTCTGTGACCAGACACACCAGGCTGGTGTATCAGGACCAATGAGGCCAGTCCGGTGCCAATGGAATGACAGGAATTCCTTTGGCCTCGATCCTGCGTAAAAGCCGAGGCAGAAGCTTGAGAGGAGTAAAGGCGTAGATCAGACGATACTGGCCCCACAGAGCCACCAGAGCGTCTGAGGCTTCTGCCAGAGAGACCCGAGACCTGGCCACAAACCTCTGCACCTTCCTGTTGACCCGGGATGCCATCAGATTAAAATAAAAATTACTGGTGATTATATAATTCAAACACACAATCAAGGAAATCAAACACAATTGAAATATAATTATACCTCTGGAGAGCCCCAACGCAGATATATTTGTTGAAATACCTCCTGATTTAGGTACCACTCCCATTGGTCCAACATATGTCGACTGAGGTAATCCGCCTGCCACCCCCCGGAATGTGGACGGAGGAGATGGCAGGGACAAAACGATCTGCCCACCGGAGAATGCCCGCTACTTCCAGGCCTGCTAACACTCCATATTCCTACCTGGTGGTTGACATATGCCACCGCCGTGGCATTGTCCGACTGGATCCGTATCGGGAGCCCCTGAAGTCGATCCATCCAATGATCCAGAGTCTGATCACCCGGAGTTCCAAGATGTTGATAGTTAGCCTGGATTCCTCCAGCGTCCCTGAGCAGCGCTCAAGCCCAGGACTCCTCCCCACCCGGACAGACTGGCATCGGTGGTGACCACTGTCCATTACAGAGGGAGAAAGTATTTCCCCTGCCGAAGAACGAAGCCACCAGATGAGGGACCCTTTGGTTCATTGGCTCAGCTAAATCTAACTGTCCAGAGACCCTGGACATTTGACCCATTTTAACAATATATCTCATATGGGGTCTCGTATAGAACCGAGCAAACGGACCGCCCCGAACGTAGATACCATCAGGCCTAGCACCCGCATGCAAGTCGGCAGGGAGACCCACCTGCTGGACAGCAGTAAGCGGGTTGCCGCCTGTAACTTCTGGAGTTTGTCCTGCGGAAGGAACACTCTGATCAGAATCCAGAGTCAGACCCAGATAAACTAATTTCTGAACTAGAATCAGCGCAGACTTCTGGCAATTTATCAGCCACCCAAAATCTGCCAGAGTCTGAATAGTGATCTCCACGTCTCCCCTCAGGGTCACTGGGGACTCTGCTTGCAGAAGGTCGTCCAGGTAGCCCAGAACAGCAATTCCCTGCTGGTGCAGCAACGCAAGAACCCGGGGTCAACACCTTGGTGAAGACCCGAGGAGCGGAGGCGTGGCCAAAGGGTAACGCTGCTAACTGATAATGCTCCTCTCACACAGCAAAGCAGAGGAACTGCTGGTGTTGTGCACATATCGGAATGTGCAGGTAGGCATCCTTGATGTCGATGGATGCAAGAAGAGATGCCATCACGGAGCGAATGGAAACCATTCTGAAGGTTCTGCACCCGCACAAAGCAGTTCAGGGCCTTGAGGTCCAGAATCGGACGTACCGTACCCTCTTTTTTGGGGATCGTAAACAGGTTTGAATGAAAACCCTGGAAACTTTCAAACACCGGGACAATCACCCCTTGAAGCATCAGGCCTTGCACAGCGCCCCGGAGGGCTAACATACGGTCTGGAGACAGGCACCGATTAGACAGAAAAAAAATCTGCGTGGGGACAAGACTAGAACTCGATCTTGTAACCAGACAGAATCACTTCGTGGACCCACATGTCTTTTATCAGTGAGGTCCACGGGCCCAGAAACCAGCGAAAACAACCCCCCTCCCCCACCCGGACTGCGGGTGAGGGCAATCCACGTTTGACACACCAGGGCAACAGCCAGGACCAGCCAAAGCACCAAACCCGTTCAGCTCAGAGACTCTGCCTTCCTGTCAGCTGGATCTTTAAAAGCAGAGAGTCTTCAACCAGAATCATGGTGGCTTTGTTAAATCGAGAGATCGGAGGATCCACCACAGGTGGAGTCATCCACCTTTTAAGACCCTCCTCAAAAGGATAACGCACAGTGACGCACTTTGGAAACGCCTATTTCTTATAGACAAACTTGTCAAAAAAGAAGGGATAAGGGAACACTTGTCAAAACGAACCGGCACCTCCAACGCATCCTTCATTTTTTAAGTTTCCCCGCACAGATACAAATCAGTGCATCCATCAGCACCTTCTCGATGCGCAGCCACCGGGGTAGAGGAATCATCCTCATTGTCCGAAAAATCTAGGAGCGTTGCCGCAGACCCCGCAGGTTGGGTCCCATCCACGGCAGTCTAATCAGATTCAGGATCTGACGAGACAGATGAAGCAGGGGAAGGCGGGGGATGCTTCTTGCTAGTCAGCCACCCAAGAGCTACCTCCACCCGGACTACAGGGCCGCTGCCAGTGTGTCAATGGATGGCTGGGACCCCAGAGGGACCTGCAGCCTCTGATAGGGGGTCAGGTTGGGAAAAAAATCTCCTGAGACTCCATAGGAGAAAAAAGACCCCCACCGAAAAGGGACCCCCCCCCCCCACGCTGATAGCTGTACCAGAACACCCCAAAGCCTGACGCAGAGAGAGGAAGGGACCCCACCAAACTCACCACCAACCGGCGTAGCGCTTGCTGCCTCAGGTGTAGACCCGCACACACGTGGCGTCCGATGTAGAGGATAACACAGGAGTCAGCACCGGGTTAAAAAGGAGGAGCTTCCGCTTGCTTAAAACATTTTCTGGGCTACACAGTAATGGCCGCCACTGCCTGATGGCCGCCGAGCTACACAAACATGGCTGCCAGCAATAAGACGTCAGCAGGCACTAGGGGAAAAAGATGCCGGCTACGACAAAATGGCGGCCAGCCACGCTACACGAGGCTGACAGACCAGAGGAAAGCCCCTGAAAGAGGATCCGGGCACCAGACCCCCAGGAGCACCCAGTGCCTCCCCCCCTGGTAAGCACTACACCTGGCTACGCTCACCCCCTGCCCACCAGTACTCAACTCCATCCCCCAGGAACCATTATGGCACCACACTACCCCATACAGAGGAGGGAGAGGGAAAGGGAGACTACCACCCCAGGAAGAGAGGGTACAAGGGTGGAGGGAAACCCGCAGGACCGACCCGGGGAGGAGACCATGTCCACCGCAAACCCACCTAGGGGAGAGGGGGGACATTTCCTCACCATACCAGGACCAGACGGGCACCGCTCCAGACAGAACCTCCTCGCCACCGAAGTGGGGGGGCTGTCGGCTATGAGGGATGCTGCGACTCGAGCCGAGACTCAGTCGTATGCAACCTTGCGAGATATTTAATTTGCAGGGCCAGCCCCCGTTCAGTGGAGCAAAATCCCAGCCGACCTATCGATTAACTGCGGTCTGCACACGCTCGCTGGCCAGACTGGGGAGACCACTGGATCAAGTGTCAAGCCCGTCGCCCAGTCCGGCAGCTGAATGCAGATCTCGCCGGAAAAAAATCCAGGAAATCAACAAACAAAAAATAAAATTTGCCAGGACTAGAAATCCCAGCAGGGAACTAGGTCCTAACTCCCGACTAGACAGGAAAAAAAAACAAAAACTGAAGGTCTTTTTTCTGCCTAGTGTCCTACTCCTGTAGAGGGCGCTATAACCCTCGCCAGCACTCGAGAGCTGGAGTTCATTTTATGTAACCTGTATGGGGTGAAATGGTCCATTGTGCATACAGGGGGCCCCCGACTTACGAACGCCCGACCTACGAACATCTACTTACGAACCGGGCGATGTGGGGACCCCTCTACCATTTTGCACGGACATCGGCCGTTCTGAGCATGCGCGGCCAGATGGAGCCTCGGAAAATGACGGCAAACATCGGAAATGTCCATAATTTGCCGCACATGCGCAGAACGGCATTCGACGGAACATCAGAAATGTCCGTAATTGTCGTTCTGCGCATGCACGGCCAACTTACGAACATTTCCGATTTACAAACAGGACAGTCCCTAACGGGTTCGTAACTGGGGGACCCCCTGTATTTTCAACTGGATCAAACGATCTTTCAAAGACACAAGGGAACATCATTATCGAGGTCTGGGATGTCTTAAAGCCACCTAGCTCTGAGGCGCTCTAAAACAGGTAGGGATGGCATAACAAGATGAGAGTATAAAATCGCAAGGTGGGTTTTTCTGTGCATTCCGATCTGAGATCTTCTAATGCCGACTGTATAACCGGAGGGGCAAAATGAGAGAACTGGCTTCTGAAGTCATGGGAGAATTGAAGATAATGAAAAAAGTAGGACAGTGGGACATTAAAAATCAGAAACCGATAGGGGAACCAGGGATTGATTGGTGACTACCGGGGATACTGTCTTGATATTAAATTTAGTCCAAGCATGAGGTTCTGGAAATTTATAGATTTGGTGTAAAGTGGGGTTTAACCATAAGGGAGCATTATAAGAAACTGCCAGTTTGGGATAGTGCTCACAAGTCCTGCCCCCCAGGCACAAAGCTTAGTGAGCATAGAAGTGGTCAGTGGGTATGGGGCATGAGGAATTCTAATGCTTCAAGGGAGTTTACAACCACAACTTCAACTAAAGTAGTGGCGTTAGTAGGGTCTGAGTTCAGCCACCAGGCATCTGTGACTAGCTGGGTAGCCAGGAAATATTGATAAAAATCAGGGAATGCCAGGCCCCCTTGAGAGGTAGGACCCATTAACGTTGACCACTTGAAACTGGGGCTTTGGGGTCCCCGTAAAAAGGAGGAGACAATTTAAACAGGTAAAAAAACGATTTAGGGATCCATTGTGGGGAATGGCGAAATTAATAGGTACATTTTTGTAATATTTTCATTTTAAGCAGGTTAATGCACCCTAAAAAAGGGACAAGGGTAGAGACTACCACGCCTACAGATTTAGCAGGACCTCTTGTAGAACCGGGGATAGATTCAGAGATATAAAATCAGAAGCTTGTCTGGAGATCACCACCCAGGGCTCAAGTCCTGCGGGAACTCATGGGAACTGAGTTCCTGTACTTTTTCCACAACAGGAACTCAGTTCCCTTTAGCAGCTGCAAGACCTGCAAGACTTTGAAGTATGCGAGCTGTGTGGCAGGTGCTACACCAGCAGCCGCCGACACAGCTCGCAATAGTAAGTGACGCACACCAGGGGTGGACTGACCATTCAGGCATTGCCAGTAGGGGACCCCATGACAGCTTCCGCTTTGATCTACCTGTCAATCACAGCTAGCTGACGGGTAGATCAGGTCCCTGCTGCTAAGAGATTGTGTTTAGTCAGACCTCTCGTGATGCGCTCCTCCCTGCCGGCCCCTCCTGATTTTCTGTCTCCTCATCCCCCCCCCAAGTCTGCTGCATACTTTGCTCTGTGTGTCCCGCTCAATCCCCCCCTCCTCTATCTTCAGTGCCATATGATGAGAGAACCCAGAGGAGGAGCACAGCTATTCTGCTCACAGGACATGCAGGGAGAGAGGTGAGCTGAGGGAGGAACATCAGTTTGGGGTGGTAAGCTGAGCACAATACCTGGCAAAGTTTAATGCCAGGAGGGAAGTTTATGTGGAAATATGTGAAGGATTGGAATAGCAGCGAGTGTGTGTTGGAGCCCTGCAGAGTTTGCAGCCCCCCAAGCTAACATACATGTAAGCAGGAACACATCACTATCTCCCCAAGCATTCTGTCCAGATAATGTGCAGTTAATTTATGACCTTTCTGTTTAACCCTGTGTTATCCAAACTCTGTTCAATGAAAAGTGTAAACTCACCACATAAACACTCTATATACAAAATAAAAATTCCCCAATAAAGATCAGAACATGATGTTCACATTTTCATGGAAGCAGAATTGAATGAAAGCTGATTATTCAGAGAATTATCGTATTTATGTTTATTGAGGATTGTTTTTTTTTGTTTTTTATGTACTAACAGTTAAGCTTCATACACACAATACGAAACTTGGATGAAAAATACCACTTTTGAAGCGTTTGTGCATATGAGCGTATCATTTATTTTTTTTTGGTGGGGGAGTGGATCTTGGGTGGGAGTTCCCACACTTTTTTCCCCAGGACTTGACCCCTGTCACCACCCCCAGATACCTAAAGCTCTCAACCCATTGCAAGGGAATATCTGGGGGAGTAGTGGTGCGAGCTGCAGAATCAATGGGGAACAGCAGGGAATTAGCCCAGTTAACTCTTTCTCCTCTGTCACAGGCCTCAGAGTTAAGGACCTGAAGGGCCCCCTAGAGTGAGGGGCCAGCGTAATTTAGAAATAGGAGGTCATCTGCATATAGGTATACCCTCTCCTCCAGCCAACCAAAATGTAGCCCTTTAGTGTGTGGGGGAAGTACGGTGGGCCTACGCCACTGGTTCCACAGCAATGGCAAACAAGGCCAGAGAGGAAGAGTGCAGCCCTGCCAAGTACCTCTGGATAAGGAAAAGGGCTGTGAAAGACCTCCTCTCAGTTTAATAGATGTGGGGTTCTTGTATAATACTTGTAACCATTTGATGAAGACCAGGGGGAACCCCATTCTACGTATAATCTCCCAAAGAAAAGGCCACACAACGGTATCAAATGCCTTATCAATCTCTAGTGAGGCCACCACCCTGGAGCCCACGTTAAGGTGTCGTGCATGTATATTAGTAAGAACAGCCTTCTCAAGTTAATGTCAGTCGCCCTTTAGGCCATAAAGCCGGTTGGGTTAGTCACAATGATGGTGGGTAAGAGGGCTGTAGTCTCAAAGTGGGCAATTTAGTGAGAATTTTTAAATCTGTATTAAGGAGAGAGATTGGTCTGTAGAAGGCACAAGAGGTATGGTCTTTGGGTGCTTTGTGCAGCAGAACATGGGCATGAATCAGAGGCCAGGAGTGCTTAATCTGTCAGACACTGGGAAGAAAGATGGGCCAGTCATGGTGCAAGGAGATCCCCATGGGTCTTGTAAAATTCTATGGGTTGGCCGTCTGGGACAGTTAATTTCCCAGCAGGGAAGGACCCAATTGCTACCAGGACCTCGACCGTGGTAACCGGTCTCACCAAAGCCTCTCGTTCTGGATCCGAGAGCCAACCAAGTGTCAGTAGATCCAGCCAGGTCCTGAGGCTGAAAATCCAAAAGACAATGCGGAGGTATAGAGAGGGCGATAGAATTGTCGAAAAGTGTCCAAAATAGCTGGCAGAGAGGAGACTGCCTCCCCCAAGGGGGTCACTATGTTAGGTATCAAGGTCAGAGGCTGGTCATGTTGTGCCAACATTGCCAAGAGATGCCCATTGCGGTCACTCTGTTAAAAAAAACCTGTGTTTTTATAGCGATATATCCTGGTGATTTCTGTGAGGTCAAGATGAAGCTCCTGCTTCGCGGCATGGAGCGGGTCAAAATGGGCATCAGTGGGGTCAGCAGCATAGCTCTCCGTGTGTGTTGGCACAGCCTCTTGAAGGGCAGTGGTAGTAGCAGCCTGGTCTCTACGAATCCCAGCAATAGAAGAAATATATCGTCCCCGGGTTAAACGCCTTAAAAGGCATCCCAAATAATGTCTGGAAGACGTGGTGGAATGGTGTCTGCCAAAGTCAGATGGGAAACCCAATGGGACCCCAGAAGTCAGAGGTGCGAGAATAGGGGGAACAAATGGTAAGGCATAAAGGACAATGATTTGCCCACTAGGCAAGTACGTTGCATCTAGGACATCTGACAACATGGCCAGATTCGCAAAGGCCAGGTCAATTCAAGAAGTTTTGTATGAGGTGAAGAAAAAAAAAAAAAAAAATAGGCCGCAGGATGTTTCCATCTCCAAACCTTGGTGACTCCCATCGCCTGGGCCCAGGTAAGCAGATCAGCAGAAGAATATTTAGGAGGAATGGGTCTGTCCAGGCCAGGGGCTAAGATGGCATTATAGTCACCCATAAACAATAATTTAGTGGGACAATACAGGATGATCCTCTCCAGAATAGAACATAGTAGGACCGGCGAGCTATTTACAACATAGCATAGGCCCCACAAGCAAACACATATTTGCCCTGGGGGGGGGGGGGGTCGATTTGAACCTGTTCAACAATGCAAGAGAGAATTAATATTCAATATAGATCCCCTATCAAAGGAGGAATCTAAGGCATGAAAGGTTTTCTGGATCCATGGCTTGTAGCAGTATCATATGGGGGGGGGGGGGGGGGGGGTGTATTTTAAGGTAACGAAAGAGCACCGTTTTTCAATTTTGAGTTTAGCCCATGGACATTCCAAGACAGAATGGTGAAGTTGGGGTTGTCAGGTGTAGCCATCATATACCTTAGGAATGATAAGTGCAGGAGGGGGTTCAGAGAGCCTAAAGACGTATCTCAGGAGCAGCAAAGACCTAACAGAAAAAAAAAATTCAAAAACATTGAACTTTTTTCTGTAAGACACCAAGGTGCCATCCCTGTCCTTGTCTAGCATAACCTAATACTCGGGGAACGCAGACATGGCCGATACCCAAAAACTAGAATAGCAGCAAGAAATAGTACAATACTATGTCCAAAGAACTCTGTTTAGTAGAAACATGTGGAAGACTGAGGATCTGGAAGGGAGGGCTGCCATCAAGCAGTAACATCTTCCTGGTGCGATAGCAAGGGGGGGGTGAGAAATTTGTGAGGAACAAGTAGTATCCTATAGGGGTAACACTGGAGCTTCAGTGAAAGGAGGGAAAGCCAGGAGGGCAGGGAACCACTGAAGGAGGCTGTTTCCAGCAAGGTACAGGTGAGCAGAAACCACAATGGGAGGACTAGGTGAAGTGAAAAAAGGATGTATTGCTCCTCAGCACAGGTAGGATACAGCAAGGGAAAAGATGAAGTACTTAGCTGGTATCTTTAATGCTATGAAGAGTGTCAGCAGCGTTGAAAAGCCTGAGGGGGCCTCAGCAGGTATCCAACCAAGCAGAATCGGCTTCAGGGTTCAGGTAGGCCCAGGATGCAAACGGTTTTCCACCTGAGGTGGTACTCAGTGTCTATAGTTAGCTCTTGCAATGCCTGTACCTGTAGTTGCAGGGCCTGGAGGTCCCTGGAATCTGATCTCACTACATCCTCCACTGTGGAGACCCCCGATTCTCCAACTCTGAGACCTGGGATCGAAACTTGCTGAGGTCCTGACGGATTAAGCCGACGTCTGTCACCACATAATCCATCTTGGCGGTCAGGGACTATTTACATTTCGTGATTGCTACCAGGATTTCAGCACCGGAGGGGGAAGCTGCAGCCACAGGCTCCTTAGTGGTCTGTGTGCTGGCAGACCTGACTGCTGCAGAAGATCTCGTGGCCAAGTTAGAGGCCGGTGGAGCGGGGTGGAGAGTGCTCGAGCAGAGCTGTGTAGCACGGAACCATCCAAACGGAGCTGAACAGCGGGTGAGGTTCTCAGAAGCGGAAAACAAGGGCTGCAAATTGCTGGTAATTGGGGGATAGGATCGGAGCTCCAGTGAAACACATCTGCTCCATTTCACATCCCGGCCACGTGTCCCCCCCCCCCCCCCCGTGGGGTATATTTCAATTTTATGACCAGCATATTGGGAGTTTAGGATACGAGGTATGAGGAGATACCAGAAATAAACACATTCTGGCTGTTCCTCCTGTGTGATTTTATTATTAGATATTGGTTTCCATAAATAATTTCTAAGGGTGTTCTGTTCTCTCCCTCCCAGTCCCCTGATGCTTCCCCACAGCTTAGTGACATTGCAGCACTGGTCGACTTCGTTCCAAGGTATACTAGCACATAACGACAATGCCTTGCAGGGATTTTTTTTTTCTTTTTTCAAACACATGTGGTTTACTACCACTTTAATTACTTTCTTATGTACCGCTGCTTCTGGAAGAGAAGATAACTGGGGGTAAACACAACAGTAAAGCAATATAATTTACCAGAAGGTGGGAATAAATTAAACACTCAACATAAAAGTAAACACTATAGTGCTTATAAATACTCAAATCGTTCAAACTTTTTCAGTCAATCTAAATGTGTAGCTTATCTGCTGTATTATAACAACTATGCATTATTGTAGTTTAAAATTAAACCGTGGCCACAGCAAATATCAAATGGTACCTAACTGCAATAGTGCTCACATATTTCAACATACCAACACTATTTGCTTTCTGCCTTGGCACCGGTCTTCAGGTTCACTCCTATGGCCATAAGCATTTTCTCCTGCCCCTTGTATGCAGGTTAACCAGAGTAGTAGGCTGGGATTTACGGCCCATCATTTAGGAGCACTCACCAATGCATTAAAGAACTATGGTTTCCACACCATTAACACTGTACCTTTTATCTTTAAAGTTGAGCGGTCACATCTGTGCGCCTAACCAGTGTCTCTCAAGGTTTGAATGAGAAGAACAGTCAGGGAGATTTGTATGTCGCAGGTAGGATGAAGAATTCCAACCTCCAGTAAACCATATAAATTACAAAAAAAAAAGCAAAAGAGCCTCTATTGTTTTTATAGTGACATTAAAGTCCAATTTGGTTTAGTTAAAAACTAGAAAGATTTTACAGCAACCTGGTCTGTGTAAGAATATTGTACAGAGTGGTGTCTTACCTCCACTTTTTCTGTTGCCCGCTGGCAGGGTCCACAATTTCTCTTCTCTGAGTGTCCCTTCAGCAAACTTCGTGCTGAGGAGCCACTCGTTTGCACTCCCATGTCTTAAGACACACACAGCACAGCCCAGCCATGTCCCCACTCTCTCACAGGATTTGACTGAGAGCAGCAGGAGCCAATGACTCCCCCTGCTCTGTTTGAAGAGGAAGAGAAGAAGAGATGAGCTGCAGCCAGGCACAGTGCTGGACAAGGAGAGGATTTGAAATGCGTGTTTAGGGATGGTGGGGGGAAAACAAAAGCATAACCAATTTGAGCCTTTCCCTAAAGTTGTCAATTTCTTTTTTTTGTCCTAATGAAAAGAATGTCAATAGACTTAGAAGTGTGAGAAAATCTCCCGAACATAGACTGAGATGATTAAAAAAATAAAATAAAAATAAATAAATAAAAAAAACGTAACGGAACAGTTCTCTACATTTTCAAAATTAAGGGGAAAAAAACCCTTAGATAACTATGGCTGAAGGATACACCAAGTTAAAGTTAACTAAAAGTGTACAGCACAGTATTTATGGCAAGAGGATGAGGGTCCACCAAAAAAGCACTGTGAAACAACTATAGCAGTAAAGAAGTACTGCTTGTTGCCTGGAACTGCCCTTTAAGAAAAATGTACCGTATTTTCCGCACCATAAGACGCATTTTTTCCCCCAGAAATATGGGGGATAATGTGTCTGCGTTTTATGGAGCGAATGCATGTTAGGCACCGCCGCCGATGGCAACGCCCCCCCACCGCCAGAAGAGAGGCAGGAGAGAGGAGGACAGACATCTGAAGCCCCTGTGAGCAGGGCCGGACTTGTCCTACCTGTGACTGCAGTGCTCTTCTCCCTCTGTTCTTTGGAGCTCGTATATCACGGAGCTAGGTCTGTGTGCAAGGTCCCGCCCCCCCAGACCGGCTCGTGTTATAATAGATTGAATCAGTGTTCCGCGAGCGCCGAAGGACAGAGGGAGGAGAGCGCTGTGTTATCCAGAGGATGGATGACAGTGGGCACAGAGGCTGACATTGGTAGGCACATAGAGGCTGCAATTGGCAAAGATGCTGCAGTGGTGGGCAAAGAGGCTGCAATTGGCAAAGATGCTGCAGTGGTGGGCAAAGAGGCTGCATTTATGTGCAATGGTCAGGCCGCATTTATGTGCAATGGTCAGGCCGCATTTCATGGGCACTGGTAAATATTTTAGGACACCATTTGGTTCAGAATATTATTTTTTCTGGTTTTCCTCCTCTAAAACCTAGGTGCGTCTTATGGTCAGGTGCGTCTTATGGAGCGAAAAATACGTTACCTCATTGTCCTGTTTTTCATCCCCAGACATGTCATCGTCAACATCACTGCCAGTGCCTTCAATAGCAAGAATTCCATTACGAATGGCAGGTATCATATACAGTTGCTGGATAACAGAGTTCATGTAGCATGTAGCCCCAGCATTTTTGAGCCCCACAAAACCCTTGGGGGGCCGCGGTCCAACTGGAGGCAGATACTCCCATTCTGTAAGTGCTTCACAACCTGTAAAAGGAAAGAAGATGTTTTTTTTAATTAATATATTTTTATCAGTGAGTTATCTAAAGAAACAAAATCGCACCAAAATGTTTACGATTTTCAAAGTAATTGAACGTTTTTTGCAGAGATATACTGCCAAGGTATGCCTTACACACTCACATTTTGGATCCATTTACATGTCTTGCATTTGCAATAACTGTTTAAAACACATTTCATTTAATGTATCAACGCATCTTTCATGTGCAATACCTGAGTAATACATTTCATTTAATGTATCCACAATCTGTCTGAGGTTCCGAACACATCCCACAGCTAATGCAACCAGAAGTTCAAAACCTGCATTAATAGTGGCTGGTGAACTACACACGGGGATAGCTTGCTCAGCTGGTAGCTCTCCGGTCTTCATATACTGCAAATAGACGTTGGATGCTGGGAATATGAAGTCATCAATCAATTCCTGAAAGAGAACAGACCTCATAAGAATATTGTATTGTCTGATCTACTATTATTACCAGCAGATACATGGCAACATTGCTGTCATAACTGAATTTTGTTTTTAAAAAGACAGAAGGAAGGTGGAAAGAACCAGCTGGGCCAACGTGGTGCAATTAGAAATCACCATTTTCCTATCTTGCTCTATTTTATTGAAGGCATAAACTAGACTAAACTGAGGCTAGGGGATTTTCAAAACATCTGAGGCTAGAGGATGCCTGGTTCTTGCAACAAACAGAGGCAGTTTATTATAGGTACTTTTATAGCACTTACAAGTTAAGCAGTTCTTCACATATACAGTATATTGTACATTCACCTCAGTCCCTGCCCTCAGGAAGCTTACAATCTAAGTTTTTAACTCATTCATGCATACTAGGACCAATTTAGGCAGGAGCCAATAAGCCTACCAGCATGAGTGTGGGAGGAAACCCACACAGGCACAGGGAGAACATGCAAACTATAGGCAGGTTTGTTATTGAGTCTGAAGGCTAGGATGTCCACATCCAGAATCCCCCATTTTTGGCATTACAGATTGAAGACGTCTGGATGATGGTCCCATTCCCATTGATCCAGGTGAAGTACTCTAGGTGAATGGAAGGCTGGAGACGGCGGCTGAGATAATCCGCTTTCCAGTGGTCCACTCCTAGAATGTGGACTGCAGACATTTTGTTTATGTCCAAGAGATGATCTGGTTCACTTCCTTCAAGGCAGCCAAAAAAATACTGACCTTGTGTATGCCATGTGAAATTTTGTAATTTGAAGGAATTTGTTTAGGGCTATTAAATCCACAATAGAACGAATACCCACATTGGACTTTGGTACAAGGAACAGGTTTGAGTAGAATCCTTTGAACTGGTCTTGTGGTTCAAAGTCTTTCGGGGTTATACCGGGATGATGCCCGCCGCTGCAGGCATCATCCCAGTACCGTTGTTTAGAGCCGGCGATCAGCTTTCCGAGGATAACAACCGATGCGGCTTAAATTGGGAGGTCCGATCCCACATCCGCCGCTTCCAGCGGCTAGTGACAGACTGGAATGAAGCCGGAAACGGCTTCATTCCAGTCTCCTTGATGTAAACACGGAAGCGACGTCACTTTGTTTACTCGGCTGCCAATGGCGCCACTTAAAAAAAAATACAGTATTCAGAAACACCCTTTTCGGTAATCTGAATACTTTGAAGCGCAAAGGAGGGATTTGGGACCTTTTAGACCCCCGATCCCTCCATAAAGAGTACCTGTCACCACCAATTACTGTCACAAGGGATGTTTACATTCCTTGTGACAGCAATAAAAGTGATCAATTTTTTTTTTTTTAAAAACACAATTTCATAATATAAAAATAAACAATTAAAAAAAAAAAAAAAAAAACATTTTTCAAACTGCCCCCGTCACCGCGAGCTCGCGCAGCAAAGAAATCGAATATTGAAGTCGCGCCCGAATATGTAAACGGTGTTCAAATCACACATGTGAGGTATCGCCGCGATAGTCAGAGCGAGAGCAATAATTCGAGCTTAGACCTCCTCGAAATCTAACCGGGTAACCGTAAAAAAAAAATTTAAGCGACGCCCTGGAAATTTTTAGGTACCAAAGTTTGTCGCCATTCCACGAGTGTGTGCAATTAAGCATGACGTTTGGTATCTATTTACTCGGCGTAACATCATCTTTCACATTATACAAAAAAATTGGGATAACTATACGTTTTTTTTTTTTTTTTTTTTTAATTCATTCATGTCCCTTTTCCCCCAAAAAAAGTGTTTAAAACACCGCTGCACAAATACCGTGTGACATAAAATATTGCAACCACCGCTATTTTATTCTCTAGATTCTCTGATAGATAGATATATATATATATATATCTATCTCAGAAATAGGCTTAGTCATGAAAGGGTTAAAGCAGGGTTAGGTTATATAAAAATATCCCAAGCTTTGAACATCTCACGAAGCACTGTTCAATGCATCATCCAAAAATGGAAAGAAAGTATGGCATAACTGCAAACCTACCAAGACATGGCAGTCCACCTAAACTGATAGGCTGGGCAAGGAGAGCATCAGAGAAGCAGGCAAGAGGCCCATGGTAACTCTGGAAGAGCTGCAGAGATCCACAGCTCAGGTGGGAGAATCTGTCCACAGGACAACTATTAGTTGTGCACTTCACAAATCTGACCTTTATGAAAGAGTGGCAAGAAGAAAACCATTGTTGATAGAAAGCAATAAGAAGTCCCATTTGCAGTTTGCGAGAAGCCATGTGGGGGACACAGCAAACATGTGGAAGAAGGTGCTCTAGTCAGATGAGACCAAAATTTAACTTTTTGGCCTAAAAGCAAAACGCTATGTGTGGCGGAAACATGTGAAACATTGTGGTGTCAGCATCATGTTGTCGGGATGCTTTTCTTCAGCAGGGACATGGAAGCTGGTCAGAGTTGATGGGAAGATGGATGGAGCCAAATACAGGGCAGTCTTAGAAGAAAACCTGTTAGAATCTGCAAAAGACTTGAGACTGGGGCAGAGGTTCACCTTCCAGGACGACGACAACACCATAACATACAGCAAGAGCTCCAATGGAATGGTTTAGATCAAAGCATTTTCATGTGTAAGAATGCCCAAAGTCCAGACCTAAATCCAATTGAGAATCTGTGGCAAGACTTGAAAATTGCTGTTTACAAACGCTCTCCATCCAATCTGACAGAGCTTGAGCTATTTTGCAAAGAAGAATGGGCAAAATTGTCACTCTGGATGTGCAAAGCTGGTAGAGACATCCCCAAAGACTTGCAGCTGTAACTGCAGTGAAAGGTGGTTCTACAACGTATTAACTCAGGGGGGGGGGGCTGAATACAAATGCACGCCACACTTTTCACATACAGTTGTGCTCATAAGTTTACATACCCAGAATTTGTGATTTCTTGGCCAGAGAATATGAATGATAAAACGCAAACATTTTTCACTCATGGTTAGTGTTTACTTTACTGTTTTAAATCATATTGACAACAGAAACTACCCAAATGACCCTGATCAAAAGTTTACATACCCTGATGATTTTGGCCTGATAACATGCACACAAGTTGACAAATAGGGGTTTGAATGGCTATTAAAGGTAACCATCCTCACCTGTGATCTGTATGCTTTTAATTGGTGTGTATGAGTAAAAGGTCAATGAGTTTCTGGACTCCTGACAGACCCTTGCATCTTTCATCCAGTGCTACACTGACATTTCTGGATTCGGAGTCATGAGGAAAGCAAAAGAATGGTCAAAGGATCTGCGGAAAAAGGTAATTGAACTGTATAAAATAGGAAAGGGATATAAAAAGATATCCAAGGAATTGAGAATGCCAATCAGCAGTGTTCAAACTCTAATCAAGAAGTGGAAAATGAGGGGTTCTGTTGAAACCAAACCACGGTCAGGTAGACCAACTAATGTTTCAACCACCACTGTCAGGAAAATTGTTCGGGATGCAAAGAAAAAGCCACAAATAACTTCAGGTGAAATGCAGGACTCTCTGAACATGTGGTGTGGCTGCTTTAAGATGCACAATAAGGTGGCACTTGAAGATGGGCTGCATGGTCGAGTCGCCAGAAGAAAGTCATTACTACGCAAACGCAACAAAGTACCCCGCTTACAATACGCCAAACAGTACAGAGACGAGCCGCAAACCTGGCACAAAGTCATTTGGAGTGATGAGACCAAAATTTAGCTTTTTGGCCACAACCATAAACGCTACATTTGGAGAGGAGTCAACAAGGCCTATGATGAAAGGTACACCATTCCTACTGTGACACACGGAGGTGGATCACTGATGTTTTGGAGATGTGTGCGCTACAAAAGGCACAGGAAATTGTCAAAATTGATGGCAAGATGAATGCAGTATGTTATCAAAAAATACTGGAGGAACATTTGCATTCATTAGCCAGAAAGCTGCACATGGGATGTACTTGGACATTCCAACATGACAATGAAGGTTCTGAAATTGCCATCTCAGTCTCCTGACCTCAATATCATTGAGCCACTCTCGGGAGATCTCAAACGTGCAGTTCACGCAAGACAGCCCAAGAATTTACAGGAACTGGGCAGCTTTACCATCTGAGAAGATAAAGGGCCTCATCCACAAATACCACAAAAGACTTCAAGCTGTCATTGATATTAAAGGGGGCAATACACGGTATTGATTGCTAATAAATGGCGTCAGCCAAACACTAACCGACTAAAAGAAAAGTTTGTCTTATTTATATTGTCTGAAAAAATGGCCAAGAAATCATAAATTCTGCCAGGGTATGTAAACTTATGAGCACAACTATTTGTAAAAAAAATTAAAAACCTTTTATCATTTTCCTTCCACTTCACAATTATGTGCCACTTTGTGTTGGTCTATCACATAAAATCCCAATAAAATACAGTTACATTTCTGGTTGTAACATGACAAAATGTAGAAAATTTCAAGGGGTATAAATACCTTTTCAAGGTACTGTACACATAAGCTATAGTCTGACAGTAGCACTAAAGTGGCTGTAAAGGTAAAAGGTTTAACCTTTTTGTATAACGGCAAAAAAACTTTTATATGCAGTTACCCCCGCATCCCCAACCCAAAAAACACCCAAGCCCGATCTCAGTCCAGCGCACATTAGTTCTTCGCCCTTCTCCCAGGCTTGGCTGAGAGTAGTGGGAGCCATTGGCTCCTGCTGCCGTCAGTCATAACTTGTGAGAAAAGTGTGGGGGGGCAGGGCTGAGTGTCTGAATAGACACAAACAGCCTGGCTCAGGAGTAAGCCCACAGGAAGGGACTTCCTATGGTGGGCACTCGGCTGGGGAAGAAGCCAGGAGTGCCGACGGGGGACCCGAGAAGAGGAGGATCTGAGATGCTCTGTGCAAAACTATTGCACAGAGCAGGCAAGTATAACCCGTTTGTCATTTTAATGGAAAAAAAATACCAAGCTTTACAATCAATTACTTTACCACAGCAATTTTTGTTTTCAGAATACCCATTGTAACACAATTTCATTACCTGATTAACCTGGCATTAGGGTTTTATTTAAATTTATATTACCTTCAACAAAGTGACAATACTGATCATTCTGCAGTATTATTGAAGCGTTGCCACTCTGCGAACAAGGCAGTTTAAGATGGACATGATTTCATCAAGTAGAAAGCAAACAAATTAAGGTCCCCCTTCAACTAAAGTTATAGCCAGTTTTCTTTCCTAATAAAGCTTTAAATCATATTAGTAAAAAACATCCATTGTAAGCTCCCCTGGAAGTGAAAAAGGTTGTCATAACCCCTGTAATTGTCAGACTTGCTGGGCAGCACAGTCTTTAAATGTGGGGAAAATGACATCACGATATGGAAAATAAACTTAATACCATCTTTACAGGTATTGCCACATACAGTTAAAAGAATAAAATATTTCTTCCATGATCTATTTGATCAACTGCTAGATCAACAAAATAGCTGCTAATACAGTTGGGCAACAAGAACCCACTCAAAAAATAAAACATCCTAGCAAAACACATCCTACCTTAATAAGATTAGCACCCCCTTTCTCACATCCAATGTGGTATTTCTTCTCTGGCGTCTGGAATGCCAACAATTCCTTTGTTACTCCTAAGTGACCTTCAAGAATGGTCTCCTCAATACCTGTTTCACCGGTTCTTTTAACATCATCCTACATTAAACAGGACACAGCGTGTTTATATTATACATTACAGAGTCTAAAACCTTAACACAAACTAAAAATAGAGGCATTTTTGACTTACTTGTAAATTCCATATCCGAGTACAGTACAGGACATGGGCTGAGTTTGTAGACCCTGGGTTGTAGGGTCGTACCTTCAGGTAATTGGACAGTGGCAAAGCTCTTGAAGACATGGCCCCTGGATGCCTTTCCTGCAACCCTAACCCCACTCAGATTGTAGCAGGAATTGCAGAGTAAGCAAGGAAAAGAAGGGAGGGTGGTCTGTATTCGGTATTCCAAGACATGGAATTTAAAACTAAGCCGAAAAGTCTCTTAATCCTAATTGTACATTACAGGACAAAAGGCTGATTACTTATAGACCCTGGGACATTGACAAGCAATAAATAAGAAAGGTGGGCAACAACTAGGAAAACAGAACTGTGCCAAAATGCCCAACAATAAGGGACAAGAGAACCAACTTCAAGTGCTGCTGCAAAAGAACTTTGCAGCAGAGAGCTGTAGCTGCAGAAGACTGGATGTCCACCTGGGAAAACGTTTAAATGTATGAAAAAAGAACCAGGTGGCAACCTTACAAAGCTGGGCTACAGAGGCCTGCTGCTGGAATGCCCAGAAAACTCCAACCATCCTGGTGGAATAGGCACATAAAAACACAGGATGAAACCTTTCCTTGAAAAAAAGGTTCTAGCATTCAGTTTTCTGATCGATTGAGCAATTGTGGACTCGAAGCTGATGCTTGAGGTACCTTCTGATGACTCGGACTACATCCGGGCAATGAAGAGCAACTTCCTTTGGGTCCTTTGGAGCAGGGCATGAGGATGGAAGGACTAGGTCTTCACCGAGGTGGAAGACTGATACTGCCATTAGGTAGAACAGATGATCTACTGGGTCATTGTGAAGAATGAGGAACTTGTCCTTACAAGAGAGATGCCAATTCAGAGACATGTCTTGTAGATGTGACAGAATTCAAAAAGACCACTCTGCAGGAGAGGTCATCCAAGGTCATACCCTTGGATTCAAAGGGTGGTTTCTGCAGTGTAGAAAGAGCCACGTTGAATTCCCAAAAAAGCACATTGTGCTGCAAGGGGGTCTGATCAGAGATACACCTTCAATAAAGGTTTTGACAAAGGAGAGAGAAGTCAAAGGTTTTTGTAAAAGAGTAGAAGAAACTCTGAAACAGCATTTTATTATCTAGAAATAAACATTTGCTTGGGGATGTATCCAGGGCAAAACCCAAGTATCCAAGGCGACTAGAAGGCTGAAGGGCAGAATTCGTTTTTTTAAAGAATATATATATTTTTTTAAAGCATAGAACATGCAAAATGAGAAGTCAAACACGGTTTGATTAGGAAGGTGCACTGAGACCAAATATCAACATCTCCGTACATATATATTAACATCCTGTTATGTACTTTTAAAACAAAAAAGGGGCCACTACTCTCTTGACCATGGTTAATTTAAATTACCATTGCAGACATAGTGCCACCCAGTAGGTCTAGAAAGAGTTGACTGTTCTAAAAAGGAGGCTCTTGCACCTTTTGCAAGCAAAGATCACTTAAAAAAAAAAAGAAACAAAAAACACAAAGCAGAGCCAATAAGGATAGAGAATGACACAAAAAAGTAGGTAGCCAGGAGAAAAGGTAAAAGGGGAAATAAACTCCCTGGTATGATTTTTACCTATAATAAGGCTTACATAGGTACAGTAAACATCTCCTAAATGTGTGCTCTGAAGGAACGGCATAATTTGTTGTTAGGAGAGGGAACTTCACTCTGCTTTGCATTAAAAAAAAAAAAAGTGTCTTTTGAGCCTATACCAGAGGATTTTGAAGGCCCGGGCTGAACTAATATCTAGTAGAATGTTCACTGGAAGGGTGGAACCTTTAGCCAAACAGGCCAGAACAGCAACCTGAAGGATCTGTCCAGGAAGAGCCGCCATCCTGATAAGGGAATTCTCTTAAGTCGTTTTTTTACCCAACAGCCTCAATGACTAGTATTTAAGCCACATACAGTGCCTTGCGAAAGTATTCGACCCCCTTGAACTTTTCAACCTTTTGCCACATTTCAGGCTTCAAACATAGATATAAAAATTTCATTTTTTGTGAAGAATCACCAACAAGTGGGACACAATTGTGAAGTGGAACGAAATCTATTGGATATTTTAAACTTTTTTAGCAAATAAAAAACTGAAAAGTGGTGCGTGCAAAATTATTCGGCCCCTTTACTTTCAGTGCAGCAAACTCACTCCAGAAGTTCAGCGAGGATCTCTGAATGATCCAATGTTGTCCTAAATGACTGATGGTGATAAATAGAATCCACCTGTGTGTAATCAAGTCTCTGTATAAATGCACCTGCTCTGTGATAGTCTCAGGGTTCTGTTGAAAGCGCAGAGAGCATCATGAAGACCAAGGAACACACCAGGCAGGTCCGTAATACTGTTGTGGAGAAGTTTAAAGCCGGATTTGGATACAAAAAGATTTCCCAAGCTTTAAACATCCCAAGGAGCACTGTGCAAGCGATCATTTTGAAATGGAAGGAGTATCAGACCACTGCAAATCTACCAAGACCTGGCTGTCCCTCTAAACTTTCAGCTCAGACAAGGAGACGACTGATCAGAGATGCAGCCAAGAGACCCATGATCACTCTGGATGAACTGCAGAGAACTACAGCTGAGGTGGGAGAGTCTGTCCATAGGACAACAATCAGTCGTACACTGCACAAATCTGGCCTTTATGGAAGAGTGGCAAGAAGAAAGCCATTTCTCAAAGATATCCATAAAAAAGTCTTGTCTCAAGTTTGCCACAAGCCACCTGGGAGACACACCAAACATGTGGAAGAAGGTGCTCTGGTCCGATGAAACCAAAATCAAACTTTTTGCCCACAATGCAAAACGATGTTTGGCGTAAAAGCAACACAGCTCATCACCCTCAACACACCATCCCCACTGTCAAACATGGTGGTGGCAGCATCATGGTTTGGGCCTGCTTTTCTTCAGCAGGGACAGGGAAGATGGTTAAAATTGAGGGGAAGATGGATGCAGCCAAATACAGGACCATTCTGGATGAAAACCTGTTGGAGTCTGCAAAAGACCTGAAACTGGGACGGAGATTTATCTTCCAACAAGACAATGATCCCAAATATACAGCAAAATCTACAAAGGAATGGTTCACAAATAAACGTATCCAGGTGTAAGAATGGCCAAGTCAAAGTCCAGACCTGAATCCAATCGAGAATCTGTGGAAAGAGCTGAAAACTGCTGTTCACAAACGCTCTCCATCCAACCCTTACTGAGCTCGAGGTGTTTTGCAAGGAAGAATGGGCAAGAATTTCAGTCTCTCGATGTGCAAAACTGATAGAGACATACCCCAAGCGACTTGCAGCTGTAATCGCAGCAAAAGGTGGCTCTACAAAGTATTAACGCAAGGGGGGCGAATAATTTTGCACGCCCCACTTTTCTTTTTTTTTATTAGTTAAAAAAGTTTCAAAAATCCAATAGATTTCGTTCCACTTCACAATTGTGTCCCACTTGTTAGTGATACTTCACAAAAAATAAAAAATGTACATCTTTATGTTTGAAGCCTGAAATGTGACAAAAGGTTGAAAAGTTCAAGGGGGCCGAATACTTTCGCAAGGCACTGTATGTGCAGCTAGACAAATGGAAATTCCACCAAAGATATCCAACGCAAAGAGTCAGCCAGTCCATGGACGCAAACAGTCAGCAGGAGTTCCAGGTGCTGAAGGCACTCTGTGTCTGTAGAGTTGGATTTTGGTTGTCCAGACCACTAGATTTTGGCGTACAGCCATAGCAGCAATAAGAGTGCTTAAAAAGGAACTTTTCCTTTTGGGTGGCGCTCCACTTTAAGTTGGAAGGCCTCTGGCGAAAAGTTCTTACCTTAAACACCAAAATAGTGGAGTTTTGGCAATAAATGGGATTCAAAGGAAGTAGGTTCTGATTCTTCTCCTTATTTTGCCCCATATGCGCATTCTGGTATAAGAACCATATCAGAGCTATACCAGAGTCGCTTAAGACCAGCAGCCTGTGGACCTAACCATTAAAATGTACATGGATACCGCTAAATCCTCTTTACTAAGGCAGGATGAGTGTTGGACACCAGAAGGGGCAATAGATTTGTCCCGAGGAGGAAGAGAGTCAGAGGTGGGATAGCTGAGATACTATCAGAGGCTGGATCCCCGCAGAAAAAAGGGTTCAGAACACCACCCCCAGCCCTATTGGTAGCCAGGGAAATATTGGGGCCCTTTTTTCCCTGTTCTTGACCTTTTCCTTCCTAGCTCTGCAAATAGTGAAGCGGAGCCCTTAATAAGGTACTTACAATAACTTGAAAGATGAGGAGTTTGAGTATGGAGGGGAGGGGTGTCTTCCCTGTGTCTGCACACACAGCTCTGCCGTGAGTCCTGTCACCCCACTAACATCTGGAACATGTGCGCTCAGTGCAAGTGGTGAGATGACTTCACTCAGGAGGGTGCCCAGTTTTGTCCATGGTAGTGCCATGGAATAAACCCCAGGTCGCTCATCTGTTAAACCTAGCAGGAGGTGGTTAGGGGGCCAGGAAAGTAAGGAGGAAAAAGGAGGGGTGAGGATCCTACCCAAAGAGCAGGAAAGAAGGGAGGCACCTGGGGGTAAAACCTAGGATTCAGGTGAGCAAATCCAAACACTGGATAGATTAGGGGACTTCACCCACTTTGGAAAAGCACACCCCTTCAGTGAGGGGGGGTCTATAGGGACTGGGTCACAATGTTGCGGACCGCTACTGCCATGGATTGCTAGGAGACATTATGGAGGTCTTTGAAAAAAAAATGTGGCCTTTGTCCAATCACTTGAAGGTACCTGCCTATAACCAAGACGTTTCTGTGTCCTGTAATGCACTGTATTGTACAGGAAACTATAATTGTTTTGATACAGTTAAATAAGTCAAATGCGTACCCTAAATATTTTATCACAGCAAAATCACTCACTCTTATCCTTTTGAGCCAATCTATTTCATTGTTGAGCAGAACCTCGGCATTGGGAATGTTAATGTTGCTGTTGTAGGCATAATTCAGAAGGTGCCTCAACAAGGTGAAATAATCCCCAGCATGTTTAGCCCGCTCTCTAGCAGTACTCTGTCAAATAAAAATAAAGTGATTACATTGTGAAAGATTTGATACAAAACACTCAATGTTCAACACATTAAATAGAGATTATTAGGCTTCATGTACACTCCTGCTGGTAAACGGACGTTTAGGAGCAGTTTTTTTTTTTTTTTTTATTTTTTTTTTTTAGCTGCCCCATAACTCTCTTATCAATGCATGTACACGGACGTTTCTAGTTGTTTCTAGGCAGTTGAGTTTAGAAGCATTTTTTGGAAAACAAAAAAATGCATTCAGTACTGATGATCAGGGGCATTTAAAAACCCCAAACGCCTGTAACAGCTTGTAACGCATGTAAACCTGGTAACTCACTTTTAGCCACGTTTCGATTACAGGCGGTTTTAATTTTTGACTATTTAAAAAAACAAAGCTTCTAAAATGCAAACGCGTCTAAACGTAGCGAAACAGACGTTTTTAAACGTCGGTTACCATCTGTCAAGTTAAATCATTCAGGAGAGGTTGTAAAATGTCCCATGTACATTAAGCCTTAAAAAAGCAGCTATGTTGATGTAAACCATTGTTTTCTCAGTAGAGCCAATTAAAAGAACTTTTAAACTTTATTTAGGTTTATAAAAAAGAAGATCTTCAAGTTGAAGATTTTTATAAGCTAAAAACAAGGATGGACAACCTGCAACCACAAAGCCAGTATAGTAGCATTACATGGAATACAGCTTTTCAGTGGATGCAGGTTATCCAAACTGTGTAGAGACAGCTCAAGTGTTTCACAGATGGACTGCTACTATTACTGGTGTTTCCCCATTTCTGTTAGGACAACACTCATGGTACCCTGGACTAAAAAAATGGTAACCGAGTTGTGTTCTTGGCATGATTTTTTTAGTGAACCTTAAAAGGAAGGAAGTTGGTCAACCACTTCAGCCCCGAAAGGTTTTACCCCCTCTGACAATTGCGATGTTGTACCCAAACGTTGTGTCCTTTGTTTCCCCACAAATAGAGATTTTTTGTGGTGGTATTTGATCACTTCAGCGTTTTTTTATTTTTTGTGCTATAAACAAAGAAGCACAACAATTTTTGAAAAAAACAAACAAAAAAAACAATTTTTTACTTTCGGCTTTAAACCATAACCAATTAAAATATGTAAAAACAAAAACAAAATGTATTCATCAATTTAGGGCAATTTGTATTCTGCTACATATTTTTGTTAAAAAAATCCCAATTAACTTGTATTGATTGGTTTGCGCAAGTTATCGCGTCTACAAACTATGAGATATTTTTAGGGCATCTTTTTTTCTTTTTTACTAGTACTAGCGGTGATCAGTGATTTTTAGTGGGACTGCGACATTGCGGCAGAAAAATTTTACACTAAGTGACACTTTTTGGGGACCAGTGACACCAATACAGTGATCAGTGCTAAAAAAAAAAAAAAAAAATGCATTGTCACTGTATAAATGACACTGGCAGGGAAGGGGTTAACATCAGGGGCAATCAAAAGGTTAAGACTGACTGCAGGAAGAGAGACATCTGTGTTCCCGATTAGCAGGAAAACAAGATCTCTGACAGGACAGTCTGCCTCATTTACATAGGCAGACCGCCGTTCTGTCTACTCCGAACGATTGCGGGTGGCCATTGCAGTTATGATTGGCTCCCACTGTGTCCAATCACAGTGGGAGGGGGTTGCCAATCGTCGCAAACAACGTACAGGTACGTTGTTTCGTGCAGCCGGGCCGCCCTGCCACAGTATGTGTGTGGTGGGCGGTCCTGAAGTAGTTACAACTTTTGTTTTGTTTTTTTAAAAGAAGGGTACTTTCTGCGCACAAACAATATATTCTGGCAACAAGCATCAACTTATCCTACAAGCATTTGCACCATTATAAAATATCATAATATTCCTTACCCCAAGAACTGTGAACAGAAGTGTAATAAAGAAAATAAGAGGTCGATGTCCCATACAACACCTTGTAGACATGAGAAAGAACTGTTCCTGCGCCATTTGTCTAACAAGTCTGAGGGGAAAAAGAAAATACAAGGAACATAAAAGTAGCTTTGCATATCAGATCAAAGACCGATTTATGCATTCTTTATTTGCCATAAAAAATATTATGCTCAGCCTATACTCTCCTTAAAATATTTTTCACTTGGAATTCTATTACCTCACTTATGATTATCTGGAAGGGGGGGGGGGGGAATCTGCTGCATACCCTTGCCATTCTGTTATTTTGACAGCATCATCATGCAGTTCCCAGCTGCCATTGCTTGAAGCTACTCTGTTACTTGGCAACACACAACCTGATTTCAGAAACCCATCAAAACACTCAACATTTTCTATGACAATTTACAGGAGGGAAAGGAGACTAACCTCACTGAACTGCTACTATTCCATATAAAAATACTGATGAATAAATGGATAAGACCAACAAAGACTATATATTTTTTTATCCCATCTGCTTATTAAGAGCTCTTAAATAGGAAGTAAACCCTGGTGGGTTTTACTTCCTCCATTTCCCTACAAAGGTAAAGCATAATGGGCTACTATGCATCGCATAGTAGCCCATTATTTGTTACTTACCTGAAACCGAAGCTTGCAATGTTACTGCTGTCCCCACTAGCAGCGAGCGTCTATCTTCACCCCTCTTCCCTCCGGGGCCGTGAACTCCGGCTCTGTGACTGGCCGGAGTCATGTGACGTCACTCCCACGGGAGCCGCCAGTCATGGCATGACCCCCTATTAGAAACGGCACGATGTGTCCTTTCTAAAGTGTGCATGCGTCATAGACATCGGCGCTCGGCTTTTTTGTAAATATCTCCTAAAAAGGTAAGCCTTAATATATGCTTACCTGTAGGTAAAAGTGGTTGTACAGGGTGTACAACCACTTTAAGAGCACATAAAAAGGAAGGAAAACTAAAACACTTACTTGCTTTGACAGTGAAGTAGCAAGTCAATGATGAAAGTCTGCCATGCTTTCTCTTTGCTGAGTGTTTCCAATGCTGTTGGTATCAAAGCAAAACACAAGGTCATTGCCTCCAGAGCTTCACAACAAACTTGTTCATCCTCAGGATCAGGTTCATTCCCAGCATTAGCCTGTGAAATATAGAGAACACATAAATCTTCAAACTGGATAATGTACCATCTCTCTACAACACCCTTTGGCCCCCTATAAATACAGAGTCCTATAGCTTTATCTCAAACCAACACCAAACACTACCTTAATGAACTACAGTATTCATCAAAAATCGAATTTAAAAAAAATAATATTAAAAGTGTTTGTAAAGCCTTAAGGTTTTCCACCTTAATGCATTCTATACACTATGGTGAAAAACCGGTGCTGCAGCTGCCCCGACCCCCTCTGTCTCACCTGAGCCCGATCCAATCCAGCGATGTGCACGAGCACAGAGGCTCCAGCCACTGACGCTCTACTCATTGGGCAGATTGATCGCAGAAGGCGCAATTGGGTCCTGCTGCTGTTAATTAAAAAGCGGTTACATGGGAGCGGCCAAGTCCTGCTGACTGTGCCAATGGATGCAGCAGCAGGACTCAGGAGCGAGCCCGCACATGTGCCCCCATGGAGCGGCTTTCCATGGGGGCACCTAATGAAGAGGGGCCTGGAGCGCCAGCGGGGACCCAAGAAAAAGAGGAACGGGGCTGCTCTGTGCAAGAAGAGAAGGATCGGGATTGCACAGAGCAGTTAAGTATAGGCATGTTTTTTTTTTTTTAAATGAAAAAACGTTTACAATCACTTAAAATGTTCAACAGAAAAAATAAAATGGCCACCAATTTTTTGGAAAAATAATTTAAATATAGTAAATCCATAGCAGTTCAGTAAGGTAGCATTTTGTTTTAAACTGGATGATGTACTGACATTAAGAATGTCATGTTAAATTCCACTATTCCTGAGTGCAACTGGATAATGTGCAGTTTAGTGGGTGAAGATGTTTTTCAGGGCTGAAACATTTGAAACTTTTTATTTGCTATATAAGGGAAAAGCAGGTTAGGGTTTGGTTTTAAAAGTAAAGTTCCTGGAGCATGCATACTAGCACTTACCTTCTCATAAATTTTGCTTATTTCCTCATTGGCAGAGAACACCAACTGAACTGAACCACAGCCGGAGGCCCAGATTACTTTCTGTATTGCTCGAATGACACAAATATCTGGGATGTACTTAGAAGCCTTAAAAATAAATGAATAGATCAAATCATACTACTCTAGAAGATTGTTTTCAAAGAACACTCAAGGTCATATACAATTTGAATGATTTATGGAAAAATCTTGCCATTTCTAAAACTATAATGCCCCATACACACGGTCGGATTTTCCGACGGAAAATGTCCTATCGGACAAAGTTGTCGGAAATTCCGACCGTGTGTGGGCTCCATCTGACTTTTTCCGTCGGATTTTCCGATGGACAAAGTTATATCTCCTGCTCTCAAATTTTCCGACAACAAAGTCCTATCGGACTTTTTCAGATCGTGTGTAGCGAATTCAGACGGACAAAGGGCCACGCATGCTCAGATCACATTACAAGACCAAAGCTTTTGGCTACTAGCCTCTACGTAGTCCCGTCGTACGCAAGGAACGTCACCGCGTTCAGAATGATCAGATTTTCTGACAACTTTGTCCGACCGTGTGTGTATGCAACACCAGTGTCGGACAAAATCCGTCGGAATAAATCAGACGGATTTTGTGGTCGGAATTTCCGACTGTGTGTACGGGGCATAAGACTGAATCAGAATAGTTTTTTTGTTTTTTTTTAAAATGTTTTCTAAAACTGTTCAAAGGTCTGTGCTGAAGAATAAGGAAATAGGTTGCTAGTTCAGCAGAAGTAAACTTGAATGCAAGTTTTGGACATACATTGAGAAATAAAGTGCATTTTCTCCGAGTACTGGGAGCATATGGAAAACTATGCAGTCCTAAATTAATATTTTTGCCCATGCCATGGTAGGATTTACAGGGAGGTTTTTTTTTCGGTATCTGTGTATATACCATGGTATTTTTAGTCATCGTACATGAATCAAGGTTTAATTACAAATCACAGTTCACACTTTACAGCGTCTGAGATTTATGCTGTGGAGATTTTATCCTATATGGTCCATAAGTCCAAAAAGTAGGTTGATTTCTCTTTCTTGGTGTTAATATTCGTGCATGCCTAGGGACACTGGACCTACAGGATTTTGAAACCATTATTGGTATAAGATATTAAAACATGTTTACTAAAAGCACTAAGGAAATTAGTTATGTTTTATGGAATCCACCCCAATGGCTTAGCTACAAACTGCTGTAGGAGAGCAAATTGCAGCAGAGCACTCCGAACTAATGATCTGGCTTAACCAGTGGCAGCAACAAATGCCATTAAATTTGCTAGGTACAGATTTTTGGTAATTGCTGGTATTAACGATTTTCAGAAATTAGGTAATGCTATAAAAACCTGCCATTGTCTTTAGGTTTACACTAAACACTATTTTAAATCAGATATTTTAACCACTTGAAGACCACCTAATGTACATATACGTTGCAGATTAAGTGGTATAAATCTGTATTTTTTTTCAGGAGGCGAACTGCTTTTTTTTTTGCAAAAGTCACTATAGCAGCTAAGTATCTGCTGGATTGCTGCTAGCTTGCGACAGAGTTGATTGAGGATCGGAAGGCTGCCGATCATCGATATGTTATAGGACACTGGAAGCGACAAGTATTTTGATGTAAACAGCATTATTTTTAAAATGTTAAAGCATCTGATCACAAGGATCTTGGTGTGATCAGATGCTTTCAAGGGAAGAGGCGACATCTGGGCTCTAAGACCTCAGATTACTCCATAAAGTACCTGTCACTGCCTATTGCTGTCACAAGGGATGTTTACATTACCTGTGACAGCAATAAAAGCAATTAAACATTTTTTTTTAATTAACAGTGAAAAAAATAACTTGTAAAATCGTCAATCACACCACACATGAGGTATTTCCATTAACAGCGAGAGCAATAATTATAGCACCAGACCTCCTGCTCAGCTCTAAACTGGTAATCTGTAAAAGGCTTTTAAAGTGTCACCTATGGAGATTTTTAAATACAGTAGTTTGGTGCCATTCCACGTGCGCGTACAATTTTAAAGCGCGACATGCAAGGTATCATTTTACTCGGCTGAGCACTACATTTTAGCAAAAAATGGGTAATATATTGTGCTTCTGTGCATTAAAATTCACGTAATGAGCAAATACTGTGTGACAAAAAAAATAAATAAAACCCACCATTATATTCTATAGGGCCTCTGCTAAAAAAAAAAATATATATATTATATACATACACACACACACACACACACATGTATATGTATGTTTGGGGGTTGCAAGTAATTTTCTAGCAAAAAAATACTGAAAACACAGTGTCAGAAAAGACCTGGTCTTATTAATCAGCCACTATTTCTAGAACTTTTCAACATCCTCTCATTTATTAAAGCAGGGAATGGCTACGTATTGCGCAGAAACAAACACCAAACGCACAGCAACCACATGAAACATTTGTATGGATGGTAAAAAACAAAAAACAAAAAATGTATCAGTTTATACTACAAAACTAACTTGACAAATCGACATACAAACCAATTCTTACATAAAATAATTATGTAAAAACGTACCTCATCCGATATTTGCTGTGCAAGGCGTATTGCTACATTTCTCAGCATACATTCTGAAGTTGGATTAGGAATGTTCTGCAGGGCATTTTGTAGCACCACTGCTTGATCGTGTGTAGCCTGGAGACACAAAGTAGCAATAGATATTACCAACCACAGTTGTATGTTTGCAACACCGACTACATAAACCCATAAATATTTACTTGTGTGACTGTAAGCATTTTACAATAAAGAAAATATACAGTAAATCATCAATAGTCTGCATACAAAAAATGGATGACAAGTAAAACAAAAAAAAAAAATTATGTATATACACAAAGTATATATACACTTAGGCCTCGTGCACATAGGGCATCTGCCATAGGCTTACATAGAGGTGCTTTTACACACACACAAAAAAAAAAACACAAAACGCTTAAAGAGGAAGTAAACAATGGTGGGTTTTACTTCCTCTTTATTTCCCTGCAAAGGTAAAGCACCTGAAACTGAAGCCTGCAATGTCACCGCTGTCCCCACTAGCAGGGAGCTTCCATCTTCACCCCTCTTCCTTCCAGGGCAGCGAACTCCGGCTCTGTGACTGGCCAGAGTCGCGTGATGTCACTCCTGCACGCCGGCATGACCCCTATTAGAAAAGGCACGATGTGCCCTTTCTACAGTGCGCATGTGCCATAGACTTTGGACATCGTATTTTTTTTGTAAGTATCACCTAAACAATGAAGGTTTAGGAGATATTTCAAGCACCTACAGGTAAAGCCTTAATATAGGCTTACCTGTAGGTAAAAGTGGTTGTACAAGGTGTACAACTTTAAAGTATAACTAAAGGGACGACTTATTTTGCTATCTGTACCCCCTTCGGACAGGGGTTATAATCCCTCCCTTGCTGTATCCAAGATATAATAAAAAAAAAAAAGTTATGCCTATAGTTCTACTTTAACCGCTTAACCACATGCCAACCAGCGCATGGGGCGGTCCATGTACATCGGCACAATGGCAAGGCTGGGCAAATAGGCATACAAGTACGTCCCCTTTAAATTGCGGCATTGTGGGCTCACGCGCGTGCCTGCCGCGTACTCCGTGACTGTGTCCGCAGGTCCTGTGGACTCTGTCCGCCAGGGGCTCCCGATTGTGTCACGGAGCGGCAGAATTGGGGGGGATGCCTACATAAACAAGGCATTTCCCTGTTCTGCCTAGCAACATGACAGATCTACTGCTCCCCGTCATCGGGAGCAATGATCTCTGTCATGTTCTAGTGAGACAACCCCCCCCCCCCCCAGTTGGAATCACTCCCTAGGACACACTTAACCCCTTGATCGCCCCCTAGTGTTTAACCCCGTTCCTGACAGTGTCATTTACACAGTAATCAGTGCATCTTTATAGCACTGGTCGCTGTATATTTTGGGACCATTGTCATTTAGTGTCAAAAGTGTTCCGATGTGTCCGCCATAATGTCGCAGTCACAATAAAAAAATCGCAGATTACTAATAGAAAAAAAAATGCCATAAATCTATCCCCCATTTTGTAGACGCTATAACTTTTGCGCAAACCAATCAATATACGCATATTGCAATTTTTTTTACCAAAAATATGTAGAAGAATAAATATTGTCCTAAATTGAGAAAGACATTTTTTTATATATATATATATATATATATATATATATATATATATATATATATATATATATATATATATATATATATATATATATATATATATATATATATATATATATATATATATATATATATATATATTTGGGGGATATTTTCATTATAGCAAAAAGTTAAATATTGTTTTTTTTTTTTAAACTATTTGTGGGGAAAAAAGGACAAATTTTGTTTGGGTGCAATGTCGCACGACCGTGAATTTGTCAGTTAAAGCGACAGTGCCATATCGCAAAAAGTGCTCTGGTCATGAAGGGGGTAAATCCTTCCAGGGCTTTAGTGGTTAGGGGCCACCCCGTGTACATTTACTGCAGCAGGGTGGTCCTTTGGGGCAAAATCACGTAACTGTATGTAATTTTTCTTCTGGGTCACGCACACGAACCCGCCGATCGTTCCCGAGGCAGACAGAATGTCTGTCTGTTTAGGTAAACAAGGCAGATTGCCGTATGTGACAGAAGACAGGGATCTTGTGTTTCTGCTAGGCAGGAACACGCATCTCTGTCTTTACAGTACAAGCACATCCCCCACCCAGTTAGCAAGCACTCCCTGGGGACACATTTAACCCTTTGATTGCCCGATATTAACCCCTTCCCAGCCCGTCTCTTTAGTACAGTGACAGTGCATATTTTTTTACCACTGATCACTCTATTAGTGTCACTGGTCCCCCAAAAAGTGTCAATTGGTGTCCGATTTGTCCGCCACAATGTCACAGTCCCGCTATAAGTCGCTAATCTCCACCATTACTAGAATAAAAAAAAAAAAGCCAATAAAAATTCCATTAAAATATCCCATAGTTAGTACACGCTATAACTTTTGTGCAAACCACTCAAAATTAATGGCATTTTTTTTTCCAACCAAAAATATGTAGTAGAATACATATTGGCCTAAATTGATAAAGAAATTCGATTTTTTTTTTTTTTTTACATTTTTTTTATTGGGTATGTTTTATAGCAGAAAGTAAAACATAGTTTATTTTTTTCAAAATTGTCTTTTTGTTTATAGCGCAAAAAATGAAAAACTGCAGATGCAATGCCACCAAAAGATAGCTCTATTTGTCGGAAAAAAGGACATGAATTTAATTTGGGTACATTGTTGCATGACCGTGCAATTGTCAGTTAAAGTAACGCAGTGCCGTTTCACAAAAAATGGATTGGGGTAAAACCTTCCGGGGCTGAAGTGGAGTTCCACTCGAAAATGGAACTTCCACTTTAAGCACTCCTTGCCCCCTTACATGCCACATTTGGCATGTAATTTTTTTTTGGGGGGGGGGGGGGGAGTGGGGGCTTCATTAGAAGGGGGTCTTCCTGTCCCACTTCCTCCTTCTGCCCAGGAACTACCCCTCCCTCTAGGCGATCTCCTGGGACACTTGACAGGTCCCAAGAAAGAGCCTATCCACTCCGGGAGCGCAGCGCGACTCGCGTGCTTGCCCGGCCGTGAAGCCGAAAGCTGTCACGGCCGGGTGCCCAGAGTGGCAATAGAGGCGCCGCCGGAGAGGAGCGGCACCCCGTTCGGCCACATCGCTGGGCCGTGGAACAGGTAAGTGTCTGTTTATTAAAAGTCAGCAAATACACTTTTTGTAGCTGCGGACTTTTAATAAACATAAAAGGTCTGGAACTCCCCTTTAATGCCTGTAAAAACTATGTGTGCTAGAAGCCATAACTTTGCCATTTTTCAAAATATGCTTTTTAAAACTTTTTTCTTGGCGTACAGGTGCCTTCAGATGACTTGGACACTTGCAAACAAGTTGTAGGAAACGCTTGGAGGACTTTTCTCCCAAACGATTGGTCTTGCGCCGAGATGAGGTCCAATCTATAATGCTTCATGAAAGTCGAGTAGTTTTGACCATGTTGCTGCTCGACAGATTTGTTCTGGTGTCGCTCCAGCTCGTTCAAGAAGCCGGTAGTGCCCATGTGGAGTGAGCCATGGGGGAAAAGGGACATTTTTTTTTTAACTCTTGTAAGCTTCCACAATAGCTTGTTTAATCCATCTTGCGATTGTGCCTTTCAAAGCTTGGAACCCCAACTTTTTTCCCGAATGCAAAATAGAGCATTGGATTTTCTAATGCTTTAACAATTCCAGATACCGCAAGACACAGGCTCTCATATACAATTGGTGGGATTCTGGTTCCTTTGGATTGGTTGGGCACCCACAGAAAGAAGGCAAACAATTTCCTGAGTCCTGTGAAATGTTGACACTACTCTAGGCAAAAAAAAACCTGTGTCTGTACGTAATACCAGCCTGTCTTCAAAAATTTGCAGGAAAGGCTCCTTAATGGAAAGTGCCCGCAGCTCGCTAATGTGTCTAGCTGTGGATATTGGCCACTAAAAAGACAGTTTTGAGTGTGACCCATTTTAAAGGACAGCTCTACCCTTTACGACCATTTTATCCAACCTTGCAATACTGTCGGCAGGTCCCATTTTGGCAGAATTTTTAACGGAATGGGTCTAATCCTAGTTAACCCCTTAAAGAACCTGCTAACTAGCGGGTCGAACGCCAGGGGTTGCTCCAAAAAAACAAAACAAAAAAAAAACAGACAAGGCCAAAACCTGCACTTTTAATGTGATAATGGCCAGTCCTTGAGCGGCACCTTTTTGTAAAAACTCAAAGATGGCTGGGATACCTGCAGACACCTTCTTGGTATCCAACCATGAACAGAAACCTTTCCAAAATTTAACATAAATTGCTTGGGTTACCTTCTTTCTACTAGAAAGAATTGTGTTCACCACCCTGTCCGGGAGCCCCGTAGACTTCAGGAGGCTTTCTTCAGACCCAAAGCTGACAATTTTAGGGTCTGTATTTTTGGTAATAGAACTGGGCCCTGGGCCAGCAGATCCTTCCTCTCGGGCAGCATGAGGGGAGGCTCCTGTGTCAGGTGTAACAGCGTGGAAAACCATGGCCTCTTTAGCCAATACGGGACCACTAGGATCATTGTGGTGCGCTCTTGCACAAACTTCCTCAGGTCCAGAGGAATAAATTTGAAAGGGGGAAGGCATAACAAATGGAAAACACCTACCTCTGGGCAAAGACGTCTATCCCCTTGGCCTCTACTTCTCTTTCCAGGGAGAAGTACACTGGAACCATGGCATTTGATTTGTTGGCGAACAAATCCACCTCTGGTAGACACCATTTCTCTACTATTAGCTGGAAGATTTCCCTGTTTAGTGACCATTCTGACTCATACACTTGGTGTCGGCTTAGAAAGTCCACCAGGTGAGTGTCCACTCACTTTAGATGGACTGCGGATATTGACTTAAGGTTCCTCTCGGCCCAAGAAAAGATGCGCTCGTTAGTCTGATTAAGGTCGGACACCTTGTTCCCCCTTGTTTGTTTAAATAAGACACTGCTACCACACTGTCCGAGAGGACGTGTATGTGGTGACTTTTCAACTCTCTGGCAAATGCCCTTAGCGCTTCCCAGATCGCTTGCAACTTGTTCCAGTTGGCTGATCTTTGGGACTGTGCTTTCTTCCAATGCCCTTGGGCTACTCTTGACCCCCAGTGGGTGCCCCAGCTCCAAGCACTGGCATTCATGGTGATGCAGATGGACACCTGCACAAGGTTCTCTTCAGCCCTCCACCACCACAGAGACCTCTTGGTCTTTGGAGATGGGGGAAAGGTCATGTCCAGCGATTTCTGCGCTCCGTCCCAGCTGTTAAGGATATTGTAAAAACAGTTTGCTGCACTTATGGTTGAACACATTCACAAAATTAATAAAGTCCCATTAGGTGACGAAACAAAGTGCTTGTGCTTAAAGAGGAGTTTCCATTTGAAAAAAAAAAATGTTTTTTTTAAGTCAGCAGCTACAAATACTGCAGCTGCTGACTTAATAAAATCGGACACTTACCTGTTCCAGGGTCCAGCGAAGTGGGAGGGGGGGTCGAAGCTCGGCTCGTCCCCCCCTCCACTCGGCGGCGCCGGCATTGCAACTGTGTGCACTCAGCTGTGGCTTCACAGCCGTGCACCCACTGCGCATGCGCGAGCATCGCCGCGATTGGCCGCGCAGTCATCTGGGACCTGTCGTGTCCCAGATGACTGACAGGAGGGGAGGGGGCAGAGCTGAGCCCTTCCTGCACCGAGGGGAAGTGAGGTCACCAGCCCAGGCACTGAAGGAGGCAGACTACGAGGGACCCCCTAGCAACAGGCATTTAGAGGGGAGTTAAAAAAAAATCCAAATTTTTTTTTCAAAATTTTAATAATTTTTTTTTTTTTTTTGTGTGTGTGCAACACCACTTTAAATTGACATCTCCTGTGCAATGGTGTTCAGACTGGGTGCTCCACATAGATGTACACTCACCCTGGATGTTGACCAACTATTGCTAGTATGGTCATTTAGGCATGTGGGGATACCCCTAGGGAGCCTGTTGAAATGACGTCTCATGCATGAATGCGCCTGATAAGTATGGATGGAAATGACAAAAGAGCAACTTCGTAAACTAGGTTTATTAAATGCACACATTGAAATAATTCACTCACATTTAAAAGTGCCTTATAGTCCATGCACCCAGCGTGTGTAGCAGTTTATTTACAAGGGTAATCAGCCCTGATAGTAAATGCCGCCGCCTGCAGCGTTTAGCTTCATTCCCAGGTAATTTCGTATGGGCGGAAGTAACGCGATGACGCAGTGAAACCTTCAACGTTTCGGCCTATCACAAAGCCATCATCTGGAAGTAGGACCACTTGAACTGGATTCGATAGTCTTCCCTGATTATCCTCAGTATAAATGCATTTGGGGTAGTCTTTTCCCACTGTGGGAGGAGCTTCCCCCAATCTCCCTCCCACGGGAACCAAGTCACTGGGATTTGGTGGTTTCCTTAGGAGAGGAAAACAGGACACCTTTCTGCTTCTCTCTTCCCCACTGTTTATTAGCGGTTGACCCTTTAGCGGTCTGTCGCTGTGATGGTCTTTGGGGGGCGACATTTTTTTCCCCCGGGGCTCTCACTTTTGATAGGAAAAGCCTTTTTCTTGGCTGCAGTACGGTCTAGAACTTTTTCTAGATCTTGCCCAAACAAGAGGACTCCTTCAAATGGGATGCCACACAGCCCAATTTATTTTTAGGAATTTATTAGGGCAGCGCTCCTTGCCGATAGCTTGACCAACTCAGCCTCGTGCAGCATGGGAAGGGAATCAATTTCTGTCCTGGAGGTCCCACTTTCCAAATGGTCTTGTAAACTGGTCCAGCCAGATCTCCAAATTACGAGCCACTATTGTTGTAGCCATTGCTGGGTTCAAATTTGTCATGGCTACTTCTCATGACCTTTTCAGCAGTACCTCCATCCTTTTGTTCATGTCCTCAAAGGCGAGGTCCGTTGATTTGGTACACTGGGAAAAAGGCTGCTTGCACTTTGGGCACTTCCAAATACAGGCGGAAACCTCACTGAAGGGAAATCTCCTCTTCAGACTTAGGAAAAAATACATATTTTCTCAGGTTCCGCCCACTTTTTTGATAGAGTCCACCAGTGCGCTGTGTACCAGAAATACCCTGTTTTGGTCTTCTTTCAGGATTTGATACATCTGGTCATGTAGGGACAAGGAGGCCTTCTCTTCTTTGACATCTAGCGTTCCGTAGATGACCCCCAATAAAGCATCCACCTCCACAAGCGAGAGCCTGTATCTGGGTGAAATTGTCCCTTGGCTCGGAATATCTTTTGATAATGCAGTCTCACTTAGCTCCTCCAAAGGATCCGATTCCCCTCCTCCTGATTCGTCACCCTCCTCTGGGGCTGAAGCGGGGGTATCTGCGGCTGATTGTTTTGGGGTTTCAAGGTTTGAGGGCAGACTTAATTGCCTTCATATCTTTCTGAACACCGGATCAATTCTTTGCATACCCCCGTTGCCTCCTTGTAAACCAATTTATCAATACAGGGTTTACAAAGGGGCCTGTTCCACCCTTCTTTAAATTTGTTCGTACATGACGGACACCTCTTCTTCCCCCCTGACCTCTCCGGTTCTTTGGGTTGAGCCTGAGACAAGAGAAGGAGAGAAGATAAGGGAGGCAAAGGAAGGGAAAAAACAAAGATAAGCTGCCGTCAGAAAAAACCTTAGCCAAGCAGTGGGTGTATACCTTCACCAACACCTATGTGCACCCTCACCAGCCACTGACGGGATTCACAAGACTCTTTAGCCTGGATCCCATCTCAAAAAGGGGGGGGGGGGGGGGGATGACAAAAAAATGGGTGCTACATTGAGCCATCACCCCTGTAGGTCAAAGGCACAGTAGGTCAGTGTCCGCCTGCCTGAGTTGGGCCGGCACCACTGCCAACTGGTTCAGTTAGATCCATGCTGCCCTCTGTTCCTTGCTGGAGCATCGCACTGTGGATCAGGACCGTCCTGTGGCTGGCATTTTTTTTTTTTTTTTTTTAAAAGGACCGCCATGGCTCTGATGTCCACGCTCACTCCGTGACCCGGAAGTGGTGCGCCGGAAGTCCCTGCCTTGCTCCTGCGTTCCACAGGCCGGAACTCGAGGCCTACGCCTGCCCCCGCCTGGCTATCCTGGAGGACGACACCGGTATCAGCTCCTATTCAGCCTGACCAGTGGACTCAGATGCCTGCCATCCTTTCCAGGTACTTGCAGACCTCCTCCTGCCTTAGGCAGCCCCTAGGATCAGGGGAAGAAGAGAGCTCCATCCAGCCTCCTCCTCCGGTGGAGGATACACAAAGACTGGGCAAGAGGGAAGAAAGCTGTCCATTAAGGATCTGAATGTTGTGTTTCCTGCCTCCGGAGGCGGAGCCTCTCTCTCTAGTGCTGTCCTGGACAGACGACTAGAGACATAGGTGCTTCATAAGCTGCTTCATAAGCGGGTGGGGACCTGTATCCTGTAATATACAAAATTGGTTTCCTTTAGTAAGCATAGTGAGGACCACAGAGACGAAGGTGGCTGTGTCCTGTCTGTATTCCAAGAATTGATTTTCAAATGTATTCAAATCTCTGTTGCTATCCATTGTGAGCACCTTTCTAGGTCATCAGGAGATGGAAAAATTCCCTACTGTTGGCACTGGGTTCAAAAACCACCAAGCAAGGACAAGCCTTGTTTTTGTTGATCAGGGGTATGGGGCGAGTTGGACACAGTCTGCTTGTCCCAAACTGCCAGACTGATGAGATGCAATGGCCCTATGCATTACATCCACCCCTGATGAAGTTGGAAGTGATGTTCACGCATATAGAGGAGCATAGTAATGCAACATCTGGGACTAGAGGGAATTACTGCCAATTACTGATTGCACTTTGCTTAAAGTCTATTTGAGAGTAGCTTTTTATGCCGGTTTCAAGAAAAGTGAGATTTTATGGTATGTGCGATTCTGTGCCTCTTTTCTTATGAGTTTGGAAGGAAAATACTCTGGAGACACCACTACACTTATGCGGTTATGAGCCCTGTGGATTCTATGCCTATGTGACGGATGTATAGGTCATTGACAGAAGGCGAGTGGTGTCCACAGGGGAGTGCTTTTTGTGCTGTTCACATTCAGAGTATAGAAAGGAATTAACATTGGACACCGATTTATGTGTAAATATGCAGTACCGCATGTGGCCAGATGTGGGGGGGAATGGAGCCGCTCGGAAACACTTTGTTCCCAAGTGTCTCCTGCACCCCCCCAATCAACCTCTGGCCACATGCGGTACTGCATACACTAGCAGTGACACTGGAACAAATTTTCCTAGTTACCATTGATTCCTAGATTCCTATGGGGAAACTCTTTGATATACGAGTGCTTTGGATTACAAGCATGCTTCTGGAACGGATTATGCTCGTAATCCAAGGTACTATTGTACCAGAAGATCACATGTGGATATTTTTGGACACTATTTGGGCATTTTTGTTTAAAGGACATGCGTTATCTATACTTGGCATGAGTGCATAGATATTTACATTTTTAATGTATGGTGCGATTAGGTTTTGACTGACTGTTGTATTCCTGACAATTATTCTTGCATGATGGTAGCATATTGATGGTAACTGCTTACGTGTGTTTATGTTGACTATAATGTTTCTGGCATTAGTTATGATGTCACAAGACGTCAGAGGGTGGGGGTGAATGTTTAAATACCTCTGCTCTACTATAAACACATGCCTGGCTAAGGAGTACAAAACATTGCACTTCTCTGCTGTGATGTGATGATTCCTCAATTAAACATTTGGATGCCATTTGAAGATCCGTGGTGTGCTGGCAAATATGTATAGTGACACTGCTCATTGAGAGGAGGGCATGGCACCTGGTTTTGGAGGCCCGTGTCTCATTGAGCAGATTAATTTACTTTGTGCCTAGTATCCTCCATGGTGTAGTGAGGGGATAAAGCCCCAGATCTTCCTGCTCCTACCAAGAGCTTTTCAGGTACATGGTTACATCAGATGGACCACGGCCCTGAACCTGTATAGCACCCTGCAGCTAACTCATTGTGTTGCACTAAGTGCCTAGATAAGCGACAAATGCAGGATCCATTGCCAAAAGCAACAGTACAGGCTGGGCACCGTCTACCTGGTGGAGTCTGGGTACAATCTCCCAAGTCTCAATCAAGGAGTCAAGCGATTTGAAAGGCTGTAAGAAGGGAGTCACACTGGCTATGTAGCAGTTGGCAAACTTGCTAGATCTGTTAAAAAGGAAAATGTTAAGTTTCCCTCAAAGAGTAGATTTCAATTCACCCAAGGACACCAGCAAAGAGCTAAGGTTTGCTGGGAGTGGGATGGGTTATACTAGGGCTGTCCTTAAAGCTTTGTCTACCAGAGACCAATCACCTGAAAGCAGCTGCATTTAACAATGGTCTAAGAATGTAAACCCTGTCTTGTAATGTATACATAATAAAATATGTTTTAATTAGGATTGTGGAATATATATATTATATAAACATATACACACACACACACACACACACACACACACACACACACTATCTCACAAAAGTCACCCCAGAAGGAAACCTCCTAAAGAGGATGCACAAGAAAGCCCGCAAACAGTTTGCTGAAGACAAGCAGACTAAGGACATAGATTACTGGAACCATGTTCTGTGGTCTGGGAAGACCAAGATAAACTTAAATTGGTTCAGATGGTGTCAAGCGTGTGTGGCGGCAACCAGGTGAGGAGTACAAAAACAAATGTGTCTTGCCTACAGTCAAGCATGGTGGTGGGAGTGTCATGGTCTGGGGCTGCTGGCACTGGGGAGCTACAGTTCATTGAGGGAACCATGAATACCAACATGTACTGTGACATACTGAAGTAGAGCATGAGCCCCCTCCCTTCAGGGGCTGGGCCGCAGGGCAGTATTCCAACATAACCCCAAACACACCTCCAAGATGACACTGTCTTGCTAAAGAAGCTGAGGGTAAAGGTGATGGACTGGCCAAGCAAGACTCCAGACCTAAACCCTATTGAGCAAGTGTGAGGCATCCTCCAATGGAAGGTGGAGGAGCGCAAGGTCTCTAACATCCACCAGCTCCATGATGTCGTCATGAAGGATTGGAAGAGGACTCCAGTGGCAACCTGTGAAGCTCTGGTGAACTCCTTGCCCAAGAGGGTTAAGGCAGTGCTGGAAAATAATGGTGGCCACACAAAATATTGGCACTTTGGACAATTTCAAATAGGGGTGTACTCACTTTTGTTGCCATTGTTTAGACATTAATGGCTCTGTTGAGTTATTTTGGGGGGACAGCAAATTTACACGGTTATACAAGCTGTACACTCACTACTTTACATTGTAGCAAAGTGCAATTTCTTCAGTGTCACATAAAAAGATATAATAAAATAGAGTGCACTCACTTTTGTGAGATACTGTATATAAAACGCACACATACACACGTACAGTGGATATAAAAAGTATACACACCCTTATTAAAATGTCAGGTTTTTGTGATGTAAAAAAATGACAAAGAAAATATTTGTGAACTTTTTCCATCTTTAATGTGGCCTATAAACTGTACAACTCAGTTGAAACACAAACCAAAATCTTTTTAGGTGGAGGGAAGTAAAACTAAAAAATAGTTGCACATGTGTGCACACCCTTAAACTAATACTTTGTCGAAGCACCTTTTGATTTTATTACATCACTTCATCTTTTTGGGTATGAGTCCATCAGCATGGCACATCTTGACTTGGCAATATTTGCCCACTCTTCTTTGCACAAACACTCCAAATCTGTCAGATTGCGAGGGCATCTCCTGTGCACAGCCCTTTTCAGATCACCCTACAGATTTTCAATGGGATTCAGGTCTGGGCTCTGGTTGGGACATTCCAAAACTCGAATCTTCTTCTGGTGAAGCCATTCCTTTGTTGATTTGGATGTATGCTTTGGGTTGTTGTCATGCTGAAAGATGAAGTTCCTCTTTAAGTTCAGCTTTCTAGCAGAAGACTGAAGGTTTTGTGCCAATATTGACTGGTATTTGGAACGGTTTATAATTCCCTCTACCTTGACTAATGCCCCTGGTCCAGCTGAAAAAAAACAGCCGCAAAGCATGATGCTGCCACCACCATGCTTTACTGTGGGTATGGTGTTCTTTTGGTGACGTGCAGTGTTTTTGTGCCAAACATCTTTTGGAATTATGGCCAAAAAGTTCAACATTCGTTTCATCAGACCATAACACATTTTCCCACATGCTTTTGACTTCAGATGTGTTTTTTCAAAATGTAGCCGGACTTGGATGCTTTTCTTTGTGAGAAAAGGCTTCTGTCTTGCCACTCTACCCCATAGACCAGATATGAAGACTACCGGAGATTGTTGTCACATGTACCACACAAGTACTTGCCAGATATGCCTGCAGCTCCTTTAATGTTGCTGTAGGCCTCTTGGCAGCCTACCTGACCAGTTTTCTTCTAGTCTTTTTATCAATTCTGGAGGGATGTCCAGTTCTTGGTAATGTCACTGCTGTGTAATATTTTCCCCACTTGATGATGACTGTCTTTACTGTGTTCCATGGTATATCTAATGCCTTGGAAATTCTTTTGTACCCATTTCCTGACTGATAACTTAACAATGAGATCCCTCTGATGCTTTGGAAGCTCTCTGCAGACCAAGGCTTTTGTCGTAGGATGCGACTAAGAAAATGTCAGGAAAGACCTTCTAGAACGCCTGAACTTTGTTTGGGGTTAATCAGAGGCACTTTAAATGATGGCAGTGTGTACTGACTCCTATTTAACATGAGTTTGAATGCCATTGCTTAATTCTAAACACAGCTACATCCCCAGTTCAAAGAGGGTGTGCACACTTATGCAACCACATTTTTTTAGTTTTTTATTTTTGCTTCCCAACCCTAAAAGAGTACATTTTTTCAACTGAGACGTACAGTTTATAGGCAGTGTTGGTCATCTTACTTTAAAAAAGTAATTCGTTAAGTTACAAATTACTTCTCCCAAAAAGTAATTTCCAATGTAGTAACCGAGTTATTAAGGCAAAGTAATTAGTTACTAAGGCAAAGTAATTAGTTACTAAGGCAAAGTAATTAGTTACTAAGGCAAAGTAATTAGTTACTAAGGCAAAGTAATTAGTTACTAAGGCAAAGTAATTAGTTACTAAGGCAAAGTAATTAGTTACTAAGGCAAAGTAATTAGTTACTAAGGCAAAGTAATTAGTTACTAAGGCAAAGTAATTAGTTACTAAGGCAAAGTAATTAGTTACTAAGGCAAAGTAATTAGTTACTAAGGCAAAGTAATTAGTTACTAAGGCAAAGTAACTGACGGGGGTGCCAGCGGTGGTACTTGAGGGGGTGCCAGCGGTGGTACTTGAGGGGGTGCCAGCGGTGGTACTTGAGGGGGTGCCAGCGGTGGTACTTGAGGGGGTGCCAGCGGTGGTACTTGAGGGGGTGCCAGCGGTGGTACTTGAGGGGGTGCCAGCGGTGGTACTTGAGGGGGTGCCAGCGGTGGTACTTGAGGGGGTGCCAGCGGTGGTACTTGAGGGGGTGCCAGCGGTGGTACTTGAGGGGGTGCCAGCGGTGGTACTTGAGGGGGTGCCAGCGGTGGTACTTGAGGGGGTGCCAGCGGTGGTACTTGAGGGGGTGCCAGCGGTGGTACTTGAGGGGGTGCCAGCGGTGGTGGAGTAAAGTACTTGGGGGTGGCAGTGGTGGTGGTGTACAGTACTTGGGGGGTGGCAGCGGTGGTACTTTTTGGCAGCGGTGGTGGTGCCATCCTCTCCCACCACCACCTCTGCATCTTACTGATCCCATCCCCCACCACCACTGATCTCATCCCTACCCCCCCCCCCCCCCCCATCACCTCTGTTGTAGAAGTGATGGTGGGTAGGGATGGGATCATTAAGAAGCAGAGGTGGTGGAGGACTTGGGATGGATCGATTGCACTGCAATTCGAATCGTCAGACAGTCACTTACTTGAATGCCTCCAGGGATGCCTTGCCTCATGGGGCAAGAGAGAGACCCTCCCCTTCACTCGATTGGTGTCAGCTAACTTAATTTATCAGTGTCAGCCCCACCTCCCTACATTCTCTCTCTCTCTGGATGGGCGGGATAGGGCGGTCCAGACAGTCTCTCTGAGTCTCAGCCTCTTCTCAGCTCAGCGGGTGAAAGCCCCCCTCCCCGCGGCAGAACGAACAGCCAGGCAGCGCGACCACGGCGGGCCTCCCGGGCGGTAGATGTAATTTTGGTAACACCGCCCAAGTAATGGGAACAGCGTTACCATAAGGGGAAGAGTAATCAGTTAGATTGCTTGTTACCCTCTAAAGTAACTGCGTTAAGTAACTCCGTTTATTTTAACCGAGTTACTTACATCACTGTTTATAGGTCACATTAAAGGTGGGAAAAGTTCTGAAATGATTTATCTTTGTCTTATTTTTTTACATCACAAAAACCTGACATTTTGACAGGGGTGTGTATACTTTTTATATTCACTGTACACACACACACACACACACACACACACACACCAAATGGTCACTTAGTGACACTTCAAGTACTGAATGAACCACATTAACAGGTAAGACAGATCTGTGCAGAATACACAGGAACAGTATTAAGAAAAAAAAAAAAAAAAAAAAAAAAGCATCTAGACTTACCTGTATATTCCACATCTTGGGAGTACAATACAGGACACACGCTGAGTAGTCAAACACTGGATTATAGGCTGGTCACCCCTGTTATAACCTTACCCCACTCTGTAGTCAGTTTTGTAACAAGCAATGCTCGCCCTTTTCAGGCGAGATCTTGCCTGATCGGTTCAAAGGGTGGTTTCTGCAGCACAGAGAGAACAAGACCAAGGGGCCCAAGGAATCATGTGGTGCTGAAAGAGGGGGCCTGATCTGGGATACAACTTGAATTGCCATTTTGACAAGGGAAAGCAAGGTCAGGCGTTTTTGAAAAAGAATGGGCAAAAACCTGTCCTTTTTAGAATGCTTAAGGGCATCTTCTGGTCAAGCCCTGATCGTATACAAGACAGACTGTGTGGCACCAATAGTCTTAGATTGAAGTCCCTAACGTCTCAGTTGAATTGGCGAAGCAGCCTGTCTTTTTGAACCCTGGACAGCGATAGCTGTATTAAAGTAGTCAGTTGTCCAAAGAATTGTGACATACCTGCAAAAAGATCTGCCTTACACAAGTAGGCCACTTGTTGTATGCCTGAGATACGCTAGAATCAGATGCAGAGACCAGTGTTAAGCTCCAACGCGAGGGAAGCATTTTCACTCTGAGGTTGAGTGTTATGCGGACCTTCGTCAGAGCAAAAATCGACATGAGCTTTTACAGCAGCTTTCCTTTTGCCCGGTTTTCCTCCTAGCCATGACTGAGGGTATTCTCCTGAGGAGTACTCACAGAGTAGGATGCGAAACATAGTGCACGCTTGTCCGAGAATGCAACAACCCAAGTGGAGACCATCCTGTAGCGAAAACCCACATGGCAAAGAGAGCAAGAGGAAAAGAGTAAGTGCAGAGTACCTTAAAAGGGGTTCTAGGCAGTAAAGCGTGTAACTTGTAATGTGATAACACCTGGTCATCTACACAAGACTAAGCTTTGAGTGGTTAAGTTTTAGTGTCAAGTTTGAAAAGTTCATGCCAAACAGTCCTGGTTTTTATACTAACAGTCAGAGATACAGGGTGACCCTGAGTTATCTGTCTACATTGCTAGTCTTTATATTAGGGTCCAGGCTTTCCCTATCACAGTAGAAACACTTCCGGAAGGGGTCTTCAGGCTCAGGGTTTCATGGGCATGGACCACAGCCCTGGACCTGTACAACACCCGGTGGTTAATTACATGCACAAAATGCCAAGGTGAGCACCCACACAGGATCCAGTGCCCAAAGCATCATCACAGGCCTTCCCCACAGCGTGGTGTCTAGGTGAGGTTCCCAATGTTGCATCAGTCATTGGCAAATGTATGGTTTCCATTGTTGTATAAGACAGTGAAGTTGAACAAGTTAATTGAGCATCTGAATAAAAAAATAATAAGGTAGTTAAGCTAGGAGTGATTTCTCTGTAAGGGATTAGAGGTCCATCACCTTAGGACACTAGCATAAAACTGAAGAGTCACAGGGTGGGGGTAGGATTATAAGGCGGGGGCCCAGAGGGCAAAAACTCAAAAGCTTGACAATGTTTAATCACCCAAAGGAACCAGCCTATGCCCCAGGGTCCACCAAAACCCCAACTGTATCCTGTACTGTACTATTAAGATATCAATTGAGCTCTGAAACAGAGCAAACCAACCTTGTTGTTTTTGGTAATGTGGGCTACCAAGGCTAACGTGTATACGCTCATGTGTTACCAACAACCCTGCCTCTATTCATGGAGGTACAACGCTAACTGTGTAAGGTCAACAGAGTATTCACCTAGACCTATTATAAGCTAAATCGGGAGAAAGTATGAATTGGCTCAAATAGTTAAACTTACCGGTGAGACGGGATTTGATCCTTCCACTGGCTGACAAGCCTCAGCAACAGCCCGGACATGGCCATACCCAATCGCCGTAAGCAGCAATTTGGCGACTTTCAGTGCATTAAGATAAGCACTTCTTCTGGTTTCCATATCAGCATTTGGCAGGAAGTTATTCCGAGTAAGCATGCTCAACACAAGAGGCAAACCACCACTTTTGAGAAAGTTGTACTGAAAATCACTTGCATCTTCTCCCAGGGGAGCATTGGCAGGCATCAACAAGGCATAAACAACCTAGAAAACAGACGTGTGTAATTCTTGGAAGACTTACTGTGACAAGAGAAAAGCACATCTCACACATGAAACAAGCCCGTATTAAACAAATCACTAACCTCTGTCAGATATAAAACTTGAGATGCTGATTGGCCAAAAAATAGCGAATCTAAGGATGAACTCAAGCTACTTTCTCCAAGTTTAGCATGATCTAAACAAATTGCTCTGAGTTTCTCTACTATAGTATTGTCTGAAATAAAGCATAGAAATCGCCAATTTGTAAAATACATAAAAGGAGCAAATGAAATTTATACACAAGTACAGTGGTACTGATTACAAAAAACACAATCTACAGACAAAAGCAGCTGTAGTTCCGTAAAAAGATTTTAATGTTGGCAGGTAGAACGCAAGCTTGCAGAGATCTTATACTTCTACATACATCATGATTCATAATTTAACATGAACAATATCATAGCCTGTAGACTACTCTCTCACTTGAATTTGTGACCTTACTGTGTATGGCTACAAAACTGTGATAAAGGCATCAAGGTAGTGAGTGATGGCCGGCCAACTCACTACTCATTTTAAAATTAAAAACATTTATATGCTCTTAGGGTTCCATGTAAAAAATATTTGGGTAAAATAGTTACATGGGGAAGGAAAGGAGACCGATTAGGACTTAGTCAATTCAGACTTCTGTAAAACATAATCTATACAGCTAGATAAGGGCCTGTTCACATCTCTGACCATGTATGCTTCAACAATAAATTGACCCAAAGGTGAATGAATTTATTATATTCAAAAGCAGTAGCGTTCTCATGCAACACATTTTCACATCACCATCCTTCTCCACCTCGTCCAATCAGAGAGCACTTTGCATTTATCCAGCAAATGCCAGTCATTCTGTGCATGGCACCCACGAAGAGTGGCCAACCTTCAGTGTGAAGAAGCTGCTTAGCGCAGGACCCAGAATTAAAGCGAATGTTAACCAAAAAAAAATGGATCCTGCTCTTTTTAAGCATGTTAAATGACAGTGCTTGTGCTGTCATTTGGACCCCTGTAACACCTAAAAAACCTAGCTGATCCTGACAGTTTCTGCCGTCCCTTCTGTAAACTGACCACGGTAATCATGGCTGCTGAGCCCTGACACCGTGGTCAGTTTGCGTGCCTCAGTGATCTGCAGCCCTGCTAACTCTTCTGTCGTCCTCCCCCCTCCCTGTCTGTGTCAGGGCCCCCCCGCCCGCTGCTTTAATAACATGAAAGATGTGGCACGTCATGTGACCACTAATCAGCGCTCACAGATAAAGGTATATATAGCTTTTTTTTTTTTTTATAAAACACGCACAAAGGGGGAAATATCCTTAACAAACCCGTTAAGTGGAGATTACTGGTGTGGCGGTGACTACTTAAGTGATTTACAGATTTCAGAAGCATTAGCCAGTTATGGTAAATGCAGTTATATTGGTCCTAGCTAGACTAGTGAAACAATATATAAAATATCCGTACCTAGAATTCTTCTTTAACAAGCCTTCTAGTTTGTCCTTCATGGGCAAATAAAAGTCCCTTCAAAGTGGTTCTTAAGGCTCCAGGTTTTATTACCTTCATGGACTATGCACGAAAGCAAAAAAAAACCTGCGTGCAGCAGCCCCCTGATCTTCCTCCAGTGATGTGCACGGGATCAGCTCTCCGGGGATGCTCCCTTCTCATTGGCTGAGACATCATAGCCAGTGAACCAATGAGGAGATGGGGCGTGGCCAAGCCACAGCTCTGTAATTAATGGATACAGAACAGTGGATTGGGAGCCCCCATTGCAAGCTGCTTGCTTTGGGGCACTCAGCAGGAGGGAGGGCCCAGGAGCGCCAGTCAGGGACCCTCGAAGAGGATGAAAAAAAAATACAAACTGCACAGAGCAGGTAAGTACAACAGGTTTTTTTTTTTTATTCCTTGAATATTACTTTAATCGGGTAAAATATGAAAAATGTATATTTAATATTTTACTTTTTTGGCCAGAAGATAGTGCACTAGGCTTTTGCATTGCACATTTTCCAGTTTCTTCTTGCTCCCGAATGCACTAATAAAAAAATAATGCTTACAGGCCTCAATTGCTAAAGTTGAAATAGAGACTCACCCTCCCCTCTGAATGCCTCCATCCAAAGTTTTATTGATAAATAGCCTGCTTTAAAGAAGATAAACTACTGCTGTAGTATACGTTTAGAAAAACAATACTGTAAAACAAAGGCTGTTTGGCACACATGAAGAAGCGTTTTATACAAGAAATGTGAGTTTACCTTAGGGTGCTACAGCAAAGATTAGGAGATTTAGTAGTATGCATTTTAACAGAGAAGCAGTCCGAATGCTACATTGGCCTGTTTTAGCATGTGGGCTGGTATGAACAGGCTCTTTGTTCAGCAGCGCTTATGAGGGTGGATGTACCCTTACGTCTTATCGCATCGGCCGCTCACATGAAGAGTTGTAAACAATGCTATCATTATTACTGTGTGAGCTCTGTGATTGGCCCCGGAACCACATGATCACTGAACAACAACGGCCCTGTACCTCGTGATAGCTATGACCAATCACAGCATCACAGTTTTTTACCAATTGCTTATTACAGTACTCATTACTGCAATAATCCGTGTATAAAAAATTTGACTAATTCTCCAGACTAGTACAGTGTCACTATAGAAACACTCAACTGCTCTGGTGATAGTAGGTTAAAAAAAAAAAAAATTATATTATATATATATCTCCCTATCTAGATCTCTCTCTCTCTATCTATACATCTCTCTCTCCATCTATCTATACATCTCTCTCTCCATCTATCTATATCTCTCTCTCCATCTATCTATATCTCTCTCTCCATCTATCTATATCTCTCTCTCCATCTATCTATATCTCTCTCTCCATCTATCTATATCTCTCTCTCCATCTATCTATATCTCTCTCTCCATCTATCTATATCTCTCTCTCCATCTATCTATATCTCTCTCTCCATCTATCTATATCTCTCTCTCTCTCTCTCTCTATCTATCTCTCTCTCTCTCTCTCTCTATCTCTCTATCTCTCTCTCTCTCTCTCTCTCTCTCTCTCTCTCTCTCTCTCTATATCTCTATATATATATATATATATCTCTCTCTATCTATATATATATATATATATATCTCTCTCTATCTATATATATCCCTCTATCCATATATATATCTCTATATATCTATATCCACACATATTTACACCTCTCACCAGTCAAGTGTTCCCAATCACCGCTACAACATTTGGTGTGTCCCCAATGACCGCCACACCAGTTGGCGTGTCACTACACCAGTGAATGTGAACAGTGTCCCCGATTGTCGCCACACCAGTTCCAGTGTCACCTGACCAGTATACAGTGGATATAAAAAGTCTACACACCCCTGTTAAAATGTCAGGTTTCTGCAACGTAAAAAAAAGACATAGAAATTTCAGAAACTCTTTCCACCTTTAAACACTTTTGTACTGCGGCAGAATGGCTCGGCTGGGCGAAACAACGTTATTCCCTAAGCTGATACACAGACCAGAGAGCTTCTTTGACTTCGGCACTGAAGAAAGAATTTAACAACTTCTGAGTATTTTCACAGGTATTCATATTGAGGCTGTCTAAAGGGAATCATTGTGCTTGTTCAGGTCTATCTGTGATGTCCGGATTCGGTGTGGAGGTCTGAGGGTCCGGGTGCATCAGGACACCATGGACCATTGAGGTGTAGGCCTATCTGAGCTTGCCTTTTGGTAAGTGCATTACTTGAGCGGTGGTGGATCACGTTTTTTTCTTGGTTGTTCACTTCACAAAGTCACGGATTTATTTTGTACTTTTATTGTCACTTTCCTCAGAAAAGTCACCAAAATACCTTTCCACATGAACTTTAAGGATTGATTTTTTTCCTCATCAATTAATTTTTTGCATATGGACTTCACTTATTAGTTTTGGTATAGGACATTCATTATCCTATTCACACAGTGCGGCTTTTTGTATTGTTTTATTCTGTTAATGTGTATATCCACATTTTTTAGCTGCTGCTACTTATTATTTTCATGATTTCTGCTATAAGGTTATTTAGAATTTTTGGTATATATTAGCGTGGTGTTTGCACCATTTTGTTCACTTTAAATGATGGCAGGTGTGTACCGACTCCTATTTAACACGAGTTTGAATGTGATTGCTTAATTCTGAACACTGTTACATCCCCAGTTATAAGAGGGTGTTAGAAATCAGGTGTGTAATTTATGCTCCTTGAAAGCCCAAAGGTGCTTCTTGGATTTTGGGCCCCTCTATGCATCTAGGCTGTTAAGTCTCTCACATGTGGTATCCCCAAACTCGGAAGACATAGCAGAATGTGTTTTTTGGGAGTAATTATAAGCATGTCTATGCTGTGTGTGATAAAGAACTTTGTAAAAAAAAAAAATTCTTTAAATTTAAAAATATTCCAAAAAAACTCACCATGCCCCTTACTAAATACCTTGTACTTTCCAAAAAGGTTTTTTTTTTTTGGGGGGGGGGGGAGAGAATCAGTGATACATTTTCAAATCTACTGTCTATACCATAGTTTGTAGACTCTTTCACTCTAGTAAAAATAACCCAAATCAGTGTATATTATTTAAAGAATTGAAGCAAAATAAATTTTGACCTAAATTATTGTTTGTTTCTTTTTTTTTTTTTTTAATTCTTGGTATTTGCTTGCTTATAAAGTAAAAATAAAAAAATTAAATAAAAAACAGTGGTGATTAAATACCACCAAAAGAAAGCTGTCTCAATAAAGAAGAATTTCATTTGGATACAGTGTTGCATTAATAATAGTCTATCAAAAAGTAAAAGCGCTGAAAACTTAAAAAATGGCCCGGCAGTATTTAGGTGCTTCAATATGATTACCTGGTGGCATAAGTTTCATCAGCACACGTGCGCCATCACGTAGCGGGGGCATATTTAGGCTGCTGCCCAAGTCTGCAACTTGCCAAAGGAAGGAGATATATCGGTGATGTAATGACATTATCTATAAAGAGTAAGGGAAAAGTTAGCAAATATGTTCTCATCCCTGATTATTAAAGAAAGCATTATCCTGCAGTCAAACAGGATACAATGCAATGTTTTCAAAAACAATCACATGTCTACTTGAGCAGTTAGACTGCTTTCACTCTAATCTGCTGCAAAAATGCGTTTCTGGTGTGATTTTTAGAGAGCATGTGACCAAAAAAAAACCCACCAAAAGCGGTTTCTTTATTACCGGGAAAATGCTCCAAAAATGGTGCAAACGTGGAAACACACCGACTTATTGCAAACACATTCATTGATTTTAAAGGGTAGCATTTTTTCTGAAGCTGTTCAGGCCCTTTTTCTTTTACTCGAAAACTCTTGAAAAACGTCTGTGTGAAAACAGCCTAACAATTGAAAGTAAAAACCGTTTGCTTTGTCAAACCATTTGATTTTAAAATTATCTGAGAACAAAAATATACAAACCACTCCAGGCAGGCAGCTTTCAACTTCAGGATTAGGACCATCACTGTAGTGGTTTCCATGATTGCCAGGAGAGCCAGTTGAGGAATCTGAAGAACTGTCAGGACTTGAAGGCATGTTTGCGCTTATTTGTGTTAGCTTGGCTGTAATTAGCTGGAAAACATTCAAGCAATAAACGTAATGAACTATAAGACAATTAAAGAATATGTTACCCCAACATTTAATATTCCCGATATGTGGCTGTTGCACCATTTACTTGTGTTAAAAAGTCTCCTGTTCTTTAAATTGCTTTTTTTGTGTGAAATCCCTGGGGATACTGGCAGTCCCCCCTGCTTTCCATTTCAAACCACGCTAGGCACGAGAGCACATCCATCTAAGTGTAGTTAGTTTTCTGCCTGTGCTCTGAGCCTGTACTCCAATGCTGACATACCCCCCTGCAAAGACATTCACTAAGATCAGTGTACTGCCGCCTTTTCACCCCCACCTCTCCAAGACCCCTTTTACATGGGATTCCATTGTGATTAACAAGGGATATGATCTAGACTAGAAAGAAAGACTCTAGTAGCATAGGACAGAATGCAGATGTAAAACTATCAAAAGGCACATTGCCATCATCACACAATCTATTTGTAGAAAGTGATTGTAGGGGACCCTGTACAGCATGAATGCCCCCCCCCCCCCCTTCTAGAATCAGACACGTTGCAGATGCAAAGTAAATTGGCAATGAACAAGCTCAAGCTAAAAGGCAAGGCTTCACACACTGAGACCTGGACAGTAAGGCCCCTTTCACACTGGGGCAGGAGCGGCGTCGGCGGTAACGCAACGCTATATTTAGCTATGCTTTACCGTTGTTTTGGCGGCAGATTTTGGCCGATAGCGGTGCGGTTTTCACACTGGAGTGAATGGGGCAGTTTTTTTCAGGTGCTATTTTTAGCGCTGTATTGTATGAAAGGGGCTTAAGAGGCAGATGAAGGCAGCGGGAAATGATTAAAGTTCCATGTCAGCTGCCTTGAACAGATATCATGAGGATCTATACCTTAAAAAAAAAAAAAAATCTGGATTCAATTTTTAGGGGTCAATTTATTTTAGAGAACAACTGCCAAAAAGCAAAGGAGATTACCACAGTGGCAGCTTTTTTAGTGGGGGGCGGGGGGGGGGGTGGGGTTTTTTGTCAGACAGCCTACCCCGCCCCACCCCCCCTGGTGGAGCGGCACTATTTCACTGGGTGCACGTAAGGGTTTAGAACCACTTTAAGGAGGTACTATTGGCTAAAGGGAGAAACTAGAAAAAAGGATGTTATGCAACAATGAAGATTTGGAAAGTTTGGGGGAATTGAAGAAAGGAGGATATTATTAGGGTGTGAAGCAATTACCTCTGATGTTTGGTGTAGGTGATGTTTATGCAGGAGATATAGCACACACTCACTGTAAGCCCAAATCAGTTTATCTTCACTGGCCGAAGTGAAATTTAAGCGCTCCATTTTTACAAAGTTGTATATGCACATATTCTCAGGATGTAGAGACAACAGGGACAATATTAAAGGGGTTGTAAACCCTAACGATTTTGCACCTTAATGCATTCTATGTATTAAAGGTGAAAAAACTGCTGTAGCACCCCCTTTTTTCTTACCTGAGCGTTACAGCAACAGGGACGAGCACAGCAGCTCAAGCCACTGTCTCAGTCGTCATTGGATAGATTGATAAAGTGAGCCATTGGCTCCTGCTGCTGTCAATCAAATCCAGTGATACGGGAGCGGGGCCAAGTCCGCTTGTCTGTGTTAATGGACGCAGCAGGACTCGGGAAGAGGATGAGCCAGGAGCACTGTGGGGGGACCCCAGAAAAGGAGGATCAGCCCGCTCTGTGCAAAACCCTTGCACAGAGCAGGTAAGTATAACTTTTTTTTAAACAAAGCTTTACAATGGCTTTTAAACAAATATCACCTAGAAGCGCTGCAGATTCTAAAATCTGTAGGAAGCTAGAAGATTGCTGGGGATGTTTGCATCCCTCTCAGAAACTGAAGGGATGCTACAGTGCAATGTGAGAATAGAACATCGATTACAGAAATGTGGAGATTATGAAGATTTGGTGTCGCATAACAGTAAAGTCTAGTTGATCAAGCTTTTAAAGGTTTACAATTGGGATGAGGTATTTATAGGTTCAGAATGGTATATACTGTTCAAACGAAGATGACAAGTCTGTGAATGCAGACCAGTTCGTTACAAAGGCCCTAACTGCAGAGTAGTTCAGTACTGAAAGTTGTTCAACTGTTTGTCTATGTTGCAATGTATGTCTGAGGATGGTTGGAACCAAATATTTTCATTGGTTCAGGGATCATATAGGAGGGACAGATGAGAGGTTAAGTTTATTTCTAAATAAGAGATTTCTTGGTTGTTGCAAATAAAAGGGTATTAGTTTTCTCAATCTATTACTTGTTCCTTGGTCAATGCCTATGTTCAAAGCATGCAAGTAACTAATGACTTCATAGGAAACATTACTAAAATATCTTAGCAGATTTTTTTAATGAGGTCAACCAGAGTGAACGCCGATTGACTCTGCCTAATACTCTGAATCTATGGATTTAGACTAAGCATATGGTAAAAAAAAACAATGAATAAACAGAGGTTGACATGTTTAGGTTAAAAATTTAACGAAAAAAGCAAAAAAACTGAGAAAATCACCGTTTTATCTTTCAAATTTAGCTGGCCAATTAGTTTTCTGTCTTCAGAAGGATCTACAAGCTCTCCACCAATAAACAGTTCAACCTTTGTATGTGCGCTGTTGGCTTTGATACGGTTCAGTATGCAGCGACGAACTGAACCTATTGTGTCATTTGTGTGAGACCAAATATCCAAATCCTCCACCTGTCTGCCTTGATTTGGAAATCGCACAACCAGGGTAATGTGCTTGCCCCGGAAAGCCCTGAAAAAATAAATAAAAAACACACACATTAGGACATTTCAATAGCGGAACAAAAATCTATATATTTTATATTAGCACTGTAAAATAGCAGCCGATTGCAGTCTGACCTGCTTTTCAGCTGCAGTTTATGCAGAAGCAGGAAAAGCTGCACTGAGTCAATCAGGAACCTGACCTAGTCCCTAATAAACACACAGTTTCTGCCTGCTCGGCAAACATAAGCAGCAATAGTTGTACTTTGCTTCAGATGACCCTGTCCCAGCAACAGCGGTAAACCCTTGAAAGCTATACCCAGACCCCACACCACAGGGATGGCCAATGCTGCTTTGGGCACTCACCTTGACACTAGGGTGCTAGACAGGTCCAGAGCCATGGTCCATCTCTATGGAACCCAGACCCTGAGGAACCCTTTGGGTGTATGGCCATCATTACAGATAAAGAAAATAAAAAGGTTAACACAGCATCACGCAGTTTATTGCTAGTTACTGTAGCCCCATATCAAGTAAAGCCTCATACACACGATCAGATTTTTGTCCGGCAATGACAGACTGCCTAAAATCTGACCATTAATACGCTCCATCAGACAATTGTTGTCCAACTTTCGGCCAACAAATGTTGGATGGCAGGCTAGTAAATTTTCGGCAGACAATGGTCTGTTGTCAAATTTTCGTATCGTCTGTACACAAGTCCGTCACACAAAAGTCGAAAGTACAAACACGCATGCTCAGAATCAATGCTCACCAAACATGACATTAGCAGAAGGTGCCCAACGGGTGGCGCTCAAGAGTTGAAATTCCTTGCAGTACGTCACTACACTTGTGTTGGTTTGCCGACAATTGTGTGCCGTTAGTATGAAAGACAAGCTGGCACCCGCCCTTCGGACAAAAATCTGAAGCTCGATTGGCCAAAAATCTGATCGTGTGTACAAGGCTTAAGACACAATACCTTACTTGTTTTGACCCCTCTTATTATGTATCCTGAAAAGTATTTTCCCATGTTAAAAAAAAAAAATAAAAAAATCAAGAAAAAAGTGTATGAAACCATCACTTTTACAGCATTAAACTTTTCAAACTTGGCGTTGAAAATGTCACCATTCGAGCATGTGTTGCATCACACCACAGGTCACACTGTCTACCTTCAAAATCACCTAGAGCCTTTTACAAGGTACTCAGGTGCTACCTCCCTTTTGCCCCAAAGACGTTACTAAAAGGACAATTGACACCCAGGTTGCTCTGTACTCTACAAACACACTTGGAGTTCAGAGATAAAAAATGTCTCCTCCTTCAGGGACTGTAGCCTATATCTATCAAGGAGTCATGCAGCCTTGAGGGAAGCAAGCCTGATCACCTCATGGAGGGGCGAGGCACTGTCCAGCAACTCACATCCCAGGAATGGACCACTGGAAACCATTACCTCAGCATTCAAAGTCCTTTAACCAAGACATCTTCAAACTGATGTGTTCAAGATTGGGTACTACAGACATAGATAGCCAGGTTCAAGAAGTTGCTTGTCTGTGCCCAGGCCCAATGATCATTGGATAGTCTAATCATTGGATAGTGATAATACCCTGGATTTAATTTGGACTAACATATGCCCTTTCTCTGGTGCAAGAGATGAAACCAGCGATTTTCACTGCACCAAACTTGCCCAGAAGAACCTAGTACACTGACATACTCAGACTTCTTAGAAGACAAACCCTGGCATTCCAAACAGGTCAGACCCTGCTGTCTCTGGGCTCCCTGCTCCATCCTGCTTCTCAGATTCGTTTTTTAAACAGCATGGCTATCAAAGCCCAGGTTTTAAGGGATAGCGGGGTCTCCGATTCTGTCATCCATACAAAGCAAGGAAATTCACTTGAGAAAGATCTATCATACCTGGAAATATTTCTGTGTTGGGTGACCACAGGCAGTTCAACCCCAGAGATTACTTTGTTCCTCACATTCTAGCCTTCCTAAATTTTGGACTTGACCCCCAACTAAGCCCTAAAGCAGAGCTCCACGCAAAAGGGGAAGCTCTGCTTGTTTGCCTGGTTTTGACAGGTACCCGCTTCCACTTTTCAGCTGTTCTTGCCATGGCAAAGTCACCCAAAAGTTTGGCCCCACTCCACCTTCCCCCACAGCCGGGCCAGTCACAAAGCGCAGCACTCTTCACGCATGTGCAATAGGGAACCGGCTGTGAAGCCGCAAGGCTTCACTGCCGATTTCCCTTGCAAGAAATGGCAGAGGAAAAATCGGCTGGGGTGGGGACACCGCTGGATTAATGGACAGATGTGTTCTATTATTAAAAATCAGCAGCTACAGTATATGTAGCTGTTGACTTAATTTTTTCTGAAGGAGCTTGGGGCTTTTCTTTAAGTATTTCTAAGGGACAGGTTTTGCCTTGTCTATATTTACACAAAAAGCTTGGCTTTCCCTTGCAAAAACTTTTAATCAAAGGGGTTTTTCTAATCAAATCAACCTTACAGCACCTTGTGCTTTTGTGGGGCCTCAATTTCGTTCTCTCTGCCCTGCACAAACCATTTTTTGAATTCATCAGGGAACTACCCTTGGAGGAGCTCTCAATGCGAAGTGGCCTTCTTGGTGGCTTTCACCCATCTCTTGTAAATAGCCATTTCTCATTCTTTACAAAGTTAAAAGTAATCTTGTGGCCAAGAAACTCCTCTTTAACTGCTTGCAGACCGCCGCATGTACAAATGGGCACACCTGTACGTCCCTATGAATTTGCTGCCGTGTGGTCGCGGGCTGCCATCGGGGCCGCGAGCTCCGTGAGTGTGATCGCAGGTCCCGTGGACTCGATGTTCGTGGGGATACCCGTGATCGTCTCACGGAGCTGAAGAACGAGGAAATGCTAATGTAAACAAGCATTTCCCCGTTCTGCCTAGTGAAACTATCACTGATCACAGCTCCCTGTAATTGGAGCTCCCCCGACCACAGTTAGAACACATCCCTAGGACACACTTAACACCTGCAGCGCCCCCTTCTGGTTAACCCCTTCGCTGCCAGTCACATTTACACAGTAATCAATGCATTTTTAAAATTGCAATGATCGCTGTATAAATGTTAATGGTCCCAAAATAACACCAAAAGTGTCCGATCTGGCCGCCATAATGTCGCAGTCACAATAACAAATAGCTGCTCGCCGCCATTACTAGTAAAAAAAAAAAAAATAATAATAAAAATACCATAAAACTATCCCCTATTTTGTAGACTCAATAACTTTTGCGCAAACCAATCAATAAATACTTATTGCGATTTATTTATTTTTTATCAAAAATATGTAGAATACGTTTCGGCCTAAACTGAGGGGAAAATCTTTATATCTTTTTCGGGAATATTATAGCAAAAAGTAAAAAAATACTGCTTTCCATTTTTCAAAATTGTCGCTCTTTTTTTGTTTATAGTGCAAAAAATAAAAACCGCAGAGGTGATCAAATACCACCAAAAGAAAGATCTATTTGTGGGGGAAAAAAAGGACGTCAGTTTTTTTGGGGGAGTCACGTCGTACGACCGCGCAATTGTCAAAGCGACGCAGTACCAAATTGCAAAAAGTGCTCTGGTCTTTGGCCAGCCAAATGGTCTGGGGTTAAAGTGGTGTCAAGCCTGCCAACTCAAAGACATTGTTTTCCTTGTGTCCTGCTCCTAAGCACTCAGATTGCTTGACTAACTGGATGTGGTTAGAGCCAGAGAGCAGAGTATCTAAAATCTACAGCTTCCATCTGGAAGACTGACTGTATTTGGTCTAACCTGAGGACCACGCAAGGGATATCCTGCTTTAAGAGCCACCGTTTCTAGATAGATAGGACAATGCACCTCAAAAGCTTACACCCTAAAGAATAAAGCTCCTGCATTAATACGTGCTCACTTCACCAGGCGGTAGGAGTTTCCTGGGCATTCTGACATCAAAAGTCTCTGTTGCCCAGTTTGTAAGGCCACCTGATCTTCTGTTCATACCTTTTCAAAGTTCTACCAGATGGACGTCCAATCCTCTGTGGATGCAGCTTTAGGCCACAAGGGTCTTGCAGCAGCACTCCGAGTTGGATTTGTTGACCCTTGTTATTGTTAGACCTGTTGGTACAGTTCCATTTTTCTTAATGTTTCCTACTCCTCTAACTCACTGCTTGGGACATCCCAAGTTATATGAATATTAGGCCTCTGTCCTGCACTGTACTACTATGATAAAGGGAATTTTAATTTAACTGTGAAGTAGGGTTAGAGGGGAAAGCATCCCCAAAAGCTTTGCCTGTGTCCAATCTCATGAAGGTACCAGCCTATAACCCAAGGTCTATGAATATCATGCCAGTGTCCTGTACTCCAAGGTATGGAATTTACAGGCAAATCAAAATTCCTTTCATTGCAACACCCTAGTAACTGGCAGTGAGTAAAGGGCACACCTAGACATTGGAAGAATTGTCCTCTCTTCATGGTAGTCACTATCACATTCATTTATGTATTCTTTCAGGACAGTCAGCACCCTGACCATTCGTATTGCTTCTTGTCTTGCACAATTAATACTGTCTTTGTCACCGTCCAAAACACACAATGTGTCATATGAAGCTTTTAAACGATCAAAGCAGGATTGAATGAAGTCTTCATGTATCTCCACCTAAAGTGCATAATAAACATGAAAAAAAAATAAAAAAATCAGATAACAATCAATACTAAATTTTAAACCAAACTAGCTGTCATTTTTAAAAAAAAAATCTGATTAAACTTGAAAACAGAAGACATTAGGTAAAAAGAGAAAGATGTTGATTATTTTTTTTTGCTTTTTTGCTACATACACTCCCAGTGGCATGTACACTCTCTACAAGCAGTTTGTCTGCTTTCTACAAAAAGCGTCCTTGGCAGCTGTATAGCTGCCCAATCACTTTCCATGCCTACCAGATTCACTTTAGGAGTAATTCTTTCTAGTGTATTTTTTCCAAAGATTTTATAAAACAGATGCGCAAATACGCAACAAGAAAAATTCTAGCGACCATGTTATTTTAAAGCCTCTGCTTTACAAAAAAAAAAAAAAAAAAAACCAAACAAAGACTTTCTGGACCTATTAAAGTGGCATTCCAATCAAATTGTAAATAAGCCCAAATCTACTCCCATCCTAAAACTATTCCATCTACCCTGTAAAAGAAAGGGACTATAATTACCTATTCTGAAGCCACTCTGATCCAGTCACAATCAATTCCAAGTGGCGGCTTCAGTGTAGAGCAGTGGTCAGCAACCCTGTCCTCAGGGATCACTAACAGACCAGGTTTTATGTACAGGTGATACTCAAAAAATTTGAATGTCGTGCAAAAGTTCATTTATTTCACTAATGCAACTTAAAAAGGTGAAACTAATATACGAGATGGATTCATTACATGCAAAGCAAGGTAGTTCAAGCCGTAATTTGTCATAATTGTGACGATTGTGTCTTACAGCTCATGAAAATCCCAAATCCATAATCTCAGAAAATGTGAATATTGTGAAAAGGTGCAATATTCTAGGCTCAAAGTGTCCCACTCTAATCCGCTAATTAAGCCATAACACCTGCAAAGGGTTCCTGAGCCTTTAAATGGTCTCTCAGTCTGGTTCAGTAGGAATCCCAATCATGGGAAAGACTGCTGACATGACAGTTGTGCAGAAAAACATCATTGACACCCTCCTTAAGGAGGGGAAGTCTCAAAAGGTAATTGCAAAAGAAGTTGGATGTTCCCAAAGTGCTGTATCAAAGCACATTAATAGAAAGTTATGTGGAAGGGAAAAGTGTGGAAGAAAAAGGTGCACAAGCAGCAGGGATGAACGCAGCCTGGAGAGGATTGTCAGGAAAAGGCTATTCAAAAGTATTGGGGACTTTCACAAGGAGTGGCCTGAGGCTGAGGAGTGCATCAAGAGCCACCACACACAGACGGATCCTGGACATGGGCTTCAAATGTTGTATTACTCTTGTCAAGCCACTCCTGAACAACAACCAACATCAGAAGTGTCTCATCTGAGCTAAAGAAAATCAGACCTGGTCTGTTGCTCAGTAGTCAAAGTCCTCTTTTCTGATGAGAGCAAATTTTGCATCTCATTTGGAAACCAAGGACCCAGAGTATGGAGGAGAATGGAGAGGTACACACTGCAAGATGCTTGAAGTCCAGTATGAAGTTTCCAGTCTGTGTTGATTTGGGGAGCCATGTCATCTGCTGGTGTTGGTCTACTGTACTTCAATAAGTCCAGGGTCAACGCATCTACCAGGAGATTTTGGAGCACTTCATGCTTCCTTCCGCAGACGAGCTCTATGGGGATGCTGACTTCACTTTCCAGCAGGACTTGGCACCTGCCCACACTGCCAAAAGCACCAAAACTTGGTTCAATGACCGAGGGATTACTGTGCTTGATTGGCCAGCAAACTTGCCTAACCTGAACCCCATAGAGAATCTATGGGGCATTGCCAAGAGAAAGAGGAAAGACATGAGACCGAACAATGCAGAAGAGCTGAAGGCCGCTATTGAAGCATCCTGGTCTGCCTTAACACCTCAGCAGTGCCACAGGCTGATAGCTTCCATGCCACGGCGCATTGAGGCAGTAATTGCTGCAAAAGGGGCCCAAACCAAGTACTGAGTACATATGCATGCTTATACTTTTCAGAGGTCCGATATTGTTCTATGTACAATCCTTGTTTTATTGATTACATGTAATATTCAAATTTTCTTAGATTGTGGATTTGGGGTTTTCATGAGCTGTAAGCCATAATTATCACAATTATGACAAATCACGGTTTGAACTATCTTGCTTTGCATGTAATGAGTCTATCTCATATTAGTTTCACCTTTTAAGTTGCATTAGTGAAATAAATTAAACTTTTGCACAATATTCTAATCTTTCGAGTATCACCTGTATTACCTTGGGGAGATGCAGACTAGAATACTGCAATCACTGAGCAGCAAATTATATCACCTGTGATGCATTTCAGTTATCTTGGAAACCTGGCCTGTAAGGGGGCCCTGAGGACAGGGTTGATGACCACTGGTGTAGCGAAGGGATAGCCAACAATGGATGTCCCATAAAAAAAAGTCTATGGGTGACATCGCCCAGGCTCTATCACCATTTTTGGCTGTCCATGCTCTCCACTGAAGTAGACACAGGGACACAATCATGTGACCAGAGCAGCTTTAGAATAGCCAACTATAGTGTTTTAGTGATGTTGGAACAGAGGAGCCATCCCCAAACTGTTCCCACAAAGTTGGGAGCATGAAAATGTCCAAAATGTTTTGGTATGCCGACGCCTTAAGAGTTCCCTTCACTGGAACTAAGGAGCCAAGTCCAACCACTGAAAAACACCACCACACCATAAATCCCCCCTCCACCAAATGATTTGGACCAGTGCACAAAGCAAGGTCCAAAAAGACATGGATGAGCGAGTTTGGGGTGGAAGAACTTGACTGGCCTGCACAGAGTCCGCTCTAAGTCATCCCAAAAGTGTTCTACCGGGTTGAGGTGAGGCCCAGTCAAGTTCCTCCACCCCAAACTCGCTCATCTATGTTTTTTTGGACCTTGCTTTGTGCACTGGTCCAAATCATTTGGTGGAGGGGGGGGGGGGGGGGGGTATTATGGTGTGGGGTTGGCCCCTTAGTTGCATTGAATGGAACTCTTAAGATGTCGGCATAACAAGACAATTTTGGACAATTTCATGCTCCCAACTTTGTGGGAACAGTTTGGGGATTGTCTCTTCCTGTTCCAACATGACTGAGCACAAAGCAAGGTCCATAAAAGACATGTATGAGAGAGTGTGGGGTGGAGGAACTGGACTGGCCTGCACAGAGGAGTCCTGACCACAACCTGATGGAACACCTTTGGGATGAGTTTGCGAGCCTGGCCTTCTCTTCCACATCAGTGCATGACCTCACAAATGCACTTCTGTTAGAATGGTCAAACATTACCATAGACACACTCCTAAATCTTGTGGACAGATACTCCCCAGAAGAGTTGAAATATAATATATCATATAGCGCTATATCTATTTATTCAATTTCCTTTGTCATGATGTTCCAAGAATTCTTACCTGATTTACTTGTAACCTGGGTCCAAGGTTGGTGTAGATTTCTTTTAAAAGATCTATTGCTCGGCTTGCAATGTCATCGCTACCCTGAATTACAACCTACAGTACAATAACAAAAAGTTAAACGGACAATGCTTTTAAATAGTTTTCTACAAGTCAATTGGCATTTATTGTGCTCTGTATCTCAGGAGTGTTAGCAGAATCAAGGTAAGAGAAAGAGCTTATTTTCCAAATTACCTGATTTCATAATTGTTGGCTAAGTGCAATAGTCACAGCAATCAAAAAACTGCAGATCTGTTTACACAAGAGATCATGTACAGCCAGTTTAAGGATGCAATAGGCAAAAAAGCCAACTCAATGATAAAATTTGTTTAGTAATACTGAAATCCTGGGTGCGTTTTATATGGCAATATACATTAAGCATGTTATATAACATTCAAAAGCAAGAAAGACGTCACTCTGTCCCATCCCCCAAAAAAGGAGCGCATTTATATGTACACACACACACCAATTTCACTGTACAGCGTGCCACCAGGATTTTCTGCACACCATTGCTGACTTTCGGAACGGAGCCTGTGGGCTGCCCTGTCATCGCTCAAGCCATAAAACCAGCCATGGATCAGTAAGTGCCAGTTACCATTTACACAGATGCTTAACACTAAGAGTAAAGTTGAAGTTATATACTGCTGGATTACTGGGATTCTAGCTGGTGCTGTACTCTGGCACTGGGACCAAGTTGTTCCTTTATTACTTCTGGATGCGATTTAACATTTTTATGGTTATACAAAAACATCCCCAGGTGTCTCAGGATTACTATAATAATTTTATGAACGAGTTATTTTTTTTTGCTCATTGAATCCCCTAACATGCGTAGCTGTACACAGAGCTGGGACTTTCTTTTGCTGCTTTGAATGCTAAATATGTATACACAGGGGTTACCCAACCAGTGTCTCTCCTTAAAACTGCAGTACAATTCTCTCATACTTTACACCTGAAGTTTAACAAAACACCTTGAAGCCAATGAGCTATTTTGTTTTAGCAAGTTTTTTTTGTATGAAATGTTTAAGGCCCCTTTCACACTGATGTAGTGCAGTTGGCACACACCGTGGGTGCAGCAGTGAATCCGCACTTCCCCTTGAGTTCTATTTTTTGTGGTTTTAGTGAGCTTTCTGGAGGTGCACGAAAACACCTGCATGCAGATATCTGAAGACGACAGTTAATAGGTTTGTTCTTTCCACAGACAGTCTTTATACTGCGATCAAGCTCGCTATAAATAACGTGATGTTAGAAAATTGGTACCTATTGCATCTGCAGATGTGTCCACTGCTTTCACAAAGAAATTCCACTGCCTTAACATCACTGCCACCACAAGAAAATGATAGTCCTTAGATGTCCACACATGGCAGTAAAGGGCATGTAATGATCCCTCATTCTTTAAACTGCACTCCAACTTCTCGTCTGTATAATGCACCGTACAATTTTCAAATCCACTTTACCAGGTTTCAACATTCTTTGCTCCACACATTTTACATTTTGTCCCACTGGATTGTGGGGATTGGAGGGCTTAGTGCGTGCCAGGCATGTTTGTACAGTTTTTAATTTGGTATCTCAATAAAACGCATGAGGATTTTACACTATGTGGGCCTGGTGCTCTCTTTTTAGCATTGCTTAAGTCTCGGACTAACATAGGACCTGTGGGGGGGAAGCGCGATACTACGTGGAAGGTTATTTCCTAAGGCGTTTTGAGATTTCTCTTCTCATGGTAAGGACACATCTTTATGTGGTGTTTTAAGTAGAGCTGGGACACACAAATATTCTAATCACCTGGATTGTGGACTAGACTGATCACATCTATATGAACTTTTCTACATTTCTTTGGTTTTTAGGTTTCATATTCATTTATAAATCACAGATCTCAGCGCAGAACATGGTTTATTGATTAGCTCCACATTTACCTATTACCTGGAATATAAAGCATACGGTAAACAAATCAAAAAAGTATTTCTCAGGACAGCAACTGCCAGAGCCAGTGATCCTATCCAAAGCTGAGGGGTGCCATTTAACCCCCCCCCCCTCCCCAAGCCCTGGTTCACATTAAATGTGGTGCTGGAAACCCATGATCCTTGCACGTTTCCAGCACCCTGTTCAAACCGCATTGCCTTTGCGATCTGCAGTGGGTGTCAATGTTAAAAAAAATAAAAACCTTTTATAACCACTTTAACTAATGCATCATACTTACCTGTTCTGTGCAAAGGGTTTGCACAGACCAGCCCCCATCCTCCTCTTCTCGGGTCCCCCGCAGGCGCTGAGGAAAGAGCACAGAGAGCCACTGCTCTTGTACACATCACTGGAAAGGGACTGCGCAATTATTAGGTGGGGCTGCTGCACACTGAAGATTTTTTTTTTACGTTCATGCATTCTATGCATGAAGGTAAAAAACATCACTCTTTACAAGCACTTTAATGACAGCCCACATAGTGCATTTGCCTTCACTGGATCTAATGGGCTCAAATCACACCGCACTGAAAACACATGTGAATTGCACAATGTGGTGCGCATATGTGTGAGACTCATAGTAAGAACTGGGCTGAATGTGCTCTAATCCCACCAAAGAAGTGAATGCAGTACTTTCCATGCATGCATGGAACTGCATAGCAACCGGATCGCATGGTAGTTCTGTGCCATGCGATTCACTACAGGCAAATGCCCTGTGTTTGGGGTGTCATTAACAATGCACTGACACCCCCTGCAGATCACAAGGCAATGCATTTTGAAAGCAGTGCGGAAAACATGCATGAACTGCGGGTTTCCTGTGCCGTGTGAACTGGTTGCGTTAGTTGAGGATGTTGCCCTGTCTGCTCTGCAACTGTATTTATGGGCGTATATAACGCACCCTAATTTTAAGAGGCAAGTTTCAGGAAAAAAACATTTTTAAAATAAAACTTTGAAGCAAATTAAGGGTCAGTGCACATTAATGTCAATCTGCAGCCTGATTAATGTCTTCAATGCAGCCTGATCAATGCCTTTTTTGAAACTACCATCGTTTGCAGCCTCACCATCTACCTCACCAGCAGCCTCAATCAGGAAATTAAGCAGTCATCTCCTCTCGGCTCTCAAGTCACACACACACACATGATCCAGCTTCCGCCATCACCATTGGACCAGCTCCTGTGATAGGCAGAACACTGGTCCAATGCCGGTGGCAGAACTGTGCGTGTGTGACGTGAGAGTCGAGTGAAAGCAGAGGAGCTGAGGAGAGAGGAGATGACAGCTTGGTGAGGTACGCTGTCGGCGTATAACCGCTTCCCGACCGCCTCCTGCACATATACGTCGGCAGAATACCACGGCTAGGCAAAAGCACGTACAGGTACGTCCCCTTTAATTGCCTAGCCGTGGGGTCGCGGGCGTGCCGCCGGCGCGCTCGCGACCCGGCCGGGAGCTCCGTGACCACGGCCGCGGAACCAGTGGGCCCGATCGCCGCTGGTGTCCCGCGATCGGGTCACAGAGCTTAAGAACGGGGAAAGGTCTGTGTAAACAAACCTCTCCCCGCGCTTCCTACTCTGTCTGTCATTGATCGGCTGTTCCCTGTCATCGGGAAAGCCGATCAACGAGGTCAGACGTCAGCCCCGCCCCCTAATGTAAAAAAAAAAAAAAAAAAACACACGTCACACACCATAACCCCTCCCCGCCCCCTAGTGGTTAACTCTTTCACTGCCAGTGTCATTTATACAGGAATCAATGCATTTAAATAGCATTGATTGCTGTATAAATGACAATGGTCCCAAAAATGTCCGATGTGTCCACCATAATGTCGCAGTCACAATAAAAATAGCTGATCGCCACCATTACGATTAAAAAAAAAAAAAAAATATTAAGAAAAATGCTATAAAACTATCCCCTATTATGTAAACGCTATAACTTTTGCGCAAACCAATCAATAATCGCTAATTGCGATTTTTTTTACCAAAAATATGTAGAAGAATACGTATCGCCTAAACTGAGGGAAAAAATTTTTTTTTATATTTTTTTGGGGATATTTATTATAGCAAAAAATATTGAATTTTCTTCAAAATTGTCGCTCTATTTTTGTTTATAGCGCAAAAAATTAAAACCGCAGGGGCGATCAAATACCACCAAAAGAAAGCTCTATTTGTGGGAAAAAAAGGACGCAAATTTTATTTGGGAGCCACATAGCACGACCGCGCAATTGTCAGTTAAAGCGACGCAGTGCCGAATCGCAAAAAGGGGCCTGGTCCTTTGGCTGCAAATTGGTCCGGGGCTGAAGTGGTTAACATGCACCCCTGATTTTCTGGGGGAAAAAGTGCGTGTTATACGCCGATAAATATGGTACTTTAGTTGTTTTGAGGTAGGCAATAAATGCGGTAGGCATTGGCTGAATTGGAACCTCATTTGACAGGCAATAGCCATGATTTCTCTCCAAATGATTAGACTAGTTGGTAGCAACCATCAACAAAACTAACCATAAAAAGAACAATTCTTTAAACATTATTTCTAATCATCACTTTGCTTACAAGCTTTCAAAATTAATTTAAAGCTGAAAGTGGTTGTAAAGGCAGAAGGTTTTTAATCTTAAGGCAATCTATGCGCAAGAGAAAAAGCCTGTTGTGTGCAGCAGCTGCCCCAGCACCCTCTCTGTCCACGAATGTTGAAGCCATCCGAGGGTCTCCTTCCTGATTGGCTGAGGCACAGAGCGGCGCCATTTGCTCCCACTGCTGTCAGGTAGCCAATCATAAAAGAGAGGGGCGGGACAGGGTCGGGGCTCCGTGTCAGATTGGACACACAGAGCTGTGATTCGGGTGCCCCCATAGCAAGCCGCTTGCTGTGGGGGGGCACTGAACAGGAGGGAGGGGCCAGAAGAAATGAAGAGGCACCCAAGAGGATTATCAAGGCTGCTCTGTGCAAATCCACTAAAACAGAGGCGGCAAGTATAACGTTTATTATTTTTATAGGGAAAAAAATAAAAATAAAAAACAAGACTTTACAATCACTTGACATTTATTCTACTTAACCGCTTCCCGACCGCCTTATGCACATATACGTGTGCAGAATGGCACGGGCAGGCAAAATCCCGTACCTGTACGTGATCCTGTAAATGCCTGCCCGTGGGTCGTGTGCTCCGTAAACCCGGCCGCGGGACCAGCGGACCCGATCGCCGCTGGTGTCCCGCGATCGGGTCATGGAGCTGAAGAACGGGGAGAGGTATGTGTAAACAAACCTCTCCCCACGCTTCCTACTCTGCCTGTCATTGATTGGCTGTTCCCGGTCATCGGGAAAGCCGATCAATGACGTCAGCCCCCCCCCTAATGTAAAAAAACACACACACGTCACAGCCCATAACCCCTCCCCCCCTAGTGGTTAACCCCTTCACTACAACTGTCATTTATACAGGAATCAATGCATTTAAATAGCATTGATTGCTGTATAAATGACAATGGTCCCAAAAATGTGTCAAAAATGTCCGATGTGTCCGCCATAATGTCGCAGTCACAATAAAAATAGCTGATCGCCGCCATTACTAGTAAAAAAAAAAAAAAATATTAATAAAGATGCTATAAAACTATCCCCTAGTTGGTAAACGCTATAACTTTTTTGCGCAAACAAATCAATAATCGCTAATTGCGATTTTTTTTACCAAAAATATGTAGAAGAATACGTATCGGCCGAAACTGAGGAAAAAAAATGTTTTATATATTTTTTGGGGATATTTATTATAGCAAAAAGCAAAAAATATTGAATTTTCTTCAAAATTGTCGCTCTATTTTTGTTTATAGCGCAAAAAATAAAAACCGCAGGGGCGATCAAATACCACCAAAAGAAAGCTCTATTTGTGGGAAAAAAAGGACGCCAATTTTGTTTTGGAGCCACGTCGCACGACCGCCCAATTGTCAGTTAAAGCAACGCAGTGCCGAATCGCAAAAAGGGGCCTGGTCCTTTGGCTGCCAATTGGTCCCGGGCTGAAGTGGTTAAACATTTCATTTCCTGGTTCTCCCCCCCCCATCAATTAAAAGTGAAGTGGGCTCCATCTAAATTGCTGCAGCTTCTAATACACACCAAAAAGCTTGCAGTGAAATCAGAGTAAGCTATTTTAGTACAGAAGAGAAGCCTGTATTAAAAAAGGTGAAAAATGGAAAGGTCAGAGTTCACCATAACATTAAAACTTGGTACAAAGTATCCAACTTACAACAATGTGTTTGAATTCATATTTTATATTTGATATAGATGTCTTGATCAAAAATTAAGAGGCAAAAGAGCACTTACCCTCCAGAGATAATCAAGCCCTATAAGCTCCAAGTCATCCATCATGTAGGCTCTGCGTTTTGCTACAAGTTTTCCTTCACGACAGTTAACAGCTTTAAAAAAACGCTCAAAGCACTTCATGCCATTTTCTGTTAGGAGAGATGGATCCAGCTGTAGCACGTTATTTTCAAAGAAGTCTTTATTGATATCTGGGTCCAAATCTGGCTCATCACCCATGAGCTTGGAGTACCATTTAAAACAGGCTTCACGGTCACAAAGGTAAACAGCGTTTTCAGCTAAGCACTTCCAAATCTGTTTTGCCTGGGGTGCACAAAGCCAAAGCTGACCATCCTTCAATAAAAACCTAAAATGAACATTGCAAAATGTCAGACAAATTACATTACACAGATAAGAGTAAACGTGACAAATATAAAAGGGAAGTTGGTATTATTATACAGGTTTATATAGCACCAACAGTTTGTGCAGCGCTTTACAACCTGAGGGCAGACAGTACAGTTTCAATACAGGAGGAATTGGAGGGCCCTGCTCATTAGAGCTTACAATCTAGGAGTAGAAAAATACATTGGGGTAATGGAAGGTCACTTAATTTGTTAGAATGCTATGTGATAAATTGTATTAAACCAGACCCAATAACTTGTTGGATACAAGCAATTGTGGATCCATCGCTTTTTAGAGGACAGAAAAGCAGCTGCTGGGTTTCTGCCACCTTCTAAAATCTTTTTTTTTTCTCAGCGAGCGAAACAGGGATTCTAAATGGGAATTCCATTCACTTGAATGGGTTTTGTAAGGCATTGGTACTGCCTTACAAAACACGATATGTTGTATAACAATGTGCCACTATGGTTATAACTGCATACCAAATGCCCCCAGTAGCCTGTGTAAAGAAGGCCTAATAGAGAATTTTGTAAATTTGTGAACCACTTCATGGCCAAGAATGTTATTCTTAAAGCAGGTTACCTTTAAATCACCTGCTGCCCAGCGAATATACACACACACACACACACACACACACATATACACACACACACACACACACACACACACACACATTATATATATATATATATATATATACACACACACACATATACATATATACACACACACACACATACATACATACATACACACATATACATACATACACACAAAAAATGAATAAATGTGAGTACACCCCTCACATTTTTGTAAATATGTTATTATATATCTTTATGTGACAAAACTGAAGAAATTACACTTTGCTGCAATGTAAAGCGAGTGTACAGCTTGTACAGTATCTGAAACTGAGCAAGCTGCAGCACAGTGGCCAAGACCATACAGTGGTTTAACAGAACAGGTTCCACTCAGAACAGACCTCGCCATGGTCGACTAAAAAAGTTGAGTGCACGTGGTCAGCGTCATATCCAGAGGTTGTCTTTTGGAAATAGACGTATGAGTGCTGTCAGCATTGCTGCAGAGGTTGAAGGGGTGGTGGGGTCAGCTTGTCAGTGCTCAGACAATACGCAGCACACTGCATCAAACTGGTCTGCATGGCTGTCATCCCAGAAAAAAGCCTCTTCTAAAGATGATGCACAAGAAAGCCTGCAAACAGTTTGCTGAAGACAAGCACTCCAAGGACATGGATTACTGGAACCATGTCCTGTGGTCTGACAAGACCAAGATAAACTTATTTGGTTCAGATGATGTCGAGCGTGTGTTGCGGCAACCAGTTGAGGAGTACAAAGACAAGTGTGTCTTGCTTACAATCAAGCATTGTGGTGGGAGTGTCATGGTCTGGGGCTGAAAGAGTGCTGCCGGAACTGAGGAGCTACAGTTCATTGAGGGATGTATTAACATGTATACATGTAACATAACATGTACTGTGACATACTGAAGCAGAGCATGATCCCCCTCTCCTTCAGAGACTGTGCCGCTGGGCAGTATTCCAACATGATAACGACCCCAAACACACCTCCAAGACGACCACTGCCTTGGTAAAGAAGCTGAGGGTAAAGGTGATGGACTGGCCACGCATGTCTAAAGACCTAAACCCTATTGAGCATCCGTGGGGCATCCTCAAATGGAAGATGGAGCAGCACAAGGTCTCTAACATCCACCAGCTTTGTGAGGTCGTCATGGAGGAGTGGAAGAGGACTATAAATAATAAATTGTGGCCACACAAAATATTGACACTTTGGGTTCATTATGGACATTTTCACTTAGGGGTGTACTCACTTTTGTTGCCAGTGGTTTAGACATTAATGGCTGTGTTGAGTTATTTTGAGGGGAGAGCAAATTTACACTGTTATACAAGCTGTACACTCACTACATTGTAGCAAAGTGTAATTTATTCAGTGTTGTCACATGAAAAGATAATAAAATAGTTACAAAAATGTGAGTGGTGTACTTACTTTTGCGAGCGTCTCTCTCTTATGAGAAGCAAGTGGTTCTACTAGGATCATGGCTAGCTTTTACAGCGCTGCAGACAACACCTCCTTTCCTGCCACTGCAGTAAGCCGTCAAGTCAGCTGCCCACAGAAGAGATGGAGGATCATCCATTTCTCAATCTCCTGTGACAAACTAAGCCAAATCTTACAAGGAAATCATCACTTCCAGTTTTAAAGCGGTCTTTCCCTGGCCTTTAGAGCCAACTAATAATATCTAATAGACCCCTGATGTCTCCATAAAGAGACTATGAAAAATTTTAAAATTAAAAATGTTGTTTAAAAGCACCCCCCCCCCCCCCCATGCTCACACACAAAAGCTAATGTGCACGTAGGTCTGGCACACAATATGTAAACAATGATTGTAACATACATGTGAGATATCATTGCGAACGTCAGAGAACAATTATTCTTGTGATATTCTCGCTCAGGTTTAACTCTAAACTGATCACCTAGACTTATAAAATGTTACCCAATGGACAATTTTAGATCAGTTTCTTTACCATTTTACAGGTGTGCGCAATTCTAAATAAACAGGTTTGGTACTCAAGGCTACATCATATTTTACAAAAGGAAATTTGTAAATTGTGCTTGTGTACTTGAGTATATTTGTTGCAGAAAAAATTATTTTGATAAACAGCTACACAAATATTGTGTGACAAAAACAAAAAAAAAAAAGCTACAACTGCCATAATTTTATTCTCCAGGGCCTCGACTTAAAAAAAAAAAAATGTTTTAAGTCGTTTTCTAGAGAAAATAAAAATGCGTGTTTTAACATGAATGTGAAAAGTCAAAAAATGGCTCAGTTTCAACTCATGATTTAGGAACTATGGCATAATGTCTTAAATATAAAAAAATAGTACAAAAACATCGCTTTTAAGGCTTTTTTTCACCTGGTGATCCAGCAAGCAAGTCTTATTTCTCTACTTACTTTAACAGACCAAGCTGTCCAGACAAAGCAGCATTTAGAGGGTTGACACAAACCATTTAACACTAACAGGGGTGAAAGGGACATGTTCATACTGCGTTTTACAATTTAAGGCTGGACTGCTCCTTTAAGTGTATTATTTTGCTTAACAGTAAATAAAGTATATTGTTGTGTAATCAGTATGTGCGTGTTGAAATCAAAACCTGAAATGAGGAACTTGCGTATGTGTCATGAGATAGTCTGTCTGGATTTATAAGGGGGTTGTCTAGGTGACATAATGGGACATGATGGGTTTTGCTCAGGTATAGAGCTAAAAATATGTGTCATTATAATTGGTTAAGTGCATATGGAAAATAAATATATCATTTGAACATCTAAACCAGGGATCTGCAATTAGCGGACCTCCAGCTGTTGCAAAACTACAAGTCCCATCATGCCTCTGCCTCTGGATGTCATGCTTGTGGCTGTCAGAGTCTTGCTATGCCTCATAGGACTTGTTGTTCTGCAACAGCTGGAGGACCGCTAATTGAATATCCCTGATCTAAACCTTATTGGTGCAAAATGCCCATCTTTCTTTTGAATTTAACATCCTGTATGAACCCGAAATAAACTTAACAGTGTATTGGAATCAACCTGTGTTGTGTCAAGTTTGTATACGCTGTTCCCTGTGCACAGCGTGGGTGTGGTCAACAGAGTCAGCCGGCAATAAGTTAATTATAATTAGATGATAAACAGTGAATAGTCAGAACTAGTGGTTATAGGTAAAAAGGGCTACCCTTAACCAGGGGTGCTTACAATAGTCAGCTTTTATACATGCAAACCTTTAGTCCAAAAAAAAACAAAAAAAAAAAAAACCAGACTGCTGCAACTGCTAATAAAGTGTTAACTGGAGCTGATCTTCAATTTGTCAGTCAAGTCAATCTAAATCTGCATCTAACACTACCCTCTTCCCAGACTGACAATGCTAATATACAAAAGGTGTCTGATTTACTACAGTGAGGGGAAAATGTACTTGATCCACTGCTGATTTTGCATGTTTGCCCACTGACAAAAATGATCAGTCTATAATTTTAATGGTAGATTATTTTATTTTTTTTAACAGTGAGAGACAGAATAACGAAAAAATCCAAAACACGCATTTCAAAAAACGTATAAATTGATTTACATTTTAATGAGTGAGATAAGTACTTGACCTCTTCGCAAAACATGACTTAGTACTTGGTGGCAAAACCCTTGTTCGCAAATCACAGAGGTCAGACATATTTTGTAGTTGGCCACCAGGTTTGCACACATCTCAGCAGGGATTTTGTCCCACTCCTCTTTGTAGATCCTCTCTCCAAGTCAGTAAGGTTTCGAGGCTGACGTTTGGTAAATTGAACCTTCAGCTCCGTCCACATGTTTTGACTGGCTAGGCACTCAAGGACTTATGTGCTTCTTTTTGAGCCACTCCTTTCTTGCCTTGGTTTGTGTTTTTATGCTGGAATACCCATCCACGACCCATTTTCAATGCCATGGCTGAGGGGAGGAGATTCTCACCCAAGATTTGATGATACATGGCCCGTCCATCGTCGATTTGATGCGGTTAAGTTGTCCAGTCGCCTTAGAAAAACACCCTCAAAGCATAATGTTTCCACCTCCATGTTTGACAGTGGAGGAGGAACGCTGCCTATGACCCCAAGAACACCATCCCCAAACAAGGCGAGTAGAGTTGATGCAAAGAGCTTGATTTTGGTCTCAACTGACCACAACACTTTCACCCAGTTCACCTCTGAATCATTACGATGTTCATTAGCACACTTCAGACAGGCCTGTACATGTCCAACTGTAGAAAAACTAAAAAATCACATATCTGAAATTGCAGATGAATCCAAAAGACCCTCCACCTCGTGCATATACCATCACCTCAAGCAATATAGACTCTTACTAGAGAGCCTTTATTACAGAAAGTCAAACAGGCTTGATGTAATAATCTTTGCAGGGGTCATCAGCTGGAGATGAGTCCTCAGAACAAATTAAGAACTTTCACTGGTTAATCAGACCAGCCTCCATTCACCCCACAACCAGATTTAACCATGTAAATGAAGATGCCAGAGAGTAAAATCCCAAAAGACTCATTTTAGCATCTTAAAAAAAAAAAAAAATCGCACCCCAAAAAAAAAAAAAGCAATAAGCGTTTATCGATTGGTTTGCGCAAAAGTTATAGCGTCTACAAAATAGGGATTCGTTTTATGGCATTTTTATTATAATTTTTTACTAGTAACTGCGGCGATCTGCGATTTTTATTTTTGCGACTGGGACATTATGGCAGATACGTTGGACAATTTTGGGACCATTGTCTTTTTTTCACAGCGATCAGTGCTATAAAAATGACACTGGCAGTGAAGGGGTTAACCAGTAGCTGGTTAGGAAGGGGTTAAGTGTATCCTAGAGTGATTTTAACTGTTGGGGGGGGCTGTGTGAGACACATAACTGATCATAGCTCCCGATCACAGGGAGTTAAGATCAGTGACAGTGTCACTAGGTGGAAAGGGGAGATGCTTGTTTACATTAGCTCCGTGAGACGATCGCAGGTATCTCCCGCGGACAGAGTCCACGGGAACCACGATCCTACTCACAGAGCTCCCGGCAGGGTCGCGCGCATGCCGCTGGTGGCGCGCTCGTGACCACACGGCAGGAAATTCAAAGGGCGGTACCTGTACGCCCATTTGCCCAGCCATGTCATTCTGCCAATGTAAAAGTACATGCGGTGGTCGGCAAGTGGTTAAAACAATAATCAAAAAAATAAAAAACTTTTAATCTCCAAACAAAAAAAATTAAAAAAAAAATTGAATTGAAAAGGAGAGCTCCAATTCCACTGAAACGAGCTGCAAATATGAAATGTTTGGCTAAACTCATATTAAAAAAACAAAAAAAACAACAACATTCAATGAACTAATAAGATATTCATGAAAATACTCAAAAAACAAATAAATACGAACTTAAATATAGATTCAAAAACTAAAATAGAATAAAATAATATATAAAAAAGCAATTATGGGCCAAAAGCAGGGGCCAGCTAATAAACGAGTTGTCTATATAGCTGTTGACATCCCAATCAATATTAAAACAATGTGGAACGTAGCTTTTAAGGATATAAATCCACTTGGTTTCTATTTTAGACAGTTCCCTGACCTTATAACTCCTTCTCCAATGGGGAACAAAGTGATCAATTCCCCATAAACAGAGTACCAGAAGGGTCTCTAATATACATAAGATCGAGAAACATTACGCTTGGGATACCCTTTGTGAATGTTAGCTATATGCTCATTAAGTCTAACATTTAACGCACGGGTGGTCCCGTCCCACATACTGTAGCCCACAAGGGCAATGAAGCATAAACATCACGTGCGTAGTGCTACATGTAATAAAATGTCTCACTGTATAGTTCTGAAGAGTAACATTTGACATAAAATCGCAAATTTTTCTGGTCTTACATTTGTTCAGATTACAAACTTGACACTTCCCACATTTAAAATATCCTCTTAAAGCGGTTCTGCACCCATTTCATTTAGTAAATCTCTTTGCCTTCCAAATCAGGCAAAGAGTACTAAATGAAATGTTTTTTTTTTTTTTTTTTTTTTTTTTTTTACTTACCTTGTCGTCGTCACGCCGCCCTGTCTCCTGGGATCTGGTGTCATTGATCCCAGGAGTCAGTGCGGGCATCTTCCGAAATCTCGCGAGATTTCGGCCACATCTTCCGAAATCTCGCGAGATTTCGGCCACATCTGCCGAAATCTCGTGAGATGTCGGCAGATGTGCCGTTACTGCGCACGCGCGAGTAACGGCGGTGCATGCTGGGCCATCTAAAGTGCCTGTGGGGTTTCACATGCCCACAGGCAAGATGGACCCCAGCAGACAAGAAGAAGACAAGAAGAAGATGAAGATGAAAACCGGCGGCGATCGAGATGGAAGATGGAACAGGTAAGTCCCCCAATTGAGCTATATGCCCTTGGCATATAGCCCAAAAAAAAAAAAAAAGTGCAGAACCGCTTTTTAAGTTTTGGAAAAAAAAGATGGTCTGACAGGAGGGTCTAAAAAAACATTAACTGCCATCTCATCTTTTAAAGAGGGAACACCTCTATATATGACCAGCTGTTGAGAGGGGAGGAGGGGACCTAGAATTCTATTGTTATGTAAAATGTGCCAATATTTCCGTACAATATTCTTAATGGCGTAATGCTGTGAGTAGTATGTAGTAATAAAGGAAGAACCAAAATTACTCGAGTTCCCATTAGTTTCAAGTTTATCGACCAGCAACACCTCTCTATCCATTATTATAACTTAATTTAAAATCAAACTCAAGGATGAGGGATCATAACCCCTCTCCTCGAATCTGTGAAAAAGAACTTGAGATTGAGTATCAAAAACACTTAAATCAAAGCAATTGCATCAGATTCGAAGAAACTGACCCTTTGGGACCCCATTCAGCCATGAATGATGGTGGAAACTGTCCTTAGGAATATAAGCATTACGGTATGTGATCTTAAAGAGGGTAGAGGTAACGAGACTCCCTCCTTCCACCTTAACCGCTTGCCGGCCAGCAGCCGCAGGTTTACTGTGGCAGAATGGCACGGCTGGGCAAAACAACATTATATTACGTCGCTTAGCCTTTTGGCCACTAGGCCACTGTAAACACAGAGATCCCGGTTCTTTCAGGGGAGAGGAGACAGATCGTGTGTTCATAAACCGATCTCTCTCCCCCAGTCAGAAACACACATAGGAAACACAGTTAACCCCTTGATCGCCCCTAGTGTTAACCCCCTTTTTTTTACTAGGAATGGCGGCAATCAGCGATTTTTATCGTGACTGACATTATGGCGGACACATCGGCCAATTTTATCAAATTTTTGGGACCATTGGCATTAATACAGCGATCAATGCTATAAAATTGCTTTGATTACTGTAAAAATGGCACTGAAGGGGTTAACTAGGGGGCGGGGAGGGGTTAAGTGTGTCCTGGGGGATGTTTCTAACTGCCTGGGGGATGGGCTGTGTGTGACACGACACTGATCGCTGCTCGCGATGACAGGGAGTAGACAATCAGTGTCCTGTCACTAGGCAGAACGGGGAGATGCTGTTTACATCGGCATCTCCCCGTTCTTCAGCTCTGCGACACGATCGCGGCTATCCCCGCAGCGATAGTGTCCGCGGGTACGGTCACGGAGCTCCTGGCAAGTGCGCGCGTGCACGGCAGGAAATTCAAAGTAACGTACGGGTACATTACTTTGCCCAGCCGTGCCATTCTGCCGACGTACATTTGCTGACAGCGGTCGGCAAGTGGTTAAAAAAAAGAAAAACATTCATTCAATGAACCAATACGACTTTACCAAACTTTCATATTTGCAGCTCATTGTTTCAGTGGAATTGGAGCTCTCATTAAATTCTAAATATTTTTTTTTTTTTGTTTAGAGATTAAAATTTTCTTCTTTAGAATGAATATGCTTTGTTAATGATATCATGCTCACGGCAGACTTTATGTGCCGTAGAGAAAGTACAATTTTCCCTTTCTACCTTTTTTCTAGATGGAAAGTAATATGACAGTTCTTGTTGGCATGAAAGTGAGGTTTGGATGTGATATAACACTCCTTGCTTGTGGCTGCAGGAATAAAAGCGAGGCTTGAATGGCCTGTTTTCTATATAAATGCGATAGCAGGAAATGATGCTCATGCCCTGGAAGAAGTCCTCTTAGCAACGAAACCAGTCGAATAAAGGAGCAGTTTCTTGCCATCGTGTTCCTGTTTACAGTATATGGATGTTTTTATGGCGGCCGCCTATGCTGTATACAACGCTGGTTTTTATCTGAACAAATGTAAGGGCAATAGCTTTATTAAATTAGTCTTTTGGGATTTTACACTATCTGGTGTCTCCTTCATTTACAGTTAAATCTGGTCTTGGGGTGAATGGAGCCTGGTCCCATTATCCAGTGAAAGTTCTTAATTTGTTCTGAGGACACATCTCCAGCTGATGACCCCTGCAAAGATTATTTCATCAAGCCTGTTTGACCATCTGTAATAAAGGCTCTCTGGTAAGAAGTCTATTGCTTGAGGTGGCGGTATATGCACGAGGGGAAGGGTCTTCTGGATTCATCTGCAATTTCACGGATGTGTGTTAGAGTTTTTCTACAACTGGACTAATTTCTATCAACACTTTATGAGCAATTTTATGTTTAGCACAACACTGTTTTTGTATAGGCTATGTAATGCGATTATATCTCACTTTAGTGGTGCTGCTGAATATTTACACTAATGGTTTATTTTTATTTGTAGGATAGATTACTTTTTTGCACAAGCGCAGTATTTCTTTTGTATGCGGGCCTGTACATTCTTGAGCAGGGGGACTTTGCAGGCGCTGCAAGATTCCAGTTCTTCCCGGCGTAGTGCTCTAAATCTCAGCTCGTTACCTGTATAGAACACATTTGGGAGACAGAAATCTTGCTGCTTGATAGGGGATCAAACACTTATTTTACTCATTAAAATGCAAATCAAACTATAACTTTTTTTGAAATGAGTTTTTCTGGATATTTGTTATTCCGTCTCTCACTGTTAAAATAAACCCACCATTAAAATTATAGACTGATCATTTGTTAGTGGGCAAACATGCAAAATCAGCAGGGGATTAAATACTTTTTTTCCCCTCACTTATGTCTTTCGGGAATGTAGGAATGTAGACACCATAGGATTGGAAAGTGTGTTACTGGCTGGATCTCTAGCAAACAAAACTTTGTCAGAATTTCCGATCGTGTGTACACAAATCCGACGCACAAAAGTTCACTCATGCTCGGAATCAAGCAGAAGGAGCCACACTGGCTATTAAACTTCCTTTTTCTCAGCTCATCGTACATCTTATACGGCACTACGTTCATGATTGTTGGCCAACATTTGTGTGACCGTTTGTATGCGAGACAAGTTGGAGCCAACAACCGAACAAAATTTCACGGTTTTGTTGTCGGAAAGTCTGATCGTGTGTACGGGGCATAAGAGGAATTTATCAAAACTGAAGTTGAGAAAATCTGGAGCAGCTGAGCATGACAACCAATCGGCTTCTATCTTCAGCTTGTTTAGTAAGGTGTAAAAATGAAAGATAGAAGCAAATTGGTTTTCATGCACAGCTGCTCCAGATTCTAGCTACTCCAATTTGTTATAAATTCCCCTCTATGAAAGCAAACATTATATTGCAGTTCACCAATTCTTAGATCAAATGGCTGAATTACTTTTCTTTAGGCTCAATTTCATTTTCATCTGGTGATCTGGCCAGTAAAAAGCTCTCGTGCAAATATATCAGTTAGGACTGTTAATACAAACCATTTACCACTGACAGGGGGTGCTTACAATGGTCAGCTATAATCCATTTATGTAAAATTTATCCCCAAAATAAAAAAACTGCCATAACTGCAGTGTTTGGCTTTAATTTGTGGTGTATCTAAACCTGCTAGTCCATCTGATGCCGCGTACACACGTGCAGACTTTTCCCGGCGGACCTAGTCCAGCGGACAATCCGCCGGACTTTCCGAGCGTGTGGACTTGCCCACACACGCCCGGACTTCTCCGGCGGACAATTTTTGGGACTTTTGAAAATGAACGGACTTGCCCACACACGGAGCAGTCCGTTCATTTAGAACGTAACTTCAGGTACGTAGCTAGCGTAGGCAGTAAATGCTGGGAGCCCCCTTATAAAAGGGGGCTCCCAGACTCCGATAAGCCCCCGCCCGCAGACCCCGACAACCCCCGACAACCAACGGCCAGGGTTGTCGGGAAGAGGCCCTTGTCCTCATCAAAATGGGGACAAGGTGCTTTCGGCGTGGGGACTCCCTTTAAATCCATGCCAGGTGACGCTGGCATTTACTGCCTACGCTAGCTACGTAACCTGAAGTCACGTGCTAAATGAACGGACTTGCCGATGAGCGGCAAGTCCGTTCATTTAAAAAGTCCGGCGGACTAGCCTACTAACGGCGGGATTGTCCGGCGGACTGCCAAGTCCAGTGGATAATTTTAAAACCAAAACTTAAAACTTTGGTCCGCCGGACTTTGGTCCGCCCACACACGAGGGGATTGTCCGCTGGACTTGAATCCAGAGGATAATCCCGCGGGATTGTCCCTTCGTGTGTACGTGGCATGACACTACCCTACTGCCAGATTAACAATGCTGCTGCTTGCGGTACCCCCGGTGCTCCTTCATCCAGAATGTGTGCTCTCTAATACAAGAGGTGTGTTACTGGTCAGATCATCAGGTAAAAACCGAAGGGAAAAGCCTAAAAAAATAAATAAAATAAAAAAAACGACAATTCATGCATCCACCACATCCAAGGATTGGTAATGCAATTTCTTTCATTTTGGTTTTAATACCACTTCATGCATAGGATTATAAAATTTACCTCAGAAAATTTAGTCGCTCCTGGACTTCCTGCACATGACTATATCGACTTCCTGGCCTCACAGTCTGGGGATCATACTCTCCATGTTCTGCAAAGTACAATTGCATAATGTTATGAAAATTAGCTTTGATCATTTAATGTAAACAGGATAAGCTAACGTAATTTGCATAACCTCCCAAAAGTAAGCTAGCTCTGGCACCATTTCCTCATGTGCAGTTTCTATTGGTCATAAAGGTACACGCAAGCACCTTGCAGTATCTGTCTTAACCCCTTAGCGCTGACCATACACACATTTTCGGGCCCCCGGCTTTAAGGGGTTATACCAGGGTGATGCTTGCAGCTGCAGGCATCACCCCGGTACCGTTTTTTTTTTTTTTTTTTTTTTTTTTTTAAGAGCTGGCGGTCGGCTCTTCAGGGATAACAACCAATGTGGCTAAAAGACGGATCCCGGGGGAGCAAGAGGGAACGCTCCCCGCCCCTTCCACTATTTACGGGTCTCCCGATCCACAATCCGGCAGTTCCACCGGCTAGAGTGAGACTGAAAGGAAGCTGGAAACGGCTTCCTTCCAGTCTATGTGTAAACACGGAAGCGACATCACGTCTGGTTTACTCGGCTGCCAATGGCGGGGATAAAAAAAAAAAAAAAAAAAGACAGTATTCAGAATCGCCGTTTTTGGCGATCTGAATACTTTGAAGTGCAAAGTCCATAAAGAGTACCTGTCACCACCTATTACTGTCAAATGGGATGTTTACATTCCTTGTGACAGCAATAAAAGTGATCAAAATATATATGTTAAGGAGAAAATTTAAAAAAAAACTCCTCTGTACCTCTAACCTAGTAATCGTTAAAAAAAAAAAAAAAAAAAAAATTTAAGAGTCGCCTATGGAGATTTTTTTTTTTTTTTTAGGTGCCGTAGTTTGTGGCCATTCCACGAGTGTGCGCAATTTCAAAGCATGACATGTTGGGTATCTATTTACTCGGCTAAACATCTTTCACATTATACAAAGAAATTGGGCTAACTTTACTGTTTAGTTTTTTTAATTCATGAGTCCATTGAGGGATAAAGGCACTCTTGTAGACTGTCAGGTTATATGGTTGCCAACCAGGAAAATGGACAACTAGCAGCAGGATAAACCTAGCCCATATATCTCAATTTTGCAGCAAAGTAGTACCAAGAGCATAAACATGAATGCATAGGAGAGGAACCTATGTCCTTCAATGGACTCCAAGAATAGGATTTCACAGCGAAGAACAAAAAAATGTTCTGGTCCATTGAGAGAGAGACAGGATTTCTAGAACTATTGGAACAACAACAACAACAACAACAACAACGTCATCCCACTGAGGGAGGGCAAACATACAAATAAAAAACCACCAGAAAACTCTGGACTGTCTGCAGCACAAAGAGCCCACTGAAGGAACCAATACTGGAAGTCGGCAAAAGATGAGGCCAGAACAGAGAGGAGAAACCATGGAAGAGGAAGGAATTGTGGAATTCTCAAATACACAGCCAAAATTAGAAAATAAACCAATTTCTTCTGTTTTGGCTAAACAATCGCAATCCCTTCCCGTGCCAAGCTCGACTATATACATAGTGCGGATTCCACTTTGGAGATACTGTTTAGCTCAAAGTTGTTTGAAAAACAAAAAAAGGTTGTTGGACCAGTAAAAAAAAAAAAAAGGCAGTGGGTACAGAGAAGGCATTGTGACTACCATCCTGCAGGGTGCAGTCACCACTAGGCAGTTGTCCCTTAGAGGACCAGATGGGTGGTGAAGCAAGGCTGCAGCTGCTGTCATTAAGTGTCCTGGTTCTAGCCATGGAGAGCCGGGTGCCTCAGCAGTCCACATGACAGGAAGAATATAAAAAGGAAGGTGGTAGATGAGCGCATGCTTCTAACGGCTCGGGCATAATAGTACCGACATAATAGAACCATGTCACCAGATACAGATTGTGGCGGTTTCTCAAGACTTCTCAGCTTAGTAAAATTCTTTAAAGTGCACAGCAAAAGCATGTAGGAACTTTTACTGTACACACACACACACACACACACACACACACACACACACACACACACAATACCACGCTACAGCCAAGCATCTGTGACAATAAGTACATACAAATATAAAAAAATAAATAAAATAAAAAACTCATTAAAGAGGAATAATCCTCAACCCCAAAAAGACGTGTTTTACCGACACCCACAAAAGTGACTTTTCAGACATAGGGACAGATTATTAGCCACAGCTCTGGTTCCAATATCTCTGCAGATAACCCCCAGAAAATACTGGCCCCACCTGAATAGGGTTGTTACATAGAAAAAACTAGTACATGAAATGGGAATACCTGTGCTTGCTGGCTAACTCAAGAAACTGGTAGGATTTCAAATATTTAGTCTCAATCTACCACTAGCTGTTGATTGTGGAGAAAAAAAAGATACACATTCTCCTAAGGACACTAAGTGAAACTGAGCGTGTGTAAGGTATTAAAGCCTCAAATTGGCTTGCATTCGGGTTCGGTTAAAGTGCTTGTAAACCCTGACATGTACCCAGTGAAGGGACGGGCCTTAGATAAAACCGATCCTCCTACATCAATTGTACCTGATAATCTGCAGCCATTTATCCTGTACAGCCTTCTACAGCACAGATTAAACCCAGAATCAGGAAGCATCTCCTAGCAGCAGAAAGGGGGGTGGGGGTCTGACCTCTCACTGCACAGCCGAGGGAAGGGACACAGCCCCATCCTCACTCTACATACAAGACAAGCATGGCTGTAGCCATCAATCCCAGGCTGTAAGTGGAACTCTCTCTTCTCTCTCCATCTCTTTTGTCAGGGAAAAGCTGTTAGAAGTGAGTTATGCTGATAACTAAAGAACCAGGCAGCAGAGATAAATCACACCCGGAGCACTGGAGAGAAGTATAAAAGTATAAAAGGATGTGCTTTGTTCATATTTTATTTCTGAAGACTATAACCACTTTTAAGTGCCTCCTGTAGGCAGCAGTAGAGCTGTGCATGCCCATGAAATGGCTACAAACTTCAATACCCTAAATTACCCATAGTTGACACTTCAGAAGCCCTTAGAACTCATCAGTGTAAAGTTTACTGCGATAAGGACCCTAGAATTATTGCTGTACACCAGCATGCCACGATACATAAATATACAAGTACTAACACTTTTCATATGTACCCGCAACTAAAGCTTTGAGAAAAATGTTGGTTTTTATATGTTACTGAAATTTTTTTAAACTCCATATAAAGTATTGTCCAATAGCCCTTTATATGATGGCATATAGCTGGTGACAGGTTTACGCACCGCGTTTGTAGGCGCGTTCCAATCATTTCTAGGAAAAACGTCAGCCAGCTTGTAAAGAATACACAAAAGCCACTTGCTACTACTGCCTTACGTTGGTGGCAGCCAAAAGTTTGTTAAAATGTCCACAAGCTAAAAATCAACATTTCTAAATTGCCAACCTATTTTACCATTGGCACCATGAATCGGACCACGTACCAACGGATTTCTTTAACGTGTGTAAAAATTAGCAAGGCTTACCTTTTGAATACTGTCGCATGCTATCCATATATGAAGAAAGATTTTCTGCAACTAATGTAACAAGTGCATGGTTATGCTGGAGTTGGTTTATTAAATCATGTCTGTAGAAAACATGTGGACTGCGCTGTGTCTGGCTGAAATTTAGGAAACAATTACAAATAATTACATATGCTTCAGAACAGCAACAATTATTGCATGTTACAAATACAAAAAGTGTGTAATTGCTAGCCACACTGTGCACAACACAGTGATTATTAAAACATCCTTTCCAATAATTATGTCCTATATTCACAAAAGATACAATATCAATACCTCGGCAAAGTATACCGTTCACATCCTAATCAGCAGCCCCAGTGGAACTTACAACTGTCAAAAGAATCAGAGTGCACATTTACATTCAAGGTTCAGTTTATTCCTAATATATTTAAAGGTATGCACTTGCACTTCCCTATATTTGGCTGCAAGTCTTTTAGAAAACATTGTCAGTCATTTTAAAAGCTACTTTTTTATTTTATTTTTTATTAAAAATAAAATGTGTTATACTTGCTTGTTGGGAGGATTAAAAGGGAGGACTTGTACTTCCCTATATTTGGCTGCAAGTCTTTTAGAAAACATTGTCAGTCATTTTAAAAGCTACTTTTTTATTTTATTTTTTATTAAAAATAAAATGTGTTATACTTGCTTGTTGGGAGGATTAAAAGGGAGGACTTGTACTTGACTGTGCTTGCTATACCATTACTTAGCACTATGCAAATATCAGATATTCATACTGTATATGCCAATGTAGAACAAAGAACATAAACGGTCACAGCACCGTAATGTATTCTTGGACATAAGTGTTACGAAAACCCAGGACCCTTCATTCCCTGGTTTCCCACAGTACACAGAACATGGAAATGCAATTATTTTAGTAAATATAAACTGCTAAATACCTTTCGTCACTAGCAGTATATAGCAGTCTTGTGAGGTCTATCAGTGTCTGGACGAGCACTAGTTAAAGCTTGTAGGAGTTGTCATTCTCTTCTGACTTTTCTATGAGGCTGCAAGACTTCTGACCCTCTGTCTAGACAGTGCCGATTGGTCTGTGCTGATCACATGCAACCTCCCAAAAAAAAAAAAAAAAAAAAAAAAAAAAAACACACCTCTCTAGCTATACACACCAAACTGAGCATGTGCAAAGTGCCCCCAAGATTCTGTACTATCAGATGGATAGGGAACTGTGGAAGAAGGGGAGGAGCAGAGAAGGGGAGGAGCAGAGAAGGGGAGGTCCAAACAGCATTTTGACAATGAGCAGGATTAACCCCTCAGGTTCCACAGTGATTATAACAAGCATGCTCTACTGCATATACAGACTGATTTTGCTGTTTTGGGTTTAGTAACACTTTAATTTCCATGTAACCAACTTGGCTTCCTAAACTATACTTTAAAGTATATCCTTCTACGATGTGTACTTATCTCAAGAGTAATTTTTATATGCTGTCTCATTCCTCTGCTATCAGCATGAATCACTTGATAAGTTTTCCTGAGACCAAGAGAAAAATGGTGACAGGGGAGGGATATTTAGCTGATTGACAGCTTCAGCTCTGTTCTGTGTGTTGTGTGAAGAGGGGGGGGGGGCTGTCCCTTCCCTCCAATCAGCTGTCAGATCTCCGCGCTGAGCTCGGCAGAGTGGAACATCATCTATCCACCCCCCAATTTTCAGGCAAGCTTTATAAATTCTGGACTTTGAAGAGATGTAGAGAAGACAAAACAGATAAACAGGTACTTTGGTAGGATATTTGTTTAATCTCTGTGTATCGCCTGAAGCCAGTCACTTCACTGGATATATGGAACGGTTTACAACCACTTTAAACATTTAATATCTTGTTTCAGCTGCATTATAATGAATCCTTCAAAATTTTTAAAACAAACGCATTAATATATTATGTACTTAACCCCTCTCATGCCGACTTAACACCAATATGCGGCCTCACTGGACAGGGCTTTTTTCTGTGGGGCCAGGGTCAAAATGGCAGTTTTTTTTTTTTTTTTATTATTATTATTATTATTTTTTTTTTATTTTTTTATTACCATCAGTGACTGTTTTAGGTGGGATAGCAAAAAAAAAAAAAAAAAAGCACTATTTTTTTTTAACTTTACTACGGGTACAAACATACACATAATGAGGTATCGCTGTGATCGGGAGCAGGAGAATTTACTTTGGGTTGTTCTTTGGTGAAAGGTTATAGTAGTAGCAAGAAATAAACAGCAAAATTAAATTTTTTTTTTTTTTTACTATTTCGGGCTAGTTTCCTATAATAAAATGGTATAATCCACCTGGATGCACAAAGTAGTTGTGATGTTATGTACAGTTATATTCACACATGTCAAAGTTGCAAAATTGTGCATAGGCATTAAGATTTGTTTTACCCTTAGGCGCCTTTCACACTGAGGCACTTTGCAGGCGCTAAAGTGCTAAAAAATAGCGCCTGCAAAGCGCCCTAAAAGAGCCGCTCAGTGCACTCCAATGTGAAAGCCTTGAGGGCTTTAAAACTGCCCCGCTAGCGGGCGAAGAGCGTCGCTATATATATCGACGCTTTACCGCCAGCGCGCCTAGCGCCTCAGTGTGAAAGTAGCCTTATATAGTTAGTCAGGTTGAAAAAAGACAAGCCCATCTAGTTCAACCAAAAAAAAAAAAAAACACATATATGCAAAGGGGTTAAATAAAACAGAACATGGCGACTAAGCAAGCATTGCATTGGAGGTCATGATAAAAACTGAAAAGAAAAAAAAACTGTATTTTACCTTAGATTCTGAGGTGCTTCACCAAATAAACTGCAAATTTCTCTAATTTGTTTAAGTGCTGGTATAACCCATTTGTCATTTGTACGTAGCTCTTCTATGAAACGATCTATCCACTGAATTTTCTGTGTATCTCGATCCTAAAAAGAAAAAAAGTACAATACGCGCTGAAGACAAACTGTTACAGAAAATCTCAACTCCAAAGATGGTTTAGTCTCTCCCACCCACAAGTCATCTTATTCGGTCAGTTTAGAACGCATGGTTGTAAAATAGCTGCTTCAAAGTGCATAAGCAGCTGCAATAATCACTTCTAATATCACCAGCATGGTATAAGTAGTCTTCACCTGCTGGACCCCAGTTTCTATCATGACTGGGTTACAAACATCGATGGTAAAATATTCTGCAGATAAATAACTGAATGTGAGAAGAACAGAGAGCAATGGAATCCGAAACAATTATGTTCCCTACAAGCTGATACACTAAAAGCTTCATAGAAACAAGGGAATGCACACACAGCAAAAATTCCAGAGAGAAAAAGTTAGGTCAACCTAATTTTTGTTTATATTCTGATGTTTTATGGGTTAGATTTTCTATCTGTAAAAAAAACAAAACAAAAAAAAAAAAAAACACACCTTTGACATTACAGGTGCTTCTTTTGCAATTTGAGGCTTCTTACAGCGTAACAGTAATCGACTTTCAGAAAAGCTGTACAGTTTTACTGATGAGTGGGGGGGGGGGGGGGGTGTTCCGTTTTAACACGCTAAAAAACACACTTTCGGTCTAAGGGCCCACCAATTGCTTTTTTTTCATGCACATTTTCTGCACCACATGGCAACACGCTGCCCTTGTTAGACATGCACGAGTGCCATTAAATGTTAATGGCACTCCAAACTGCAGTACTATGTGGTTTGGTGCAGAGTATTATTAAAAGTCAAAACGCTAGGACAGCAAGTGTCTTACATGTAGGACCGCCAAGTAAAATTAAAGGAGAATTTGCCTAAAAAAAAAATAAAAAAAATAATGTAGCTATCCAACCACTAGTAAGCTGCAATACATTACATTTTTGTTCTTGGGTTTATACGCGACACCTTTCATATACAACAGCTCACATCTACCAGCTTAAAAAATTATTTCAGGATGTCCAACAAGTTTTTCAAATGGGGCAGCTCCCACACCTTTTCTCTGTGCTCACCATTGCCTTCGCAGTGATACAATCTTGGACAGAACATCCCTAATCTAGCAATGGCCAAACAGCTCCTTACCACACAGGTCCTACCTCCCTCCAGATGCATAATTTTCTTGGTTCCTTGAACTGTACAAACGTCATTTCTTGTCCCCTTACCCTGTATGAAACCCTGTGTTCCAAGAATACACCCCAACATGTCCCCCCACTTCTATGCATGGGCTCTTTCTGAATGGACCCTCCAATATGGGCAAGGCCTGCGCAGCCTGGGAACAGGATACTGACAACACCCTTTCGCTCGAAAACTGTAACCACATTTTCAAGCATACACACAAAGGTTCGATTAATGCAACTATGCAGGAAAACTGTTATAAACTCATATCCAGATGGTACCGGACTCCTCTCCTACGCAAAATCCAAACCTAACAATATGCGGCTGCATATCTGGTGGACATGTCCCCGAACTTCTGGTCAGAAATGCACTCCAATTTCTCATGCAACATACACCTTGGACTACTCACCAGCGCAGTTTCTCCATCACCACACGTCTCTTCCCAACAGAAGATATCACAAAGCGCTCGCCATGCACATGTTAAATGCAGCGAAATTGTGTACACCGATTCATTTGAACAAAGCTCAAATACCATCAATTTCAGAATGGTTCACACGTCTTGAAAAAATTGCGGCTATGGAAGAGCTCATTAGTCTGGCAAAAAGATTCCCCATCCAAATTCACAGCCACTTGGAACAATTCATTTAATTATCGCACTACTGATCAATACAAAAGCCTTGTCAACTCCCCATCTAACCTTCAAACAGGCAAACACCGCAATAGCTCCATACGCAACACCCCTCCAATGAAGAGGGAAGATCAGGACAGACAACCACCCCCCCCCCCCCCCACACCTGAGAGATCTTGTGATGGACTTTCAATCTTTTCTCCCTTATTTCAACATTTCTCTTACCTCTCACCTGTTCTCTCCTTTTATATCAACATCCATCAACCTAAAACATCCTATTTACACTTTTCATTTCCCCAACCAACCCGCCTAACCCAATCAAACACACTCTGGGCTTACTTCATAACTCCTTCCCCATTCCTCACCCCCCTCCCCTCTTTTTTCCTTCATTTAAATACCCTCTTTCATACCTACTGGTTTGGGTTTGACCCAGATATTTGATGTTCATTATCCGTTGCTTGATACAAACAGCCTTCCATGACTTTGGGCACCGAGAGCCCCGAGGCAGGCAAACCAATATCTGTTAAATTCCCCCAACGGATTGTTGCAACACATTGACTTTATACAACCATGCTTGATATAATTCTGTACTGTATGTTCAAAAAACTTTTTTCAATACATTTTTTTGGGGGGAAAAAAAAAAACAAAAAAAAAAAAAAACAAACAGACACGCTATACAGTCCCTATAACCAAAAGCTGTTCCAAATTCAAACAACTCTAAGGTAACTTGTTAAGGCATTGTGAAAACCAGTTAATATAAAATGTTATCTTTTTGGTAAAAGGCAAACAAAACCCCTAATATTTGATATAAACCTGTTTTACCAACCTGCGAGCAGCTGTAATCCAAAATTTTAATATGGGCACTCAATGCTTGGTCCATTATATCAACGGGCACATCATCACTGTGAGCTAAATTCCACAGAAGGTTTAAAACCTTATGAGCCATTACACCATCTTTGTCATCTTCTGCTAGCCGGCGTATTAACTCCAGTAGCTTCTCACGTTGTTTTTTGCTTGCATTTGTCCAACTGGCCTAAAAAAGAAAAGAAAAAAAACCTTGTATAGTGAAAGTCTGTCAAACAGGACCATAACATTTTTATGGAATATCTAGTAATTTACAGTGTAAGCATGTTCTGTTTTGTAAAGAAACACCTGCTTTATTAAACAGATACAGTAAAAAGCCATTAGTAATAATGCTGAGCCTAGTTTAATTGGGATCGTTAATGAAAAATTTGTCAAAACATGCTCACACTAACCAGTTCACTGAGCTCAGTGAACCAACACTTGAGGCAGAGGTAGCTGGGCAAGTGATCTTTGGCCAGAACCCCTAACAGTGATAGTCTGACAAGTGTGGAATTTAAAAAGCTACAGACACAATCCCTTAACCATTTGCCGAGTGGGCACTTTCACCCACCTCCTGCCCAAGAAAATTCTCAGCTTTCAGCGTTTTCACAATTTGAATGACAATTGCACGGTCACACAACGCTGTACGCAAATTACATTTTTATCTTTTATTTTTATTTTTTTAGACAGATAGCAAATTCTTTTGGTAGTATTTAATCACCACTGGGGTATTTATTTGATAAGCAAACAAAAAAGACCGACATTTTTGAAGGAAAAAAAAAAGAAAAAAACATTCTTAGTTTCTGCAAAATATTCCAAGTAATTTTTATTTTTCACTGATGTGCACTGATAATTAGGACCCTGATGATCAGTGCCCTGATTATCAGTGTAAATGTTTTCTGTCACAGGAAAGCCAGTTATCCTTTCCTTACACAGTGACAGTGCTGAGGAAAGGAAATGCTGATACCATGTAAACAAATGCCGGTTATCAGCTATGATTGTCCCTTTAACTTGATCTGTGACCAGCTGTGTCCGAAGGACACAGGAAGCACAAAGTGCACCCATGGCATGACCTGGGGTTGCACAGAGGGGAAGAGTTCTGGGGGGACATCAATAGATGCCCTCCCAGAACTGGACGACCGCACTGTAGTGATCTTTAGGCTATAGCCTGGTCAGAAAGTGGTTAAGCAGAACCACTGAAAAGGTGAAGGGGAAAAGCGCTGACAGGTCTAATACAATTTACAAGTCTAGCCATAAGGTATAAGTCCATCGTATATCACCGTGAGGTAGAGCACATTGGAGAAGATTAAGGTGTCCTTTTATGAAGCAGTGAAATCTATTCACTGCTTCATTCGCTGGCATTCACAGAGGAGATCTTTCTCCTCTGTGTGTCAGTTTATGAAGTGGAGTAGATCGCTTCACCCTTGGAGGAGTGAAGTGATCTACAAACGCTTCAAACAGTGGAGAACGGCCCCTGATATTGGAATCTCGTGAGACTTTACGAGATTACAGTACCAGAAATTCACTGAAACACTGAGATGTCCATTTATTAAGCAGTGATAAATTATCACAGCTCAATACACGGACAGACAGTGTGATTAATGTTAATAAAATAAAGAGTCTCCCCTACATTATATATACACATGTATACACACACACACACATTATATATACATGTATATACACACATACACATTATATATATATATATATACATATACACACATATATATATATATATATATATACACATATACACATTATATATATATATTTATGTATACACATACATATGACAGGGGGACATGGTTACAGTGTTGGGGGGTCTGAACGAGGCATAAGGAAGTTAATAATCTTCCTCTTTCCTCCTCAGATCCCCCGGGTTTCTCTCTTCACTCCCCGCTTCACCACCTCTGAGATGGTGAATCGGGGAGGGTGAATTCTGACACAGATCGCCAGTGAAGCGCTGAGATCGCAGCTTCATACACTGGCCGTTACTGTGTCATTCTATGAGGATTCTCCATGTGCAGAGATAATCGGCGGGAGAACAAGTTCAAACACTTCTCCCCCCGATTATCTCTGGTTTATAAACTGTTTATGGGCTGTGATCAGTGGTGATCCTCGGGATCTCCGCTGATCACTGCTTCATAAAAGGACACCAAATTGTTGCAGCACTGGGACAATTTAAAAATTGGTGAAGGGAAGAATAGATTTTTTTCCAAAAGGTGATTATTTTGGTTTTACAACAAAAAAAAACAACAGAGACGGACTTGCATTACAGGCGTGTAAGGTGCATATGAATATACCAAGTAATGTACTATTTAGTGTTAGGGGTGCAACGGATCAAAAAACTCACGGTTCGGATCGTTCCTCGGATCAGAGTGATCGGATCATTTTTCGTATCAGCAAATAGAAATTGAATATGGCTGGGTATTTCAGAGTATTGGCAAGGTATGCCAGGGTATGGCAGGGTATTGGCGGGATGGCTGAGCATGGATGGATAGATCCATGGATGTGACTGCAATTGTCACAGAGCAGCACTGTGGGCACTAGAGATCCAGCCCACAGCGCTGCTGCCATCCGATCTCTCTCCTCCACTGTACAGGGGGGGAGAGAGGAACCAGAGAGAGGAACCGGAGCTAGGCAGAGGCAGCGGAGCGCTCCGCAGAGCGCGTGGTGTGGCGATCCGAACAAGTTGACCCGTTCGGATCACTGATCAGTGACGATCCATTGCACCACTATTTAGTGTGCACCGAGTTGGCAGTCCGTGAAGGAACAGAAAGACCGCAACAACATTCATACACACAAACTCACAACACATTCTACCCCATATCAACAGTAGATTTTCGAGGTCCCCCTAATGTACCGGAAGTTCCATATGAAGCAATCCCTGGTTATTGTGTTGGCAAACTTCAGATCACTGTTCCCGAGTTACATTGGTGGAGGACTCACTGACAGTTGTGAGGAAAGGACATCCCCCCAGAAATCCTCCGAGACATCCAGCCATGGTTGCCATATATTTTGGTGAATTTCTTAGGCCATGCCCAACTTTTATATATCAATTTAAATTTGGGGAGGACCCCATGAACATTACGAAAGAAGGCGTGGGTTTAAAAAAGGCCCACATCTTTCTAATGCAATAAGATTTTACGTGCATAAAATAACAGTATACATAAAGTCCTGGCGTGTGTACGAGAAACATGATCATTAAGAGTTCCTAAGAGTCCAACCTCTGGGGTATGAGGTATCGGTAAGTGAAGCTTGTGGTCAAAAAAAGCAAAAAGATCCTTCCAGATGGTCGAGAGTCCAGGACAGGAACCAAAATAATATGTGAAAAAAATTTAGCAGCAATCATATCACATCTAGCACAGGCAATATCCTGGCCAAATCCCATCCGAACCAGCCTTGCTGGTGTGCAATGCAGGTGATGTATTAACTTAAATTGGATCAGTAGGTAAGCAGTGCTGATTATATCCTGAAAACATATCTTGATTGCCTCTTCCCAGTGCTACTAAGAAAGCTCAGGCAATGACTGCAGCCATTTGCGATAAGAGTTTTGAAAGGATCCGCCCCTACTAACTGGAGGCGACTATAAAAGGTCATCACCAACTTGGCAATTTCCGGAAAAGACAAGAGGTCCTCAATAGATGATTCCAGCAGCTCAATGGTCAATGACCCAAATTGTGCCGAATGGCATGTCTTAGTAAAAGATATTTAAACATTTTTTTATTGTCCAGTCCGTATTGATGTCTGAGTGCGTCAAAGGGTAGTAAAGTATTATCCTCAACTATATGGGAGAAATTAGTAATTCCAAATTGACCCCACCATGTAGAGTCTGGGTGACCAAAGAGCTCAGGGAGATTAGGATTCTGCCACAATGGGGTCTTTGGCAAGATACCCAAAGAGGACTGTCAGAATTTTTCTCCCCTCCCTCCAAGCCATAAAACGGACATCTACAGGAGAGAGTCTGGAGCACCCAGATCTCCTTGACCTATGTAGTTCGTCCATGAAAGAGGTAAAAGCTCCAAAGGGGGTCGTTAAGAGCACTGTGGAGGGAGCTTGGGGGGTCAGAGTGTAACCAAGCATGGACGTTGGGAAGCAAGCAAGCGTCCCGCAGCCTTAGCATCCTGTAATGAGGACCTGGCTATATGAGTCCAACGACCATTCCAGACAAAGGAAGAAATGGTGGAGTGCATTTTCGCAAAAAAATTTAGGGAGAAAGACTGGGGCAGTTTGAAAACAATATAGACATTTTGTTAAGAAAATCATTTTAAATATATTTATACGGCCAATTAGATTGAAGGTCAGCGACGACCAGGTAAGAAACCTTTCCATCATCTGTTTGACTATAGGAGTGATGTTGAGTACTTCGTATTTACAGAGATAGCCATGTATTTGGATACCTAGGTATTTGAAGGAGGACGTTAATTGGAGACGTGACCTCTGTAGATATTCAATAGGAAAAGGGGGCCTATGGGAAAGACCTTAGATTTTTTCACAACCCACCTGAAGCCCCGAAACCGCACCAAACTCCTCCACTACATGCAACAGTTTAGTAAATGAGCGCGCTCTATCGTTCAAGTATATAAGGGCATCGTCCGCATAGAGAGAGATCTTCTCTTCTATTGGACCAGAGCGGATCCCCCCCATCTCAGACGTCTGCCGCACTGCCGGGGCCAAGGGCTCAATGGTGAGTGCGAACAGAAGTGGAGAGAGAGGGGGAGCCCCTGCATGGTACCCCTCTGCAAGGAAAATGACCCAGAAATATATTTGTTGGTGCCAACTCTGGCCCTCGGGTCTGCATACAATAGTCAATCCCACTGGACAAAGTGTGACCCAAAACCCATCCGTGTCATAGCTTCCCATAGAAAGGACCAACTCACACAGTGTCAAAGGCTTTTAACACGTCTAAGGATAGAACCAATCCACCACGTTTCCCATTTGATGCACTATGGACATGCCTATGAAGGTTATCAAAGGTGCTCCTGCCAGGCATAAATGAGAGATAGAGTAACCGTCTCAAGTCTAAGAGCGAGAATATTTGTTCAAATTTTTCCATCGTTTAGGAGGGATATGGGACGGTAGGACCCACATTGCAGCCTATCCTTGCCAGGTTTGGGTATGACAACGAGTGCTTCATTCATAGTCAGGAAGTTTCCCTTGCTTAACCGATTTCCGACCGGCGCACGACGATGTACGTCGACAGAATGGCACGGACAGGCATAAGGGCGTACAGGTACGTCCCCTTTAAGATGCCGCCGCGCCATCTCACGGGAAGGCTGAACAGGGAGATGCGGAAACAAACAGCATCTCCCCGTTCTGCCTCGCAACTAGTGACGCCGATCTCTGCTCCCTGTGATTGGAGCAGAGATCAGCATTCACTAGCTGACAGTCACGCCCCCCAACAGTTACAAACAAGCCTCTAGGTACATGTAACCCCTACACTGCCACCTAGTGGTTAACACCTTCACTGCCAGTGTCATTTAAACAGGAATCAATGCATTTAAATAGCATTGATTGCTGTATAAATGACAATGGTCCCAAAAATATGGCAAAAATGTCTGATATGTCCGCCATAATGTCGCAGTCACAAAAAAAAAAGAAAAATAAAAATATGGCAAATCGCCACCATTACTAGTAAAAAAAAAAAATTAAAAATGCTATAAAACTAACCCCTATTTTGTAAACGCTATAACTTCTGCGCAAACCAATCGCTTATTGCGATTTTTTTTTACCAAAAATATGTAGAGGAATACGCATCGGCCTAAACTGTGGAAAAAAATTTTTTTTTATATATTTTTGGGGAATATTTATTATAGCAAAAAGTAAAAAAATAGCTTTTTTTTTTTCTAAATTGTCGCCCTTTTTTGTTTATAGTGCAAAAAATAAAAAAAACGCAGGGGCGATCAAATACCACCAAAAGAAAGCTCTATTTGTAGGGGGAAAAAAAAGGACGTCAATTTTGTTTGGAAGCCATGTCGCACGACAGCACAATTGTCAGTTAAAGCGACGCAGTGCCGAATCTCAAAAAGGGGCCTGGTCCTTTGGCTGCAAATTGGTCCGGTCTGAAAGTGGTTAAGAGAGTCTTGGAATGTCTTAAGGAGCCTGGGAGCCAGGTCCTCTATGTGTGCCTAATACCATTTTGAGGAGAGGCCATCTAGGCCCAGAGTTTTACTGGCTGGTAATAGGCGTATGGCCGTAGTAACTTCCTCTAGCATGATAGGTTTATCTAGGAGGAGTTGTTAGGGGGTACTGAATGGTGGAAAGTCAAGTGATTCAAAGAAACCTGTAAAGGCTTGCACTGAAGGTACAGTCGTATGTTCATAGAGCTTGCTATAGAATTCTGCAAAGGTTTGGTTGATAGTCTATGCGTCAGAGGTAGTTGACCTGGCTGGGAGCTGAATTTCAGCAATCGAAATCTCTCCTGAATGTCCGTGTGGGCAAGATACGCAAGAAGCACCACACACGAAACAATTTAGACTCAGATTGTGGAGGTTTCAACCTATCTAGTTCAGGCTGCAACACCGAGTTACAATACCCAAGAATGAGTACAGGACTGTGTGTGTGTGTGTGTGTGTGTGTGTGTGTGTGTGTGTGTGTGTGTGTGTGTGTGTGTGTGTGTGTGTGTGTGTGTGTGTGTGTGTGTGTGTGTGTGTGTGTGTGTGTCACATATATGGTTGCAGCAGCTACATTTTTTTTTTCCTTGTTTCAAAATGTATGGTATCACATGTATTTCATATGTTTTATTATTTAGACAGCGCAGTAATCTACCTTGAAAAAAATGTACCTTGAGTACAGAGAACACTGCAGCCATGACCAACAGGAGGGGAATTCCACACACAGTCACATGTATAATAATATACTGCCCCTTAGGGTCCAGAATAACTTGATGGCATGAGAATGGTAACCCTTTATGCATCAGCTGTTTGTCCTGCTTCTGTTGTCACATGAACGTTCACTATTACAATAAAGGCTTTTATCGGAGTGCGGCTGTCCAGAATCCATTTATTCAATGCTGGTGCTGAGCCTGCACCTGGCTTCCACTTTGAAGAGGGCGTTTTGTCCTTTACAAATTAGGGTCAAAACCCCCCATGCATAGTTAGAATAGGTAGAGCGGTAGTTATGAGCCACCCAATGTTTGAGGGCCAGAACCTTAGAACCAACAAGATGAGTTTCCTGGAGACACAGGACATGCGGTTTACGTTGCTTCAGGGCCTCGAAGAAAGATGCTCTTTTAAATTTAGAGTTCAGTCCGCAGACATTCCACAAAAAAATGTTTACTGTGGGCAGAGGGTAGATATTAAAACCTCTAGGGCGGGGGGAGCTCACGTAGGGCTCCCCATCTCCAGTCACAGCTACAGGGCGTTGTAGGGGGTCACAGGGTTGCACAAGCATACATCCACACATACAGCATACACACAGTAAAACTATATACAATAGCATAATCATTACCCAGTGAGGGTAGCATTACCCCTGCCGAGATCCCAAAAAGGGAGTGGGCTTATACCCCAAACTTGTAGGGTGCATGGCAAGCAACAGAAAGTAAAAAAAATTTCAGAAAAACAAAAAATAGTCAGTGTTCAAAAAAAAAAAAAAAAAAAAAAAAACGGGGGGGGGGGGGGGGGGGTTGGGGGGGGGGGGGGGGGGGGGGGGGTTTAAGGCAGCTCAGGCCTGCTCAGGAACTAAGGGCAAGGTAATTCTCCCACAGGAGTGTGTGGTTGACCAAATGTTCCCTTAACAGAGCTTCGGTAGTGGGTAACAAAGGGATAAGGGTAGCGAGAGGAAGAGAATTCAGCTTTTCCAGCTTAGTGTGTGGACCTCCATCAAGCAGGTGGTTTGGGGGGGGGGGGGGTGGGGTAGCGATTCCCACCAGGATAGGTCATCTTGTGGGGATTGGAATAACTGAACTCTCCCCTGGTGGGTAACCCAGAGGGTAGCAGGGAACATGGAATATCGGATATCCTGCTCCCGGAATTTCTGCTTGACACGCTGGTAACTGGCTCTTCGGTTGCATACTGTTGCAGAGTAGTCAGGAAACAGGGACATCACAGCATTGGTGATCCGGAGTCTTCCCTTTTTCCTGGCTGCCCAGTAATTTTATGCATGTCCTGCCGCATGATCGTTAAGTCAATCTTTAGGCCGTCCACCTTCCTCATAGGTTCTGTATGGTTTACCTTAATGATAGCGAGGACCTCCGACAGGGTAGGCCCCTTGCCGTCATCTATGACTTCCACGCCTGGGGTTGCTTGCAGGGACATGGCCGGGGGGGGGGGGGCGGCGGTGGGTTGGTGCCCTAGCTGTCTCTAAAAGAGATCAGGAGTAGAGGCTGGCGATGCGCTAGGCCCACGGACGATGTTGTGGCGGCCATCTTGGCAGGAGCGGGTAGTGATGATCATTGTGGCCAGAGGTTGCTTCTTCCCGAACCGCTTTCCCGTCCACCAAAACGCCTCCCTGGGATGCAGAAAACATTCATGTCCAGGTAGACGAGAATTCGTCATTTTTGACCTATAGTTGATCAGGATGGTAGGAGAACCAGGAGCTGGACAGGAACACGTCTGATCACATCCCATGCTAGGACACGCCCGAGAATATGTGAAGGGAAGAATCTTAGTTCGAAGTCCAGCAATCTGCAAGTGTCATTATTTCTAACAGCACCGGGAGTGTAATCTCACATACCAGTAGGATTGATAATTGAAACACGGAATTTATGTGATCAACAATTTCCTGTGGATTTTATTTATATATTTTAACATTGGAGGATTTATGGATATTATAGGATCAGTTCACTTGGGCTTTTGAAGTAACACATGTATGTACATTTGTATGCACTATTTAACAGCAGCGCAACACTTATGCAACATTGAAATTCTTATGGGATGTGATGAACACACATTTATGGTGACTGCAGCAATTGGATCACATTTTTGATTTAGGTATTTGAGTAGTAGGCAGCGCATTAGTATTATTTATACTCCTGAATAGATATAAGGTGGAGAGTGCTTTTGGGTCTTGGACACTGAAAGTTCTAGAAGGGCAGAGAGTTTCCCAAATAAAACAAACATGGGAAACCTGCTTAAGGCCCCTTTCACACGATAAGCCTGTCCAGATCCACCTGTCCGTTTTTCAGGCGGATCCGAGCAGGCCACCCATTGACTCCTATGGGCAGGCGGATGTCAGCGGCGATGTGTCTGCTGACACCCGTCTGCCTTTCGATCAAGACAGACGGATGGCGATACATTCGCCATCTGTCTAGCGGGTCGGATGGGATCTGATGAAAAACCGACATGCTGTCCGTTTTCCCCATAGAAATCAGCGGGGCTCCGACAGGTTCCTCCCTGCTCAGTGAGCAGAGATGGACCAGTCATCCGCTGGCTCAGCAGAGATCAACAGAGCAAAGACGTGAGACAACTGAGGGTTAAGCCACACAGCAGTAAGGCCAAACCCAGCAGGAAGCTGAAACAGATTTTGAAGGTAGAAAAAATAAACATGAAAAGGGGCAAAGTGCTTCCCTCTATATATGTTTTTAGTAAAAGTATTTTACATTTTAACCACTTTCCGACCACTGCAGGCCGACATACATGGCAGCACAACGGCAGCGGTGGTCAAATGGGCATACCTGTATGTCCCCTTTAAGAGCCGTAGATAGCAGTCGCGAGAGCCCGCTGCGTACAGCACAATGTCAGCCGGCCTGTAAGCAAACAAGGCATTTCCCCATTCTGGCTAGTGTCATGACAGAGATCACCACTCCCTGTCATCGGGAGTGGTGATCGCTGTCATGTGACTTGAAGCCAATCCACCCCCCCCAGTTAGAATCACTCCCTAGGACACAATTAACCCCTTCATAGCCCCCTAGTGGTTAACCCCTTCACTGCCAGTGTCATTTACACAGTAATCAATGCATTTTTATAGCACCGATCGCTGAATGGTCCCAAAACAGTGTCAAAATTGTCTGATGTGTCTGCCATAATGTTGCAATCCCGATAAAAAATAAATTAAAAAAAACACAGATCGCCGCCATTACTAATAAAATTTTTATTTTTTAATTAAAATAACATAAAACTATCCTTTATTTTGTAGACACTATAACTTTTGCGCAAACCGATATACGCGTACTGCTATTTTTTTTTTACCAAAAATATGTAGAATTATACATATCGGCCTAAACTGAGGGGGGGGGGGGGGCGGGGAGTGGGTATGTATATATATATATATATATATATATATATATATATATATATATATATATATATATATATATATATATATAATCTCTATATCTTTGAGGGATATTATAGCAAAAAAAAAAAAAAAACATGTTTTCTAAATTTGCTTTTTTTGTTTATAGCGCAAAAAAAAAAAAAAATAGCAAACGCTAGTGTCAACCACCATATCTCCCACAACACCCCCCACAAAAAACCCTAAATAAAAGGTGGGACCTGTCACCAGTTATTTACTTTAGAGGCAGAAGTTTAAATTTAAGGGTGGTGACTTGCAAATACCTAGGAAACTCTGTCAACCCTATATGCTGTTAGAGAGTTCAAATATTTTAAATGCACCATACACCGACCATAGAAAGTAAACATGCATTACAGTGGATATAAAAAGTCTCCACACCTCTGGTAAAATGCCAGGTTTCTGTGATGTAAAAAAACTGAGACAAAGAGAAATAAATTAAAAAAAAAAAAAAAAAGAAGAACTTTTTCCACACTTTATGTGACCTATTAATTGTACAACTCCATTCGAAAACAAAATGAAATCTTTTAGGGGGGGGGGGGGGTAAAAACTAAAATAACGTGGTTGCATAAGTGTGCACACCCTGTTATAAGACCCCTTTTCAAGGCAGCTTTCAGGCATTTTACTGCTACAAATAGCACCTGAAAACTGCCTCTCAAGCCACCCCAGTGTGAAAGCCCGAGTGCTTTCACATTGGGGCGGTGCGCGCTTGCAGGATGGGAAAAAAAAAAGTCCTGCAAGCAGCATCTCTGAGGCTAAAAGCTCCCGGCTACCGCCGGCAAAACAAGCACCGCTTTATCGCCAATGCCGGCTCCGCCCTAGAGTCAAGGTAGCCTAACTGGGGATGTAGCTGTGTTCAGAATTAAAGGAGAAGTCCAGTATGAGATTTTCAGGCTGGGCTTCTCCTATGGGTCACAGGAGTGCAAATCGTTTTGACGTCACCAGGATCAGCCCAGGCAGCTCGTCATCCAGACTTAGGAAGTCTGGATACACCAGCTGCCTGGACTAATGGCAGTCTCAGCCTCTCAGAAGGCACCAAGGGAAATTACGTGTTTAGCCCAGGCACTGGAAGAGGCAGATTTTGTGGGACCGCATAGCAACAGGGAGAAAAAGGTAAGTTAAAAAAAAAAAAAAAATAATAATTTTATCCAATTAATTTTTTTTATGTCATTTACTGCACTGAAAACTACTGTTGAATTTTTGGGGGAAAAACCACTTTAAGCAATCACATTCAAACTCATGTTAAATAGGATTTAAAGTGCCTCTGATTACCCCAAATAAAGTTCAGCTGTTCTAGTAGGTCTTTCATGACATTTTCTTAGTCGCAGCCTACAGAAAAGCCATGGTTTGCCGAGAGCTTCCAAAGCATCAGAGGTACCTCATTGTTAAAAGGTATAATTTAGGAGAAGGGTACATTTTTTTTCCCCAAGGCAATAAATTATATATATATATATATATATATATATATATATATATATATATATATATATATATATATATATATATATATATATATATATATATATATATATATATATATATATATATATATATATATATACACATACACATACATACATACATACATACACCATGGAACACAGTGAAGACCGTCATCAAGTGGAGAAAACGCCCAACAGTGACATTACGAAGAACTGGACGTCCCTCCAAAATTGATGAAAAGACCAGAAAAAAAATGGTCAGGGAGGCTCCCAAGAGGTCTACAGCAACAAGGAGCTGCAGAAATATCTTGCAAGTACTAGCTATGTGGTACATGTCACAACAATCTCCCGTATTTGTCATATGTCTGGGCTATGGGGCAGAGTGGCAAGATGGAAGTCTTTTCTTATAGAGAAGAGCGTCCGAGCCTGGCTAAAGTTTGCAAAGACACATCTGAGGTCTCCCAAAAGCATGTGGGAAAATGTGTTATGGTCTGATGAAACCAAGGTTGAACTTTTGGTGCCATAATTGCAAAAAATATGTTTGGCTCAAAAAAACAACACTGCACATAACCAAAACACCACCATACACACAGTGAAGCATGGTGGTGGCAGCATCATGCTTTGGGGCCATTTTTCTTCAGCTGGAACAGGGGACTTAGTCAAGGTAGAGGGAATTATGAACAGTTCCAAATACCAGTCAATATTGGCTCAAAAACCTTCAGGCTTCTGCTAGAAAGCCGAGCATGAAGAGGAACTTCATCTTTCAGCATTTCAACGACCCAAAGCATACATCCAAATCTTCAAAGAAATGGCTTCACCAGAAGAAGATTCAAGTTTTGGAATGGCCCAGCCAGAGCCCAGACCTGAATCTGACTGAAAATCAGTGGTATTCTCTGAAGAGGGCTGTGCACAGGAGCTGCCCTAGCAATCTGACATTTGTGTTTTTTCAAAGAAGAGTGGGCTAATATTGCCAAGTCAAGATGTGCCATGCTGATAGACTCATACCCAAAAAGTGTGTTGTAATAATAAAAAGGCGCTTCAACAAAATTTTATAAAAAAAATAATAATAAAATTTAAGGGTGTGCACACTAATGCAACCATATTATTTTAGATTTTTACTTACCTCTAACTGAGTTGTACAGTTTACAGGTCACATTAAAGGTGGGAAAAGATCTGAAATTTATCTTTGTCTTTTTTTTTTTCACAGAAGCCTGACATTTTAACAGTGGTGTGTAGACTTTTTATATTTACTGTAAGTAGCCAATATAGGCGACTACCAATCTATAAACAGTATTTTTAAGATTTAAAAAACAATTACTGTAACCAAACACCTATAATAAAAAATAAAAAAGGAGGCTTTTACCTTAAAACAATCAAAAAGATGGTCAAGTTGTTCAGGAGAAAAATCCCACGCTAACTTGGCAAGTAAATCATGGACATTTTTTACAATGGCTTCATGTTTTCCTGCCTGCACAATAAAACAAATTAAATGCATATGAACAATTTTCAACATTCAGCATTAGCACTCTTCTATGTTTTACAACTGTAAACGTAGAATACAAAAAAATTAAAAAAAAAATTACACATATACCCCTAAACAGTTTACACATAATGCTCAAACACAAAGGATTGCACATTAAGGACAACGTTCAATTTTACAGCAGAAAAGTTGAGAGCATACTTGCCTTCCATAATTCCACTACCATCATGTTCACCAGCAGGATCGGCAAATCTGTTGTATACATTTAGTTGAGAAAGAACCAATAATCCTATGCCCATAAGGGAGAGTGTCCTATCTTAGTGACTAAGGCAGAGCATGCAATCTTGTGGGGCAGTTGGAGAATCAGATGCATCTTAATTTTCTCTCCAGTGAGTGAACATGGTGGCAGGAGACAGTGGAGGGATAAGTGCATGCTACTTAATCTTCCTACCCTAATCGGGCATACATAGAGATTACATTTACACAATTGTAGGATGTAGGGTCAGTTCACGCAAAAGTAACATTTCAAGCAAGGATGTCTATTGGGACTTTGGCATTTCTACCCCTCCAAATTTATCAACTATTTTATGAAATAAAAAGAAAATTTACAAGGATAGGGGGACTCCCCCATAGTGGCACGGGTGGGTGTGAATATGAGGGGGAACATAAGTGAAGACCTCTTGATATTGGGTGCCAGAAAAACTGCTAGGCAGTGTAACGCATCCATACCCCTCAGCAAGCTAGCTATGGTGCAGGGACTCATGCGGGCATGCATCCGAGCGAGGTTGTGCATGTCCATAGACAAATATTTTAACAATTTTTTTAGGCATGCTGCGTGAATGGGAACACAAACATAGTAGGTTTTTCTCAAATTTGACTGCAAAATTTGAAATGCGCTTCAAGACCGATTGATCTCGTAAGCTTTGTCTCACTAACTTCCTACATTATGAAAAAAAAAGAGACGACATTTGGTAATTGACTTTTAGTATGGTACTTTTAAAAATTGTTATAGTTATGACTGGTCATAATGAAGGGTCTATAATTGCAATCATTGGTGTATTATAAATGAGAGACACAAAATATTAAACCAAAAATCCAGGAAAAAAACAATACATATACATTCGATACAACGTTTCTAAATGGAGTTGCAGTTCAGCGATTTGATCCTCTACCAACCAACAATAATTCTGGCTCCACACAGACTGGCTACAGTATATAAAGAATGACTGCGCTGCAAGAAAAAAACCCTGTCACAGACCAGTGATGGAATGTGGTGAAAAACATTTAGAAAAACAGTGTTTAGCAAAAAACAGTGATATATCAATTAATTGCAGGTTATAATATTGAAATGGTGAACGTATAGTGAGACATTCAACAATAAAAGGAATATAACTCGTTTGACCATAACTTGGTCAAAGGCTAAAAAAGCCAAACATAAATGAAAAAATTAGCAACAAATTAAATGGTTAACATAATGTCCATATAAGAGTAGCCAAAATCCAGTGTTGACATCACTTAATTACACCACAAGGAAAGAAGTGTCCCAATAGAAAAGATCTCCACCACCGAGAGCAGCTGCCTCTTACCGAATCCAGAGATCTCCTGTCACAGAGATCACAAGGGCTTTAGGCTCATCTCCCAGCCACGGGTCTCTGGAGGAGGTAGAAGGATTTCCAGGGGTATGGGATAGCGCTTCCCTCAAAGGGCATAGGCAGATGGCACGTGCCCCTGGAAGACGTCATCTGACGAAACGGCGTAGGGAGAGCGGCGTGCTGACGTCACTACATATCGCGCTGGACCCGGAAGCAACGGGCAGCAATACAAGCCGGCCGGCTATTTTTATCTACATGCTACTTTTAAAACGACATTCCTGTAAGTGTAACTTTGTTTTTGAATTAAACTACCTCTGTTAAGTGATACACTATGGAGTCTCTTTTTACTTATCCCCACATGACACCGTCACTTATATACTACCTTCTTGTTAACCAATTCTGGCATTTCTCCTACATGTAAAAACATTTTTTTGCTAGAAAATTACATAGAATCCCCAAACATTACAGATTTTTCTTTTCAGCAAAGACCCTAGAGAATACAATGGCGGTCGTTGCAACTTTATCTCACACGGTATTTGCGCAGCAATTTTTCAAACATGTTTTTGGGGGGGGGGGGGGGTCTGTTTTGTGCTTTTAACCACTTAAGCCCCGGACCATTTTGCTGGCAAAAGACCAGAGCACGTTTTGCGATTCGGCACTGCGTAGCTTTAACTGACAATTGCGCAATCGTTCGACGTGGCTCCCAAACAATATTGACGTCCTTTTTTTTCCCACGAATAGAGCTTTCTTTTGGTGGTATTTGATCACCCCTGCGTTTTTTTTTTTTTGCGCTAGAAACAAAAATACATAAAGAGCGACAATTTTGAAAAAAAAAAAAAAAAGCCATATTTTTTACATTTTGCTATAATAACTATCCCCCAAAAATATATTAAAACATATATATTTTTGGTATATATATCTCGCAATAACCATTTGATTGCTTTGCGCAAAAGTTATAGTGTTTACAAAATAGGGGATAGTTATGGCATTTTTATTAATAATATTTTTTTTTTTACTAGTAATGACGGCGATCAGCGATTTTTATCGTGACTGCGACATTATGGCGAACACATCGGACATTTTTGGGACCATTGTCATTTATACAGCAATCAGTGCTATACAAATGCACTGATTCCTATGTAAATTACACTGGCAGCGAAGGGGTTAACCACTAGGGGGCAGTTAAGGGGTTAAGTGTGTACTGGGAGTGTTTAACTGTGGGGGGGGGGGTGTGGCTACGTGTGGCACGTCACTGATCCCTGCTCCTGATCACAGGGAGCAGAGATCAGCAACACTGTCACTAGGCAGAACGGGGAGATGCTTGTTTTACATTAGAATCTCCCCGTTCTTCCTCTCCATGACACAATTGCGGGTATCCCTGCGGACATCGAGTCCACGGGACCCACGACCCGACTCACGAAGCTTGCCGCGCGCGCTTGCAGGACGCCTCTTAAAGGGCAACGTACAGGTACATTAGTTTGCCTGTACGTGCCATTCTGCCACAATATATGCACGTGAGGCGGTCGGCAATCGGCTAAAAAACACAAAAACAAGAAAGTCAGAACAATTTTTTTGCGTATTGTAAAAGATGAAGTTATGCCAAGTAAATAGATACCAAACATGTCACGCTTCAAAAATTGCATGCTCATAGAATGGCGCCAGACTTCGGTACAGAAAAATCCTCACTATAAAACATTTTTTACTGGTTACATGTTTTGAGTTACAGAGGTCTAAGGCTAGAATTATTGCTCTCACTATAATGTTCACTACAATACCTCACATGTGCGGTTTGAACACCGCTTTCATATGTTCGTATACGTTTGCTTCTGCACACGGGGACAGGGGCGATTCCATTTTTTTTTTTTGTAGTTTGACACTTTAAAAAAATTTATATTTTATTTGATTACTTTTATTCCTATTACCAGGAATTCAAACATGCCCTGTAATAGGAATATGGCATAATCGGTCCCCTTTAAAGTTAGATATGGGGTCAATAAGACCCCACGTCTCACCTCTAGGCTTGAAATAAAAATAAAAAAAACGATTTTCTAGAGGCATCATTCAGATACACCCACACAAAGTCAAGGACATCATATGGCGGCTGGCGGGAAGTGGTTAAATGTACTATTTCAACTCTATGGCTCATCTGACCAGAGCATCTTCCACTCATAGGTCTACTTTTCAATAAAAAAAACTATTGGGGGGAACTACCTGTCCACAGAATCTTTCTTCCATTTCAAATCTCACCATCTTGGGCAAGACCAATGAGCTGTCAAAGGACATCAGGGACAAGACTGTAGACCTGCACAAGGCTGGAATGGGCTACAAGACCATCAACAAGAAGCTTAGTGAGAAGGAGACAACTGTTGGAGCTATTATTCGCAAAGTGAAGAATTACAAAACCATCAAATTACCCATGGTCTGGAGCTTTATGCAAGATTTTGCCTTGTGGGGCAAGAATGATCATGAGAAAAGTGAGAGATCAGCACAGAACTTACACGGGAGGAGCATGTTAATAATCTCAGGGCAGTTGGGACCACAGTCACCAAACAAACCATTGGTAACAATACGCCACCATGGATTAAAATCCTGTAATGCCCGCAAGGTCCCTCTCCTCAAGAAAGCACATGTACAGGCCCGTCTGAATTTGCAAATGAACAGCTAAATGATTCAGAGATAGATTGGGATTAAGAGCCATGGTCAGATGTGACCAAAATTGAGCTCTTTGGCATTAACTCGCCATGTTTGGAGGAAGACTAAATGCTGACTACCACCCTAAAAATACCATCCCTACAGTCAAGCACAGGAGGTGGAAACATTATGTTTTGGGACTGTTTCTCTGGTAAAGGTACAGGCCCACTTTGCAGTATTGAGGGGCAAAACGGACAGGCCATGTATTGCATATTCTTGGATGAGAACCTTCTTACCTCAGCTATGACACTGAAGATGGGTCTTTAAGCATGACAATGACCCAAAACATACCACCAAGGCAACAAAGGAGTGGTACATTAAGGTCATGGAGTGGCCCCTAGCCAGTCACCAGACCTTAATCTTACAGAAATTTTTTGGAGGGAGCTGAAACTTCGAGTTGCCAAGCAACAAGATCTGTAAAAAAGAGCAGACCAAAATCCCTCCCGAGATGTGTGCAAACTTAGTAACCAACTACAAGAAACGTCTTACCTCTGCTTGCCAAGGGTGTCTGCACCAAGTACTAAGTCATGTTTTGCTTGGGGTTCAAATACTTATTTTACTCATTGAACTGCAACTCAATTTATCACATTTGCATCCTGTGTTTTTTCTGGATTTTTGGTTGATAATCTATCCCCATCATTTAAAATACACCTATGATAGGAATTAAAGACCCTTCATTTCTTTGTAAGTGAGCAAACTTACAAAATCTGCTGGGGATCAAATAATAATTTTTCCCACTGTAAACTTATGAGATCTCTGATAACTCAAAGTAATCTTTTCAATAAACGTTCAAAGCTAAAGAAATAGGTGCATTATTACCTGTGCCGCCCAAATGTTGTCCAGATCTTGCAGAGTAAGTGCTTTTTCCTTGATGACAAACCTAAGAATTTTTTCTAATTTCTCCACATATTGAGGTTGATGAAGACTATCCCGTAAAACAATTGATAGAATGTTGTTCTGTTGGATCCATTCCTAAAGCATAATTTAAAAGCATTAAGAATTCAAACAGGCACATATATCATATATATCAACTTGCACGCTTACAACTCATCCAAAACACAAAGGCAAGACTGATAACGGGAAAAAAGCCCTGGGAATCCATCTCCACCGCCCGGAGGAGCCTACATTGGCTAACCGTAAAGAATCGGATTACATTCAAGACCCTCTGCCTCACCCACAAAATGTATACAAGGAAACGCTCCCCAATACCTACGTGAGAAGATAACACTACACACCCAACCGCAGTCTTCAATCATCTAACCAAAACCAGCTCCTCATTCCCAAAATCCCGCTACAAATCAAAGGGAGAACGAAGATTCGCAGTCCAAGGACCACGGCTATGGAACGCTCTACCGACTTACATCTGTATGGAAGAAAACCATCAGGCGTTCAGGAAAAAACTCAAGACCTACCTCTTCTAAGAAGCTAGACAACACAGGCTGATCGAGTGCCTTGAGGCGATTCAGTTCGCAATTGCAGCGCTATACAAATCATTCATTCATTGATAAATATTGAAGTATTCAGGAAAAAAAAAAAAAAAGAAGTACATACTTAACCACTTAAGTACTGAGTCTCTTTCTGAGATTTGGCGTTTACAAGTTAAAAACTGTTTTTTGCTAGAAAATTACTTCGAACCCCCAAACATTATATATTTTTTTTCTAGAGAATAAAATGGCGGTCATTGCAATACTTTGTCACACCGTATTTGCACAGCGGTGTTACAAGCAAAAAAATAAAAAATATGACAACAGTAAAGTTAGCAAAAATTTGGCGACAATGGCGGCAAACTTTTACCCTTAAAAATCTCCATAGGCTACGTTTAAAAAAATTCTACAGGTTGCATGTTCTGAGTTACAGAGGAAGTTCAGGGCTAGAATTTTTTCTCTCCGATTGCGGCGATACCTCACATGTGTAGTTTGAACACCATTTTCATATGCCGGCGCTGCTTACATATGCATTCGCTTCTGCACGCAAGCTTGGCAGGACAGGGCGTGTTTAAAAAAATAAATAATCTTTTCCCTATTTATTTTATATTTTTACACTGTTCTTTTAAAAAAAGAATTGTGTCACTTTTGTTCCTATTACAAGGAATGTAAACATCCCTTGTAAAAAGTGATCTCGCCGCGAATGCGCAGCAGAGACCACTTTTATCTGAAACCGGACAGCTCACTGAAGAAGAGGATACCGGGGTTATGGAAGCTAGCTGCTGCCATAACAACGTTATCCCTCTTCAAAGTGTCGACGTATGTCAGCGTAAGCCAAAACTCAAAATAATTAAAAGGTAGAGTTCACCTTTGCAACATGTTACATGTTCCACCAGTATTTGGCGATGGAATATGTAGCATGTTCCAGCTCCTGTCTCCTGCCCCCTCCCCCCTCTACAATCCCCCTGTGACAGCGGGCAGGAGATAGTCTCCCCCCATTCACTGTATATATATTTATATCGCAACGATACCACATGTGTATGTTGTTGCTGTTTCTGCCTGTGTTTTTTTTTTATCCTACCTAAAAAAAAACACACCGACACTGATATTAACCACTTTAGTCCCAGAAGGGTTAACCCACTGCCTGACCAGGCCATTTTTTGTGATGCGTCGCTTTAACTGACAATTGCGGACATGCGATGTTGTAACCAGACAAAATTTGATGTCCTTTTTTCCCCACAAACAGAGCTTTCTTTTGGTGGTATTTGATCACTTCTGCGCGCTATAAACAGAATTAAAAAATAATTTTTTTTTTTAAAAATCTTATTTTTTTGGTAAAAAAATAAAAACCTAATAAGCGTATATTGATTGGTTTGCGCAAAAGTTTTAGCATCTACACAATAGTGGATAGATTTATGGATTTTTTTTTTTACTAGTAATGGTTGAGATCTGTGATTTTTAGCGGGATTGCAGCAAACAGATTGGACACCTGACATTTTTTGGGGAACCAGTAACATTATTACAGCGATCAGTGCTAAAAATATGCACTAACATTGTACTAATGATACTGGTAGGGAAGGGGTTTACATCAGGGGCGATCAAGGGGTTAAATGTGTTCCCTCAGTGTGTTTAAGAACGGTATGGGCTTCCTGGGACAACACACAGATCCGTCTTCCTGCATAGCAGAAAGACAGGATCTGTGTGTCATCCCCTGACAGAACGGAGATCTGCCTTGTTTACTTTGGCAGATCCCTGTTCGGTCACTGCGGTGACCCGCTCATTGGCTCCGCGCTGGCCAATCGGTGCGTGTCCACAGATTGCCAAGTACAAGCCCAACATACACCTACGGCGATTTGCGCAGAGCTAACAAATATCAGTTAGCAGGACTGACATTGCGGCAGACAAATTGACCCCAAAGGACACTTTTTGGGGACCAATGACATTATTACATTGATCTGTGCTATAAAAAATGCACTGATCAGATGTAAAAATGACGCTGGCAGGGAAGGTGCTAACATTAAGGGACGATCAAGCGGTTAAGTGTGTTCCCTAGGTGTGTTCCAACTGTAGGGAGTATAGGCTCACTGGGACATGACAGATCACTGTTCCCGATCACTGGCAAAAGTAGATCTGTCATGGCTCCTGTCAGAACGGGGAACCACTCGTTTACACTGGCAGATCCCAGTTCTGCCTCTGTAATAGGTGATCGCGGGTTGCCTGCGAACATAATTTCTGCCTGACCCACGCCCACCACTGCGCGAGCCGCCATACAGGTATGGCGATTCGTGCATGAGAGCCGACCTGCCGCCATATAACGACAGCAGCTGGTCAGCAAGTAGTTAAGGTGAGATCTGGGGTCAAAAAGACCTCAGCTCTCCCATTTACACTTAAATGCAATAATAAAAATAGTGTCCCCCCCCCCCCCCCTCCCCCCATTAAAAAAAAATAAAAATAAACGTTCCTTTAAGACTATTGGGCGGAAATGAGGTTTGATTTTGCTTCCATCATCCAACGGCATTGAGCCAAGTGGAGACCATCATACCCTCACTTGACTACCGACAACTCCGGTAAGCAGCGGAGACGACAGGAACGCAGCGGGAGGCACCTCGACTGCCGCCAATAAAAATGATCTCGTGGCAAATACGCCACAAAGACCACTTTTATCCTAAAGGGGACCAATCGCCGTTTCCGAAACAATGAAACGAGTTTATGGCAGCTATCTGCTGCCATAACAACAGTATTAAACGTCAAAGTGCCAACATACGAAGGCGGGCGGTCCAGAAGTGGTTAAAAAGGGTATTTACTCAAGAGCCAAAACTATAAATTTTACTCTGGTTTGGCTTAAGTATGCGGTGCAGTTCTGGTCACCAATCCTCAGGAAAGATATGCTTGAACTGGAGAGAGTCTTTCCTGATTTAGAACTGGAGAGAGTCTAAAGGGCAACAAAGCTAATAAGGGGACTGAAGGACCTCAGCTATGAGGAACTACAAACATTAAAAAAGGTATTCTCCCTGGAGAAGACGACTAAGCGGGGATATGATTGCATTACGCAAATCTCCGAAAGGTGACTCTAGCCTTCGGAAGCTATTAAAAGTATAACTAAAGGCAACATTTTTTATTGATTTTGGACAGAGTGAAGACAGATTAGAACATAGATAAGGTTTTTATTGCTGCCCCCCCCCCCCCCCCCCCATTAGTGAGATTCACCCGATTTGTCCTTTACCATTATCACCACAAGTATAAGCAAATTCCACATTTTGGCCTATTCCATGGAAATATTCCAAGGGGGAACACTAGTTCTGTGACCTGGGGGGGCATCAAAGGATTCTCTTAATTTGCACGGATTTCCTCTCACTTCCTGTTTTGGCTATAAACAGAAAGTGAAGGTAAATCTCCCCAAAGGAACACAGATGGCAAAAAAAATTGAAAGGCGTAATAACCTTCCCTTACTCTATCCAAAATGAAAAACGTTTTGCCTTTAGTTCCATTTTAACCTATGATCTCTAAAGATGACGCAGCCACAGAATGAAAATGGATGAGAAGCGGTTCAATCTTAACCACTTCCAGTCTGGGCCAAATCTGACATTCCTCTCCTACATGTAAAAATAGAGAGAGAATTGCTTGATACATAGGAGACAAGACCAACAAAATGGGAACCAACAATGGGGGTTCATATTGGATTTCCATGTACAGTACAGAGAAGTGGAAACTAATTTTGGCAAACACTGGCATATACTGTGCATGGATAAAGTGTTAGGCTCAGTGCTGCCAAAAACAACTACTGTTATCGGAGGGCACCTAACTTTGGGGATATGGTAAAGATAATTCTTGAACGACCCAACACAAAAGTTTTGTATGAAGATAAAAGTTTTTTTTGCATCTCGTAAATGTATGGCGTATAAAACTCCACAAAATAATGTAACTAGATGCCAGGTCTTTAAATCAACTGTTGAGGATAAGCAATATGATATCCGTGAATTTATCACGTGTGATACTACTAACGTGGTATAGGCTTTACTATGCCCTTGTGGCTTAATTTATGTGGGCTGAACTAAACGTCCCCTAAAAAAGCAGATTTCTGAACACATACAGAATATAGTATTAGGGTACTGACAACGCAACATATCCTTGCATTTTAGACAAAAGCATGGGAAAGACCAATCTGGCCCCTCCAGGAGGGAGACCAAATGGATTTATACCTTGAAGCCCCTCAGTACAGGGGGACTCAATGTGTAACTGGATATTAACAGTTTTATTAATGATAGAGATATCTAGCTGAATATTTCATATGTAGGAGGATTTGAATCATTGGGGTACCTCAATGTCACTTCTTTGCAAATAATTCTGGAATATGTATTAAAGTTGAAGTAATAGAGTGAGATATACGATTTTTAAAATTTTGTGTTAGAGCAGTGTTTCTCAACTTCAGTCCTCAAGGTGCCCCAACAGGTCATGTTTTCAGGCTCTCCATTATTTTGCACAGGTGATTTGATCAGTTTCACTACCTTAGTATTTACCACAGCTGTTTCATCTGAGGGAAATCCTGAAAACATGACCTGTTGGGGTGCCTTGAGGACTGCAGTTTAGAACCACTGGGCTAGAGATAATGTATAGGTAGATTGGATTGCATTTTATTGGAAATACCTTTCATTGCAAATTTTGATTGGGAACCCTTAATAGGGCTATGTTGTTGCAGGTTTTTTTTTTTTTTTTTTTTTAATAAAAGTTTGAGGACAGTGGGGCAGAGACATAGCTATTGCTTTATAATCCTTCCTGTGTAACTGTGTAGTTGGTTTTCCCTGATCAGAGCCCAGATTGTTGCTGGCACTCACAGGGTTAAGATTCCATAGGGGAGTGTTATTTAAGTTTCAGTTGGTGTGTCGTGCGGTTTGGCCCTTTGAAAAAATAAGTCGATTAAAGGCTGCGTCAGGGTGCAACTGCACAGAAATCTGTATTGACACTACACATTATCCTAGAGGTGTTGCTGAAGATGTGTGGGGCAGCCAATTTCACTTATTCAGCTGGGATATATGATATGCCTTTGACATCATTATGCTTGTGACAGTTATTGGATGCTTATTACCTTTTAATGTTTTTATGGTAATGCACTATGCAAGTTCTCTTTTCTTTGCCCAATATCTGAGGAACCACCGGATATTACCATTAATACCAGTGTATGGGAAGACTTTCCAGAGGGAGTGGTGTATTCCGAGCGATTTATGCTGAGCATTTATATGTGAGGCATAACCATTTGGTGAGTGAAACTCGCACAGGGTGCGCATGTGAAGTGATTGCTCGTGGAGTGGGAGAATCACATCTTTCCTGCACAATTGGAACACAGCTATTTGTAGTTATATTATGTGTGGGACTTTTGCACCGACTTCTTAATAAACTGTATCACTTCAGGTTTTGAATTTCTAGTATTGTTCTATCGCTTCCTGGGATCAATTAACATTGATTTGATTTCACTGAAGAGATGCAAAAATCAACTTGTTTTTCCTATAAAAACTAAATAGAAACCCCAATTATATATTTTTTTTAAGCAGAGGCCCTAAAGAAAAAAATGGTTGGAGTTGCAATGTTTTAGAATGCAATTTTTTTGGGGGAAAAAAAAAAAATTACACTTTAATTTTAATTAAAAACACAATACCCAATTGTTTGGTAAAATCCCAAAAAATTGTTACAACAACTAAATGGATACCAGACATGTCCCGCCTAAAAAATGTCTACACCCGTGGTAGGGCGCCGAACTCTGGTACCTAAAAATCTCCATAGGCGACGCTTTAAAAAGCCTTTACATTACCACGTACCTCGTTATGTTCTGACCGCAAAGATCAATTGTCTATGAGGACAATCACCAGCCCCATGTACGGGCTGCACTGTTTTTAAATTGAAAGCCGATACAGGGAGAGGATCCTCCTCCTGCTGTCCCAGATAGGGAGGGGATTGGGTGGTGGAGAGTCTGCAGATCCTGGAACATATTATATGTTCCACCCTAGAAATATATTCCAGAGCTAAACATATCCTTTAAATGCCAAAATAGCCAACACCAAGTCTAAAGTCACAAGCAGATTCCCTAAAACCCCCTTCCCTTTCTGATCATTAATTAAATTAACACAGCATAAGCCTCTCTACTCTTTAAAAACTGACCTTTTTGCAGCCCTAATGATGTAATCACAGGCCCCCAGCAGTTCCTTTGTTCTTCTGAAGCCTTGGTTGGGTGGGGGTAGCGAGATAAAAGCCCACGCGTCACTGCAGTCTTGCTGCCAATCTTCAAGAGTGGCTGCATCACTAACTAATAAATATGTGGCAGAGGTAAGAAGGGGCAGTTAAGCTTGGATATTATAAGGGAATGGCCAAATCTTTGCAACAATAACTTCATTCGTCTATGTCTGCAAGCATGTTCAGGCACCTCTAGGTGTCCAGGGATGTTTGATTTTCCCCTTGACAGTGAATCTCTAAGGATCAAGCCTAATCAAAAATATTGAACACAATTTATATTTATGATAAACCATACATGCGCTGTCTCTTTAAGTGCTAAAGAAATCAATAGTGATTTACCACTAACCCTTTAATTGCAAACAATTAAACATTCATGACATAATCATTACATGACATTGTGCTGAATGTTTATTCCACTATGCATGAATGATATCTGCCTTATGTGAGTAAATTCATCAATCAATAGTCAATTCTTTTGCACTTAAAGGGACAGCACTTCACATGTATGGTGTACAATTTTTATAGATCTGTGTGGGTATTTTCTGTGAACAGCTGCTCTATCGGTAAAAACTAGTTTTTGATTATAATTCTTTTGACACAATAGTTTAATCAGTGCTGAGTTCAATTGATTATATTGATAAAAGTTTGACATTTTAAAAAATTGACACACAGGGCGTGGCTTGGACATGGCCGCGTGAGGAAGCAAGACTCCAGAGCTCCTCACTCACAGCTGCTAAATTAGCCCGATCCGGCGGATCCAAAGCCTAGAACACGGCCAAACTGATATGTCCCAGCACCGGAGGACATCCTCACGCAACAGGGGCACTCCACAGCCCGGTAACGGCTCCATCGGAGCTTTCTTCGGTCCCAAAGGGAAGCACCACGAGGCGGCAAAGATGGCGGCCGTGCAGGGCCGCGGGACGGACGCAATGGCGGAGGCCCAGGCGGCTAGATCTCCTATCCGGACCCCACTGCTGGTAAGCGACACTGCTCCCCCGGACTCCCCTGGCTCCTCAGCCTCCTTAGACCAGGGATCGGAGGCATCCATGCTACTAGGGGACAGGGACTTAAAACAACATATATGGTCGCTCCCCACCAGAGAGGATTTGGACCGCTTTGCCACCAGGGTTGAAAAGGCCTTTAAACAAGACATAGAGCAGCTGAAGGAAGACACCACTCAGCTAGACAATAGGCTTGGAATCCTGGAGCAGACAGTAGAAGAAGCACTGCCAGTGATTACACAGCTAAGGGACAAGTGTACAGCACAAGACCAACAGATAGAGGCCCTCATATCCCAGCTGGATGATTATGAGAACCGCAGTCGCAGGGCAAACATCCGCATAAGAGGCCTGCCAGAGGCTACAGGGGCCAAGGACATTATTCCTACACTACAAGGTATATTTAAGGAACTTCTGGGCCTTCCCCCTGCCGCAAAAGTGGAAATCGATAGGGCCCATAGAGCCCTGCGCCCCCCATCACAAGATGCTGACAACCCCCGCGACATAATTTGCAAATTGCATAAATATACGGAGAAGGAGCAAATCATGCAACTCATGCGCAGGCGCCCCTATTTTGACTTTGACGGTGCCCACCTGTACTTTTACCAAGACCTCTCTCGACGCACCCTAATGCAACGCAGGGCACTACAACCCCTGCTGGAAGCACTCCGCACGGAGGGTATAACCTACAGATGGGGATTCCCCTTCTGCCTACACGCGGAGAGAGACGGAAAGTCAGCCACCCTGAGAAACAAGGATGACCTCCATCGTTTTCTGACGCAACTAGAGCTGGAACCGGTAGATTTCCCTGACTGGAGACTTACCATGAACACCCTGTTGATGCAAGCACCCCAACCCTGGCGGCAGGTCAGGTCAAACACACGGAACCGCAAGCGCTCTTCCTCCGCGACGGGGAGGCAAGAGCCCCAGCGAGGAAACTGAACTACAAAGGGCGGCCGCCCTGCTACTGACACCTTCTCAAGACCCCAAGCACGTGCAAAATCCGGCCGCAACGGAGCCACCAGACGACCAAGTAATGGTGAAGTAGGAACTAACCACCCGCAATGAAACTACCCCATGGACTCCGACATTTATTTTTCCTTTTTTTTGCTGTTGTTCTAGCACTTTAAAATTTTTTTCTTTTTTTTTTTTTTCTTTTGCTCTTACCGGGCCCTGACAGCTTTAGAAAGCCCAATACTCAAATGCGCCACTATGCTAAGCCATCAACCGAAGAAATGGCGGAATAGAACACTTGCCCAGATGCACATTTCAAATTTTGTATTGTTTTTGTGGCCCTCCATTGCCCCTTTTTTTTTTCTTTTTTTTATTGCTCAGATGCTTATTGAGATCCACGGACAATCACTGCTTTTTACCTAGTGAGGAGCTGGAACTTCCTGGTTATACATGTCCTATCACGACCCCCACATAGGACCACCCAGATTGGGTGTTAGCCCAGTTTTGGGCACTTTGCCGGCCTCGAGTAGCCCCCCCATGAAAGGGAGGCAGCACGAGCCTGGCAAACAGGTTTGGGACACCCCATATACGGCCTCAGAGGCCACTATAGTCCCGTGTTATAGAATACTGAATGTTATACAAAAAATGCTAACTCTCTCTTCTTTGTTACTTCTGCTCTTTTTGCTCCTCTTTCAAAGAGTCTCTTCTCTCTTTGGCACCCTACCCTTCCCCCCTCCTTCCCCTTCCGGTCTCAGGTCATTTGGACAAAACCACTGCAGCTCGCCGAGAGGGAGTCGTGTATACAGGTCTTCGCCGACGTCGGCAGCAAGAGGGAGGTCGCCTGGACGAGTCCTACAGATACAACATGGCTACGGTTAAGGTAGTGTCCTATAATGTACGTGGTATGTGCTCCCCCAACAAAAGAAATAAGCTGTGGATAGAACTTAAAAGACTGGGGGCGCAGGTAGTTTTTTTGCAGGAGACCCACTTCACGGACACCTCACTCCCCAAACTGCCCACTCACCTGTTTCCACATTGGTACTTGGGCAATTCCCCGACACCCAAATCCAAGGGCACGGCCATAGCTATACACAAAAACTGCCAATTCCACCCGCTAGATCATACAGTGGATCCACAAGGGAGGTTTGTGTTCTTAAAGGGTACCATAATGGGACAGACATACACTTTTGCCACGATCTATGCTCCAAATAACCAGCAGATCACGTTCATAGACCAGACCCTATCCAAGTTAGCAGACTTCCGGGAGGGTAAACTGATACTGGGCGGCGATTTTAATGTCAGCCCCGACCCCACACTGGACACGTCGGCGAACAGGTCGTCGCACTCACAGGCCTTTCTGAGACATTTTCGAAAGACCCTCCAGACCCACACTTTAGTGGACTGCTGGAGAGTATTACATGCCACCGAAAGGGATTACAGCTACTACTCCGGGGTACACAAGATATACACAAGAATAGACCTACTACTGGTAGATCAGGGAACGTTAGATCTAATCATAGGGGCGACCATAGATCGGATTACGATCTCGGACCATGCACCGGTGACACTCACACTTTCTCTGACACAGGCCGGGGCCCGAGTGAGGACTTGGAGGTTGAACGAGAATCTGCTCGACGACCTTAGAGTGGTAACGGGGGCCCAAGAGACCCTGACCCACTATTTTGCAGAAAATAGCAACGGGGAAGTGACAGAAGGAACACTATGGGAAGGCCATAAGGCCGTTGTGAGGGGCACCTTTATAGCTTTGGGAGCCCAAATTAACAAAGAGAGGCAGGCGGACTTTCAGAGGGTGCTACAGGAACTACAGAAGGCGGAGCTGGCACACAAAAGGACATCAGGCCCTGAGGAATTGAAACGCTTGATTGAGCTAAGACAGCTCTTCTCTAAACTACTAGATCGCAAGATAAATCGCAAGCTTAGGTTTATGGCACACACCTATTATGAACATGGCAACAAGTGTGGCAGGCTGCTGGCCCGAGCACTTCGTAAAAAGAGGCTCCTAGCACATGTGCATAAACTCTGCTCCCCCACAGGGGAAACAGCACAGCACACGTCCAAGATAGCCTCCATGTTCCGCGACTACTACGCCAAATTGTACAATCTGGAGTCCGCCTCCTCTCCCACAGATATAGCACTCAAGAAGGCACGCATACAAACATACCTCTCAGACGTAGGGCTCCCCACAATCACCCCGGAACAGGCAGCTGACCTAGAAGACCCGATTACCACATCCGAAATACTAACTACCATTAAATCCCTCCCGACTGGCAAGAGCCCCGGGCCGGACGGCTTCACCAGGGCCTACTACTTGAAATTCTTTGACAGTCTGCAAGCTCCTATGTGCACACTGTTCAACTCCCTTAAGACTACTGGATCACTGCCACTAGAGACCTCCCTGGCCCACATTACGGTACTCCCAAAAGACGGCAAAGACCCCACCCAGCCACAAAGCTACCGCCCAATCTCCCTCCTAAATACCGACCTCAAAATCTTTTCTAAAATTCTAGCTAATCGCATAAAATTCTTACTCCCTGACTTGGTCCACGCAGATCAGACGGGCTTCATCACAGGTCGGGAAGCTAGAGACAACTCCAACAGAGCTTTGCAGTTAATACATTGGACACACACACGCGGTCGGATGCCTCCATACCTAATTCTGTCCACAGACGCGGAGAAGGCATTCGACCGCGTGGACTGGGACTTCCTGCACGCAGTGTTACAGGGCACAGGACTAGGCCCCCACATGTTGAAATGGGTCTCGGCCCTATATGTGTCCCCAACAGCCCAGGTCAAAGTGAATGGCAGCCTCTCTTCACCATTCCCTATCCGAAACGGCACGAGACAGGGATGCCCACTCTCACCACTGCTGTTTGCACTGGTCCTTGAACCACTGCTGCAGAAGGTCAGAGACAATCCTAATGTTAAAGGAGTGCAGGTGGGCTCGCAGGAGCACAAACTTTCCGCCTATGCGGATGACATATTGTTCCATGTAACAGATCCACAAGTCTCGTTGCCAAATCTGATGAGAGAATTAGTGAAGTATGGTGAGGTATCCAACTTTCGAATAAATTACACTAAGTCCGAAATACTCCCAATAACTATCCCTCCGACCATGACTGACTCACTGAAAAGCTCGTTCCCATTTACATGGGCCTCCCCCTCGATGAAGTACCTAGGGGTCCAGCTCACAGACAGACCGGACTCCCTATATACGAACAACTACGTACCCCTGCTTAAGAAAATAACATGCGACCTAAAGACCTGGGACCAAACTCACTTCACCTGGGTGGGACGAACAAACATCCTAAAAATGACTGTATTGCCCCGAATCCTATTCCTCCTGCAGATGATACCAATTCATATTCCCAAACGTTTTTTTGCAGACTTACGCAGTCTCTTCATAAAATTTGTGTGGGGTGGGAAGAAACCACGCTTAGCCATGTCCACACTCCACAGGGCAAAGCTGAAAGGAGGCCTGGGCATCCCCAACATACCCCAATACTATCAAGCAATTGCGCTGCAGCGCATCCTGAATTGGAGGTCCCATGCACACCTTAAACTCTGGGTTCCCCTGGAGAAAACGATGGCAGGCAGGGACTTATCTTACGCACCCTGGGTCCCTACTGGAGAGAGGGGACTTTCAGAGTGGGTCTCCCCATTAACAGTTCACGCCCTGAAAACATGGGACACAGTGAATACACGCCTAAATTTAGCGACACGGCTATCCCCACTGACTCCGGTGAGTGGATACCCATGGTTTCCTCCAGGGGAACAAATGTCCGCACTGGGTACTTGGACGAGGGATGGGCAGATTCAAATCTCGAGATTCATAGAGGGGGGCTCGGTAGTACCACTCACCACACTGAGGGAACGATATGGCAGCTTCCCTTTCGATTTCTGGAGACACCGCCAGCTAGAAACTTTCATGACTAAAGGCCACAAGCTGACACAATATAGGACCACCCTGACGGAATACGAGAACTTGTGGGCGACATCAGAGCCACTTACTCACCTGATCTCGACTCTATACGGCCTGCTAGAATCCGCTACACCCAACCCCAAACCCCAGTTTGTCAGGGAATGGGAGAAAGACCTCCAACATGTCCTGACCGAAAACCAACTCCACTCAGTATACGACCTAACCCATAAGAGCTCCATAGATTCGAAGACCCAAGAGAATAACTACAAAATCCTATCACGGTGGTACAGAGTACCCACCACTTTGGCTAGGATATTCCCCACCACCTCTGACACGTGTTGGAGGGGATGCGGAATGAGAGGCACTTTCCTCCACATCTGGTGGGAGTGCCCGGTTTTAAAGCCATTTTGGGACATGGTCAGTAAACATATAAAAGACAGTTTGGAGATAGACATCCCAGCTCAGCCACAACACTTTCTACTACACATACCCCCCATACCAGTATCAAGGTACAGAAAAAGTGCCCTCCCCCACCTCCTCAACGCGGCTAAACGCTTAATACCAGTATACTGGAAGTGCTCGCGGATACCCAGCGAGCAGGAATGGTTGGGGAAGGTGGGGGAGATCATGGAAGCAGAAAGTTGGCTAGCTACCTGCCGGGACACCAGGGATAAATTCGAATCCACATGGGCCTCATGGAAATCCCACGTACAGGACACGACAACGCCATCATCTAGTCTAGACATAGCACTACTTGCTCTAGCGGACCCGTCCTTCAAGAAGCTCGCCCAGGCGAACCTCCCTTCAACATCTCAGCATCTGCAAGACCTGCCTAAGGTAGGCTCACAATGAATCCAGTGAGGCCTTCCGATATGACCTTCATCCCCCCCCCCCCTAACTCTCTATAGACTCTCTTTCTTATTCTCCATCCTTCCTTCTACTATTTCTTCTCCAGTATTGTTTAAAGGATCCCTAGTTAGACCCTTATAGTACCAATATGGTGAACCAAAAGGATGTTTATCTGGACCACAGTGACGGCCCTCTAGTTTATACTAATTTTCAAATGTTTGCTTCCCCTTGTGCGGCCACCCTGTGAGCCCCAGTGTTCGATGGTTATAAAATTTTGGGGAAACACTGACACAGCACCTTTGATCGGGCAGGGACGAGCCCCCACCCCCCCCCCCTTGGCCTTACCGGCCCGGAGGGGGGGAGGCCTGTCCAAGTGGACCGAATGTCTGGGACAGGAGGGGTGCCGTTACTGGCGAACTAAATGCAGTGCCCCCTTATGTTATTAGTGTTACAGATATATGTTTGTACCTTGGACAGGACATGAGTACACCATTGTGCCTTTGATCCCCCCCCCTATGCCCCTCCCTACCCCCGAACCCTCCCCCCCTCTCTATCCCTCCTGTGATGCTATGTTATCGCAAAGTTAATGTATTTGTATTGAAAATGGAAAATAAAAATTATACAAAAAAAAAAAAAAAAATTGACACTGCATGCTCCATTACCATAAAATTTGAATCCTAACTTACAGCCATACGCTCGGCAGTCAGCCACTCCTCCTCCTCTGGATTGCCATGTCTGTGTGTGTAGTAGGACACACTTGATATTACTTTGTTCACTTCATTAAGCGCATTCATTTTTCCATTAAAGGACGAAATTTGTAACAACCTATGAAAAAAAAAAAAAAAAACAGTTCAAGTACAGCCTACAGCAGTCACTGAATGGAAATTCAAATAAATACAAAACAATATGGTTAACATGGCAACTTTAATTCTATGAAAGAAAAGCAACTGCATCTATAAAGCACCCATATGAGAGTGACATATGTCGTGCTACTGGGTGACCTTCAATCCTCTAGCATCTACCTGTAACAGAAGAGAGACCTCTCTATGTTGTACTGCATGCGGAATGCTGCAAGCAGAAAAGGAGTGCCAGTCAGACTATGATATTCTGGCAACTGCATCCCCTGAAACCACCTTTATTGAACGTAATCCATAAAAGCAACAAAAAACAGTGATGAGGGCTGGAGAGGGGGAAAACATGTTTCCCGCTTGCTAGTGCTTAACCACAGCTATATTTAAACACTAGTAAGCATGCAAAGCATTGGCTCCTTTTATAAATCAGTGAATGTGGCTGTGACCAAACATTCAAGGGTGGTAACAGTCACAAAAAAAAAAAAAAAAAAATGCACCAGGAAGCTTCTTAAGCCGTTTATGTCAAGATTCACGGCTTTATAAAATAAGCCCCCAAATCCTATTTGCAATAAAGGATTTTCAACTTCCTTTGCGCAGTATTGGGCACGTGCAGTATTGGGTACAATCCCAGTATATGGCAGGTGTTGGGATGAACAAACTCCACATACGAATGCAGGGGAGTTACGTCATGCCAGAACTGCCGATCAAGATGACCGAAGATGCCACACCTCGAAGAAGCCAGGTAGAAGGTGGCTGTGCTGGCAAGGGAGCTTGGACATCGCATCCCTGGACCAAAAACTGAGTATAGTTATGCTTTAAAATCCATGGGTTGCAAAATGATTTTCTTTATTCATTCGAGAGAAAAATTCTAAATCGCAAATGTACTTCAAAGAAATTCAATTAAGCTTTGACACATTTGATAGTTAGGGACCATTAAAGTGGTATTAAACAAAGAAGCAAACCTATTGCCATATATCAATTCTTTGCTGCGGTAGCTTTATTAGTTTTACTTTAAGGTTTTCTTATTTTCATATGTTGATCTGGCAAGTAGGTCTGTTTTTCAACAGAACAGGCTGTCCTACAAATGTAGCAGTTAGATGGTTGAGACAAACCATTTACCACCTACAGGGGTGTGCAAAATGGTAAGCTTTTAATTTATGTGGTTAAGTTTGGCTTCAATTTCTTAATATATTGTACCTAAATCTGCTAGTATATCTAACACTGCCCGTCCCCCCCAGATTAAAAATGCTGCTGTCCAAAGGAGTTTTTTTATTTTTCCATCCAATGTGTAGGCACCCTAAAGCAGGAAGTGTGTTTCTGGCCAGTTCACCAAGTGAAAACAGAGAAGGGGGAGAGGGGGGGATAAAAGTAATGCAGCCACATTGAATAACTGGCAAGCTGCAATACATAGAATTTTTGGATTAGTACCACTTTAATACCACAAAACCTGCATTTTCATGCGTTTTGTGTTAAGATTTTTTGCTTACTGCATTTTCCTGCAACACTGCACACATGTTGTGATGTATTACACATTGTGGGGATGCACTAGTGTGCCTTTGAAAACTATTAGCACCACAACACAAGTGTTTTTCAGGTTATCGCAATGACATCTATACTAAATGTAAAAAAAGTCATTAGGTAGCATATACTGTGGTTAGATTTCACACGCAAACAAAATACTTTGAAATTTACTCAGATGTAGTTACTTACCTAAGAATCATTTTAAGTCTAAAAATTTCTAAATTTTTGACAGTTTCTTCTTGTCCTGGAACACGGGAAGCTAAGTTTTTAAGAGATTTTATAATCATAGATAGTGCATCATTTTTGGCTTCATTTTTTGCTTCTTTTTTCAACTCGTCGTCAGTTAAATTTTCTAGAAATTGAGGGACCATTTCTATAATTGGAAGAAAGTATTTCTTGACTGTATGAAGTGTTAAAAAATCATAGCACTGTCCAAATGGCCTGCAAAAAATAAAAAAATTAATGATTCATGAAACAAAAGTACAACTTTCTCTAATTTTTTTGATTGAGTTTACTCCCTGAAATGTTAAAATGTGGACTTGGTTTGATCTCGTTGTGGGAGGACATGCCCACGGGTGCAGTAACTACCTCTATTTGTGCCTAGGAGTTCCTGGTGCAATATTTAGCTGCCAACGGACATGAATAGTCACAGGCAGCTTTACAGTGATATGTGCTGCTACTCGTCTAAAGCGGCGCATGTGCATAGATTAATTTTTCCCACTGCCTGGGGCATGATGATATCAAACCCGCAAATGCGCATGTGTGTTGCTATGGCTATTTTGTGATTTTTTTTTAAAACAAAATATAGCATTAAAGAGGAAGTAAACCTTCCTCACAAAAAAAAAAAAAAACGGAACCTGCAAGGCAAAGGCATAATGAGCTAGTATGTTATTTATAGGAAAAAAGGGGAAAAGGGAAAGGATAACAAGGGTACACACAATTTGTCTGATCGATTGATTAATAGATCAGCATACAATCATAAACCTAAATGGTTAATGTCACCGTAGCCATAAGCACAAGTAGGAAAAAAAGGGGGACTGAGATCGCAAGAACCGGGCCCATATAGAAGCTACTTCTGGTAACAAAGTTATAAATTGAATCCTCCAGATTAATATAATTTGAAGTTTAATGATAAAGTTTGGGTATCTTTCTTAAAAAAGGAATGACATATTCCTATTAGCAAGGACAAACTAGACAAGACAACATGAAACAACCATATAACAACATGTAGTGCACCACGGTGACCATACAGCAGAAATAGTCAGTTGGAACCGATTGGTTAGGTAAATTATAGTAGGTTTGAGAATAATCATCTCTTAGTCATATACCAATAGGTTCCCCAACTGACCATAGCCCTGATGGGAATATGACTGCTGAACAGGATATAAAGTCACATCACCAGTGATTGTAAATAATATTTAACAATAACAGTTCTAACAATATTCATCAGTACTGGTATGAAGTTGGTTATTTATCCTTTGGGTAGCTCTTTGAATATTAAGGAAGCACGGCAAATTCAGTCTTATTTGCGGAATAATCCCGCCATGTTTGTCAGAAAGTCTCGGTCTCAGTCCACCTTTTTTTCCCCATAATGAGCTAGTATGCATAGCATACTAGCTCATTATGAATGACTTACCTGAGAACGAAGCCCCCAAAGCGCTCCTCATCCACGATCTTCTCCGTCGCTATCATTCCCGGAGTGACTTCCGGGTCTCGCCGCTCCATCACTGTCATTCGCTGGAGCGGCGATGACGTCACTCCTGCGCATGCGCACAAAAGCGGCATATCGCCGTGATCTCGCCATGCGCAGTGCGCCTGCCCGCCGCTGTCTACGGCGCCGTACACAGCGGTGCCTGTTTTTTTCTAAATATCTCCTAAACCATGTAGGTTTAGGAGATATTTATTGGACCTACAGGTAAGCCTTAATCTAGGCTTACCTGTAGGTCAAAGTGGTTTGTAAGGGTTTACAACCACTTTAAGATCATGTATTGTTTTACAAGCTAGGCTTTCCCTATTGGTATGGAAGTTAACATGTTGGACTGGTTTGTGAAGCTCAGCACAGGAAATGATGTAGGGAGGAAGTGGGGGGGAGGAGAAAGGACTTGAACAACCATGAGTTTGACGGCAAATAGCAGTTGTTTGCAGGACTTCAGAGAAGCCAGAAACAACAGTTTAGTGTATGCCCATCACATACATTGTAAATGCTTATTTGCTAAAAAGGATAGTTAGCTTGTGCATGCTGTAGGCATATTTTGCAATACCTTGTATGCTTTGAATTGTTTTTCCTGCAGTGGTATGTGCAGCATGTTAGTAAAATAAACATAATTACACTATAAAAGTTTATTTTCAGGCTGCTTTGCTTTACTGCAAAAGAACCTTGAGACCCCTTAAGACCCCTTTCACACTGAGGCAGTTTTCAGGTGTTTTAGCGCTAAAAATATCGTATGTAAAGCGCCTGAAAACTGCCTCTCATGCCTCCCCAGTGTGAAAGCCTAAGTGCTTTCACACTGGGGCGGTGCACTTGCAGGACAGGAAAAAAAAAAAAGTCCTGCAAGCAGCATCTTTGGGGCTGTGTAGGAGCGCTGTATACAGCATTCCTACACTGCCCCTGCCCACTGGAATCAATGGGCAGCGCTTCCGAATCGCCACAACACGGGCGCTTTTAACTCCTTCGGCCCCTAGCAGGGGTTGAAAGTACCCTGCTAGTGGTCGAAATAGTAGATTGACACTTCCTGTCCTCTTTTAGGACCATTTGGCAACAAACAAAACATCAATTTTACGAATCTGAGCGGTCATTAGACCTTGACCGTTCTCACCACATCAAGAGAATGTAGTGACCCTTCTTCCACAGAAAACGAGGTTCTGGGGAAAGAAAAAAAAAATGAAGGCAGAACAATATCCTGGTTTAAATGAAAACCCGATACTACCTTTGGTAGGAATTCAGGATGAGGCTGCAATAAACCTCAACCTAATGAATAACCAATATGGCTCTTTACAAGAAAGATCAACCAACTCTGATACTTGTCTTGCAGAAGATATGGCAACCAAGAAAATTATCCCCCCCCCCACCCCCCCTCGTCAAGAGGACCAAGGGAATATCTCATATTGGCCCAAAAGGCTTCTTCTGTAAGCCGACAGGACTAAAATCAAGTCCCCAGGGTTCAGGGGTGGCCAAACTGGAGAATTTAAATCTGCGTTACCCCCTGAATGAAGTTACGAAGCAGAGAGTGAGAAGCAGAGAGTGAGAAGCAAGCGGTCGTTGAAAAGAAAAACCGATAAGGCCGACATCTGGCCTTTGATATTACTCAAGGCCAGCTTCATTCTAATCCTAGCTGTAGGAATTCAAGGATCCTACCTAGGATATATATTTCCTGGGGTGCCAACCCCTGGTTCACACCAGGAGACATATGCCTTCCAGATTCTATAGTATATGACTCTGGAGGCCAGCCTCCTAGCATTAACCAAAGTAGAAACTACTGAAGCGAACAGCCAACAATCTTTCAGAATGTGGGTCTCAATAGCCAAACCACTAAATTTAGCATTTGTAAGGTAGGATGGAATACCAGACCTTGCGAGAGCAGGTCTGGCCATAGTGGTAGGGTCCAAGGGTCCCCTACCGCCATCTTTACAATCTCGGCAAACCAAAATCTCCTGGGCCACAAGAATCACCTCCTTCCCTTCTTGCTTGATCCTGCGGGAAGGCACAGAAGCAGCAGAACAGGAGGGAACGCATAGATTAGTGAAAAACTGATCCCACAGAAAAAAACAAGGTATCTGTTCCGTATGCCATCGGATCTCTTGTCCATGACACAAAGTTGTCGATCTTGTTGAAACTGGATGCAAACAGATCCACATCCGGAACTCCCCATCTTTGGCGTATTGACAGAAAGATGTCCGGGTGAAGGGACCCTTCACCCGGGAACAATTGTTGGCAACTCAAGTAGTTCGCCTGCCAATTCTCTATCCCTGGAATGAAAATTGCCGATGGGCAAAACACAACATTTCTTGCCTAAGATAGAATATGATTCACCTCTTTCTGGGCCATACGACTTCTCGAGCCCCCTTGGTGAATGATAAAGGCCACAGCTGTGGTACTGTCGGATTTGATTCTGACAGGACAATTATGAAGTTTGAGCATCCAGGCCTCGAGGGCCAGGCGTACTGCCTGAATCTCTAGAATATTGATGGGCAAAGTCATCTCTGATTTGGACCATTTCCTTTGGACAGATGCCTTCTCCAGGACTGCTCCTCAGCCCAGAAGGCTGGCATCTGTTATTACCACCTTCCAGGTAACTGGTAGAAAGGATTTTCCTTTTTGAAGCTTCTTGGATATCAACTACCAATAGAGGCTCTGACGCACTTTGGGGGATAAACGCATTGGGAAGTCCAGAGCATGGACCTTCTTGTTCAAAGTTGACAGGATACTGTTTTGCAGCAGTCTTGAATGAAACTGCGCATAAGGAACGGCCTCGAAGAAGCCACCATCTTTCCCAACTTCATGCAAAGTCGAATAGAAGGATTCTTCTTTTTTTTAATCAACTGAATTAGTTCCCTTATAGAACTGATCATTTCCTGGGGGGAAAAAAAACAAAACAAGCTCTTCTGAGCTGTATCTATGATCAGCCCCAAGTACTGCAATCTCCTTTATGGTGTTAAGGAGGATTCCTCTAGGTTGAGAATCCAACCTAAGTATTCCAGGTCACTGACTGCGGTGACCAAAGTTTGGATTAAGCGGGCTACCAAATGGTCTATCAAGAGGAGATCGTTTAAGTAGGCTAGTAATGTTATACCTTGAGCCCTTAACCTGGCTAAAGGAGGAGCCAGGACCTTTTTAAACACTCGAGGTGCAGTAGCTAGACCGAAAGGCAGAGCTACAAACTGGAAATTACGATTTTCTCCCTCGAAGCGTAGAAAGTTCTGGTGAGCAGGGAAAAATCAGCACATGGAGATAAGTATCCTTGATGCCGATTGACGCCAGAAGTTCTCCCCCTTGTAGGATGATCTACTACTGAGACTACTTATCGGATTGACTCCATGTGAAAAGAACGGATATCCAAAAAACAGTTTAGATGTTTGAGATCTAAAATGGGTCTGACATCCATGTTTGGTTTTGGAACCGTGAATAGGTTTAAATAAAACCCTAAACCTTGCTCTTCCAAGGGGACTACCGATATCACTCTGAGACAAGAGATGTCCAAAGCTAGAAAGACTTTTTCAATGGATCTCTGGGAACCTTTTATCTGAGAAAACGAGGCGACGGGAACTCTTGGAACTCCCATCTGTCTTGACAATGTTCCTGCCACACCCTTGAAAACTGTAGAAGCCTTCCCCCCACTCGAGCCAGCGGGGGTGCCCCTTCATAAGGAGGCTTTAGTATTTTGTTTTGTGGGTTTCCTCCCCCAGGTCCTCTGTGACCCTGGGACTGGCCCTGAGGTTTACCTCTTGAACCTGACGGTGGAGGCTGTCGTGACTGCCTGGAGGCTGATGCCCATGGCACTGGAGAAAAAGCAAGTTCAAAATAAAAAAAATGCTTGAACTTCTTAACCGGTAAAAGGAAACTTTCCCCATTAGAAATTCTTTGGATATACTTATCCAGATAGTCTCCAAATAACCATTCACCATGAAAAGGGAAACTGGTCAAGAGCTTTTTGCATGGTGCGTCGGCTGACCAATTTTTCAACCATAGGATTCTATGCACATGTATCAGCCCCAGCATGAGCCGTGAGGCTTGGAGAATAGAATCTTTCATAGCGTCTACTGTAGAACACAACGCTTCTGATATCCCGGCCAAATTCTGGGCCTGATCAGGAATAACTGAGTATCTCTATAAACTGGTCCTATAAAGGACCGAGATAGTCGCTGCCAGTGCCGGTTGAATGACTGAACCTGCGAGCGGAAAAAAAAAGGCACTCCAACTTTTTATCTGTTGGATCCTTTAACAATGAGCACTGTCTATTGGACAAGTCAGGTTTTTGATTACAGAGGATATAGCAGCTTTAATTGCTGGAATTCCCCTCCATAGGAGAAAGTATTGAAAAACTTTGTCGGGAGGAAAAATAAAATGTTTATCTGGGTGCTCCCACTCAGAATAAGCTTTCTTAGCCATGAATGGATAGGAAAAGCATGAACCGATTGGGGAGGCTTTTTGGCAAACCAGAAGTGGGCTCATCGACTGACTGCGTTACTGGCAGAAAAAATGTGGAGCAGACCAATTCAGTGAGAGATTGTACCAACAACCTTTCCTGCAAACCTGATACTTCCATATCAGGTTCTTCGGAAGAGGAGACATCAGCCTCTTCCTGGTCCTTTGGGAGAAAATTGTCATCTCTCAGGAACTGAATTTATTCACTCTTAAGGGGGAATATGATCAACATGTTTAAATATATAGTGAACTTTGTGTTGAGTTATCCACTTTACGGTCATCACAGGAGGACAAGGGGGCTCTCTCTATGTCTAGAGGCAAAGAGATTTTATCTCCAAATACAGAAAGGTTTCTTTACAGTAAGAGCTGTGAAAATGTGGAATAGACTCCCTCCGAAGGTGGTTCTGGCTAGCTTAGTAGATTGCTTTAAGAAAGGCCTGGATACTTTCCTAAATGTACATAATATAACAAGGTAGTAACATTTATAGGTAAAGCAGATCCAGGGAAGGAATTTTTTCCCCTGCTGTAGCAAATTGGAGCATGCTCTGCTGGGGTTTTTTGCCTTCCTCTGGATCAACTGTGGGTATATTGGATTATATGATATTTAATTTTATATTTTTTATAGTTGAACTGGATGGTCTTTTTTCAATCTAACTATGCATGTCTACAGCACTTCCCCTCTTTTTAAAAAAAAAAGGTCTCTTTTCAATGCGATCCAAGGGAGGGAAAGCAGAAACGGCTAGGGGGGGGGGGTCTGGAAGCTGCCGAGCACCGTGCCGTTCGTGCAGTTTTTTTAACCTTGCAGCGTCCCCCCTCCCCCAAAAAGAGAGGGGAAGAAAACCAGCACAGGGGGGCGTCTGGTGGGGAGAGGAAACCCCCCAGACTTACTTGAGGTCTGCTACTTGGCCGGAGGAAGAAGAACCTGCAGCTTCCAAGACACAGCGTGGGCTCTCTGAGAAGCATGAGACGGTAAGTGCTCAATACAGCCCTCATTGGTGACACATAGGCATGACAACATTTACTAAATTAAAACAGACATTCATAAGAAAATTAAAAAAATTTCTTAGAAAACTCAACTATCCCGCCACAGTGTTTTCTGTGGTAAAACCAACAGACCCAATCTTCACCCTTCATGGTGGGTTCCATTAAACCTTCAGGAGCTGGGGATCCTCGAGGAAACCCATAATCCTGGATCTGTAATAGCACCACCACCAGTAAAAATTTTATGGCCTTAATAACAAAAAAATATTGGATCCCGTGGTCCAGCTCTCTAAAAGAGAAACGTTACAAGCAAGACCTAATTTCTTTAGATACGAGGCCCGGGTACCATTCAATTCTGTCAAAAAGACACTTTGAACGGATCCGGCTGCATATAGGGAGTGCACTTTTTAATTTACAGCATGTCAGTGTACATCACCTGAAGGTGGCCTATAACCCACATAGTAACTACTATGGCTCTGTGTCCCGCGATGTACGATAAGAAGACAAGGGTAAGAAACCCAACAACCACACAGGTGACAGCTTAAAGCACCTTGATACTAATGCATTCATTAACTGAGGCCTCAGAGGACAAGGTGCAGGACACACAAATGTGGGATACAGATACTTAAAAACTCAAGAGACCTTGTGGAATGACCTCAGAAAGGAAAGGGTATATTCAACAGATGCGGGGGGAACGTTTTGGATGGAAATTTTTGTGCTGTGTTCCAGTCCCATATCATGATTGGGAAAATGGCTTGCCTCCAATGTGCCCAGTTCACACTAGTGTTGCGTTGATGTGTGGGTGGTGTGCACTGAAAAAGTAATGCGTGCAATACTTTTTTGCAAGCGCAAGCCAACCTGCCCCTTCACACTGTGCGGCCAGCTATTGAATAAAATATCTGTGCGATATTTCAATAAAATTTCATTTAAAAAAAATTAAACAGTGCGATGCAATCAGATCAACGCATCTGCACTGTTACAATCCCACCAGGTCGTGCTGTAAGGCAGCAGCTGGTGGGATTTGGCCCTTAAACGTATTCTTCTTGGGCAGGAGTGTCTCTTCTCCAGTGACTTCCTTGCTGGCCATATAAAGAGATTCACCAAACACATGTTAAGGATCAAAAGGCATGCATTAAAAGTGCCTCTTAACAAGCTTTTAGCCACAAAATCCTGCACATGTGCACAGAGATAAGACACATTCTAGAGACCCAACTCTAGAGTGTCAACACAAAACAATAACGCTGAACGCACCAGCTGCAATTGTTCTTAGAGAATAAGGTGCTGAAATACATGTTCATATTCTCTATTCATTTAGTTTGCCCACAATATTAATTTCTCTATACGCTCCGCTTGCCTACAATAACTCGGGACAGAGCTATTGCTAAACGCAGTCCAAGACTCCAACTTCCAAAACGGTTATCTGAGAAAGAAAGCCTCAATAGGCAATATGACCAATGTTGGAGCATCAGTCATTGCAAGAAATTAATTGGGGTATTAAAACAAGGCATTTAATCATATTTAAAGAAATGCTGGGGAACTTTTAAACACTTCTGTTTGGCAAAATAACTTTAACTGAATAAATAATTTTGGACATTACTACTTACTTTATAAGAGCTGCAATGATTTGAACATTCAAAGCTGAGCCATTCATAAAGCGATCATGCAGAATCTGGAACCCGTTTAATGTGCCAAATTTATTAATGAGGTCGACTAACCAGCCCTTAAAAATGAAAGAGAAACAGACGACATTACATATATTATCCATACAGACATTTTTCCAAAATAGCCAACTTTAAAGAGAACCAGTAAGCAAAGTGAAGCAGGAATTTTTCTATGACACTGTCAAATTTGAACATGTGTGCTTTGGGAATGCGTAGTAGTGGTAGTTTTGCGTGTTACAGTGTCATTCATTCTGCACTTTGAGCCTTTACGTTAGGCAGCCCATTAGAGCTGCACGATTCTGGCTAAAATGAGAATCACGTTTTTTTTTTTTTTTACTTAGAAGATAGATCACGATTCTCGCGGCGTAACTATCTTTCGCATTAAATTTTTTTTTTAATTCATTGAAGTGTATTTTGTCCCAAAAAATTGCCTTTGAAAGACCGCTGGGCAAATACAGTGTGACAAAATATAGCAGCAATTGACATTTTATTCTTTAGGGTCTCTGCTAAAATATATATAATGTTTGGGTTTCCAAGTAATTTTCTAGCAAAAAATATTGATTTTAACTTAAACAAGTGTCAGGAAAAAGATTTAGACTTTAAGTGGTTAATCTTCCTGCATTTACACCTTGTTTAAAAACTTGGCAGACTGCCTGTGATTTTTTTTTCCACACAGAAGTTTTTCCCTTTGATCTAAGAAAGAAGTGTTAGTTACACTGTTTTATGTTAAACTTGGCAGACTGTCCAGATGTTTTCTTTTGACAGCTGAGTGAGCAGTCTCTCCACTTGTTATATGATAGAATGGCAAACTCTGCAATAGAGATTGTCAGAGGGGTTGAATAGAGATCATGATTTTTTTTAACTATTAAAAAGGAGTTACCTTGCTGGTGCACTCCCGAGTCCATCATTTGGCGCATCCACAGCCCCCCCCCGTCAATCGATCTGATTGACAGCAGCAGGAGTCAATGGCTGAGCTGCTATCAATCTATCCAATCAAGAGCCGAGAACACCGGGCAGAGGGACGGCATGTCCCTGCTGTGGAAAATTCCAGGGCTCCGGTAAGTAAAATGGGGGGTGTTAGGAATATCCAATCAACTCGAGATGTATTAAGAAGTAAAAAATGTATTTCTAATATGTTAACACATTAGGATCCCCTTCCTTACACACCAAAAGTTCGGCAAGGGATGAACAAAGGCAATATCTCTTCTTACCTAAAACCTTCATAACCCAGCCCCTATTTTCCTATTGGCTGAGGAAAGCACAGCTCACTTATCTGGGTGAAATTCGATATATACCTTTATTATGTGAAGACTGCGCTTTCCTTTACAATCTTATGTTACCATATATGGTTATTCAATCATCCTGAATTCTTACTGTGGAGCTAATTAAAACATACATAACAAATTAATACAAAGTGCCCATAGGTGGGATTAAAAACCAGTCTCAGGATTGTTTTCCAAATAGTCACACAATAAACATTTAAAACTTTTCTAACAGGGGGGGGGGGGGGGGGGGGCTAGTCACTGCCAGGTGAAAAAACAGGAGGGAGGGTTTACAACCCCTTTAAGCACAGGCAACACACATGTCAGAATATGAAGTTCAAAAGCCTGACACAAGAATAAAAGTAAATAAGGAGCACAAACATCTAATCCTGGACTACTTGAAAATAGAACTTTAAATTTAAAAAAAAAATTGATTTTCAAACAGTAATGTCTCTTCTGCAATAAAAACCCGGCTATCAGAGCAGGGGAGAGAAGAGACTGGAAATACACTTTAACCCCTTCACGCCGACGTAACACATATGCGGCCTATTGGCATTGGGCTTTTTTACGTGGAGCTGCATATATGTTTCTCCCTTTGTGCTGGGGACACACAGAGACCAGAATTTCACAGAGAGCCCCGTACTAACGATTGGGACTCGGATCTCCTGATTTCGGGTCACCCGAGTACTGTGGTAGCCTTCGATTGGCTACCACAGTGATCAGCCACTGAAGCCCACCCTGGCTTTTTTCTGTAAATGGAGAAAGATTTGATGCATCTCGTTCCTTCCAGAAAAAATAAAGTGTTTGTAAAAGTTTTTTTTAAATAAAGCACACAAAATAAAAAGAAAAAATAAAGAAAAAATACCTAGATCAAGGTTTGATCTAGGTTAGTGCTTAGGTCAGTATATTTTGGACAGAATTTTTTTTTTAATATTATTTTAATTAGCATCGGTGTTTTAGGGTGCCTTCACACCGAGGCGCCGGCGGCAAATCGCCGCTATTTTTAGTGGCGCTTTACCGTTGTTTAGCAGCGCTATTTGGCCGCTAGCAGAGCGCTTTTAACCACCCGCTAGCATCCGAAAAGGGGTTAAAACCGCCCGCATCGCTAGTCGGCGCTGCCCCGTGGATTTCAATGGGCAGGGGCACTTTAAAAAAGCGGTGTATACACCGTACCTACAGCGCTGCAAAGATGCTGCTTGCAGGACTTTTGTTTACCGTCCTAAAAGCGCACCGCTCCAGTGTGAAAGCACTCAGGCTTTCACAGGAAGACCTCAGAGCTTGTTTTGCCTTTACTTAAGGTGAGAGGCTGGGGAAACCACTGGCTCATGCACACTGGGGATCGGTTGCATGAGTCATTGATCTGATTGGATGAATCTAAATTCACACTGAAAGGAGAGTGCTGCAATTATACTTCACAACTGGATTGCACTGTTTTTTGCACATATTAATGGATGTTTTGCATTTATTTGAAGAACTGTGCATCTATCACTTGATTGCACTTATTTTGGATGTATTTATTACTCATTATTGCAGATTTTTAGCACATTTATCAATTTGTTGCACATTTTCATACATATTTTTATTTTATTTATTATTTTTTATTACATAGATTCGTATACAGCTTCTTATTTTTGCACAGCTTTGGCTTAATTCGTTTTTTTTCCATCATACAGATTCTGCACAGTTTTAGTCATTACCATTTTAAATTCCCAGTCTTTGTTATTTTGCAATTCTGTCACCATTTTCACTTTATTTGCGGTATTTTGCACATATTTGCACCAAGGGTACACTTAGATGTGATTATTTTTTATTAATTAGTAATTTCTAGATTTTTTTATTGGTCTCTACCCCAATTAGCAGGTGTTTTTTTGCATTTTAGTGATTTCTTTTTTACACTTTGCCCACTAGACTCATTTTCCGTTTATTCATCGATACATAGCCATTTTTGAACCCTATCAGCTTACCTTATTTGGTTATTTGGAATAAGGATTGAGTGTTTAGTCTCAGCAATTGGTTATATTTGTCTGATTATCTTAGGATTGGATGCTCACGAATTGTGTTAGCACAGATTTTTTTAATCATTGACTATACAATACTGATGAGACATTAACTGTGAAGGACGCTATCTATTCCTTTGGATTTATGTTATGTGTCACTTCCAAAGGTTTATTCTACTTTGTAGCTATATTTGATCCTCAAGCGCCACAAATCAGTTGGAGAATGATACATTGTTGCACGGAAGAATTTCTATACTATCAATGGTTGCTTTTATCCTATTATCCATAATTTTAGTGGATGATTTGATTTTTACTATTTCTTTATTATTTTAGCGCCGCAGTCCTCTATTATTTTATATATATTATGATAAAATTACATTTTAGAAACCTTTCGAAAAAAAAAAAAAAGCTCACAGACTCTTTTCTTGCTACTGTATAAAAGGGCATTTGATTTCAACCAACTTCAATGCAGCTAAATGCAAGTCAAAAAAAGCTCAAGAAGCACAAGAAAAAACAAGTCTGAAGGCATATAATTATAAAACGCTAAATTGAATGACATGTTCAATAGAAAGTCTTACCATTTGTAATATTATAAACATATTTAAAAAGAAACCACAACAGGCATGTACACAATCAGAGATAAGGGTAAAAGACTTACCTTTGGGGAACGTGGATCAGGAGGACGGGCAAACAGCTCATCTTCTGCCAACTGAACTCCAGCTGGGACAGTCTCTGATGGGCGTGTACCATTGTAGATATGAAATTTACAATGAGGATTTAAGGCCATTGCTAGTAATTCAAGAAGAGGAAACCAATCTTGGGAAAGCTTGGCCACACATAGTTCCACAAGGCGATGAGTATTGTTAATTATACACCTCTGTATTAAGAGGAGACAAAATGCCACCAAGAAAAAAATCAGAAACAAAAATTTTGGATTAGCTTAAGTAAATACACGTCACGCATTTCCATCTACAGAGATATTACTGTACAAAAGACTGAACGGTCAACAGTTGAACTAAGAAAAAGGTGAAATCAACATCCTCCCACCCATCTAGTCCCTTGCTGCATGTATGTACCCTTAACTATTCCCATCTTTTGACACCCTCTCCAGCCAGTATAACAGTGCTAAACTTCATAAAACCACACTGCAGGCTGTAAAGCTACATACTGCTCACAGTGGCTCATTGGTCAGCACTGGCCACATGAACTTGACTGCACTTATGAAAATCTTGGCTTTGTTCCAAAAAGCTTCAAATGTTTTTTTATTGGTCAGTCGAGTCACATGGCCAGCAATGATCAAGGAGTTTGGACCATTACTCACATTATGTGGTTACAAAGCCTCTGATGCTCCGTAGAGATGTTTCCCAGTGCGGGAAAAGCGGGAGAGGGTGGCAGAAGATGGAGATCATATAAGGTACATGCAGCAGGTACCAGAGGGGTGCAGTAAACGTTACAGGTTAGTTCACCTTTTCATCTTTTGTGTAAAGATAACCTTTAAAAGCGTCTAAATAAATAAACCAGGGTTAATGGCTATAATGTCAATAAGTACAGAAGGAAAAAAAACATAACTTACATGGATCTCAAACTTCCAGCCACTTACTGCCTCATCAGTAAGAATTTTTGTAAAAGATATTGTTAGACCATCTCTAAAGAATCGTTGGCATGCTTCACTTTTTACATCAAGGCCTACACAAAAAGTAAAAAATAAATAAATAAATAAAAAAAAACAGTGCATTAAAAATAGACCACAACTTTGAAGTACAAGCCACTCTAGAGAAAAAAAAAAAAAGCCATCTAATCTTAACCCCCAAAAAGACAAATCCTGCCCCACAGAAATTGCCTCCAATGTTTTTTATCTGCACCTCTCCTACAGAACATCTTAATCTGTAATCCCCATCTTGTCTGCAGTGGCAGAAGTCAAAGGCAACCAAGTAATGTTCTAAGCTCAGAGATCCTGGGCTCACCTTCCTGTAAATCAGGAGTGCCCAACCACTGGCACCCTCTGATGTGGCTCGCCACATCTTGCTCTGAGATGGTGGGTCTGCAAGGCCAGATCACGGGTTCCCAACCCGCCATCTCCAAGCATCATCGCGAAGAACGGAGCCATGCTAGAGGAAGCAGAGCCGATGCTTCCTGTATAGCGCCGGCTCCTTCACAGGTGCAGCGATACCAAATGTACTCCGCCTGTGACAGGAAGCATCGGCTCTGCTCTCTACTGCAGCCGCATGCTTCTGTCACAATGATGCTCGAGGATGGCAGGTCAGGACACGGGAAACCGCGATTTGGGACAGCAGCCATCAGTACCAGTATCAATACCCGCCAGCAGTACTAGTATTAATACCAGCCAGCAGTACAAACCGTACCAGCCAGTCATCAGTACAAACCAGTAGTACCCGTACTAGCAAGGTAGTACCAGCCCTGGAGGACAGCCATCAGCAGGAATCCTGAGAATGAAGTAAAGATTGAGGCGCAGGTAAACCGCTGTGCATCAGTGTGAAAGCAGCCTTAGGTCCCTTTCACACAATCAATCCAATCGGTTCTGCCCGTCTGTTTTTCAAATGGACTCTCCATTCACCTCTATAGAGCGGCAGATGTAAACGGACGTGTGTCAGTTTACAACCGCCTATCGGCAATCCAATCTGCTTAAAAAAAAAAAAAGGGGGGGGGGGCGATATATCCCCTTCTGTCTGGGCGGATCGGAGGGTCCTTAGGGTAGAGTGGGCTGTGTCCGTGTCTGCTCTACATATGGAGAGTGTGGAGAGTGTGGAGAGATAATAACATAGTTATTTGAACAAAGTAAACCATTTATCCTTGCATCTGTTCTTACACTTTTTTTACTTCTATTCCCCCTTTTCTGCACACACAATAGTCTTCTCTTCCCACAACCTCTTCCAAACATTAGGTCTTCCGTCATACACTCAACACTACTAGCCTGCATTTACTTCCCATCATCACACCTTCTGCACACCTCTCCAGCACATACTACTGCTTACAACATGTTTTAGGCATCGCTTGAAATACGATATAGCATGTATAATATAGATTTGCACACTTTAGTAGCCAGTACAACTATACTATCTCTGTATACAGGAGGGGGGAAAATTACACAAAGCTTAAAAAATATCAGGACTTCCTAAGCCACACGTTTGGATAAAACGGTTCTATTAGAAGATTCGGTTTACTCCAACTTGTTCTATATTTCTTGGGGTTTTTCAAAAACCGATAAAAAAAAAAACATTTGCACTGAGCCCTTATATCAAAAAGGGTCCGATAGAGCCATGAGAAGCATTAACTAACCCATAAAATGTAAATCTAAAAATAGATCTTCTATGACGTAAAGTACATAAACTCGTCCGCCTCTTCAGGCAGATGTCTCCTTGGTTTTAGAAAGCTTACCTTTTTTACTAAGATCAATAGCACCTTCTAAAAGAACTTCTAATTCACCTTTAGGCAAAACTGGAACAACCCAGCGAGGTCTAAAAAGTTAAAGGGAAAAAAAAAGCAGCATTATATAAAAAAAATTAAACACACAGAAATAGTTTAATCAATGAGAAACAGAACTAGAAATAAATCGCACTCTGATGACGTAGGGTGGGGGGGGGGGCGGGTATATTGAGCTAGTCTAAATGGCAAATTAAGATGGCTGGTCAATTCATTCGATAAACACAAAATGACCAAGCATCACCAATTGTAAATAGGGCTAAAACAGTGCTAATGTACCAAAAAATATGATATGAAGTGAATAAAATATAGCAAAAATAATAAAAAAGCAGCAGCTTAATGTGGGATAACACAGCAGCTTTTCACATTTTTATCACAAGTTGACTTTTCCTTCATCCACCAGAATCACCAACTTAAAAAGTCTGAGCTTTGTTAACCTCTTTTCCGCTCAAGGTACATCATACGACGTCCTTGACTGTGCGAGTTTATCCAAATGATGCCTGCAGCTACAGGCATCATTCAGATATCTTCTTTTTCAGCCGGCGATTCCCTACACCATAAGAATGATCATAGCGGCTGTTCCACCGCTTGAACGTTCTTACGGGCAGCATGAGGGGACGTCCCGCCACCCTACGGTGCTTCTACCGACTTAACTGCTTCCATCGGTGAGTCGGAGATAGGATCCGCCGGCCCCGGATGGTGATCATAGAGACTTCCGGCAGACCAGATGGTTGCCGGAGTCTCTATGATCGTTCGGAGGCCGGGCACGATGTTATGACATCACGCCCAGCCTCTGCATTCAAACAAACGGCACCGCCTTGGCTGGGAAGCCGAGATAATTTATTTTATTTCAGGCTTCCCAGGTGAGATGTGTCTTATTGACCATATTCCTATTACAAGGGATGTTTACATTCCTTGTAATAGGAATAAAAGTGATCAACATTTTTTTTCAAGTGTCAAACTAAAAAAAGAAAAAAGTTAAAAGGAAATAAAAAAATAAATAAAAATAAAAAGTTAAAGCGCCCCTGTCCCTGTCTGCTTGCACACAGAAGCGACTACATATGCAAGTCCCGCCAACCTATGAACAAACGGTGTTCAAACCACATGAGGTATCGCCGCAAATGTTAGAGCGAGAGCAATAATTCTAGCCAGTAAAATTTACAGCGTCGCCTATGGGGATGTTTTTAAGTACCGAAGTTTGCCGCAATTTTGAAGCATGACATGTTAGGTATTAAATTTAAATCGGCATAACTTCATCTTTCACATTATGCAAAAAAATGGGCTAACTTTAATGTTTTTTTTTTTTTTTTTTTTTTATAAAGCACAAAACTTTTTTTTTCCCCCCAAAAAAAAAAAAAAAAAAAAAAAAAAACTTGTTTGAAAAATTGCTGCGCAAATACTGTGGGAGATAAAAAGTTGCAACGACCGTCATGGTATTCTCTATGGTCTTTGCTTTAATAAAAATAAATATGAATTTTACATGTAGGAGAGAAATGTCAGAATTGGCCTGGATGGGAAGTGGTTAAAAAGAACGTTATACTTTCCTGCTCTGTGTAGTGGTTTTGCACAAAGCAACCCTGAGCCTAGTCTACTCGGGTCCCTTCCTCCTGTTGAGTACCCCACAGCAAGCATCTTGTTATGGGGGCACCCGAGCCGAATTGCCGTGTGTCTATTCAGACAAGGAGTCACGGCCCCCTCTCTCCTCATTAGCTCACTAACTTTGACAGCAGCAGGAGCTAAAGGCGCCATGCCGCCATCTTAGCCAATGAACGAGGAGAATCCCAGACAGCAGAGTCTCTCATGCAACATCACTGGACCAGGTAAGTATTAAGGGGGCTCCTTCACACAGAAGGCATTTTTTTCTTAATGCATTTCATGCATTAAGATAAAAAAAATAAAAATTCTGCCTTTACAACCACTTTAAGGTGTTTATAGGTTTAGAATTACCACTTCCCTAATGGACACTTGCATCGGCAAAAATGAATGCTTTAAATATCTATAAGTAAAAAGTGTTCCCTGCATAAAAGCATAGTAATACACCATACATAAAATACAGGGTGCTTGGATACAGGCAAAAGTTTTTTGCACATGGCGTGTACTTTTATACATGACTAAGGAAAAGTCATCAACTTGTCCCTAGGGAAGTATCTAGCTATTCCTATAGTTATAATGTAACACAATAGTTTCACTTGCTTATATGGCTAAGGCTGGATTCACACTGGTACAACACAACAGTCGTATCACTTTGGATCCGACTTTGCCCTGCGACTTGAAGTCTGACATGCGTCCGACTTCAATGAACGGGGATCCAACTTTGATCCGACAATACCAGGCACTGTGTCTGGTATGAATCTTTAGGGGAAACTCCACGCAAAAAAGTAAAAAATAAAATAAATTAAAAAAAAAACACTGCATGGGTTCCCCCTCCAAGAACATACCATTGCGCAACCTTAGAGGGCTAGAAGACATCAGCGGAGAAGAGATCGGAAGAGACAGAGCTGCTTAATAAATTACTTTAAAAACAAGTGTAATGCGTTTTATTTTTGACACTTTTCTTTTTAGGTGAATGGATAGGGGTACCGATTGCTCGTCCCCACCCTTTTCCTGACCTGCCAGGCTATGCGCTCGAATAAGGGTATGGATTTTGAGGGGGGGGTGCGCTCGCTCGTCCATGCAGTTATTTTGGCCTGAGTGTTCCCCTTAAAATCCATACCAGACCGAAGGGCCTGATATGCTCTTGGAGGGGGAACTCATACTGGCCTTTTTTTTTGTGGCATGGAGTTCCCCTTCAAGATCATCAGAGCACAAGTCGCATGCCAAAGTCGGATCAGTCAAGACGGAGATCGGACTTTGAGCCGACTTCAGTTATATTCAATGGGCTGAAGTATGATCAAAGTCACACCAAAGTCGGCCAGGGAGCATTTTCAAAGTCGGACCGACTTGTGTCGGGCCAGTTAAGATGGCTCCATGGGGAAACATTGATTTTCACACATCATGCGACATGAGCTCCCAATGTTGGAGCGTTTGTCGTACCAGTGTAAACCCGGTCTTAGTCCAATTGCATCAATTTGTGAAATGTAACATACACAGCAAAGGCAAAAACGTTGATTCTTACAAGCTACACCTGATATACTCACCTGTTGATCATGTCATCCAGCTTAGCCAAGTCGGTGTGAGGAAAGGCGGGTTCCTCATCCTCCAATGGAGGAGGTGCATCCCCTTGTGTCTGATCATCTGGAGGGCTAACTGGGGAGTTTTCATTGGAAGAATCAGGTGAAGAAGTCTGCCCAAAACATGAATACATTTTCTCATTACTCTTAAGTGCAATCAATTAGCATATCTAAAAACACATTTTATGTAATGAAATGCAAATGCGGGGGGGGGTACCAATTGCAACCATAATAATTTCTTAAAAACTTAATAAAATTAAGAATCTTTAGAATGAGAAATTTAACATAACCAACCAATGTAAAAATAAAACTAGTCTTATATCCATAATATAATACCTGAATTAAAAAAAAAAAATAAAAAAAAAAAAGAAGGATTGGGTAAACTTTTGTTGTTTTTTTTCATGTTAAAGTAAAGTAAAGCATTAGGCTAGCCCCACATCGCTCACTGGTTCTTCCATGCGTGTGTGTTTGTGGTGGGGTGCAGGACATAAATTAGACTGCTCAATTTAGTGCGAACATCACCAAAAATGTTCTCAGCATCAGGGAAGAGTTTGGTAGCAACAGCAGTAAGAGTCTGTAGGATCATCTTCACCAGGTATGGCTCGCTTAAAATATTTTGTATAACAGGTTCACATTAACAAAGACTGATAGGATACGGGACTACACAGGACACATTTGTCAGTCTGGGATATAGAACAAAATATTTTCTCATGTTTGGGCACACCCCTCTTTAAAAATGTTAATAAAAGCTCTATGTGAAACATGTAGTAGCATATCTTAACTCTTACGTTCTTTTCTATGTGCTTGTTTGTGGTAGTTTTTTTTTTATATAAGATACTCAAGCACTAGTATGATCAAACCCTATTCAGAACAGTCTAAAAGCTGCAACCAATAAAAGTGATCACTCACTGTGAATAAAATAGAAAAATGAAAAGGTTTTTGGTGCGCTAATAAAATAAAATCGCAGTGCTTGACTAAAATGCAATACGGATTGCCATGTCATGATTAAGTCACGTAGACAGTGACGCAACGTGTCGGGAGGAGGAGCCAAGTGACGTCATTCATATCAGTTTGCTCGTACATCGGGACTGTTAAGAAAAGCATACCCGACTGTCCTTCCTTGCTGTTTGCGCTGTATACAAGTGGCGGTTTGTGAGTACATGCATTGGGGATTACTGAGTGAAGGTCCCTGTACTTAAAATAGGTTTACACTATTGTGCCTTTTCTTTTTTGTTTCCCCCTGCTCATGGTACAAACTCTGAGATTATAAATTAAGACAATGGAGAAGTGGATATAGGAAAGAACCAAACCAGCACCATGGCGTTTCCTAGAAATAACTACAGATATATGTGATGGACTATATAGCTTAGTGCATATATAGCAGGGAGGAAGCCAGCGGTGGTATAAAAAGGGGTTTTCTTTACCATTATTTCTGATTCTTTTGTTTCCTTACCTCTTCATGCCAAAGGATAGCTTTCCATTGTAATTTGTTTTGTTGCACAGATATATCATTTTATATGAACATCAGGTCATCTGATCTGGTTCACGGACACATATTGTGGTATTGTTTTTTTTTACTGCACAGCAGCACTTTATATCACCAAAGTATAGATTTGTAATTTGAAGCATATACAAGCAATTTTGGAATATTATTGCATGTTTAATTGTAGCTCATCATTCCTACCAGCCTTTGCAGATTCATAATTTCCAAATTACTGTCAGTAGATGGCTCCACTAGAGCCTTCTGTACTTATGAGAGCTCCAGTCAGGACTACATCCTGACAGGCCAGCGGCACACAGAGAGAGAGAGAGAGAGAGAGAGAGAGAGAGGAGAGAGAGAGAGAGAGAGAGAGAGAGAGAGAGAGAGAGAGAGAGAGAGAGAGAGAGAGAGAGAGAGAGAGAGAGAGAGAGAGAGAGAGAGAGAGAGGCTACGTGTATGTTGCCCCGCCCCTTTCTTAAACAGCCCAATCATTGGCTGGATAGCTGCTGGGTCACGCCCAACTCCGACATCACGCTGAATTTGTCAGCTCCCCTCTCATACAGTTTCACACACCGCTGTGCTGCAGAGAGCATTCAGTTTCACAGTTACACAATCGACTGTCAGTGCCACCTGCCAGTGCCAGTTTGTGCCACCTACCAGTGCCAGTTTGTGCCACCTACCAGTGCCACCCGCCAATGCCAGTTTGTGCCACCTGCCAATGCCACCCGCCACTGCCAGTTTGTGCCACCTGCCAATGCCAGTTTGTGCCACCTGCCAATGCCAGTTTGTGCCACCTGCCAATGCCAGTTTGTGCCGACCATTGCCCCCTGCCAGTGCCAATAAGTGCCATCCAGTGCCAACCTGCCAGCGCCACCTGTCAGTGCTGCCCATCAGCGCCACCTGTCAGTGCTGCCTATTGGTGCCCATCAGTGCCACCTGTCAGTGCCCATCAGTTCCAACCTCAATGCCACCCCATCAGGGCCACCTCATCAGTGCCCATTAGTCCAGCCTATTACAGCATCAGGCATGAGCAATTCTTATTGCCCGATGCCCCAGACATGCAGTTCTGGGCGCTGGGCAGAGGATTTAAAATAACTGGCTCCTAACTTTTTCAGCTGGCTCCTAGATTCTAAACAAATTTGTCAAGCCCTGTAATAGAGACAACCAACGCTAAATAACGTACTTTGTGATAAAAGGTAGTACATTAATGATGTTGTCTTTACACCAGGTTTGGAGGCAAGCACATATTGATGGGGATTAACAAAGGGTTGCTGCTGACTATAGATCATACCTTAATATTTGTAATTAACCACTTCAGCCCTGTAAGGATTTACCCCCCTTAATGACCAGACCATTTGCGATATGGCACTGCGTCGCTTTAACTGACAATTGCACGGTCATGCTTAGTTGTACCCAAACAAAATGTATGCACCCCACCCACAAATAGAGCTTTCTTTTGGTGGCATTTGATGACCCCTACGGTTTTTATAAACAAAAAAACAAAACTATTTTTACTTTCTGCTATAATACCCAATTAAAAAAATAAAAATAAAAATGTACACAAACAAAAATGTAGTCACAAATTTAGGCCAATATGTATACAAAATTATTTTTTTTTTTTTATATATAGAATATCGCAATAAGCGTATAATGATTGGTTTGCGCAAAAGTTATTTTTATTGTTTTTACTGGTAATGGCGCCGATCTGCGACTTTGCGGCGGACAAATCTGACCCCAAGTGACATTTTGGGGACCAGTGACACTATTACAGTGATCAGTGCGAAGAAAAAAAAATGCACTTATCAACGTATAAGAAACACTGGCAGGGAATGGTTAACACTAGGGGGCGATCAAGGGGTTAACTGTTCCCTGGGTGTGTTCTGTGTGGGGGATAAGCTTACTGGGACAACACAGAGATCACTGTTCCTGATCACTAGGAACAGCAGATCTCAATGTTGTCCCGTCTGAACAGGGATCTGCCTTCTTTACCGCAATTGCGGGTTTGCCAGTGGACAGAGTCCGCCTGACCCGTGGGTGAGCTTCCGCGGCAGACGAGCGCCCTCTGCTCACGCACGGACCGGCGTACATGCAAAATCAGTTGGCTGCCCTGCCTCAGTATATGTGTGGTGGGCAGTCGGGGAAGTAAACACATCACCTTGCATGCTCCAACCAAATCTTACACTATACTAGAGCTGCACGACTCTGGATAAAATGAGAATCACTATTTTTTTGCATAGACTAAAGATCACGATTCTCTCATATCATACAAAAAAAAAAAATTGGGCTAACTTTACTGTTAAGTTTTTATTTAATTAATTGAAGTGCATTTTTCCTCCAAAAATTGCGTTTGAAAGACCGCTGCACAAATACAGTGCAACATAAAATATTGCAACAACTGCCATTTTATTCTCTAGGGTCTCTGCTAAAATAGATTAGAATACAGATTTTTAACTTGTAAGCAACAAGTGTCAGAAAAAGGTTTAGTCTAAGTGGTTAAACTGACCTCATTTACAGACCGAAGTTCATTAATTTGAGCAAAAAAATAACCAAGGCTACTTTCAGACTGGGGCGTTGGAGGTAAAGCGATGTCGTTTTTGCAGAGGTTTTTGGCCGTTAGCGGGGCGCTTTTAACCACCGCTAGCAGCCGAAAAAGGGATTAAAAACCGCCTGCCAATTGCCACTGCTATGCCGGCACTGCCTATTGATTTTAATTGGCAGGTGAGCTTTAGGAGCGGTGTATACACTGCTCCTACAGTGCTGCAAAGATGTGGCTTACAGGACTTATTTGGCGTCCTGCCAGCGCACGGCTCCAGCGCCTGTAAAGCTCTTCAAAGTTACAGCAGCCTAAAATATACTTTGTTTAAAAAGTATCTCCCAGAGCTGACAATGTTGATGAACATTTGACGGTGTCCTGTCGAATACCGCCTCATCGAAAAATGCCTCCGATGGGTACATCCTCCAAGGCATTATCCGACGATATGCAAACAGCGGAAGGAGAACGTACTTGTGAGATTGTGCTTCGCTGTTGCGAGACGGGTTTTCCCCATTTGTTGCAGGGTGGGTTCAGTGTGTTGAACGGTGGGTTTAGCCTTTGTCTAAGAGCGGGTTGCAACACACAAAACACGCCCTGCAACAGCGAGGCATAGTACATTCTCCCTGGGCTTTTTGCAGATCGTTGGACAATGCCTCCAATGATCTGCGCATCACGCCAGCTAATCAACATATCAGCTGGAGTGACGTTGCGTACTGCGCTGATTTGTCTTAGGCATTAGCCGACGGGAGGTATTTTTCGATGGAACACTTTTCTTTTTTGACAGCTCTGAGGAGAGAAGGTTCAGCACTTGTAACATGAATGAATCGGGGAAGTGCTGAATAGAAATCGTGAGGGGGGTTGAATCGCGATCGCAATTTAACGATTAATCGTGCAGCTCTACACTATACCAATCTAAACTACAATCTACCAAACACAAAAATTTCTACAAATGGGTTAAAAATTTGAGCTATACAGTACATGTAATCTTTCACCAATACCAAATGACTGTACAAACCAGGAAGTATGATCTGAGGGAGCCCTGGGAGCTGACCAAGTAACAGATTTTTATACTCTGGTTTAGCCATTTACAACTTCATAAATAAAAGCAAATAGTTAACATGAACACAAGATGGCATGTGGGCTTAGCCCCATCAGCTTCCTCTGGCCCAGAGGTTTTTTCAAAATAATTTTCAGGTATTTGGACAAATCGGGCACAATGCTCCAAATTTGGTGGCTAGGTCAAAGTTAGGATGTGCGTGTACTACAATGGGTATAGAAAAGAATCACCTCCCCTTTATAAAATAAATCACATTTTGTTGCTTTGCAGCCTAAAAAGACACACAGTTTTTGTTTTATCCAACTGTGTTTACCTCAAAGTGAAAGAAAAAAAAAAATTGGTGTTTTTTTTTTTTTATTTGAACACAAAATCACTATGTTGAAAAAAAGGATCAACCCACTCCTAAAAATTACTTGTTAAAATCAGGTGTAGCTAATCACTTTCACAGTGGCACATTGTGATCAACTGTAGTTATTTTGATTACCTGGGGAGGGGGATCCTCCTGAGTCAAATCCATAAAGTTGGTGATATCCATTCCATAAGGCAGGGATATGCAATTAGAGGACCTCCAGCTGTTGCAAAACTGCAAGTCCCATCATGCATTACCGTGTCATGCCTGTGGCTGTCAGAGTCTTGCTATGCCTCATGGGGCTTGTAGTTTTGCAACAACTGGAGGTCCGCTAATTGCATATCCCTGCCATAAGGTATTCTGAGCTTGGATATTGGGCTGTGGACCTCCTTCCCCTTAGTAGCTGCCTTATGGTATTCATCAAAGGGCCAAAGAAAAGCTTACCATTGAAGGGCATGTGCAAAATGTACCTTTCCTGCACCAGATCAGTCACCCAAAACTTTAAAACCATAACATTATGCCCAGGGGCACTAAAAATAAGAACATCCTGAAGATCTGATGGGTTACATTATCCATGGCACCTACAGAGAACAGTAACACTGAGCAAAAGCACTAAACTAATGCTGGCCATACACCTTTAGATTATCTGCAGATTTTCTATGGTTAGATGGAAAAAGTGCAACAGATTTTTCCATGTATGCTAAACTGTGGATGGAGGAATCTCCCACTTTTTCCATCTGACCATAGAAAATCAGCAGATAATCTAAAGGTGTATGGCCAGTCTAAGAATAGGATTAGTTGAGTATGGAGCCCTCCAGTGTGAAGCAACATAGTCTGGGCCACATAAGGTGGTAATAACAGTCTGCAGGGTTGGACCTGCCAGAGCAAAGGAGATCTATCCAAATGAATCCTCACACTGTCTTTACCATTGTGTTTTTTTGCACAAAAGTTAAAAAAGTTTAAAAATATTTTAAGGTTTGATAAACACTAAAATCCCGGGGGGGAATTGAGACCCCGGAGAACAAATGATAGTCATTCCTATATTAGTGCAATGGTTTATCAAGCGTAAAAATCTCAGTACATTAAGATTAATGTTAAAGTAACAAAAGACAAAAAAAAAAAAAATTAAAAAAAGTCAGCAGCTACAAATAATGTAGCTGCTGACTTTTAATATAAAGGACACTTACCTGTCCAGGAATCCTGCGATGTTGGCACTCCAAGCCAATCTGTTCAGGAAGCAAACAAGCAAAGCTTCTCCTTTTGGATGGAGCTCTGCTTTAAGCACCCGGACTGGTCATAGAAGCAGTAGCATTGTCCTACCAAAATATGCAAGACCTTTCCTGGGGGAAAAAAAAAAAACGCCTGGATGGGAGCATATGCTGCTCTAAAACTTTTAGACATCTTTTAGCACTAAGGGTGCCTTTCTAGGTGTGCAAACTGCCCATTCCATACGCATAATGCACCATCACAGATGCAGGCTTTCAAACTGAGTGCCGATAACAAGCAGGAAGGCTCCTTTCCTACTTAGTCCAGAGGATGTGGCACCCATGGCTGCCAAAAAGAACGCCAAAATGTGATGCATCAGACCACAGAACAGTTTTCAACTTTACAACAGACTTACTTTTTCTTTTTTTTCTTTTAACATGTTTAAAAGGTCTGCAACTGACAAGTTACATCACATATCATGGTTTACAAAAAAGAACACTACTGCGAACACACAGCTAAGAGAGAAAGTACAGGGCTACCAAAGAAGACTGGAGATACTTACTTCTCACACTAGGAGGTATTGGGATTGAAGCAATGAGGTTCACATCTAAAATAAACACTTAATACACTTAATAGATAAGTTAACCTTTCGTAACATGTTACACCCATTATTTAGGGTGTAACATGTTACTGTAGCACCGGCCCCCGCACACCCCGAGCACCCGTTATAACAAGTAGGGGATCTTCTCCCCCTGCTCGCTTTCAAAAAATAAAAAAATAAAAAAAGAACCCTGCTTGCCCGGCCGCATCATTCATTTTGTGAATGTACAAAAAAAAGTACAGACACAGCTTTTGCGACTGTCGGCTTGTAGTGAACAAACTACCAGAGAGCTGTTGAGCGCTCTGGAAGTTCATCGATTCTTCCCGTCAGTGTGAAACTGCCTGCCCTTACAATGTATGGGCAGACAATTTACACCGACAGTCTGTAGGAATTCTGCATGGCACCTGCGATCTGCTGATTGCGAGTGCAACACGTTCCAGACACCTATTAAAAAAAAAAATAGGTCTAAAAATTTTAAGTGCACGTTTACCTGCATAAAAAGTATTTGCAATTATTTAAATTAAAAGTGAACTTATCCTTTAAAAGGTTAGGAGGTTCCCTGTAGGATTCTAGAGCAGGTTCTGCATAGCAGAGAGTCCATTAATCACATAGGTCAGTAAAAAGGAGGCGAGCTACAAAAGGTGAGGGAGAGGGTTAGAGTGGAAAATAAAAAAGTAAATGGGGGGTAGGGGTGGGGATAAGGGCAGAGAGGGGTGGCTGAACCTCTTCCTTCACATCCAAAGAGGAAACCATGCAGATTTTATACATACTCATTTGAGAACTTAAACAGATCCCAATAAAAACATCTGGCTTCGGGTTAGTCATCTTTATCCCGGAGGGCATAGGTCAACTGGTCCATCGTTCACTCTGGCAAAACACTGTACTACCATGGGAGGGGACTGTTTCCACATGGTAGGAATGTAGGCCCTTGTGTTAAGTAAATGTTAAGGAGAGATTTGCAATAGCTTTTTCTGGACACAGGTGTTTAGTAGTAGTACAAGTTTAGTAAGACTGCAGCTGGGTTATCAAAAAGGGAAAAATCTGAGTTTTTGAATTACCGTATATACTTGAGTATAGGCCGACCCGAAATTAAGGCACCTAATTTGACAAAAAAAAAAAAAAAAAAAAAAAAAAAAAAAAAAACTGGGAAAACGCATTGACTCGAGTATAAGCCTAGGGTGGGAAATGCAGCAACTACTGGGTAAACAATGCCCATCTGCAGCCTCACTGTGCCCACCTGTATCTGTGCCCATCTGCAGCTGTACCTTTAAAAGCTAAAACAGCGGGCGTCTCCCGCTGTGTCATGCAAACCGTTCAGCGGCTGTCCATTGTAACAAAGCCCCGCCTCCTCCTCGTCCATGATGCCTCCTCCTCATCCATGATAGATGGAACCCTGATACAAATGTTGGGAAAATGTATAAGCCGAATGGACTGCATTACACAGCAGGAAACACCCGCTGTTTAAGTTATCAAAGGTACAGCTGCAGATGGGCACAGTGAGGCTGCACCCTCACTCGAGTATAAGCCGAGGGGGGGGGGGGGGGGGGGTTCAGCCTTAAAAAAAAAAAAAAAAAAGAGTGCTGAAAAACTTGGCTTATACTCGAGTAAACACTGTATGTGAAGAATTTGCAGAAAGGGTGCAGCAAAGGCCATTCCCAAAAGATATGGACATGTACACATCTCCAGCATCAATCACCCTGTTGCAGGAAAAGCTTAAATAGAGCTGATGGGGTCCTATACCACCATGTCACGACCTTGTGCATGCTACAGAGAAAGGGTTTGTATGCAAAAAACTGTATGCCGTCTTTAAGTTTTCAGTGAAGGTCACATTTAAATCTCTCCCACATTCATCTAGAAAGGGTGAGGTATTGAAGAGAATCCAAGCTACCAGTCCCAGTGGGAGGTACAGATCCTTTCGAATCAGTCCAGAACCCTGGCAGAATTATTCAAATTTTGTAAGTGGTCTGTGCAAGAGAGTCGGCTTAGGAAGTGAACATAAAAAGTGGGCGAGTTGTAGTGTTCTACACATACCTAAAGGTGCTGCCAAGTCCAAACCTCATATGGACCACTGGCTGCAGGTACCACTGGCTGCAGCAAACTCCTGCCTGTCAGATGGAAGCCGTCTGGCGGCTGTGCTGCCGGTCAATTGCATCCTAACACCACCGGTAACATGCCGCCACCTTCACTTGTTGTTGCTGACCCAGAAGAGAAATGTGTGATGTCCCTCATGAGTCCGCCTGTCAGTATCCCGGCCAGCATTCTACATTGTATTACATTCAGTGGAGCACAGTGAGACTTCCAGGGTCTTTTAGACCCTGGAGGTCTCCTTAAAGAGAACCGGTCACCAAAAAAAAAAAAAAAAAAAAAAAAAAAACTTTGTACCCTATGAGGAAAAAATAAATAATTAAAAAAAAATTGTAGAAATTTAAAGTTACACCCAAACACACACAAAAATAAATAAAATCGGAGGCCCCCCTACCTACACATATACGCACGTACAAACTTAAAAACACACACGCCGGTGGCGCAAACTCATGAAAACCTTGATTGCGATATATGTTGAATAACTCTGCGCACACCAGAAAGCAATATTTCTAGCACCAGACCTCCTCCGTAATGCTAAACTGATTACCTATATATTTTTACAGCACTGGCTATAGAAAATATAGGGTACCGAAGCTGGTTGACATTTCACAGGCTCACACAGATTTAGAGTTATGTTGGGTATCCATTTACTTAGTACAACTTAGGCTTTTTGATTTAATCAAATAAAAAAAAAAAAAAAAAAAAAATGGGTAATTGGTTGCATTTTTATGCCCTAAAATTAAAGTGATACTAAAAGGTTTTTTTATTTGTTTAAAATAACAAAAACATGTCATACTTACCTCCACTGTGCAGCTCATTTTGCACAGAGTGGTCCCGAACATCCTCTTCTGGGGTCCCTCGGCGGCTCTCACGGCTCTCCCCGCATCAGATAACCCCCTCGGAGAAGCGCTCTCCCGAGGGGGTAACCTTGCGGGCGCACTGCCGAGTCCAGCATTTGCGTCCATAGACACGAATGCCGGACTCGGCCCCGCCCCCGGGTCATTGGATTTGATTGACAGCAGTGGAAGCCAATGGCTGCACTGCCATCAATCCATCCAATTAGGAACCAAGACACGGGCTTTTGCTGGTGTGCTCGTCCCCAAAAAGAAATAAAGGGGGTACAGGCAAGTAAAAACTGGAGCTCGGGGGGGGGGGGGCTGCAGCATTACAGGAGGTTTTTCACCTCAATGCATAGAATGCAGACCTTTGCATTCTTATCATATGAAATAAAAAAATGGAACTACCACTATTTTATTCTCTAGGGCGTCTGCTTTCAGAATATATGTAATATTTGATTTTTTTTTTTTTTACATAATCTTCAGGCCTTAAATCAGGGCTTCACAAACTTGTTTTGAATTTAGGGGCCAGCTAGAAAAAGTTAGGAGCCATTTTTTTTGTGGATGTAAACCCCCTCATATACATAGTTAAGTGAGAACAGCCTCAGGTGATGCACAGAGATGAAACAAATCTCCCTACATAAGTTTTACATGTATATCTGCCATCTTCAGCTTGCTATATTTTCTAGAAAATACAAATCGTGTTAGAAATTTCTCTTGATGTTCAGCACTAGGAGTGAAGTCTTGGCATACCCTGTGTGACAGCTGATTGGAGGAAAGACAGACACACACCCCAACTACACATAGGCAGAGGAAGGAAGGAATGTTCAGAGATGTGCTGTGAATAGACAAGCTCTCTTTATAGCACACACCCTGACACAAATTTCAGGCTGATTTTATCTCAGAGAACTTGTCAAAAGTTATCATGCTGATAACATCACAATGGAGCAGCAGAAAGACACAGGACTTAGGGTTTTGGAGAGAGATAAGTAAACACGACAGATATATGTGCTTAGGTAAAATTTCATGAAATCAGGTTTACATTAACGCTTATGGGTAGAACATGCAACATGTTCCCGAAGGTGAACTTTTTAAATCCTTTAACCCCTTTCACAGTCATAGCCTTTCTTTGCACACGTTTAAAGAAAAAAAATTTAGGTCTAAAGACTACATAAACATTTTCAACCATATATTTTCTGAAAGCAGACACCCTATAGAATAAAATATTGGTAGTTCCAATTTTTTTATGTCACACGATATTACCCTAAAGGTTTTCAGTAAAAAAAAACAAAAAAAAACAACACATTAAAAGGGTAATTAAATGCATTAAAATAAATACAAATTTTTGTTGGCTTATGTTGCACCGAGTAAATACTGTATTTAAATCGGCGTATAACATGAACCCCAAGTTTAGGAGGGAAGTTTAAGAAAAAATAAAAATAAAAAATTACATTTAAAGTAAAATGTAAACCCTTACAAACCACTTTGACCTACAGGTAAGCCTAGATTAACGCTTACCTGTAGGTCCAAAGAAATATTTGCCAGAAGACAGGCACCGCTGTCTACGGCGCATGCGCCGTAGACAGCGGCGTGCAGGCGCACTGAGCTCACTTCTGTTAACGGCGATATGCCGCGAGTGGTGGCTCCCTTGTGCATGCGCAGGAGTGACGCCATTGCAGCTCCGTCGAATGATTGCGCCGGAGCAGCGAGACCCACCAAGAAGATGGAGGTTCGGTACACAAGGGGACAGCAATGAATTCGCTGGCTCCTGTGTCAGGTAAGTGACACATAAGGGACTACTATGCGATGCATAGTAGTCCATTGTGCTTTACCTTTGCAGGGAAACAAAGAGGAAGTAAACCCATCAGGGCAGTCTCCCAGTCCCGCCCCTTGGCCCAGCTCCTATGATGGACATAACACCGGTCCAATGGCGGGACTGGGCGGGACTGCGAGCGGAGCCAAGCCACAGTACACTTGGCTATGTGTATTTCGGCGTCGCTCGCTCCTCTCCCCCTCACAGACAACAGGGATCAGCGTAAAACACGCACCCACGATTTTCCCCTGATTTTAAGGGGGAAAAAAAAGTGTGTGTTATACTGCGATAAATACGGTAGGTACCAAATATGTCAAACCTCAAATTTGCATGCACCCGTGAAATGGTGACAATATACTCGATTTTCCATAGGCTATAGGTCATCTGTTTAGCGTTAATGAGGTCTGGTGCTAGAATTATTGCTCTCATTCCGACATGGCGATAGGCAACCTGTATTGCAATCAATTTTTTCATGCCATTATGTCTCTAAATGTGTAAATGGGGGGTTACATGCTTGGGTGAAAACTTAAATTCTTTACAGAAACACAGTGTTTTTTTTTCCCCCCTGAATGGAGCCAATCCTCAATGAGATATCAACGTATAAGATGCAGATGGAAGCCAGAACAAGGTCCCTAGTGATTCACGCCCAGAAAATTTATTCACCCCTCCGCAGAGTATACAGGCTGGTGTGAAATCTAAGTTAAGAATCCACCCCTCTGTTGGCAACAAAGCGAAAATACAATTGTTGGTCAATTGATTCAAATACTTATAAGTAAGCATAAAACAAGAAAGGGATATAACAAGATATTCAAGGAATTGAGAATGCTAATCAGCAGTGTTCAAGCACTAAGAAGTGGAGAATGAGGGGTTCCTGTTGAAACCAAACCACAGTCAGGTAGACCAACTAAAATTTCAGCAACAACGCCCAGGAAAATTGTTTGGGATGCAAAGAAAAACCCACAAATAATTCAGGTGAAATACAGGACTCTCTGAAAACATGTGGTGTGTCTGTTTCAAGATGCACAATATGGAGACATTTGAATAAAGATGGGCTGCATGGTCGAGTCACCAGAAGAAAGTCATTACTACGCAAATGCCACAAAGTACCCCGCTCGCACTACTCCAAACAGTACAGAGACAAGCCTCAAACCTTCTGGCACAAAGTCATTTGGAGTGTTAAGACCAAAATTTTGCTTTTTGGCCACAACCATAAACACTACATTTGGAGGGGAGTCAACAAAGCCTAAGATGAAAGCTACACCATTCCTACTGTGAAACAGAGGTGGATCGCTGATGTTTTGGGAATGTGTGAGCTACAAAGGCACAGGAAATTTGGTCAAAATTGATAGCAAGACGAATGCAGTATGTTATCAAAAAATACTGGAGGAACATTTGCATTCATCAGCCAGGAAGCTGCGCATGGGACGAACTTGGACATTTCAACATGACAATGATTCAAAACACAAGGCCAAGTCACCTGTCATTGGCTACAGCAGAATAAAGTGAAGGTTCTGGAGTGGCCATCTCAGTCTCCTGACCTCAATATCATTGAGCCACTCTGGGGAGATCTCAAAACGTGCAGTTCATGCAAGACAGCCCAAGAATTTACAGGAACTGGAGGCTTTTTGCCAAGAGGAATGGGCAGCTTTTCCATCTGAGAAGATAAAGAGCCTCATCCACAAACACCACAAAAGACTTCAAGCGGCCATTATGTTAAAGGGGGAAATGCGCAGCATTAAGAACTGGGGTATGTAAACTTTTGTTCAGGGTCATTTGGGTAGTTCCTGTTGTCATAACTAAAAAAAAAAAAAAAAAAAAAAACAGTAAAACACAGTTGATTGATAACAAATGGCTTCAGCCAAACACTAACCAGGAGTAAAATAAAAGTTTGTGTTATTCATATTCTCTAAAAAAAAAAATGGACCAAGAAATCAAATTCTGCCAGGGTATGTAAACCTATGAGCACAACTGTACGCGTGGAGGATTTGACTTTAAGACTGTACACTGCCAGTGTGGAGCACTGTTATTTTAGGGGATTTTAGGGGATACATTTTAAGCACTAATTAGTGACAGCACTCCTTGACTACCGTTTTTTGTTGTTTGTAATATCGCAAGGATTTCTTATATAAATTTTGGCATTTTAGAAAGCAAAACATCAAAAAATAAAGAATTGCCAGTAAAAATAGTCCCATATAAATCCTGCATAAAAGTGCAATATATTCCGCTTGTTGGTCACCCAAGGTTTACACCCAGCCTCACTGATCCAACTTTTTTTGCAAGCCCCACGGACTCCTGAGGGCATCCCAGTTTTTACAGTCTTCTGGCTGGATCCCTGCGGAGACTAGAGCTGCACAATTAATTAATTATTTAAAAATCGTGATCTCGATTTGACCCCCCTGACGATCTCTATTGCAGAGTTTGCGAATTCTTTCATAGAACAAGTAGAGAGACTTCTCTGCTCACTCAGCTGTCAAAAGAAAACATCCTGGCAGTCTGCCAAGTTTAACATAAAACATTGTAACTAACCTTCTTTCTTAGATCAAAAGGGAGAAACTTGTCTGGAAAAAATTACAAAAGGCCCAAGGGAGGTAAAAAAATACATAAAAAAAATGTATCAAATGAGTCCAATCATTAAATAAGTTCAAGAGAGTTCAAATAAGTTCACAAAAGAGCACCGTAGGGTAAATCTGGTAAGAACTTAAAATTAGCGGTTAAAAACACGCATATGGCTCAGATTACAATAGAAGAGGTACGGCAGGCATTGAATTCCCTCAAACCTGATAAGACCCCGGGAGTAGATGGGCTTCCCCCCAAATTTGACAAACAGTACATAGAAGATGTGGCAGTTAGAATGCATGACATGTTCTTGAAAACCCTACGGGAGGACGATCTTCCACCCTCTATGGCGCAAGCCATCATAGTGGTAATACCCAAGTCTGGGAAAGACCCCCAGCTCTGCTTGTCTTACCAACCCATCTCCGTACTTAACTCTGACGCAAAAGTTCTGACTAAAATTCTCACCAAGCATTTGAACGAGGTAATACTTACCAGTCAGTCAGATCAGTTGGGTTTCATGCCAGGGAAGGGGACAGATAATAATATTCGTAGGTTGTATGCTGTCTTGGCCTCCGGGGACGAAGGTGGCGGTAACGAAGTGGTGGCCTCCCTGGACGCAGAAAAAGCCTTCGACTCCGTGGAGTGGCAATATCTATGGGAGGTCCTCCACAGATTTGGTTTCGGTCCGGTCTTTGTCTCCTGGGTCAAGGCAGTGTACAAGGCCCCAACAGCTAGAATACGCACCGGCACGGTTCTCTCCCCGCCCTTCTCCCTGAGCAAGAGAACAAGACAGGGGTGCCCCCTCTCCCCGGGGCTTTTTGCACTGGCAATAGAACCTATGGCCGCACTCCTCCGATCTACACCCAAGGTAATTGTTAGGGGCCCCCTCCAAGATAAGGTGTCATACGCTGACGACACCTTGTTATATCTTAAGGATGACCGGGTATCGCTGCGGGCAGCCCCATCGGTTATTGACAAATTTGGTCACTATTCAGGCATACGCATAAACTGGGGGAAATCACTTTTGTTCTCTCTACACTCGGATGCTGGCCCTTCCCAGATGGATGGGCAGCTTCGTAGGGTCACCCAGTTCAAATATTTGGGTGTAGAGATCCATCGGGATTTGAAACCATTTGTTATCCTTAACCTGAGCACAGTAGTGAACTTCTCACAAAAATCTAACACGTGGAAGTCTCTGCCCCTAACACCAGTGGGCCGGGTAAATATAATAAAAATGTCAGTATTGCTTAAATTTACTTATCTTTTCTGACAGACCCCTGTGCCCATACCAAATACCATCTAGGTGTTTAAAGAAGCCATCATTACTACCTTTGTTTGGAACGGGAAGGCCCCTAGAATAGCAAAAACTACGTTACAACTACCCACTACACTAGGAGGCCTGGCCCTACCCTGCTTTTTGAAATATTTCTGGACGGCGGTCTTGGTGACTGTTAAATGGTTGGACAATATAGTGAGTTTTGGTGCATTAAAATAAATAAAAAAAGTGTGTGTTTTTCCAAAATAATTGCGTTTGAAAAAAAAACGCTGTGCAAATACTGTGTGAAAAACACCCACCATTTTAATCTGTAGGGCCTTTGCTTTAACATTTGGGGGTTCAAAGTAATTTTCTTGCAAAAAAAGTAATATTTTTTTTATGTAAACAAAGTGTCAGAAAGGGCTTTGTCTTCAAGTGGTTAGAAGAGTGGGTGATATGTGACATAAGCTTCTAAATGTTGAGCATAAAATGCCAGGACAGTTCAAAGCCTCTCACAAATGACCCCTTTTTGGAAAGTAGACAACCCAAGCTATTTGTCGATAGGCATGTTGAGTCCATGGAAGATTTTATATTTTTGTCACAAGTTTCAGGAAAACTACACTTGTTTTTTGCAGAAAGTTGTCACTAAATGATATATTGTTCAAACATGGCATGGTTATATGTGGAATTACACCCCAAAATACATTCTGCTGCTTATTTGGAGTACGGGGATACCTCATGTGTGAGACTTTTTGGGAGACTAGTACAGGACCCCGAAAACCAATCACCGCCTTCAGGATTTTTTAAGGGTGTAAATTTTGATTTCACTCCTACTTCACAGTTTTGAAGGCCATAAAAAAAATGCCAAGAAAGCACAAAACCCCCACAAATAACCCCATTTTGGAAAGACGACACTTCAAGCATTTTGCTGGGAGGCATGTTGTTTCCATGAAATATTTGATATTTTGACACAAGTTTCAGAAAAATTACACTTTTCTTCTTTTTGCACAAAGTTGTCACTAAATTATATATTGTTCAAACAAACATGGCATAGTTATATGTGAAATTACATCCCAAAATACATTCTGCTGCTTCTCCTGTGTACGGCGATGCCAAATTAGACTTTTTGGGAGCCTAGCCGCGTATAGGACCCCAAAAACCAAGCACCGCCAAATTTCGTTTGAGTACAGCACTGCATGACCGCGCAATTACCAGTTAAAGCAGCGTAGTGCCAAATTATAAAAAGTGCTCCGGTCATTAAGCAGCCAAATCCTCCAGGGCTGAAGTGGTTAAATGGGCATTTTCGGAGGAGGGTATCTGGTTTCATTTTATTTTTAATGTGGTTTCTGCCAAATTTTTTTACTTCGTGCACTGTGTATTTATATTTTAATCAAATGTTTGGAGCGTATCTTTACATAAGTTATGTCACATGGCAGGTGTTATTAATTTTTTTTAAATTAGTTTCTTCTCATTGACATTTGACACCGAGCATTAGCGGAGTACAGAGTGTAAGCCAGGAGCAGGTTTTCTGTTTGTAAGGTTAATTTTAGGACACATACAATGCAAAATATTACCCAAATCTTGGTAAAATTATAAAAGATATAGTTGTGCTAAGTAAACAGACACCCAACATGTTGAACATGAAAATTGTGCGTGCACGTGAAACAGTGACAAATTTCAGTAACCTAAAATTTTGCATAGTTACATAGTTGGTACAGTTGAATAAAGACACTAGTCCATCCAGTTCAACCCGTGCGGGTTCATGACATAAATTATTTCCCACATACATGTATACCGTGTACACCAAGATGTAGGTACAAGAGTTTTTTAAATCTATCCATACTTCCTGTGAAGTATTGATGCTTTAAAAGCCCCTTCAGGTCATCATTTTAGAGGTAACATGAACAATGAGCCGAATGATTTCTCTGTCGTGCACAGCAATGTGGAACATGGTGGGAGCAAGAGCTGTAACCTAAGAGCAGGATTATTTATATCAGGAGAAAAGTTCATCATGTATTTTTTCAGCCCAAGTAGCCAAAGTTTGGGCAACAGCCAAAGTGTCAATGGTTGGCTGTAGGGAAGGGCCTGCTAGCACAAAGGAGGATTTCAGAAAACTCTTCAAATGCCTATTTACGGAGCTTTTAAAGGAGGGGAGGGTACCCTCAATATAAATCATAGATTGAGCATTCAGTGCAGGAATGGCTGGGCCCACAGTGGATATGTTCAATTTTTTGCTAAATTCTGTGCCCACAGGATACAAGGCTTCAAAGTTGTCAGGATGGGGAAATAAGATCTCAAAGTTTGGGCACTCATTGTATAAGATCCAACTTGCCAGATCGAGCGCAGGAATGTGCTTTCTAAAAAGGCCCTCTTTTCTGTACACTGTTGGGGTATAGCTATTATGCTGATTGTGTGTGTGGTTTCAATGCTTTGTGATTGACACCAAGAATAAAAACGATAAAGAGCTTGTTCCATGTCACCGTAAACATTGAAGCCAGATAGATTGGTATCTTGCATAGAAGACAGACAAAAAATGGCAGCCCCCATATTTCACTCTCAACAGGCATACTTATATAACCAACATTTGACACAGTTGAGGTAGCAAGGCAAATCATTTGAGGAACAAACCTGATTCTGTTGGAGTGGAGGCTGGGACTGTCCATCAGGAGCTTGGCCTTGACTTTCATTCCCTCCAACCGGAGAGCCACGAGTCGTGGCTGTCATACTCGACACAGGGCAGATCTTTGCAATTTTGTCTGCTTATGTAGCAATTGCAAGAGAAGAAATTATAGTCCCTTTAAGCAAGACAAGCCAGCATACGTCTGTCTTATGAAGCTCCACCTTAAACACCGAACGTTTTGCAGAGACCATTGCATAACCTGTAAAGAAACGAAAACTGCTATTAATTCACAAAACTAAAAAATAAATATTCGATTAACTAAAATAAAATAATCTTTTTTTGTGCATACATTGAGTTATTTTACTATAAGGCCTCATATGCACCCTGGACGATTTTTACAGCTGCAGTTTTTGGCTTCAGGTGTTTTTTTTTTTCCTGCAGCCAGTAAATTCATCATGTTATCCTATGTGTTCATTCACACATAGGCCATTATCAGCGTATTTTGTCAGGGGCCTTTTCTGGCTGTAAAAAAAAAAAAAAAAAAACCCCAGAACTCTTGGGTTTTAAGAGGTGTTTTTCAGCTGTAAAACGCTCTATGATAAACGCTTAAAAACGCAAAAAAAAAAAAAAGCTGAAAAAGGCATCCGTTTGGCAATTATCAGCGCTTTTAAGCTTTTGTGGGAGTATAGTTTATTTTTATTTTATTTATTTTTTAGCAAAAATGCAGCTACTGCAAAACTCGTACAGCTAACGCTACTAGTGTTTTTATAAGGTCCAGCGTGCATGAGGCCTAAACCATAATCTCGAGCAACTATATGGTATACAAGTCACTGTTGCTTTAATCGCCTACGTCAACTATGATATGTCAGCTGCATATGAATTATGGCGAACAAAGAAATAAGACTTTGGCATCTTTCACACGGGCGGACCCGTTCAGGTCCGCCTGTCAGTTTTTTAGGAGGACTTGAACGGACGCTCCATACAGGTCTATGGAGCAACGGATGTCAGCGGTGACATGTCCGCTGACATCCGACCCGCTCTGATCCGGTAAAGTGTGACTGATGTAAACCCTATTTTTCCATCCGTCTGGCGGATCGGATGAAAACAGACTCTACGGTCAGTCTTCATCCGATCCCCCATAGAGGCGAGCGGCGCTCTGACTGGTCGGTCCCTGCACAGTGTGCAGAGACAGACCTGACATCTGCCTGCTCCGCAGGGATCGCTCCGTCGATCCCCGCTGAGCCCATACATGGACCATAGCCTAAATGTGTCAATGTGTACTCAAATGAATCTTAAAAAAACAAAAACTAAATTATTATAAATGGGCTATGATTTTCAGAGCACAATTACTACATTTTACATTTGTAAACAAGCACTACAGCCAGCAAACATGCCAAATGTGAGAAACACAAACATACGTTCTATAGATATTCATTCTCTCTCTCGAATATAAGTTTAGGAAGCTGCCTGGTGTCAACTCAAGTTGCCCATTATCTCATACCCATTTTTATTGGCTAGTGGGACAGTACCTTACAGCAACAGACCAAAATACGGTGCGGGGGATGGTGGGCTCCCACACAAAAGGAAAACTTGTGCAGAAACCTAGATGCTTGCACATTATAAAATCGCTGTAGCTTACATTTCCTGCGAAAAGTTATACACAGTACAGTACAAGATTTATTTTGATGGATTTCTATTGGTTACCAACATTTCAAAAGATATATTGCTAATGTTACATGTTCGAACCACAAACAACAAAAAACAAAAAAACAGGGGGAATCATGTTTCATCTGCCTTGGGAAGAATGGGGAACCAGTGACACTAATACAGTGATCAGTGCTAAAAAGTATGAACTGTCACTGTACTAATGACACTGGCTGCGAAGGTGTTAAATATCTAGGGTGAGCAAAGGGTAAACTTTGTGCCTAGTCAGTGTTGGATGATGGATTTTATTCCCATCAGAATAGCCCACTGCCTTGTTTACATAGGCAGAGCTCCATTATGCGTCTCTCCCCCATGATCGGCGGACATCCATTGCCTGGCACCCACAGATCTGCTTCTACTGTAGGTAATCACAGCAGAAGCAGCAAGCAGATATGATTATATATATATACACACACACACACACACACACACACACACACACACATATATATATATATATATATATATATATATATATACACATATATACATACACATACACACACATACACTTTTTTTCTTTACTATTATTTTATATAGTGCAGTCCTAAAGTGGTTAAAAACTATTAAAAAAAAAAAAAAAAAAAAAAAAGTCAGCCAATGACTATTACCAGAAACCTTTTTCAGTTACAATTGTGACCTGGCAATTGTCCAGCCCTCATCTTGAAGTCTTTGTCCCGATTTGGAAAATTTGAATATAGTGTGTCAAAAGGAAGAGGGGGGATAGTTCCCCCAATTACAGACTATAACAGGAGTGGCAGAAAATTAAAGGGGGAAAAAAAAATCCTCAATGGGACACAAACTGTAATAAATGATCAAGCAATGTGAGGGAGGTTTAGAACTTCTGTCACAATATTATTGCTGGCCGTGTCCCTGCAAGTAGAAATTCCCCCTCACTTTTTGTTCCAGCAATCAGTGGCATAATAAAATAGGACAGAAATCCTTCTCCTTAGTGACACAGCCACTTAAAATCTCACAGAAAAAACACCCCTGTTGGGACACAGCAAGTCTGAGAGGTTTTAAGCCTCACTCACTCGAACCATAAAAAAAAAAAAGAAAAAAAAATAATTTGGGCTGTAGATTGCTTTGATTTAGTACAGACAAAAGCCTTTACATTTAAAAAAACTTAACTAGTTTAACAAGACGCAACAGGATGAAAAAAATAAATAAAATAATAATAAAAAAAAATAAACAGATTATATACCGTTAAGAATTAGGATAAAGTAAGTTACGCTTATTGAGAAACCAACAGTGCAAGCCTATCGTTAGTCTTCTTTATATGACCTCAGACAACCTCTTTAAAAGCAAGCAGTAACAAGAATCAAAAGGTCAATAGAAAAATAAAAATATAGCAACTAACCAGCAAGCTTCCAAAGTGGCTGAACAAGCAACTGGTCAACAATTTGCAATGATAGATTTGTATTTCATAATCTTCAAAACACAAAATGTATCTGCAGTAAATTAGGCTGGGAACACACAGATCAAAAGTCAACAACTTCTGCAGGAACCAGCTGAATTTCCATCTGTGTGTAGTCCTCTGTTAGGCCCCTTTCACACTAGAAGACCAATCGGATCCACCAGTCAGGTTTTCAGATGGACCCGATCGGACCTGCCAGTCTTCAATGGAGCAGAGGGTGTAAACGGCCTCGTACGTTTACATCCACTGACATCTAATCCTCTAAAAACAGATGGATGGGGATCTGTTCCAGTCAGGTGTAAACTGACAGCCCATAACGGAGAACGGGCTGTATCTGTGTCCGCACTGCATAAGCAATCCTTTTAACACTCATGCTTTCATTCATGACTCTTGATTACTATTGTGATGCGGCGATTGGTCACAGGGGCTTCCGCGATTGGTCACAGGGGCTTCCGCGATTGGTCACAGGGGCTTCCGCGATTGGTCACAGGGGCTTCCGCGATTGGTCCTGTACAACATGTGATCACTGTGACCAATCACAGCAGTAAATAATGAATTCTAGTTATTTACTTGGTGAGCATGTGGTCACAGTGATTGAAGGAAAAGAAGCCCCACGAAACCGCAGATCACACAAACCCTCATGTAAAGGAAAGAGTGGAAGAAGCCTCAGCCTAGACTCAGTCTATTCCAAGCCCCGGACATGTTTTGTCCCACCCACAGGGCTTAATCATGGGACTGACTATTGGTCACAGCAATCACATGGTAACTGTGATGAGCACAGCATCCTGGTACCTTACACTCAGTTCAGCGGTGTCATAGGACATCCACCCGAGATAGGCCGGTCAGAAGCTTTCCTATAATAAAATGATGGTGGTTAAAATGATTGTAAACCTACAAATCTTTATTTTTTTTAACAAACAAGTCAAACTTAACTGCCCTGTGCAATGGTTTTGGAGGATCAGGGTCCCCACTTCTTGAATCCACCACCCCGCTAAACGCCCCCATAGCAGGCCTTTTACTATGGGGGCACGATGCGTGTCCATTGACATACAGTCTGCAGCTCTGCTTCGCCCACCGCACTCTCCTCACTGGATGTAATTGATACAAGCAGGAGCCAATTGTTCAGGCCATTGGATCGGGCAGAGCTGCACTGTCTGTGCCTATAGCCGCAGACATAGCAGCTTGGGAGCGAGTGCTTTAACTAGTTCCCGACCAGCTCTCCTGCGCGAATCCCCATCATTGTACATCGGGCGCATACACGGCGGTCTGTCATTAGTGGGGGATCCAATGATCGGGTACGGCGGACTCAATGTCAGTTGGCCATCCGCGATCGCTCTAAAGAGGCAGAATGGGGGATAAACAAACAGATCCCCATTCTGTAAGGGACGTAGAGTGAGATTGTCTGTTCTTAGTGATTAGGAACAGCGATCTCGTTCTACTCCCCGTCAGTCCACTCCACCCCCCCCCCCCGGTTAGAAAGCACCTCCCTAGGAAACATTTAACCTAGGGTGTTGACCCCTTCCCTGCTAGTGTCATTTATACAGTAATCAGTGGCTATTTTAAGCAATGATTGCTGGGTAAATGTCACGGATCCCAATAAAGTGTCAAGTGTCGGATCTGTCCGCTGCAGTACTGCTAAGAATCAGATGACCGCCATTACTAGTAAAAAAAAAAAAAAAAAAAAAAAAAAAAAATTTAAATGGTTATTGCCCTAAAACATAAAAAAAAAATGCTCATGTTCCTTTAAAGCATGATCATTAGCATAGTGATGTTGCATTGTCATTTTTTTTTTTTTTTTAAGAGCTTAAATACCTGGTTGATCCTGCCAGATCCTGTGTCCCCCCCTGTATGCGGACCATGTTAATCATGGCTGCTGAGCGCTGACCACCATGGTCAGTTTACGTGCCTCAGTCATCCCAGTGTTCTGAGTGTCTCTCTCCCCCTCCCTTTTTGCCTGTCAGCTACAGTCTGCATCTCCTCCGAGCCCCTCCTCTATCCTCCTGCCTGTATTTTAATGCATTACATAAAACAAATGACTTGCATCTTGTGTTTTAGCAAGATATTCACTGTAGTAAGTCAGCTTTTTAAAATTCTAATCCTAAATACCTTTTTGTACAACTCCTCTGTGCGGTCACATGATCTCCCTCCACTGGCTGGCATCACTGGGGAATCTCAGCCGCTCCCACTGCAGTTCTTGGATAGAGGGAGCAGGGGGGGGGGGGGGGGGGGATCATGTGACTGCACAGAGGAGCTGTGAAAAAAGGTATTTAGGATAATTTAAAAGAAACACACACTGCACTTTATATCTTGCAAAAACAGAGATGATACAAGTAATTGTGTTATGTGACTTTACAACCACTTCAGCTCTTGCACCTGTGCAGCCTTTATTGACTAGAGCAATATTTTTTTGTCAATAATTATGTTAAAGAGGTGTATCCCTTAAAAAAAAATAATAATTAAAAGTCAGTAGCTACAAATATTGCAGCTGCTGACTTTTAATAATCGGACACTTACCTGTTCCAGGGTCCAGCGATGCGGGGGGGGGGGTCGAAGTGCCGCGTCGTGATTGGCCGCAGTCAACTGGGACACGTGACAGGTCCCAGATGACTGGGGAGCCCTTCCTGCGCCGAGGGGAAGTGATGTCACCAGCCGAGGCTACGCAGGAGGCAGACGAGGGACCCCCTAGCAACAGGCATTTAGATGTAAAAAAAAAAAAAAAAAAAAAATCCAATTATTTTAATTTTTTAAGCCTTTTTTTTTTAAGATCACCAAGTACTACATAGATTTTTTTTATTTTTATTTTTTTTCAGAACAAAAACAAAAAAACAAGGCCTTTCCCTTTACAAAATCTTTTTTCCCCCCCTCAATCATTAGACACTAAAAACACACCATTTCTTTTTTTTGACCAATGTTTCAAATTGGTGTTATTATAGCTAAAATGTTATTCTATGATTAGTCTTAGAAATTACACAAAATGATTCTAGTAAAAAGTCTCCAAATTTTTAAAAAGGTGAAGGGTGTAAATATAAATGGTCTGTGTTTAAAAACATTAACAAAAAGGTAAAAGTTTAAATATTAGTTAATAAAATATAAACGAGAAAAAATAAATAAAAAATAAGTCAGCAGAAAAATAGCTGAAAGGATAATAAAAAGGTGCTAATTAAAGCAAGGCCCATTTCACACTGAGGCGATTCTAACCTGCCAGTAAAACACTGAGCGCTTTTGAAGAGCTTTTTGTTCATTTCAGTGGAGGGGGGCATTTTTTAACTGCCCTGCCAGCGCACTGCCCCAGTGTGAAAGCATTAATTTATGATTTTAATGGAAATAGGTTTTCGTGAGCTTTTCGGGCACTGTTTTTTAGCGTGAAAGCACCTGAAAAGCACTTCAGTGTAAAGAGGGGTCTAAATTAAAGCTGTCCACAGCTTCGATTGAATATTGGTTTGTTCAGCAGGGACCAACAGAGATTGGATCAATGGATCTACTCAGTACAATCAGTCCGTCTTCAGTTGTTGCATGCGATCACTGCCACCGGCAGTGATCACTTTGTTCTGCCGGCATGAAAGGCTCCCATCAGAACAGAATAGCGCTGCATCAAGACTTACTATGTTGATATCCAGCAATTTTCTTTCATCCGTGGAAAGAAATAAACTAGAATAATCTATGGCTTGCTTTAGTCTGGGTTCACACTATTGCTTACAAAGACATCACATGTGATTCGCACTGCATTGCTGTGCAGATCACATGTGATGTATGCGCAATGCGAATTCAGACAGTTTGTATGGCTGAAATCGCACGAAAATTCTGAAGGAACTTTTTACCCCCTGCACTGGAACCGGGTCGCATGGGTGTTCACGCCCATGCAAATCGATTCCTGTCTGAATTTACAGTTCACACTGCGAACCGATCTGGGAAGGTCATTAACTTTGTATTGACTCCCGCAGCGGTTCGCAGAGGGCAGTGTGAACTGCCTGCGAGGGAGATGAGGGTTCCCGCATTGCAATAGTGTGAACCGGGGCTTAGAGATATATATAAAAAAAAAATAATTCAGTTTAAAACTTTTACTTGTCAAGTTGCTTTAACTGATATCTGCATTTGGAAGTTCATTCCTTGGATCTGCAGATGAATTCAACAGAATAGATACAAAAGTAACAAATTTACTGTACATAGCAACTCCAGCTTTTTGTGATGTAAAAAAAAAAAAATATTTCAGAATTTTTTCCACCTTTAATGTGACCTATAAACTGAAAAACTCAATTAAAAAATGGTAGAAATAAAAAAAAAAAAAAACAACTAAAATAATGTGGTTGCATAAGTATGCACACCCTTATAACTGAGTATTTAGCCGTGTTCAGAATTAAACAATCACATTAGAGTCAGTACACACCTGTCATTTAACCACTTGCCGACTCACGACGATATACGTTGGCAGAATGGCACGGCTGCGCAACACATATGGGTTTGGGCATTGTTCCCTTTAAGAGTCGCTAGAGGCGCGGGGGGCCCGATGAGAGTGGCCGGTGGGCAAGAGCCAGCACAGGGATTTGTGTGTGTAAACGCACAAATCCCTGTTCTGACAGGGAAGAAGAAACATACAGTTTGTTCCTATTAAGTAGGAACAACAATATATGTCTCCTGCCCCAGTCAGTCCTTTTCCCCATACACAGAAACACTAACTAGGGAACACATTTAACCTCTTGATTACCCCCCTTGTGTTAACCCCTTCCCCACCAGTGACATTTACATAGTAATCAGTGCATTTTTATAGCTCTGATCACTGTATAAATGTCAATGGTCCCAAAAATGTGTCAAAAGTGTCCGATCTGTCCACCGCAATACCGCTAAAAATGGCAGATCACGACAATACTAGAATAAATATGCCATAAATCTTTCCCATAGTTTGTAGACATTAACTTTTGTGCAAATCAATATACGCTTATTGCGATGTAGAAGACTATATATTGGCCTATACCGATGAAGAAATTGGTTTAAAAACATTTTTGGGGATATTCTAGCAAAAAGTAAAGAACATTTTTTTATTTTTTATTTTTTTAAATTGTTGCTCTTTTTGTTTATAGCGCAAAAAATAAAAACTGCAGAGGTGATCAAATACCACGAAGGATGCAAATTTAGTGTGGGTACAGCGTCACACGACCACGCATTTGTCAGTTAAAGCGACGTAGCGCCAAATTGTAAAAAGTGCTCTGGTCAAGAAGGGGGTAAAATCTTCCGGGGCTGAAGCAATTAAAGTGCCTCTGACCAACCCCAAGTTGAGCTGATCCATTAGGCCTTTCCTGACTTTTTTTTTTGCATTCTACAGCAAAAGCCATGGTCAGCAGAGAGCTTAAAAAAAAGCGTCAGCAGGGGGACAGCAAACTCAGGCGGGAGGGGAGAGGGAACAAGATTTTATGAAGGGGAGTTCTCTTCCGGTACTCTCAGACAACGACAGGCTTAATATGGACAGAGCCATAACTGAGGAAGAAATTTACACCGCGCTGCGGAGCTCCCCGACAGGAAAGAGCCCAGGCCCCGATGGCTTTACATTAGCATACTTTAAAAAATATAAAGAAATCCTGATCCCAAAACTGTCACTACTGGAATAAATTAGGAACTGATTGTTCCATGGGGAGGGAGGCCCTTTTGGCATCCATCACATTAATCTCGAAGGAAGGCAAGGATAAGACTCTGCTCTAGTTACCGCCCGATCGCTTTATTAAATGTAGACACCAAATTATACGCAAACGTTTTGGCTAATAGGTTGAAAGAGAAGATGACTGAATTGGTGCACTCGGATCAGGTTGGGTTTGTCTCCGGGAGGGAAGGCCAGGATAATGGGGTTCGGGCTCTCTTTTTTTGCTTGAGGTCGCCAAAACGGGGAGGGTCCCCAGTCTACTCCTGTCAAATCGATGCTGAGAAAGCGTTTGACAGGGTAGACTGGGGACACATGATGGGAACACTAGAAGTAATGGGGTTAGGCCCCAGAATGTTAAAGTGGATCGAAATTTTATATCAGCGGCCACAGGCCTCGGTAAAGGTTAATGGGACGTCCTCTGCAACGTTTATAATGAGAAACGGAATGCGACAGGGGTGTCCTTTGTCACCCTTGTTTGTCTTGTCCCTGGAACCTCTGCTGTCCATGGTACGCAATAGTGTAGACATAACAGGAATAGGGGTGGGCAGGGAGGAACACAAATTAGCGGCCTTTGCCGATGACGTTCTTTTTTTTGTATCTAACCCCAGGATCACGTTACCAAATTTGCTGAAGATGTTGAAAACATTTGGTAAGATATCAAATCTGAAAATAAATCTCGGAAAACTCGGAAGTCGGAAATCCTAAATATTAATATCAATAAGAAGGAGGTAGAACTGCTTTCGAAAGAATTTAATTTTCCATGGCGAGAAAATATTACGGTAAGTATCTAGGGGTTATACTGGCAGATACAATTAAAAAAAAATTATTTATTAAACTACATCCCTTTACTTGATGAGATTAAAAAAGAACTTCATATATTGGGATCTTGGCCTCTCTCATGGATAGGTCGAATTAATGCAGTAAAAATAATAGTGGCCCCCAAAATTAACTATAAGTTCCAGATGCTCCCACTCGCGATACCCCATGCGTTTTTTACAACCCTGAAGCAAATTATTTCACGATTTATTTGGTCCAATAAAAAACCTTGCATCTCAGCTAAGATTCTGTGTATGGAAAAAATAAAATAAAACAGGGGGTCTTGATGTCCCGGATTTCGAAAAGTACTTCTCTGCGGTAATATCAAGGGTAATGGAATGGGTAAAGGAAGGTGATAAGAGATGGATTAGCCTAGAGAACACAGTAAGTGATAGACACTTAAGGCACGAAATTTGGAACCCACCAAAAGTTAGGGCATTAGGGAGTAAAGCACACAAATAACACAGGTAACACTTGATATATGGGATAATATATATAGAAGGCATAAATGGAAATATAATTCAACTTTTTTTTTTTAACAAGAAAAAATATAATTCAACTTTAATTTTTTTTAAAAATAATATATTTTTTGAACCCGGCAGAAGGGAGGTGGGGGGAAATTGGATAAAACAAGATGGGGCACAATTGAGAGATATTATTAAAAAAGGGAAAATATGTACATTTCACAAGTTGAGTTTAAACACTGAGTTAATGCCTGTTGACATCTGGAGGTACGTGCAGTTAAAACATTTTGTAAAGAGCCTTCCCCAACCTATCCGTTACAGTGAGGATTTTAATCAGTTGGAGAGACTCTGCATGCGCGAGTCAACTAAGAATAATATATCTCGGATATACAAGATACTAATAAGTGAAGAAGCATTGGGTGTACCTCCATATGTCACGAAATGGGAGGCAGAATTAGGTTCACAATGTAGTCAAAATAAACTAGGAAACATTTTGGAGATTATTCACAGTTCAACGTTTTCTGTGAAAACTGTCGAAACAAACTTTAAATGTCTCTCTAGGTGGTACATTACCCCCGATAGGCTTAGCAGGTTTCAAGGGGGGTCTGCCCCGGAGTGTTGGCGGGGATGCAAAACCAGGGGGACGATAGCACATATCTGGTGGGGATGCCCCGTAATTGAAAAATTTTGGAAAGAAATACTAGAGTTAATCCGTATTATAACAAAGGAAGAAATCTCAGAGGATCCTTGGACGGTACTCTTCCATGGGACTGAGACCCCAGGGAGACAATATAAAGCATCTTTAACCACTTCAGCCCCGGACCAATTTGCAGCTAAAGGACCAGGCCCCTTTTTGCAATTCGGCACTGCGTCGCTTTAACTAACAATTGCGCGGTCATGCGACGTGGCTCCAAAACAAAATTGGCGTCCTTTTTTTCCCACAAATAGAGCTTTCTTTTGGTGGTATTTGATCGCCCCTGCGGTTTTTATTTTTTGCGCTATAAACAAAAATAGAGCGACAATTTTAAAAAAATTCAATATTTTTTACTTTTTGCTATAATAAATATCCCCAAAAAATATATAAAAAAACATTTTTTTTCCTCAGTTTAGGCCGATACGTATTCTTTACATATTCTTTCCAATACATATTTTTGGTAAAAAAAAAAAAAAAATCGCAATTAGCGATTATTGATTAGTTTGCGCAAAAGTTATAGCGTTTACAAAATAGGGGATAGTTTTATAGCATTTTTATTAATATTTTTTTTTTTATTAGTAATGGCGGCGATCAGCGATTTTTATTGTGACTGCGACATTTTGGCGGACACATCGGACATTTTTGGGACATTTGTCATTTATACAGCAATCACTGCTATTTAAATAGCACTGATTCCTATGTAAATGACAGTTGTAGTTAGGGGGTTAACCACTAGGGGGCGGGGAGGAGTCAGTGTGACGTGTTGTGTTTTTTTTTACAGTAGGGGGGCGTGGCTGTACGTCTGACGTCATTGATCGGCGTTCCCGATGACAGGGAACCGCCGATCACTGACAGTCAGTGTAGGAAGCGCGGGGAGAGGTTTGTTTACATAGACCTCTCCCCGTTCTTCAGCTCCGTAACCCGATCGCGGGATACCAGCGGCGATCGGGTCCGCTGGTCCCGCGGCCGGGGTCACGGAGCTCCCGACCGGGTCGCGCGACCCACGGGCAGGCACATGCACGATCAGGTACAGGTACGTGATTCTGCCTGCCCGTGCCATTCTGCTGACGTATATATGCAGTGGCCGGTCGGGAAGCGGTTAATCCCTATTCTCCTTAACAAAGCCAAAAATCTAGTGCCGAGGAGGTGGCGGGAACCAGGTTGCCCGGCAGTACGGGACTGGATTTTTGGAGTAAATGCGATTCAAACATTAGAAAATATAGAAACAAATGAGGGGGGGAGGGAGGAAAAAAATAGATCAGAGGAACAAGTGGACAGATTGGAACGAATTTAAAAATTCATGGAGATATTGTGCTGAAGTTACCGGATAGGGTTCCTCTCACGTTTTATGTCGGGACTATCAGGTAGAAAGCAGGAACGGTGGTGTTTAGCCTCAATATGTGTTAAGCAAGGAGGGGTGGGGAAGGTGAGGGTTATAAATGTGTTTTGATATGAAATATTAAATGGAAATTTCTTTCTTACTGTAATATGTTTATGTCAAGGAAAAAAAAAATTTTGATTAAAGATTTAAAAAAAAAAAAAAAAAAAAAGCGTCAGCAGGATCTCATTGTTAAAAGGTATCAGTCAGAAGAGGGGTACAAAAGAATTTCTAAGGCATTAGATATACCATGGAACACAGTGAAGACAGTCATCAAGTGGAGAAAATATGCCCCAACAGTGACATTACCAAGAACTGGACCCTCCCTCCAAAACTGATGAAGAGACGATTAGAAAACTGGTCAGGGAGGCTGCCAAGAGGCCCACAGCAACATTAAAGGAGCTGCATGAATATATGGCAGTTACTGGCTGTGTGGTACATGTGACAACAATCTACAGTATTCTTCATATGTCAGGGCTATGGGGTAGAGTGGCAAGACTTTTCTTACCAAGAAAAACATCTAAGCCCGACTACATTTTGCAAAAACACATCTGAAGTCTCCCAAAAGCATGTGGGAAAATGTGTTCTGGTCTGAGGAAACCAAGGTTAACCTTGTTGGCAATAATTCCAAGATACGTTTGGCGCAAAAACACTGCACGTCACCAAAAGAACACCATATCCACTGTGAAGCATGGTGGTGGCAGCATCATGCTTTGGGGCTGTTTTTCTTCAGCTAGAACAGGGGCCTTAAATCAAGGTAGAGCGAATTATGAATAGTTCCAAATACCAGTCAATATTAGCTCAAAACCTTCAGGCTTCTGCTAGAAAGCTGAACATGAAGAGGAACTTCATCTTTCAGCATGACAACGACCCAAAGCATACATCCAAATCAAAGGAATGGCTTCACCAGAAAGTTTTGGAATGGCCCAGCCAGAGCCCAGACCTGAATCAGATTGAAAATCTGTGGAGTGATCAGAAGAGGGCTTAGCACCGGAGATGCCCTCGCATTCTGACAGATTTGGAGTGTTTTTGCAAAGAAGAGTGGGCAAATATTGCCAAGTCAAGATGTGCCATGCTGATAGACTCATACCCAAAAAGAGGAAGTGATGCAATAAAATCTAAAGTTGCTGCAACAAGGTATTAGTTTAAGGGTGTGCACACTTATCTGACCATATTAAAAAAAATAATTTCTTCCCTCCACCTAAAAAGGATTTCAGTTTGTTGTTCAACTGAGTTGTACAGTTTATTAGGTCACATTAAAAAGGTGGTGGGGGGGGGGGGGGGGCGGGGAGATCTTAAAATGATTTATCTTTGTAATTTTTTTACATCCAATCTGACATTTTAACAGGGGTGTATAGACTTTTTAGATCCACTGTATATACACACACACACACTGCAGGGGGTCCCCGAGTTACGAACTCGTTAGGGACTGCCCGCCTGTACGGAAGTCGGAAATGTTCGTAAGTCGGCCGCGCATGCGCAGACCGACAAATACGGACATTTCCGATGTTCCGTCTAATGCCGTTCTGCGCATGCGCGGCAAATTACGGACATTTCCGAAGTTTGCCAGCATTTTCCAAGGCTCCGTATGTCCGCGCATGCGCAGAACGGCCGGAAGACGGCGAAAAATGGCGGAGGGTCCCCGCAGCGCCCCGTTCGTAAGTAGGGGTTGTTCGTAGGTCGGGCGTTCGTAAGTCGGGGACCCCCTGTATTCATACATACATTCTCAGTCCATCCCTATAGCTGCGGTTTAGCATTTCCAGCTCTTCATAATAGCTAGCAAGGGGTGATACAGCTTCCCCAGGCACCCTTTAGATGCATATTTGTTTTTTAGGGAGGGTGCTGGCCATTGGATATACAGTGGGGAAATTATTTGATCCCCAGCAGATTTTGTAAGTTTTCCCACTTACAAAGAAATGAAGGGTCTATGATTTGTATCATCGGTGTATTTTAAAATTATGGAAAGAAAATCAAAAAAAAAAAAATGATACAAATGTTATAAATTGAGCTGCAGTTCAATGAGTAAAATAAGTATTTGACACCCAAGTAAAACATGACTTCGTACTTGGAGAAACCCTTGTTGAAAAGCACAGAGGCAAGACATTTCTTGTATTTAGTGACCAGGTTTGCACACATCTCAGAAGGGATTTTGGTCTTTTTTTTTCAGATCTTCTCTAAATCCTTAAGGTTTCTTTGCTGTCGCTTGGCAACTCGAAGTTTCAACTTCCTCCATAAATGTTCTATAGTATTAATGTCTGGAGACTAGCTAGGCTATTCCATGACCTTAATGTGCTACTTCATGAGCCACTCCTTCGTTGCTTTGGCGGTATGTTTTGGGTCATTGTCATGATGAAAAACCCATCCATGAGCCATCTTCAGTGTTCTGGCTGAGGGAAGAAGGCTCTCAACCAAGATTTTACAATACATGGCCCCATCCACTGACCCCTCAAAGTTGGTCTGTACCTTTAGCAGAGAAACAGCTCCAAAAGCATCATGTTTCCACCTCTGTGCTTGACTGTAGGGATGGTGTTCCTAGGGTTATAGTCAGCATTTTTCTTTATCCAAACACGTCGAGTCCCCCTCCCCAAGAAGGCACATGTACAGTCATGCCAATGAACATCTAAATGCTTAAGAGTAGGATTGGGAGAAAGTGCTGTGGTCAGAGGAGACCAAAAGTAAGCTCTTTAGCATTAACTCGCTGTGTTTGGAGGAAGAAAAAAACGCTGAGGGGCCAAATATTGTAAAATCTTGGATGAGAACCTTCCTTCCTCATCCAGAACACTGAAGATAGGTCTTTTAGCATGACAATGACTCAAAACATACCAAGGCAAAGGAATGGCTCAAGAAGAAACAAAATAAGGTCATGGAGTGGCCTACTCCGTCTACAGACCTTAATCCTATAGAAAATATATGGAGGGAGCTGAAACTGCGAATTTTCAAGAAACCTTAAAAGAGGAACTTCAGTCTTTTTTCAACTTTCTATTACATTTTCTGCCCTTGTTTTAAGAGTTTGCCAGGAATGGAAGAGGGATTAGTCATAAGAGGTCCAATGAGAGCTGCAGAGCTGGAGGGGTGTGTCTGAAAATCCAGGAAGTGAACAGGTAGAAGCTTCAGCTGCCCACAGTTAAAATGGTTGCAGCCAGACTCTCTCTCACTCTCTCTATACATCTATCCACACACACACTAATATGCAAAGTGGTTGGAGGGAAGCTTCAGAATGGCAAAGATGTTTTTATTACAAATTATGTGAGCAGACTACAGTTCCTCTAAGTATGTAAAGAAGAGTGGACCTAAAGCCCTCCCGAGGTGTGTGCAAACCTGGTCACCAACTACAAGAAACATCTTACCTCTGTGCTTGGCAACAAAGGTTTCTCCACCAAAAACTAAGAATTGTTTGGTTTGGGGATCAAATACTGATATTACTCACTGAACTGCAAATAGCATTTGTTTCGTTTTTCTTTTCTGGATTTTTGGTTGATATTCTGTCTCCATCATTTAGCATACACCTTAGAAAAACTTCAGACCTTTAAATTTCTTTACAAGTTGACAAATTTACAAAATCTGCAGGGGCTAAAATTATATCTCCCCTGTAGTCTTTAGCTATGCAATATGCCTAATATTTGATCGATTACATTAAATCAGAATCGTTTCTGAAACCGTAATCAAGCAACTGATCAGGTAGAAAGTCTACACTTAGAAGCGCTTCTCTCGCTCTTCTTTTTTCCGTGTATTGGAGACAGCTTCTGCTCCCTGTACAAAGCCTGTACTCAGTGGATGGACACTTTTTATGCATTTGTCCTATGGATGGACTCTATATTATCGGACATTTAGTGGACTTTTTTTGTCCTTTTATTATTCCTGAGCATTTTACAAACATTTGCAAGAATCAAAATCACTCATCATGTAAAGGACATGGACCTTGATGGTTCTTCAACAGAGAAAGTTTGTGAATGTAAAAAGTTCTGCTTTGTAAATGGACCCCCAACTATCCAAGAGATTTAACAAAAATGTTACCATATCTGTAAATTAGAATTCCTATTACTCTAAAGCATGGGTCTCAAACTGGCAGCCCTCCAGCTTTTGCAAAACTACAAGTCCCATCATGCCTCTGCCTGTGGGAGTCATACTTGTAACGGTCAGTCTTGGATTGCCTCATGGGACTTGTAGTTTTGCAACAGTTTGAGACCCCTGATAAAGTTTCCACTCATAAAAGTTCTGCATCATAGACTTTTACAGTGAAGGGAAATAGTATTTGATCCCCTGCTGATTTTGTACGTTTGCCCACTGACAAAGAAATGATAGTCTATAATTTTAATCGCAGGCTTATTTTAATAATGAATGACAGAACAAAAAAATTCTGAAAAACGCATTTCAAAAAAGTTAAATTGATTTTTATTTTAATGAATGAAATATTTGATCCCCAATCAATCAGCAAAATGTTGGGCTCCCAGGTGTCTTCTATACATGTAAAGAGCTGAGATTAGGAGCACTCTTAAAGGGAGTGCTCCTAATCTCCGCTTGTTACCTGTATAAAAGACACCTGTCCACAGAAAAGATGCAAGATCTCACCTTGTGGAGTTTTAATGATCATAACTGTAAGGAGCCACAGACTACACAGGAGAATCTTGTCAATGATGTCAGGGCAGCTGGGACCATAGTCATTAAGAAAACAATTGGTAAAACACTATGCCGTGAAGGACTGAAATCCTGAAGCGCCCGCGAGGTCGCCCTGCTCAAGAGAGAGCACATGTACAGGCCCATCTGAAGTGTGCTAATGAACATCTGAAGGATTCAGAGGAGAACTGGGTGAAAGTGTTGTGGTCAGATGAGACCAAAATCAAGCACTTTGGCATCAACTTAACATGTTTGGAGGAGGAGGAGGAATGCTGCCTATGACCCCAAGAACACCATCCCTGCTGTCAAACATGGAAGTGGAAACATGCTCTGGGGGTATTTTTCTAAGGGGACAGGATAACTTCACCACATCAAATGATGCAGGGGGGCCATGTACCCTCAATCTTGGGTGAGATCCTCCTTCCCTCAGCCAGGGCATTGAAAATGGGTGGTGGATTGGTATTCCAGTATGACAATGACCCAAAACCCACAGCCAAGGCAACAAAAGGAGTGGCTCAAGAAGAAGCACATTAAGGTCCTGGAGTGGCCTAGCCAGTCTCCAGACCTTAATCCCATAGAAAATATGTGGGGGGAGCGGAAGGTTAGAGTTACCAAACGTCAGCCTCAAAACTTTAAATGATTTGGAAGAGAATCTGCAAAGAGGAGTGGGACAAAATCCCTCCTGAGATGTGTGCAAACCTGGTAGCCAACTACAGGAAACGTCTGACCTCCATTATTGCCAACATACGTTTTCCCACCAAGTACTAAGTCATGTTTTGCAAAAGGGGTCAAAGTTATTTCACTCATTAAAATGCTAATCAATTTATAATTTTTTTTGAAATGTGTTTTTTGGATTTTTTGTTATTCTGTCTCTCACTGTTAAAATAAACCCATCATTAAAATTATAGACTGATCATTTGTCAGAGGGCAAACGTACAAAATCAGCCAAACTAGCTGAGAAAGTAAACAATGCAGTGGGCCTCAGAGCAAGATATAGTAAATATAGCAATTTGGGGAAGGAGTGGTCTACACCTGCTTAGAGGGGTGGGGCAAAAGGGGTAAGGAAAGATTGTGGGAAAGCTTCCTTACTCTTTAATGTGCAGGCTATTACTTAAAGTATAGCAAAAACATTACATTACAAAACATTTGAACATTACCATTTGAATAAATGGTTTAAATTTTTTTTTATTTTACAAATAAAGTGGTTAAGGCAGAAGTTTTATCTTAATGCATTCTATGCATTAAGATAAAAAGCCTTCTGTGTGCAGCAGCCCCCCTAATACTTACCTGAGCCCCATCTCTATCCAGCAATGTCTACAAGTCCTTCGGCCGTCCGGGACTCTCCTTCTTGATTGGCTGAGACACAGCAGTGGTGCCATTGGCTAACTGCGTTTGACAGCAGTGGGAGCCAATCAGGAGCGAGAGGGTGCGGGGCCGAAACAGCTCCGTGTCAATGGATACAGGGAGCTGCAGCTCTGCTCAGGTGCCCCCATAGCAAGCTGCTTGAAGGCACTCAACAGGAGGGAGGGGCCAGGAGTTCAAGCCAGGGACCCGAAGAGGATCCAGCCTGCCCTGTGCAAAACCACTACACAGAGACGGAACATTAACAAGTTTTTTGTTTTTCTTTTTTCTATTAAAACAACCACCACCAGACTTTACAATCACTTTAAACAAGCTTTATGGAATACTGCAACAATTTGCCATGTAAGGATATTGGATGTTATGGGGAAAAAAGGATATTGGATGTTATGGGGGGAAAAAAAAAAAAAAAAAAAAAAAGAAGAAGAAGAAGAGGTGGTTTTGTTAAATATTTCTGCTCCAGATTTCATAGCTAACCAATTAAAAAGAAACCAATTTTCACATACGTAGTGAAGGAAAAACACTGCGCTTGGAAAAGTGTTAAAAGAAGCTGCCAGCACTAATGCCGCGTACATGGAAACAGTCCGATGGGAGCCTTTCATCGGATTTTCCGACCGTGTGTATGCCCATCGGTCTTTTTCTGTCGGTATTTCCGACGGACTTTGGATTGAGAACCTGTTCTTAATTTTTCCGACGGAAAACCTTTCCATCGGATTTTCCGATCGTGTGTAATTCCGACACGCAAAATTCCGACGCATGCTCGGAAACAATTTGACGCATGCTCGAAAGCATTAAACTTCCCTTTTATAGTGCTGTCGAACGTGTTGTATGCCGCGGTGTTATTGACTGTCGGAATTTGGTGTGACCGTGTGTAGGCAAGAGAGTTTGAGCGAAATTCCGTCGGAATTCCGACGGGAAAACCATCAGAGCTTTTTTCGATGAGAATTCCGACCGTGTGTACGCGGCATTAGAGTCCAGATACAGAAAACTCACAATATACTCTAAATATAATGCAGTGCTAAAATCAGTGAACAACCAACAAGTAGCAACATGAGGAGAGGAAACCATGGATTCGCCGCAAGATCACTCCGGTGCAATCCGCTGCTTACCGAAGCAGTCAGCAGCGGCGGATGCGATACGAGTCCTTCTTGTGGCCTGCCATGGAGACGAGTGAGGGGGAAGATGGCCCCCACCTGTCTCCATATCATTGCAGGGCGTAAGCGACGTCAAAACGTCACTTCCGCCCATAGCTCTTAAAGTGCCATTTTTTTTTTCAATTTTTATTATTGCATTTTAGTGTAGATATGAGATCCGAGGTCTTTTTGACCCCAGAACTCATATTTAGGAGGTCCCGTCATGCTTTTCTTCTATTACAAGGGATGTTTACATTCCTTGTAACAGGAATAAAAGGGACACAATTTAATTTTTTTTATAAAAACAGTGTAAAAAAAAAAATATATATATATATGTTTTGACAGAAAGTATTGCAACGACCGCCATTTTATTCTCTAGGGTGTTAGAAAAAAAAAAAAAAAAAACGTATAATGTTTGGGGGTTCCAAGTAATTTTCTAGCAAAAAAACCTGTTAACTTGTAAACAACAAATCTCAGAAAGAGGCTCGGGCCTAAAGTGGTTAATGACCAGGCCATTATTTGTGATACAGCACTGCATCACTTTAACTGACAATTGCGCGGTCGTGCGACGTTACCCAAAATGAATGTCCTTTTCCCCCACAAACAGAGCTTTCCTTTAGGTGGTATTTGATCGCCTCTATAGTTTTTACTTTTTGCTATAATATCCAAAGAAAAAAAAAAGCACACACACACGAAGGACGAAGGGTTTCTAGCATATTTTAGAGGGTTAAATCAAGCACAAATCTGCAACCATCAGAAAATTAGCATTATAGCAAGAATGAGTGGAAATACAAATATGATTTAAATAACCTTCCAAAATCATAAGCCAATTGAAAAGAAATCTAAAGTTGCAAAATCATTTATCACATAAAATATCAAGTACAAAACACATACCATTTTCATCTTTACATTTATTATTTTTCCAAGTCTTAAAAGCCATACCGAACTCTACTTTTTTTTCTGTGGGTGGCAGTTTACCAGCCAAAAAAACTTGGACATCATCTTCAAACTATTTTAGAAAGAACCCAATCTGGTAAATTATGAATGAAAACATTTGTGGAAGTAAATCCAGAATGCCCAAAAAAAAATGGCAAGAAGCTGAAAACCCGGGATTTGGAAATATTGAACAAGATGCTAATTAAAAACATCTGTGCTTATTTTGAGACTGAGTAAGGCCCCTTTCACACATGCAGACAGTTCGGGTCCGCCTGTCAGTTTTTCAGGCAAACCTGAGTGGTCGCTCCATTCACCTTTATGGAATGACGGATGTCAGTGTTGACATGTCCGCTAATCGCAGACAGATGGAGACCCTGTTATTTATCCATCTGTCTGGCGGATCGGAGGAAAAAACGGACAGGTGATCTCTTTTCATCTGATCCCTCATAGGGGGAGAGCGGGGCTCTGACAGGTCATCCCCTGCACAGTGATCGGAGACGGACCTGTCATCTGCCAGCTTAGCTGGGATCAACAGATCAATCGGAACATAGGCACATCAGGACCTAGTCACCTGAGGGAGGCCAACAACCACAATTATCAAAGCTAAGGGAAACAAAACAAACATGACAAAGTGTACTCTTGCATGGTCAGAAACACAAAACTACTGAGGATGAGGGGGATGTTTCCTGTTGAAGGTTGAGCCAATTATTTCTCAAACAGCTCAAATAGACTGGATTCAACACTGCCAGGCTGCTAAAAACTAGAGATGTACCGAAATTTCGGCTGCTGAAAACATAATCGGCCAAAAATGGTGTTATCGGCCAAAAAAGGAGAAAAAGGTGCTGATAATGGTGCCAAAAATGCACGCAAATTTTACCACGCTTATGGTGTGTTTTTCATAGGTCACATAAAAAAAAAAAACACATCAAAAAATTTAACAAGTGCATTTCAACGGGGAGGTGGGTTTGTGCGTTCTTTTTTGACTAAAAATGCAGCAAGCAAGATTTTTACCACAACGGACCAGTGTGAAGACATACATAGAATTTAAATGGTTACATTTTTCTTGAGATTTTCTAAAAAGGTGCCAATAATGGCCGACAATAAATTTATTTTAATTTAAATCCATGATATTAAAAGTCAAATATAAACACAATTATATATAAAAAAATATATCATATGTCATATTTGAAATTGGCGTAGCTGTGCTGGGCTTCACAAGGAGGAGTACAACTAGAAAGCAGAGGGGCTTTCAAAAGTCAGGTCGATTCTCAATCTTGTTAAAGTGGCATTAAAAATTTGCCTTTTTTGAGTGAATTTCCCCATAAGAAAAAATGGAAACTCAGATGATTCATTACACACCCATTTATGAATTTATTAACCACTTGCTTACTGAGCACATAAACCCCCCTCCTGCCCAGACCAATTTTCAGCTCTCAGCGCTGTCACACTTTGAATGACAAATTGCACGGTCATACAACACTAACCAAATGAACATGATTTTTTTCCCACAACTAGAGCTTTCTTTTGGTGGTATTTAATCACAGCTGGGATTTTTATTTTTTGCTACACAAACAAAAAAAGATGGAAAATTTTGAAAATAAAAAAAATCACGTTTAATAGTTTGTTATAAAAATTTTCTCCTTCATTGATATGCGCTGATGAGGCTGCACTGGTGGGTACCGATAGGCACAGTTAAGGCGGCACTGATGCCTATTGCTAGGTGGCACTGGTGATCTGGCAGGAGCATGCCGTGATCGGGACTGATGTCCCTCTCACGGCCGCCGGTGATCGGCTTTTTTTCTCCTCACGCCGTCAGCATGAGGAGAAAAAATGACCGGCTCATTTAACATCACATGATCAGCCGCCATTGGCTGATAGCTGATCACGTTGTAAGGGGTCGGGATTGACCCCTTACTCCGATCTGTGATCCAGCAAGTCTGCAGGGGGCGCGCAGACTGCTTGGGCACGGGACGACATCAATAGACGTAGCCCGGGTAAAGCAGGTCCACGCTGTAGCCTTCATTCGGCTATAGCGCGGATCTCAAGTGGTTAATAAAAGGTACAACCTTTAGCAACTCACATGGTTGATGAATAAAAGAGGCACATCTAAGTATGCAGGTATCTGGGGTATATCGGTCCACAGACCATCATCCGCACCACCGGGAAGACTACCCTGCAGTAGAGCGATCTGAAAGTGTGGTGTGGAGCGCAGCATGGAAGGATTGACGTTGATAGTAGGTTAGCCTGGATGCCTGCGTAATTAGCTATATCTGTTTTAATCAGCCATATGAGTTGTTAAAATGTTGTACCTTCATTAACCACTTGCCGACCAGCCGCTGTCATACTGCATGCATACTCCTTTGAGTGGGATAGCAGGCGTGCACCCGCTGCACTGCGGGGGTGCCGATGCTCATGACGGCGGGCACAAGAGGCAGAACAGGGATGTGTGTGTGTGTGTGTGTGGTGTGTGTGTGTGTGTGTGTATAAAAACACACACACACACACACACATATATATACATATCCCTGTTCTGTGAGGAGAGGAGATGTAGATTGCGAGTTACTAATAGCTAGGAAGCACAATCTCTCATCTCCAATAGTCAGTCCCCTCCCCCTAGTTAGAACAGTCAGGCAACACACAGTTAACCCCTTGATTGTCCCCTAGTGTTAACCCCTTCCCTGCCAGTGACATTTATATAGTAATCAGTGCATTTTTATAGCACTGATAGCTGTATAATTGTCAATTGTCCCAAAAAATTGTCAAAAGTGTCCGATGTGTCCGCCATAATGTCGCAGTCCCAATAAAATAAAAAAAAAAGCCATATTTATCCCCTATTTTTTTTAGACGCTATAACTTTTGCACAAACCAATCAATATATGCTTATTGTGATTTTTATTACCAAAAATATGTAGAAGAATACATATATCGCCCTAAATTGAGAAAAAAAAATAGCTTTTTAAAAAAAAAAAAATAAAATTGGGGATATTATAGCAAAAAAGTACAAAATTCGTTTTTTTTTCAAAATTGTTGCTCTTTGTTTAATGGCGCAAAAAATAACCGCAGAGATGATCAAATACCGCCAAAAGAAAGCTCTATTTGTGGGGAAAAAAAAGGAGGTAAATTTTGTTACAGCGTAACAGGCCCGCACAATTGTCAGTTAAAGCGACAGTGCCGTATCGCAAAAATGGCCTGGTCATCGAGCAGCCAATCTTCTGGGGCTGAAGTGGTTAAGAGCACTTTCACACTGGGGGACTGGGGGGGGGGGGGGGGGTTGGTGATAAAGCGCTTGACCGTCCTTTCTGCGGCTATCGGGGCGCTTTAAACCCCCGCTAACGGATGAAAAAGGGTTAAAGCACCCGCAAAGCACCACTGCAGCGGCATGCTACATACACCGCTCCTAAAGCGCCTCAAATATGCTGCTTGCAGGTCTTTTTTTTAGCATCCTGCCAGCGCACGAGTGACAGGAGGCATTTTTAGCGCTATAGCGCCTGTAAAGTGCCTCAGTGTGAAAGTAGCCAAAATGTAACCATATTGCTACACTTAGAGGCACCTCTTCTCTTTTATACTCAGTTGAGACGTGATGCTGCTTATAGCAAGACATCGCTCGTTCAAGTTAAAATTTATAAAAAAATCTAAATAAAATTAGCTCATCTTGTAAAACTCACAGACCAGGGTACTCGCAATCCAAGGTTTTACATTATCTGTAACCCTACAACTGCAATCCTGGGCAACAGACAGACAATTCTCCAAAGCTCTGCACCAGGTTCACCAATGCAGATGACCATTTTTATTAGGTCACTGTTATTTTACAGCAGTAGGGAAATTATCAAACACCATTTAACATTGCCATTAAGTGCATTGGATGACTAGGTATTTTCCAACATGATTTAGAAACGTGTACAGCAAAAGCTGAGTGATTAACCGATTCAGCCCCGGAAGATTTTGCCCCCTTCCTGACCAAATCACATTTTGCGATTCAGCACTGCGTCGCTTTAACTGACAATTGCGTGGTCGTGCGACGTTGCACCCAAATAGAACTTTCTTTTGGTAGCATTTGATCACCTCTGCGGTTTTTATTTTTTGCGCTATAAACAAAAAAATAAATAAAAAAAGCAACAAAATTTTGAAAAAACAATATTTTTAACTTTGCTTTTAAATATACAATTAAAAAAAATAAATAAAAAAAAATGCTCAGTTTAGGCAGATATGTATTCTATATATTTTTGGTAAAAAAAAAATAAAAATAAAAAATATACAAGCATATATTGATTGGTTTGCACAAAAGTTATAGCATTTACAAAATAGTGGATACATTTATGGCATTTTTTATTTTTACTAGTATTGGCGGCAATCTGCAATTTTTATCGTGACTGCGATATTGTGGCGGACACTTCAGACACTTGATTATTTTGGGACAATTCACATTTATACAGCGATCAGCGCTATAAAAAATGCACTGATTAATGTGTAAATGTGACTGGCAGGGAAGGGGTTAACACTAGGGGACGATCAAGGTGTTAACTGTATCTTAGGGAGTGATTCTAACTGTAGGGGGAGGAGACCGATCGGTGTTCCTCTGTACTGGGAACACACCATCGGTCTCCTCTGATAGGACGTGGATCTGTGTGTGTTTACATGCTAGCGTGGGTGCCCGTCGGACATTACGGCCACCGGGCACGTGCATTAGGTGCCTAGTGACGCGGCGGGGCGTGCTCACGCCACCTAGAGGCTCAGAAAGTAAAAGACATCGTATGACGGCGGCCCGAAGGGATAAGTGGTTAATATCATTGAAAGTGAAACTAAAAGAAAATCCTAAATTTTGGGCTGCCTCAGTAAATAGGAGGGGAAATCTTCCAATGGGGGGACACCGATTCTGGTGACCTGGGGGTCCCCAGGCAATTCCCTTAATTTCCAGAGATTTCTTCTCGCTTCCCGTTTAGGCTATATGACAGGAAATGAAGGGAAATCTCTGAAATGGGACACAGGTGGCCAAAAACCAATCTCACATGGGTTATAAACCTGGGGTCAAGTCCTAGGGAAAAAAAAAAAAAAGTGTGGAAACTCCCACCCAAGATCCACTCGCCCACCAAAGAAAGAAAAAAAAAAAGATACGCTCATATGCACGAACGCTTCAAAAGTGGTATTTTTCATCCAATTTTCGTATTGTGTGTATGAAGCTTAACTGTTAGTACATAAAAAAAAAAACAATTCTCAATAAACATAAATATGGTAATTCTCTGAATAATCAGCATTCAATTGTGCTTCCATGCAAATGTGAACATCATGTTCTGATCTTTATTGGGGAATTTGATTTTGTATATAGAGTGTTTATGTGGTGAGTTTACACTTTTCATTGAACAGTTTGGATAACACAGGGTTAAACGGAAAGGTCATAAAATTGACTGCACATTATCTGGACAGAATGCTTGGGGAGATAGTGATGTATTCCTGCTTAGGAGATGTATGTTAGCTTGGGGGCTGCAAACTCTGCAGGGCTCCAACACACACTCGCTGCTATTCCAACCCTTCACATATTTCCACATAAACTTCCCTCCTGGCATTAAACTTTGCCATGTATTGTGCTCAGCTTACCACCCCAAACTGATGTTCCTCCCTGAGCTCCCCTCTCTCCCTGCATGTCCTGTGAACAGAATAGCTGTGCTCCTAAGGGTTCTCATCATATGGCACTGAAGATAGAGGATGGGGGGGGGATTAAGCGGGACACACAGAGCAAGTATGCAGGAGACAGAAAATCAGGAGGGGCCGGCAGAGAGGAGCGCATCACGAGAGGTCTGATTAAACACAATCTCTTAGCAGCAGGGACCTGAACTACCCGTCAGCCAGCTGTGATTGACAGGTAGATCGAAGCGGAAGCTGTCATGGGGCCCCCTACTGGCAATGCCTGAATGGTCAGTCCACCCCGGGTGTGCTTCACTTACTATTGCGAGCTGTGTCGGCGGCTGCTGGGGTAACACCTGCCACACAGCTCGCATACTTCAAAGTCTTGCAGGACACAGCTGCTAAAGGGAACCAAGTTCCTGTTGTGGAAAAAGTACAGGAGTTCCCATGCATTCCCGCAGGACTTGAGCCCTGGTTAGAACCCTCATTCACTCTATTCAAAATGGAAAAAAAAAAAAAAAAAAAAAGTTTTGCCTATAGTTCTACTTTAAGCCCTTTTAAAAGACAATTTAGCAGCTGGTTCAAAATGCTGAGCTACCAGATGTCAGACTTATCCTACTTAATTTAGTAGGCAAGGCATAGTTTATGTCCCATAAATAGAGTATTTATCATTCGTCACCCACTCTAGTTTTCATAATTCTCAATTATTCTCTTCTGCTACTTTTCTAACAAGATGATTGCATTTTTTTTATGCTAGCACAAAACATGCAACAAGTGCTAAAAACCTGAACGGTTATGTCACAACAGCCTTAAGACTGGGTTCACACTTATGCTATTGCACACGTCGCATGTGATTCGCATCACATTCCTGCGCACATCACAAGTGATGTCTGTGCGATGCAAAAACAGCCAGTTTGCATGTCTGAAATCGCATTTGCATCAAAATGGTGCAGGACTTTTTTTTGGTTCACACTGGATTCGAAGCTATAGGAAGTACTGAACACCCATGCGATCCCATAGTTCACACTGTGTTCTGCGAACCGATTTGGGGGGGGGGGGGGGTCATTAACTTTATATTGACACCTGCAGTGGTTCGCAGAGCGCAGTGTGAACTGCCTGCAATTCAGATAGGATGCGGGAACCCATACAGGAATCGTTGTGGTTCCTGCATCGCACCAGTGTAAACCTAGCCTAATAAAAAGGACAAGTTTATCTTTTTCTTAAAAAAAATTAATTCTTAACTTTTTGCAGGTAAAGAAATGTGAGCCTGGAAAGAATGCAGGGCTCCTGCAGACCTGTCAGTGTATCTGTCTGCTTGTACCTTGTACGTGCACACAGATACACACTGACAGGAAGAGGCAATGAACTACAAGTCAACAGCTGCAAAGGTGCTCCAATGACTGAGAGCCACTGACAGTCACCACTCTGTGAAGTCCAAAAACCGGTGGGGGTAAAATTAATCTTGGGAAATTAGTCAATATTCCCTTAAATATCTCCATGTCCGAACAATGAGCTTCAGAGGGTTTGTTTCCTTTCAAATGGCAAGAAACCAATTTGAGGCCATGTGTCTACATAAAGAGGGCTCAACCCACTTAATCTAAATTATATAAACTCCTACTTGAGAAATTGACCACTAAGTCCCCTTTTACATTAAAGAATGGGAGAATGAATTGGGTAAAGAACTCTTGGATAGTAGCAATGAGAAAATTACATTGCTACCACACACTAAAACGCACCTTGATGCCTCACCTCCTCAATCTTGGTAAGAGCCTTATCCCACTTGATTTGACGTCCCCGGTAGCACCTACTATTAAGGAATGGTTGTTGAAGGTGCATTTGTTTTTATAGAGGCGGAGGAATGGAGGCATCAATGTGCAGACATTTACTCAAAATTCTATTAAGCAGCTCCGGGAGTCTCTTCCGATTCTCCGCTCTCTCCGACCTCTTCTGCTGGGCTCCTCCACTTCTGCTCTTTTGCTAGCATTGGCCCGGTCTTCTCTGTCGTCGTCTTCCCTCCGGTCTTCTTCTGATGTCGACACGATGCCCGCTGTAATGCCATGTGTGCAACGACTTATATAGGCATGGGGCGTGGTCACCGTGTGATGTCACCCGGTGAACCCGCCTATTATGATGTCACCGCCCCATCATGCCCCAACTGGTGACGTCCTAACGGGCAGGGTCACCGAGTGACATGACCCGGTGACCACGCCCCATGCCTATATAAGTCGTTGCACACATGGCATTACAGTGGGAGAGCGTGTCGTGTCAACATCGGAAAAAGACGGAGAAGACCGGGCCAATGCTAGCAAAAGAGCAGAAGATAGCGGAGGAGCCCGGCAGAAGACACTGGAGAGTGGGAGAAGAGGCCGGAGAAGATCCCTCCAAGTCGAAAGAGACCGCCGGAGCTTCCTAATAAATTACTTTAAAAACCGGTCTAGTGTGTTTTTTTTTATTGACACTTTTTCCCCCAAGTGAATGGGTACGATGTACCCCATACTCATTCACATAGGGTGAGGGGCCAGGATCTGGGGCCCCCTTATTAAAGGGGGCTCCTGGATTCCGATAAGCCCCTCGCCCGCAGACAGCGACAACCAACGGCCAGGGTCGAGAAGAGGCCCTTGTCCTCATCAACATGGGGACAAGGTTCTTTGGGGTGGGGGTGGCAGCAGGGCACCCCCTGCCCCAAAGCACCCCCCCGTTGAGGGCATGCGGCCTGGTATGGTTCAGAAGAGGGGGGCACTCATCCCCACCCTATTTTCTGACCTGCCAGGTTGCGTGCTTGGATTAGGGTCTGGTATGGATTTCGGGGGGACCCCTACGCCGTTTTTTCGGCGTAGGGGGTTCCCCTTAAAATCCATAACAGACCGAAGGGCCTTGTATGCTCTTGAAGGGGAAACCCATGCCTTTTTTTATAAAAAATTTGGTGTGGAAATCCCCCACAAGATCACCAGAGCACAAGTCGCATGCCAAAGTCAGATCAGGCAAGACGGCGATCCAACTTCAATCATATTCAATGGGCTGAAGTAGGATCAAAGTCAGGCCAAACAGTGCAGGGAGCATTTTCAAAGTCGGACCAGTTAAGATGTCTCCCATAGGGAAACATTGATTTTCACACGGCATGCGACATGAGCTCTCAATGTCGGAGCGTTTGTTACACCAGTGTAAACGCGGCTTTAGAGCAGAAATAAACTACCAAATACATACACCTTCACTGAAGCAGCAATTCTCTCTCTCCCAAGATTCCAGTTTTTTTTTTTTTCTTAGCAGAGTCCCTAGGAAATAAAAATGGCGATCGTTGCAATGTACCATGTCGTATGGTATTGGCGCAGTGGTTTTTTCAAACGCAATTTTTTGGGGAAAATAAATTTTAACCACTTGAGCCCCGGAAGGATTTGCCCCCTTAATAACCAGGCCATTTTTTGCGATATGTCACTGCGTCGCTTTAATTAACAATTGTGGTCGTGCGACGTTGTACCCAAACTAAATTGAAATCCTTTTTTACCCACAAAAGGCACTTTCTGGTTTCTATTTTTTGCGGAAAAAAAAAAAAAGACCAACAATTGAAATGATCCCCCATTTTCTTCTGATTTCCTCAGATCAGGGCAAACCCCTAGTAAGATGCTGGGATGTACCCATCTTCGCTTCATTTGCCTCTTTCCGCCAATCTACCTCTCAAGTAGGCACACAATTGTAAACACCAGCTTTGCTCTGCACTCAATTTCAAAGGAGGTGCCCGAGGTATAAAAAGTTTGAACACTGACACCTATACTCATTTATAGAACTGCACCTATCTGTAGGAAATAGTTCAACTTTTTCCAAGCACAGATTACTGGTTGTCAGTTACAAATGTATCTGATAGCTGTTGTCAGATACAAATGTCGGTGTGAATGTAGCCTAATGCTCCATTCACAATACAGGCAAGGTTTCTGTATGTCGTGTGTAGGGTAGAGGTGCGCATCTTTACTGGCCTCACTATTCTATTTGATAACGATTATGTCAACACATTGATTAGATTCCACAATGCATCACAATTACTGTGCAGGAGAACTCTTTTTTTTTTTTTTGGAACAGATAAAATAAAAAGCACACGCGCAAACACACATGCGCAGGAGCACGGCAAAAGTCCCTGCATGTACCAAAGTCTAAACACAGCAGACAAATTTAGCGGAGCTCCAGGCTACCCCCAAAAATACTACAAGAGAGGGTCAGAGAAGGCAGACATGCTACAAGAGAAGGTAAATTGGGTATCTGGCGCTCCAGGAGGCAATGCCCTTAGTTTGTAATGTACATTTGATTAGTCAGTCTTTAGGTGAAAACAAAGTTGAACCACGGTAAGGGGGTGATTTAAAAAGAGTCAGCCATCCTCAGTGTGTCCAGCAACTCTGCAAAACATAAAAGAAACGGGGGGGGGGCGCCTCTGTTTAGTATTAAAACAGTATCATTTATTGCACAAGATTAAAAAACACTTAAGATATAAGTGGGAGTAATGCTCGTCATAAATATGTAGTCCTGGCAGTTCTACTGCGTCCTACAGGCTCCTCGCACAATCCAGGTAGCTGGAAAAGGTTCTGGTGTGATGTGCTGAATGATTCAGCACAACATCTTACCAGAACCTTTCCCAATGTCCAATAAATGATACGGTTTTAATACTACACTTAGAGAGGCGCCCCCCCCCCCCCCCCCCCCCCCCCGTTTATTTTATATGCTACAAGAGAGGGTCAGAGACTGCAGACAGATACAGGAGATGGTTTATTTTAATGAAAAAAACAATACCCTTTAGTATCTCTTGGTCAGCCTTTTGGTAGCAACTTGGGTAGAATGCAGGACATCACAGCAAAAAAAAAAAAAAGGAAGGCATTCCAATCAGAAAGAAGTATACTTGCAAATAAGTGGATGTTTCCAGATTATAGGGAAATCTTAGGAAGAAACCAGATGGAAAAAAAGGAGACGTGCAGCTCCCAATGTGATAGGCACACAGTACACACACACACACACAGACTGGATAGGTGCAGCAGAGGTGGGCGATGTGCCACTTCTATGCACTCACTCCTCACATACACTTAGCATGAAAGGCTGGTCTCTCACCTTCGGAAGCACTTGTACCACCCCCTCCTCCCCTCATTTCATTTCCCAAAGCAAACTCCCTGCCTCCCACAGATGTGACGAGAGCTGCAGTGATCTGTGTTTGTCAGTGCCGAGCAGCGCCTGTCTATCAGGGAGGTGATAGCTACAGATCCTGAGCAGGGGGAAAGCTTGGGTGGGGGCTGCATGATGACATGCTGCAGTGGCCGCCTCCTGAGACTACATCATACAGTGAGGGGGGGGGCAGCATTGGGCTGTTTCATTCCAGCCATGACACTTCTGTGGAGGGCGAGGGGAGTCGTCCAGATGACATCATGCACAATCGTGCTTAAACTGCATTCAGATTATTTTCAAACACCCCTATAGGGCAGCCTAATCATTTCAATAGGATGCTCTACATGTGGGAAAATGTGCAAATGAAGTCCCTGACCCTTTTGCAAAATCGCTGCACCAGAATGCGTTTTGGTGCACGCATAAGGAAATAATTGCACAGCCATGCTAAAAGGGGCAGCGTGTTTGTGTCAGGAAAGCACGCAATTTCGGGGCAATAAAAACAGGTGGTACTGGGGCTGTAAAAGAACAGCCCAATCCATGCTGAAACTTTTACATACAGTCTTCAGGCATCTATGGGAGTCATAGGTAATTAAGAGCTTTGGCCATCAGGCTAAGGGCTCATGTACACTGCAGCCCAATAAAAAAAAAAAAGTGCAGCCAACTCAAGTATGGGTAAAACCCAAATCTGTCACCAAGAAACCCAGGGGAAGGATTGTTCTTTCAGCAAGTCAAGAACGAAGATGGAGACGGAGAAGGAGGAAGAAAAAAAAAAAGGAAAAGAAGGAAGCGGCACATGCGTAGTGGGTGCCCGGCTGTGAAGCCACAGCCAGATGCCCACAGTTAAAATGCCGGCGCTGCTGAGCGGGGCTTCATTCCCCCACATCGCTGGACCCTGGGACAGTAAGTGTCCGATTATTAAAAGTCAGCAGCTACAATATTAAAAAAAAAAAAATATTAAATTAAGGGGAACTCCTCTTTAAAAGTAGAACTTTAGTCAGAAAATGAAGTCCTGATAGCTATACAGGCGATCCCCCTAGTTACAAATATCTGACTTACAAACAGAGGGAGACAACAGGAAGTGAGAGGAAATCTACCCCTAGGAACAGAAATTCACTCCTGTAAGTTATTATGGGAAAAAGGTACCTCCACTGATGCTTTATCACCAATCCTTGTTTCCACAACCCCAAATTTTCAAAATCCAATTGTCATTGGGACAGAAAGGGAGGTGAAATCTTCTGAACAATACAGACAGCAAAACAAACATTAAATGTTAACCCTTCCCTATGCTATCCAAAAAGCTTAAAAAATGTTTTTATGGCTGGAGTTAAACTTAAAAAAATACCTGTGCAACATTTTTGTAACCCGGGGACCGCTGGTACCTGCAAAAGGTGCTAGCCTGAAGTGATGTAAAACATTAACACCCTGCTCTGCACATGCTCAGTTGCCTTCTATTTTTAGGCACTGTGCTGAAAATCAGAGCGAGTAGAGGCCAATCTGCTGACAGCCTAAAGCCCAGAGGCTCTGGGCTTCAGCAAAATGGCAGCCGCCAGGAAGAAGAAACAGGAACATTGCTGGAGGCAGTTTACAGCACACACTGACTTTGGTAGCATATTTATGTAGAATGTTCCTTGCTAAAGAACTTTTTATATACACACACACACACACACACACACACACACCGCTATGGGTAAAGTTCTGCTTTAGACCCCTTTCACACCGAGTGTTTTTTCAGGTGCTTTTGGGCTAAAAATAGCGCCTGAAAAACAGCTCCCCTGCAGTCTGTGTGAAAGCCCGAGTGCTTTCACACTGAGGCGATGCACTCACAGGACGTTAAAAAAAAAAAAAAAAAAAAAAAAAATTGAAATGAATGGGCAGCGCCGCTGAACCGCCGGCAAAACCCCACAGCAGCGGTGCTTTGTGGGTTCCTTTTAAGTTTTAACCCTTTTTCGGCCGCTAGTGGAGGGGGGGTAAAACCCCCCCCGCTAGCGGCCCAAAACCTCTGCAAAAACAACGGTAAAGCTCCACTTTACCGCCGACGCCCCAGTGTGAAAGCGGCCTTAAAGAGGTTGTAAAGGCTAAAGGTTTTAATAACTTAAGCACTTGCCGACCAGCCAGGTCTGCTCTATTGCGCAAAAACAACATACCTGTACGTCGTTTCATGCGATACTGTAAGCTTGCGCGCGGGGCTGGCGGACGTAGACAAGGTGGATCCCTGTTCTGACTGGACAACTCAGATCTGCTGTCAGATCTGCTGTTCCTAGTGATCAGATCTCTGTGTTGTCCCATTGAGCCCATCCTTCACAAAGTTAACACACCCAGGGAACACAGTCAACCCCTTGATCGCCCCCTAGTGTTAACCCCTTACCTGCCAGTGTCATCTATACATTGATTTTTATTTAGCACTGATCACTAATGTCACTGGTCCCCAAAAAGTGTCCCTTGGGGACAAATTTGTCTGCCGTAGTCCTGCTAAAGATCGCAGATTGTTACCATAACCAGTAAAAATACATCTTTAAAAAAAAAAAAAATTCCATAAATCCCCCATTTTGTAGACGCTGTGACTTTTGTGAAAGCAATCAATATACGCTTATTGCAATTTTAACATAAATATGTAGCAGAACACATATTTACATAAAAAAGACAGAGGTCCAGGCCTATTATTCAGCAGCAAATATCGCCCCCTTAGCCCACCTCCATGATACACATCAAATGCCTCTATGGGCCACTTTGGACCTAATTGATTCCCACCCTACTCCTATCCCCTCAGTACCTTGGCTGCCTCCTCAGAGCCGCCCGCAAAGATTCGGCCCAGGTCTGGCCCATACCCTTCGTATATGGGACTCTCTCAAGTACTCTGCAGGGCTACTATCCCCACATTTACCATTATTGCGCCTTACTCATTGCCCGCTATTCCCCCCCAGCTGCGAGAATCCTAGGCAATTCTCCTGGTGGGCGGAGAATGGATTTACTGATGTTCATTCTCTGTTCACCCCCATGAGAATTCTTACCTTTGTGGCTCTGAGATCATCCCACGATATCCCACTTAGAGAACATTATAGTTACCTCCAAATTCGTCATTTCTTGCAGCAACTTATAAAGGCCCAACCAACTCCATACACTCTAACCCCTTTTGAAAGTATTTGTAGGGCCCGACCCCACTCCTCAGGACTGATATCCTTAATATACTCAGCCATCATCTCCTCTAGGAAACCCCCAGTGAGAACATATCATCTATCTTCAATGGGAGAAGGACTTAGCCAGAAGCTTGGAACCAGAGGACTGGCAACGCATGACGGTATCCCTTACAAAGAGTTCCAAGAATGTACTTATCTTGGAAAACGCTTACAAAGTTTTTTACAGGTGGTACTACACACCGACCAGGATAGCCCGCTTTATTCCTTCTTATTCGCCTAATTGTTTCCGGGGATGTACCATGGAAGGCACAATGGCCCACATTTGGTGGACATGTCCTAAGGTTTGCAGACCATGGGTCAGGGTCTATGCCATTTTACGTAATATGCTCCACTCCAACCTCAAAAGGGACCCGTATGAAGCCCTTTTATGTAAGCCCACTCCTGAACTTTTTCGCTCAGAACGACAACTGGCTCAGCACCTCTTTAGTGCTACTAAATTGACCATCGCGAGGGCCTGGAAAACTCCAGTACTCAGCTTTGAGGCTGTTAAAAATCGCATGAATGACATCATGATAAATGAAAATCTAGCATCCTTCACCTCCGACACCCACGATAAATTTCTTAATGTTTGGCGCCCGTGGATAGCATACCACCAGCCCTCTATATTCAACACCCAGCTTCTCTCGATATAATTGGTTTCTGGACGCACCCCTCACTACGGGAACTCTTCCCCCTCTTTTTTATTCCCCCCCTCTTTTTCTTATTTCCTTTCTCCTTGCAAGTCATCTCTTCTATGACTCGCAGGCTGCCTAACCTCAGGTTTTTCCTCACACATCTTTCTCTGAGGCTCCCGATTATATGGAGCCGGGCTACTGAAGACGCTCATCCTGCACTAAAAATATGTTAAACAAAGTAGCCATGAGATGAGGAAGTACATTGACGACTATTACTAGATCTCTGATAGACTCTTAATTGAGCTGTATTGCAGATAGTCGCTGTATATTGTCCTTTTTTCCCCTTTTTTTTATTTCTTTTCCACTGTATGCTAAGTTATGTTTGCAACGTCCCATTATTGGGACCCCCCTCCTTTCTCGTTACGTGTTTTGATGTATCTGTTACATACTTGTACTCACCTGTTATGTATATTTTCAATAAAACATTTGTAAAAGAAAAAAGACAGAGGTCCAAAGCATCCAAGTACACATGCACCAACACATATCGCCAACGCGTTTCACACCAAAAAGGTGCTAAACAGCTATGATTAACCACTTCCCTACTGTCCTATTGTCATATGACGTCCACAGATGGGATCTCCCATTCTGGGCTGGTGTCATATGACGTCCGCAGCTTCCCAGGGGTATAGGGGGGGCACGCACACGCCGCATCACAGAGGAGCCGATGAGCGTTTCTGGCACCCTCGATGTCCGCCTGGCATACGCGATCGCCCGCTACAGAGCAGGACCGCGGATCGGTGTGTAAACACACAGATACATGTCCTGTCAGGGGAGGAGACCGGTGTTCATACTTGGTATGAACACACGATCAATTGGTCTCCTCCCCTAGTTAGTCCCCTCCCCCTGCAGTTAGAGTGTCAGTGGTCCCAAAATAGTGTCAAAAGTGTCTATGTCTGCCGCAATGTCAGTCACGATAAAAAATAAATCGCCCCCATTATTAGTAAAAAAAATAAATCCATAAATCTATCCCCCATTTTGTAGGCGCTATAAATTTTTCGCAAATCAATATACACTTATTGCAGGTTTTTTTTACCAAAAATATGTGATATAATACATATCGGACTGAGGAAAAATTTTGTTTTAGTTTTTTTTAAATTTGGGATATTATAGCAAAAAAAGTGTTTTTTTTTTTTTTTTCAAACTTGTCACTTTTTGTTTATAGCGCAAAAAAAAAAAAAACCAGATGTGATCAAATACCACCTAGAGAAAGCTCTATTTGTGGGGAAAAAAAATTATAAAAATTTAATTTGTGTTGCATGACCGCGCAATTGTCATTCAAAATGTTACAGCGCTGAAAACTGAAAATTGGCATGGGCAGGAAGGGGGTGAAAATGCCTTGTATTGAAGTGGTTAGCACCTTTTGGTGTGAAACACTTTAGCTATACATGTTAGTGCATGTGTACTTGGATGATTTGGACCTGAAATTTTGGAGGGCGGCTGTCCAGCATATTTTTGTTTCTATGCCACTGTTGCAACCAGAGCCGACACCCATCTGAACTCAGACAGCTGATTCGAGGAGAGGTAATTGTCTTAGAGCGGTGATCTTTTGTTTCCCGCACTAACACATCAGATAGTCGCTTTACCGGTACAAAGATTTTAAATCCCTGCGGCCTTCTCTACTCTTCTCCAGCACTGACAGGAAGGGCTATGCGAGTTCTGATTGGTCGGCACCGTCACACCAATTAGAATGCCTCCAATACGTACTTTTACAAGGTATATTTAGGAAATAAAGCCGCGGGGGATTTCTGAACCCCTGATGGGTAAAGCAGTTTTACAATGCGACAGTGTGGGAGATAGCTGGCCTCAGGAACTGCGAGATCGGGTGCAATGAGGAGGGGGTCCAGTGTAAGTTCACCTTACAGATTTTTCTGTAAAGGTGAACTTACCTTTTAAGTGGCTATAATGCTAGTGACAGAAAGCATCTTTTTTTTTGCTCATAGTTCTACTTGCTGCATCAGTAGCATCTTAGGTGTGTAATAAGATGTATATTTAAAAAGGTAGTCATTTATTTTTCCACTGCAATTTAAATATCTTTGCAGAGATCTTTTAATTTGACTTTAGAGAAGAACTAAACTGGAAGCTGCACCCAAAAAAAGTTTGGGCAAAAGTCTAATCAATATTCCTTTAGATTCTTAGCTCCATGAGCAGTGCCCTCCTACAATGAACTCAATTGTAATAGTACTGCCCCCTTTTATATTGTAAAGTGCTGCATAAACTGTTAACGCTATATAAATCCTGTAGTATAACAACAACATTGCCTGTGACCTCTCTCTGCAGCTAATTCTTATTCCATTCTAGAATTTCCATGCCTTGTTCTGCAAAGTGTCTGTTGGAGGTGACCATCTTGCTAGAGCCACTGCTTTGCCTCATGTCCGAGAAACACACACACACACACACACACACACAAACACACACACACACACACACACACACACACACACAGTAGTAACAAATCCCGAATTGGAAAGCATATGACAACACCTAGATCCAGCAGCCAATCGCTAGGTCCAAACAATGTAATGTGCCAAAGAGGGACACCTCCACTCAACCTAGCATCCAATACCAGGAACTGTAATGCTGCCTGCAAAGGAGTAGCAGGGAAGTGCAGGCAAAGCAAGTATGTTAAGACATGCATTGTCACTTTGCACATAAATGACAAATGACAGTGTCACCAATGATGGGTCACAAGGAACTTTACACAAATATTTCCAAACAGCAGCATGCAGAACTTCAAAGCACTCGGGTTTAATGGCTTGAGCAACAGGAAAAATATAAAAAATTGGACCTTGCACCAAAAATACCCATTTCCCACAATACCAAACATCTGCAAGATTTGGGTTACTCCTCATGCTTAGGGATGTTGTCAGAGGAAAGAAAGCATAAACCCCTACAGTACCGAAGTCAGGGGAAAGGGAAGTAATTACCTTTTTTCCTTACTTTTTTGCAGCATTTTAGCACGGCGAGTTAAATTGACTTTACCTGTGAAGTCCGTTTTCCTTTTAACCACTTCCCACCCGGCCAATGTAGATATACGGCCGGGTGGGAGCCGTCTACTTCTGATAGGACGTTCAGGAACTTCCTTCAGAAGTAGAGGGATCGCGCGCGCGCGTGCCCGCGCAGCGGCGCGATCCCGATGCGGCAGTGTCACCCGGACACGGCGCATCTCGAATCGGCAGGAGGGCACGGTGATTGGCCCTCCTGATCACATGACGGCCGTGACGAATCACGGCTGTCATGTGATGTAAACAAACAGCCGGTTGCTAGGCAATCGGCCCTCCTCTCCTCACACGGAAGTCGTCGTGAGGAGAGGAGAGCGGATCGCTGCAGCCGGCTGGTGATCAGTGAGTATGAGATGTTTTTTTACTCACTGATCACCAGTCTAGGGTCCCCCATAGTAAAACACACGTCCCCACAGTAAAACACACATGTCCCCACAGTAAGACACACATGTCCCCACAGTAAGACACACATGTCCCCACAGTAAGACACACATGTCCCCACAGTAAAACACACATGTCCCCAAAACACACATGTCCCTAAATAATAAAAACACATGTCCCTCACATATGTCCCACTAAAATCACATGTGCCAATGATTATCTGCACACATATGTCCGTGATCGCCTGCACACCCCTTTTACATGATCATTTGCGTACATATGTCCGTGATCACGCGAACCAATTATTATACACTTAACGGAATTTTTTTTACAAAAAACATGTAGCAGAATACATTTTGGCTTAAATTTATGACAAAATTAGATTTTATTGGATTTCTTTTAAAAAAGAAAGGAGAAAAAATTGTTTTTTTTCAAAATTTCCGCTATGTTTTCGCTTATATCGCAAAAAATAAAAAACGGAGTCGCGAATAAATACCACCAAACTAAAGCTCTATTTGTGCGAACAAAATGATAAAAAATTCATTTGGTTACAGCATTGCATGACCGCGCAATTGTCACTGAAAGTGCGCGAGCGCTGAAAGCTGAAAATTGGTCTGGGCAGGAAGGGTGTTTAAGTGCACAGTAGGCAAGTGGTTAAGATGCCTATTTTTTTAGATGGTAAAAAAAAAAAGGAAATACGCAGATACTGTATGTCGACTGCCACTGCTGGGCTCTTTATTTGGAAAAGTTCGGTGCCTAGCTTTTATATTGATATGATATCTTAACACTTTGCTCCACTGATGTCCACTATCCAATCATGTGCAAGCAAAAATTACGCAAAAATTAAGCTCCGAGTGCGAGTGCAACTGCACAGCCTTTTTTGCAAATCCCATTGACTTAGTACAAGGAAGCAAAAATGGAGTTATGATTTTGCAGTTACTTCACAGGTTGAATGCTTTTTCAGGACAGACACAAAACATATTTCAGAGAGGCAGCCTCTGGATTTCACTTTGAAATTACCCTAAATTAACCTAAAAGAAAAAACTCAAGGTAACCATTAAAAGCAGAGATCCACCCATTTAAAAGTCAGCAGCTACAAAAAGTGTAGCTGCTAACTTAATAATCAGACACTCACCTGTCCCGCGGTCCAGCGATGCGAGTGCAGGAAGCCTCGCTCCTCTCCCCCTCCTCTTCGAGGCGCCGGCGGGGAGGAAGAAGAGGTGAACTTCCTTCCGGTGCCACGGAGGTAGGGGAGGAAGTGAGAGCTGGGTGCCCATAAAAACAGGGTACCAGCTCCTCCTGCAAAAGAAAAAAAAAAATTTGACATGCCATATGTGGCATGTCAGGGGGTCACCTGCACTTAAAGTGGAAGTTCCATTTCTGGGTGGAACTCTGCTTTAAGTGCACAGTTGAACAGCATATAGATCAATCGGCCATATAAATATGACCACTGACAGGTAAAGTGAGAAACATTGATTTCCTTCCAATGGCATGTGAAAATAGGTGGGATATATTAGACAGCAAGTAAACAGGTTGCCCTGAACTTGATGTTTCGAAAGCAGAAAAAGAACAAAAGTATTTAAAAGAGAAGAATGGGAATTTTTTTTTTCCTATAATCATACTTGCCTAGTTGGATGCAGCATCAAACGGATGCTGCATCTGTCCCCCGCTGTCTCTGCACTGAGAACAGAGCGATCGAACATCGCTGATGGCTCGATTCTCACAGACCCTGGAGTGGAGAGCTGCTGCCTGTCAATCAGCAGCAGAGTGGATATAAATCAAAATGTTTTTTTTGGATTTAACACAAAAAAAAAAAAATTATTTTAATAAAATGCTTTTAGAGCAAAAATCTATCTAAAGATAGTTTTCTATTTAAGATACATTAATAATTTTGTTTATTCAGCATGAAATGGAGCTTAGTTATGTAGCAGAAGGCTGTATATTCTACAATATTTACATATTTGGTAAACTCATTCAATGAATCCAAGCTCTGCAAGCTCAGATAACATGCACTGCAATTTCACAGTAACTGTGAAATAAAACAAAGTTAAACAAAACTCCTTTATCCCATTGTCGTGCGAATCTATGTACACTACAAACTGTATGATTGAATCTGTTCTGATATCGCTGTTTTACTAACCTGACAGCTTATTATTCTAAATAGGAAACCATTTTGTTTACAAATATTAAAGATCCCAACTACCAGCAAGAATGAGTCCTTACATTTAAAGAGCACCTGTTATTTCAAATCCATCATGCCAGCGCAGGTTAGCGGGCACCCACTAACCTGCTGCCGCCACATCCCTCACCTTATTGTGACACTTCCGCATCACCAGCTGTCCGGGTAAAGTGAATGGGACTGTCGGTGAGTCAACAGCGGGTCAGAGAAGCTGTCACTGCAGGACAGAGATGACAGGTGCTCTTTAAAAATGATGATTCAAATCAACTTGATTTAAATCAAGCCTTTTTACTAGCGATTTAAAAATTGTGATTTATATTGACTTGATATAAATCAAACCCACCATGATCAGCAGCTCTCATGCTCTGCCACGCTAACTGGAGCGATGAGCTGTGGAGGGATGGGGAGCGGTAATCTCAGCGGCTCGCTGAGACGGCCATCAGTCCAGGCACCTAGCGGATCCAGACTTCCTGAGTCGGGATGACGTGGTGCCTGGACTGATCTGTGTGATGTCAGCAGAAAACGGACATCAGACCGCTCTCTGCTGAAAACGGGTCACAGGAGTGCAAAACAAAAACTGTAATCCTGTGACCCATAAGAGAAGCCTAGCTTGGGTTGGACTTCTCCTTTAAGCGGCCCTTGCTCATTAACTGCAGGACAGTCAAAAGAGCCCACAAGTATTGGCCAACTGGTTGAAGGCTGACATCAGACAAGAGAATGACTACTGGATACAATTTTCTACACTTGGGGCTTGTTCACACCTAAATCACACAGAACAAGCAGGTTTGAACCCACAAGTTTCAATACGGTACATTTTCTCAGCCCGTTTCATTTAAAAGGGTAGCAAATCGCACCGGAAAGCAGTAAAAGTAGAGCATGCACTACTGTTAAAAACTTTGGTGGCAGTAAACGCAGTGCTTTGTGATCTGCATTTGGCATGCTAGTAACAATGCACAGGCACCCACAGAAGAACAAAGGCCGTGCATTTTGAGCACTGTGAAGGAAAACACACATGGAACATGCATTTCCGGCACTGTGTTCTGGTGTGAATCAGCTCTTGAAACATTTACACATGCATGCATTGAGACACACACAATGTTTACCGAACCCAGCTTTTTATATTAAAAAATATTTTGGGGGGGGGATTACAAAATATGTATTTATACACGTTGCGGCACTGAAGCAGTTTACCAGGGTTACGGCTGGTTATCTCAGGAAAGCCTTCTGATCGGCTCATAAGCTACTGGAATGCTTTCAGAAGCATCAGGAGGGGAAGTCCCACTTTGGTTGGTGTCTCTCGGGATTACAGTTTCCGTCAGCTCGCCCAAGAAATGATCCAATGGTGCGTCCAGGTGGTCCCAGGAGGTGAGCAAAGACTAGATCGTCTTTGATCGGCTCTATGGCCTTGGAGGACTGGAGTGATGTCACTTCCGGTCCAGGCTGGAAGTAAAACATTTTTCTTTTTATCCTTTGCTTTTAAAAAAGGTAAAGAAGAGATGTGGGGTCTTTTTGACCCCAGATCTCTCCATAAAGAGGACCTGTCATCCTTATTTCTATTACAAGGGATGTTTGCCACACATGCATGTTATCGCCGTGAACGTTAGAGCAAGAGTAACAATTCTAGCCCAAGATCTCCACTAACTCTAAACTGGTAAAAATTGTAAATTGGAGATCTCTCTTTTTAAGTACCATAGATTGTCGCCATTCCACGAGTGTGCGCAATTTTAAAGCGTGACATGTTAGGCATCAATTTAGTTGGCGTAACATCAGCTTTAAAGCGAAGTTCCACAGTTTTTTTAGGTTATTAAAAGTCAGCAGCTACAAAAAGTATAGCTGCTGACTTTTAAAAGTGGTTGTAAACCCTAATGAAAAAAAAAAAAAAAATAGAAAATAAAATAAAACACACCTTGCAAGATAAAGGCATAATGAGCTAGTATGCATAGAATACTAGCTTATTATGAATTACTTACCCGAGAACGAAGCCCCCGCAGCCATCCTCGTCTCCCCCTTCAGCCGGCGACATCTATCCCGGAGAGTACTTCCGGGTATCGCGGGAGCCGCCGGGAACGGCACAGTACAACTGAAGCAACGGCACGTACGTGCCAGTGCTTCAGTTGGCTTAAGTGAGCATGTGCCGCATGACGTTGGCACATGCAAATATAGCGATATCTCCTAAACCGTGCAGGTTAAGGAGAAATCCAGTGCAGCTACAGGTAAGCCTAATTATAGGCTTGCCTGTAGTTTAAAGTGGTTGTAAAGGGTTTACAGCCACTTTAATAAACAGACACTCACCTGTCCCACGATTCAGCGATGTGGCCGCCCGAAGCCTCCGTTCTCTCCCCTACCTCTTTGCGGAGCTGACATTGTGAGTGTGGGCGCCCGGCTGTGACAGTTTGCGGCTTCACAGCCAGGCACGCACTGCTCATACGCGAGCCTCGCTATGCTCCGTCAATGGCCAGGCAATGTTCTGAGACCTGTGACGTGTGCCAGAACATTGCCGGGAGACAGGTATCTGCACCCCCCTCCCCCCTGAAAGGTGCCAAATGTGACACCGGAGGGGGGGAGGGTTCCGAAAAGCGGAAGTTCCACTTCAGGGTGGAATCCCACTTTAAGATACATGAATTTTGTTTTATTCAGCATGAAATGGAGCTTAGTTATGTTGCATGAGGCTGTATAATCTGCAATATTTAAATTTTTGGTAAACTCATTTAATGAATCCAGAGAGAAAACATGCACTGGCAATATTATTGTTTTAAATGAAATAAAAAATGTGAGTAGTTCTCAAACTGTGTGCGATTAACCTAAAATTGGTTTTGATATTGCCGTTTTATTAACCTGACAGCTTATTATTCTAAATAGTATCTTTAATATTTGCAAACAAAACAAAGGTTTTGTAACTCCCAGCAAGAATGAGTCGTTACATTTAACCACTTCCCACCCGGCCTATAGCAGAATGACGGCCGGGAAGTGGTTCAGTTATCCTGACTGGGCGTCACATGACATCCAGCAGGATAACAAGCTAACAGTTCGATGTTGTGGTGTGTGAGTCTGACACATCGCAACTCCCATCTAGGTAAAGAGCCTCTGACGAAGGCCATTTACCACGTGATCAGCTGTTTGCAATCACAGCTGATCAGTGTAAGCAGGAAAAGCTTTGCATCAGCTTTTCCTCTATCGAGTTAGACAGACGCAAGTAGAGGAGAGACGATTGGCAGCTATCCTGACAGGGGGGGGGTCTGCACTGCCCACCGAGGACCACCAAGTATGCCAATCAGTGCCCGTCAATGAAGCCTCATCAGTGCCCGTCAGTGTAGGAGAAAACATACTTATTTACAAAATTTTATAACAGAAAAAGAAAAAAAAAAAAAGTTTTTCAAAATGTTCGGTCTTTTTTTTTTGTCTAGCAAAAATTAAAATCTCCAGTAGTGATCAAATTCCACCAAAAGAGAGTTCTATTTGTGGGAACAAAATGATAAAAACTGTCAAAGTGCGACAGCACTAAAAAAAAGCT